>CM075857.1:76487998-77742998 GCA_037975125.1 Latrodectus hesperus | reverse complement strand
AAGTGACTGCTCACGAATATAGTCTAATAACTTATTTATATCAATTCGAAGAATTAATTTGTATTTGCATTATATGCTGTTTTTAAAAATAAAAAAAACATTTGAAATTATATGATATTAAAGAACTTTTTTATTCTAAAATTATGTCATACCTGTAATCGAAAATTGATATTTTAATACAAATAGTAGTAAAAATTTATTGATAATTTATTTTAATATCTCTTAAAATGTATGTATAGTTAATTAATAAACTATATTTTTCTTCCCTTCATTTGAATTAGAGTATATATTTCATATTTCTATTTCTTCTCTTTCAAAAATTATTTCAACAAGATACAAGCAGAGTTTACTTTACTGAAATTTTTTTTCCATTAGTGGCATATAGTTAAAAGAATAACAATTAAAAATAGTGGGCTAATTTTTAGGTATAAAATTTTTTTAACATAAAGAACAGCAACTGTTTCTCAAAATGAAAAAAAAATAAAACGACAATTTATTCCGCAATTTCACACAAAAATATTGTAATCTTCTGCAAGAAATCAAATCGTCAGATTAAGATTGCTTTATCATTGTTTTTAACATCAAATCGCTAACCTTTACGCAAATAATTCGGGCACATGTCATAAAACAATAAAAAAAAAAGAACCGAAATCATCTCAGAAGAATTCCTTAAGGGCTGTTAATGCCTGTTTTAGATCACAATCGTGGTCATCAAAAGACTTCTAAATTGGATGCATAATATATTTTTCGCGCATAAACTATTTCGTATTCAAGAGATTCCATCAAGTATGTGTAGAGCGAATTTGGTATGCACTCGTGCCATCTCGTGCAACAATAGCTTCAGCGATAACCAAGAGAGAGTTTACGCATTTCTGGAGGTAATTAAAAAAGCACAATGCAACACGTGTCCCAATGTTCACCTTGTAAATGGTGTGGTGGCCCCTACAGCCTGAAAGTAGCAATTACTCTTTTCGAAAAAAAAATGCGTTCGTAGAAGACCCTTTGCGCAACTCTCGCTTTGCAAAAGCCCTTGATGATGTTAACGCCTTTGCCCACCCCTACTATTCTGTCATATCTACCAGGGCATCATCGTTTTCCGTCATGCGTAATTGAAGGCGAGGCGCAATTTCATACGATGATACTTTTGATTTCTGTCTCACTTGCACCATTTTTTCCCCCATCCATTTTGAAGTAAGATCTGGATGAAGGTCTCCTCTGTGATGTATTCCTTTCATCTGTTCCCTCAGTTTCTATCATTGTGGCCGCACCTTGTCCAAAGAAGGCTTGTGCTCTCTATAATGCTCTTGAGTGAGACGCACCCACTGGGGTTGGAGAAGGGACTCAAATTCCGCTTAATTAATATTTTAAATTCTTAGAGTGATTTCCATTTTACCATTTGTCCATGAAATTAGTGAAGGTATGAGTTCGTTTATCTGTAAATTTAGTACAGGATTTCGATTTTTTATTTCCAAGAGTTAGTCTCAAATTTTCTCAATGTGGAAATATTTTGTTTCTTTATAATTAGTATCGTTTTTGACGCGGTTTTGATGAAATCCAGATAAGTTTTTACTTAACTTAAGAAATTAGAGAGAATCATTAAAATGAATCATTTCAGGTATGATTAAAATGTTAAACTTCAAAATAAATGTAAGATTTATAAATATATTTCCCATTAAAATTCATATTATTTTCTGTTGCAAAAGAATAAGCATTTAAAATAATAATGAAATGCAATAAAATGTGAATTCAATTTTTCCAAAAATAAACAAGACCATGATTTAAACTTTCTTTAAATTAAAGAGAGCTCTTATTAAAACAAGTTCCTTTTCTCAAAGGTAAATTCTTTTTATGAAGAAAACTGTTATCCTTTCAACTGTGAATCTTGATTTACAATCATAAGTATTAAAATTAATTCAGTCATGAACGTTACATTTCTCAATGAAGATAGTATGATTTCGATACAATTATTTTTTAAAAAATGAATTTCATATGAACGAAAATTTTTTCATTATTTACCAAATTTTTAATACAACTAACTGAATGCTGAATTTAAAAATTTCTTCTTTTTTTTCAAAAATTCTTTATTACAATTCAGTAAATATACACATTTAAAAACATTAATTTATCAATTTAAAAATAATATATTGTTCATGTTTTTTATTTTCATGAAAATAACAGGCTTCTAAATTAATCGTACCGTGATAAAAAAACCTTCATAAAAAGTTTTATTTCATGAAATATATTTATTGGTATTAATGTGAGAAATTTTAGCCTTCTTTAGAAATAATTCAACTGTCGTTCGGAAACTTTTTATTGCTCTGAAAAGATTCCTAAATGACGAAACCATATACAAATTGCAATTGAAGAACAATGATATTCAATCTATAAATTGAATTTATACCTAAATTTATAAGTAATAACTTGCTTCAATAATGATAATAATTTTGTCGAAAAATGTTTTGAAGCAAATATATATGAAAGTGCATATCAAAATTTCTTTTTTATATTGACTCATTTTTTATTTGTTTTTCAAAATATTTTATTTTTAAATTTTTTTGTGAAACGTCCCATTGACCTCATAAACATTTTATGTTGTTGGAATGTTAGTACTTATTTACAAAAATTTCCTCTTCCAGTATTGTTATCAGAGTGATTCTCATTTTTCTTTAAAGACAAAGAAGTCGTATACTGATACAATGATATTCTATATAATTTTCTCACACAGTATTAGGTAGGAAATAAATCATAGAATAAAATACTTTGTAATACTAAAATTTTGCTTCATAATTATCAAAGGAGATAAATTTTAAGTATTTTTTAAAAAAAAAGAAAGAGTAAAATTTTGCTTAAGCAGACGGTTTCAACACAAAAGAATCACAACTCTTTAATTAAACGACATCTAACGATAAAAGTTTGAATCACTCGAAATTGTATACAAAACGTATATGTGCATCAATAAGTATTCCTAACGCTTTCTTAAAACTATTATATGGATGGCCAAGGGCTCTTTTATTATGACTAGATCCATAGATTGAGAATGAATTTATGATAGAAATAAAAATATTTGTGTTGTGAGATACTAATTTTATATTTTGATTTTTTTGGAGAATTTTGTATATTTTGCTTGAGAAACAAAACATTATAAAAATGCATAAAATATTTGCCATATTGTTTGATTATTTGAAATTCTCTTCTAAAAATAAATTAAAAATGGTAAATGCTATATTGTATGAAAATAGTAAATTTAATTTTTTTTAATTTCTGCATAGTAAATTTAAAATAATTTCATTAAATAAAAACATTTAATTTTGCATGATTAAAGTTTAAGTGGTAAAAAAATCTTATTTACTTCATTCCCATTCATTTTTGTCAAATATTTAACTTATCTTTACGTTAAGATAAAATAAATATTTCCTCATCAGCGAATAGAAAATTTGTTTTTATCTAAACTTAGAACTAAAGCTAGATTTTATTTTAATTAAGCTTACAACTGGGTAAAGCGTTAGTAGTTCACTTGCTGTAGAAAAGATCAGATTTTTTAAATGAAAGAATTCTAATATATAGAGTTATTAAGTCCATCTTAATTAACACCTTGACATTTGCATCAGAAATAATTAATTTAAATGGCCTTAGAAATGAAGTATCAAGTAGTTCTAAATCTTCTTAAAGAGCTTTAGAAGTACACCTGCAAAGTATAGAAGCATAAATTTAGATAATTCGACTATGCTTTTTCTCCGTTTGATTTACGATTTCCATTTCGATTTCAAGTCGCAATGTTTGTCTTGAGCTTAAGACAACTCCTTAATAGGTATTTCAGCTAAAGTCATTAATTACCGAAGAAATATGCTCGTGATTCGAAACGGCGAAGAAAAGACATCTTGAAATAGGGCTAATTCTGCATTAGTTTTAAGTTGGAAAGAATGGGCGAATTCTTCATGATGCTTCGTCACAAAATGTTAATATTTTAAGTTTCTAAATGTTTCTATCACAAGCAAAATGGCCCAAGATCGTGAAAATAATATCATTTTGTTTAAGCACATTTATTCTGCAAAAGTTTTCTTACTTACTGCATTTGTTTATCCAGTCACGTTTTCTCTTATCATATATTTGAATATTTTTGTATTTTCAATTATAATTTTTGTCTTTGATACATCTTTCCATTATCATTTCGGATATGCAAAGTTCCAAATCATTTGTGATTATTTTATCCATTCTGTGAAAAATCGTAAATGGTAAAACAAACTATTTTGCTTATTGTGATATTGTTTGTCATTCGATTATCGGAGTTGGTTAAAAATCTGCTTAATAACTTCTCTAACTGTCTCGAATATTGTCAAGATTGTTCATAAGTAGGCTGGAACTAAATAAAAAGAACTCCTTTTAAATTTAATTCGATTTATGAAAATAAAAATTTGTTTAAATTTTATTAACTTTTCAATTAACTTAGTTTTAATATTTGTTTTCCAAGCAATATATTTCTTTTTAATAAAACTTTTTCTAAATTTCCGTGTGAACTATTTTTTAATTATCACAGTTAAGATTTGGCTTTAATGAATATATTAACAGTAATTAGAGATAATATGATAACATTAATGACAGTAAAGATACTTAAAAAAATTACGATTAATTCTTCATTATGATAAAAAAAATCATTTGCATTTGATCGAGATTATTATCTACTTTAAGTTATCATGATAAGTAATAAGAATTAGCCCCATTTGGGGATGTGAAAAATACTGCAGATAATGCTGTATTATTTCCAATTCCGAACCATTTATAGTAAGGTTTTGTGATAGTAATTTAACACTAATTGCTATGTTTACTATTGCTTATTGTGATCTGGTAAAAACACAGTGTAAAACAAATTTTACTTAGAATATAATGAAAAATGTGACTTTCACTATATCTGACATAAGAGCACAATACAAATTTTCATTATTTTTAAAAAATTATTAATGATTATGTTTTTTTTTCCTTTTTATTACAAAATTTAAGAGGTGTTTCTGATAAAATTATGCCATTATTATGTCATTAAAAGAAGTTCTCATACGCTTGTGTTAGGACCGCGTTCTTCAAAGTAATAACACTTGAACAACAGGAGTAGATACTGTTTGCATATACTTCTGTCGCATAGATCCTTACAAGTTTTCCGTTTTCTTACTCAAGACCGGTAAATATGGCTCAATGTTAATGAAAAATCATTACAGAGTCATAATCAGAAAAATCATACAGTATATGTGTCTAAGAATATAACAACATGTTTCCATTGTTAAGCTATCCCGTCCGTAAAATATTGCATTTTTACTTGATCTGATTATATTATCTGCTATTTTGGATTTTTAGACCAGGGTTAGTGAAACAGAAGAGAACTGCTATAAATCATTTGCTTTTATTTTCTATTCAGTTATTGTACTTTCAAGGAAATTCTACAGCAATGTTTTCATAATTTGTGACAACTATGTGCCAAAAAATTTCAATCTATTACATTTATATTTTTAAATATTTATAATTTGATGCTTTGTAAAGTTTCAAGACTTTAAGATTATGTAACAAGATTAATATGGATGTAGTAGCAAGGCTTGGTTTGAGCAGTTTTTGACTCCAATTTTAAGGTCTGGCCAAACTATAACTCTTGCTCTAACGTAATAGCATGTCTCACGATCTATTCTACCCATAATTCCACAATCCAGGGCAATAATATTATTATTACTATCAACCATTAGTTTTCCAGGATGTATATCAGCATGAAAAAAAAAAAAACAATCCCTCAATTTTATTTTTGTTGCTTTTTAATTCTAGAAACGAAATAAACATTTTTAATATTTTTAAAAATGCTAAATTTAGAAATGGTCTATCTAAATGTTCTTTGATAATAATCTTTCATATAGATGCAAACAACAGTAGTAATTTCATGTCGCTATTGATTTTTAATTGGTAGTGTCATTATAAATCAAAATGTTAAAAAACAAATGTGTACATTTAAAAATATTTTATGCTTATAATCTTTAAAATAAATTGAAGAATTGAAAGAAGAAGTTATGGGAAACAGATATTTATTTATATTTCGAGACCAGAATGGTTTTGAAATCATGTTAGGATGAGACATAATTTATGCAGACACCTAGAACAATGCATAAAAATTTTAGGAACTATCAATCCTAAACCATTTCTACTTCCAGAAATAAAAATATCAATCCTTGGGATTAAAGGCCAAATATTTAGGAATTTCACGAAATTTACGCTAATAATTCCTCTATTCACATTTTCAATCATAAATCGTTCCTTTGGATCATACTGTTTCTCAAACTGCTTGTCTAAGCAAAAAAAAATGTCTATAAACAAAAATTTAGTGTTTAGGTTAAAATGCCAAAAGATCAAATATTTCGGTAAATTGCATAGAATATTTGAGGTGATAGAAGAAAAAAATTCTAGAATGTATTTTTTCCGATTTCTAGTTTAGTGAGTTGTTTACCGAAGAAAAAGGAAGCATGGAGGATTTCTTTCTTACAAATAAAAAAAAAAAGTAAAGAACATCATGAAATGTTGGTCACGACATGAAATTGCCTTTTAGTTCATTTCAACTACTTAACCCGCCGCTCAACTGCGACGATGAGCACTGAAACGGAAAACTTTCAGCAAAGTGACATGAAATGGTTTTGAAGACCTCTGCGATGGCGGACCCGCATCTCCCGTCATGGATGGCTATATACTCATTAATTAGTTTTAGGTATTTGTAATTTTGTAACTGTAGTTGTACTTGTGGAAATAAAAATATCCGCATTCTTGAAAGATATTGAGACGCATACCATATATTTTGTGAAGGTTAAAACAAATTGAAGTTTCAAATTTCTCAATATTTTACTATCTGAAAATTATAACAGAATACATATTATGATATAATTTCGGTGAATAATTATAATTTTTATAAGAATCTAAGGATTTTTTTTTTGTTTAAAGTAGTTGACCGGTTGGTTTGTCAATTTTTTGCTCATAAAGGATAAAATTGACCCTATTTAATAGTGAAATTCTAACATTACGCTGGAATCGGTTATGATGAAATGACTTTTGATGAAGTAATTTCAGCAAGAGTTCCAAGAAATACAAAGTGCATTAGCAGTTGCGGTTACAGGAGCTCCAATCAGACGAGAGCCAACAATTTTCCATTCATGAAAATTCTACGAAATTCGATACTTTTGGCTATACATGTATAATAACTTAATGTCTGTTGCTTTATGATAGATCACTAACTGTAGACTATCTGGTCCCTAATGGCGATGGTGGGCGATTTAATTTTCGTAAGGGAGCGTCCTAGGTTTTGTTCAGTGGTCGTATTACATCATTATGTTTGCATGATTTAGAATGTAGAGCTTTTTTTTGTTTTGAAAAACCTGAACACGAATGAACACTAGCAGTACAGTATAATTCGTTCATATGCATTTGATGCAGCATACAATTCAATACACTTTGTAGCATTCTAGTACAAACTATCGTACCATACAATTGTATTAAATTATGTTGCAGATGCACTAATGTAGGTTTCCAATTTTTCATCACAAATAAATTCACAAAAAATCAGTTATATTTATGAAAATGTTGAGTACAACTGAGATGATATGGAACAGAATATGCGTATCACATCCACAAAATTACTAATAGCTTTGCTTTTATGTTACTGTTAATAGTTTAGAAAAATTTCTTCTTAAATAATAAATATTTTGATGAATATTCTTATCATTTTGATAACTATTTATATACGTTATTTGATAAATTTCCTTAAATAACGTAGGAAAAATTATAAGATTTACCTTGTCTTATATGTTTACTTTGTTTTGTTTTAACAAGAGTCCCTACATTATTATTGGAAAGTGTATTTCACTTTCTCGCTTGCAAAGTATAAAGCAAATAAATTATTTATAAAATTAAGAAACTTAACATAAGGAACTGTGTAATTTGGTATTTAATGATAAACTTGAGAACAAATTTTTTTCTGCATTGTTAACCATTGAGCTCTCAGTACTTAAAATTCTCTCTTCAATATAACCAAAAAACTAATCTTTTTTTTTAATTTTTATGTACCTCCTTGAATTCAAACAAATACATTTATGAGGTAGAATTATACATGTTTTGGGATTTTATTTATACAAACAGTAACAAAATATAAGCAATTTGTTTCAAAGTAATATTTTTATTCACTTATTGTCATTCATCAATGGTTTACTGATAATTTGAGAATTATTGGTTCAGATTATTTCGTGAAACAGCTGGCGATGAAAAGATCTTTTGAATGACAGCCTTACGCAAAGACGCAGGGTCCGTCGAGCAAACAATTAACTTTCTGATGCAAATGGAAGCAAATTTATTTCGCAAGTACAACAATCTTTGAACCTTGAAGGCACTAATTCATCGCCAAAGAAAGAAGTACCGCTCTTAGGATTAGCATAGGTAAATAGATGGTCTTTCGTTGAGGAGATTTCTAGAGTCTCTAAGTGATTTGCATTCAAGAGAGAGGGCTTACTTAGTGGAAGATCAAGGCTATCAATAAGGATCCAGGATTATTGAGGGCTGCTTTCTCGAGTGGTAAAAAATTCCTTGAAGAACTTTTCCGTTCGTCGACTTGGCCTTTAACTCATTTGTTTGCTCGGGAATGAGAAAACGTAAGTGCCTACGTAATGTACAGCAAACAGGGAATGCTGTTAAGTGTTTCTTTGAAATTCTGTAGTTAGATGTTGGTAAATTGTATGTGAGCTTTGGAGCTGAAAACAGTTGCTTGATAAATTCTTTATTAATGAATAATATGTACACTTATTTAAATATTGTGCAATAAATTATTTACATTTTAGATTATTAAACTCTACAATTTCATTTTAAATAATATCTGATTTTATGTAAATTATTTTGACGAGGTTTTCTGTTCCACACACACACACATTTCTCTGTATTCGCAAAACATACCTGGGTTACTTAATATGATTTTACAGAAGATTATCTAACACATAAAATAATATTAAGTATAATAATATATTCAATGATATAATGTTATTCTATAATAGATAATATTATTAACAGATATATAGTTTTATTAACAGATTAAATGTAAATTAAGTTTATTATCATTGAATGCAATTGACTTTTTTTTTATAAACAATTAAAATATTTGTGAATCAAAACATACTTAGACATATATAAATTTAGAACATGTATTGGAAATAATTATCAAATGTTTTCCTAAATTATTTCTAAGTATCTAATATTGATTTTTTAATGTCATTGATAATAAAAAGTATTTTGCTTTTAGGATAGAAAAGTAGCATGAAAATTCAGAAGAAATAAATTTTGATAATATGAATATAAAACATTTAAGAAATTCATGCATATTGAGATTGTCTATTATTCTATTTCATTTGTAACACGGTGTGTGTGAAAAAAGTTTAAAAAAAATTTGCACCAGAAAAAAAGGGAAAAAACTTTTATGAGAAAAAAATTCTTTTGAGTTTCATCTTCCTATTGAGGAAGTATTATGGGAATAGATTTTTTAATGTACTAGAGGAAGGAGGGGGAAAAGACAAGCTGGAAAAATAATGCAAACTCTTGATTAATTATTTTACAGTAAAATATAATAAGTTTATTTCTGTATCTAAAAGCATAGTAAATTAAAGTTTTTCTTTTAAAGTCTTTATAAGTAATCAAAAACATTTTCAGCAAATATATTAAAAATAAGTTTTTTCGATTAAAAACAGTAAAAAAAATTAAAAAAAAAAAAAAAATAGATATTTTTTCTTAATTTAAATAGGATGATGATCTTGGAAACTATTGGTAATTTCCGTGTGTTGGATTATCGGAAGTTTCTATTATTTTATTAAAAATGGATTGTATTCATGTTGCTTTTGTTTTTAAACAAAAGAGGGAAAGAAAGTTTACAAGGTCAGGTCAAATTTTACTGCAAATTTCGTTTATAATTGGCTAGAAAAAAGGACAAAAAAAAGTATTTTCTACAAATCTTTAATTCAAACGATATGCATCATTGTGTTTTCAAACTTTTAATTCAGCGTGAGAGTGATGCCATCGCATCATTAGTAGATTTATGAACTGATTAGGGGTATGCACCGTTACCTGTTCCTTCAAAAAGGGTCAGAGATTCTCAATAATCACATTAACTATAGAAATACAGCTGAAGGCGGAGTAGAGAAAATAGCATCAGTGAAAAAAAAATCAAGCTCGTAACAAAATTATTTGTTGTGGTGGCAAATAACAGAGAAAAGCAGACGATTAATTTTCTTCCTGCGTTGTATGCGGTTGCGCATCAATAGAACTGACACGGCTTCTTTGCCGTGAGGCGACCTTAGATCGCGTTCGAGAACTCTACTTTCGCAGATTTTTTCCCCCAGATGAGAAAGTTCACGATTTTTTTTTCCTCTCGTTGTTTTCGAGAAATCTTAACCTTTTTCAAATGTCACAGGAAAACAAAAAAACCTATTAATTCCAATGAAGTCAAGTGACTATCATGGTGAATAGTGCATATCCATGGAAAAAATGATAACCTTGAAACTTAACTGGAACTAAGCTGTCAATGTCAAGGTTTTGGTCTTTAGAACGACCGTACAATTCTAGACGATAAAAAAGATTAATCTTGTTGCGAATGTTAACGTTTTTTTTTTTTAAATCTGCCATTGGTTATCAATGAATAGTGTTAAGAAATTCAATATATTTGTTTGATTATTAATCGTAATCGGGTAAGTTCCTCTACATTTTACGACCAGGAATTATTGGACTAGGAATTTACTCTTGTAATTTCAGTTTTCATCTAATATTTTTACTATTCTAAATAAAGACAATATGTTTCACCGAAGAAGCTTAATATTTAAGTAATTATATATCTAGCCATGCAAAATTGGTAACACAAAATTTATCACTGCTTAAAACACAAGATTTATAAGCATCACTTTATCAATTAATTAAACACAATAATAATGTATGTACACAAATTTTATTCTTAAGAATCCTTTTCTCCCGATTGTTGCATCTCAAATAACTCAGTTTTTTTCTGTTAATTTTAAATTACCAAAGCACATATTTAAACAAAAATCATGCTTACATAATGGCAATTTTAAATATTTTAAAGATGTAAGTACTTAGGAATATTATAAATTAAAGCATCGCAATATTAAATAACTGAAATAAATTAGCCAAATTGGCAACCTTTCTGAAAAATTCTTTCAAGATAATTTCAAGATGCTTATATCTTTCAAGATAAAATTTCTTTGTTATAATCTGTAGCATTGCACTTAGACATGCATTTAATCGAATGAAGACTACTTTCCATTTCCTTGTGTTGGGAGCATTGGCGAGGAAAGTGATGGCCGGAGGTCAAGAATGTCTCTCATCAATGGGGTCAGTGTCTCTGGTATCACGATATGGACACTTAAGAACAAATCGTTTCTTTGATTGGTATGCCTACAAAACAAGATATGGGTCCATCTTCATAACATATCTCGATATTAATCTTATAGTTGTTTCGGCGCCAAAGGGCCACGACCACGTTGCGAAAACCTGAATCATTACTCGTGTAAATAGCAGGAGTAATTTTCTTCCCGTAGCTATCAGATTTTTCTCTAATAAGAGCGGAAACGGTTTTGACTGGAGGGTAGTATCGTAATGTATAAAACTGTGATACATTTTGAGGGAAATTGTGGAAGAATGAAAGAGATAACGCCATTTATCAGAACCAATGTTACTTTGATCTATTGCTGTTCATTAATCAACAAAATTATTTTCAAAAACGAGATTGTCAAAATGTTTTAATGAATTTCATTTAAAAAAAATACTTGTACGTTAAAATGCAATTTATATGTTTCTAGAATGATTTTCAGCTAATAGCATATACAGCTAATAGCTTTTATTCTCCCCGCAAATTTTCCTATCTTGATAATTATTTCAATTAAATAGAATTTTCGATTTCAACGGCGAAAAAATATTTTCATCTATTAAAAAACTCTAACTCTGAACATAAAGAAAATATCATGTATTCAGTTGGTTTTTTCCAAGTAATATAAATGTTAATAACTTGCTATAATTATGTTATATTCAACGGATGAAATTTTTTTTTACATTTATTTATTTGTAAATATTAAGCACATTTTACTATTAATGAAATAAAATTTTTGTAAACCTAATGCTCGAACATAACTTTAATAGTTAGATCAACTCACAAAGAAAGTATTGTTAACAACTCTTACTTTATTTCACATCTTTTTTTTTTTTTTATAAAATTACAATAATTGTAGATCATACTGAAATAAAAAATAGGCTTAACTCGCTCTTCAATACATCGCATTTTTTTTCTTTCAAAATTTAAAAAAAAAAAAACAAGATTTAGTCATAAATACCAAAGAAAATCTTCCTTTTTAGTGTAAATTTTCTAAGAAATATCTTTTTTTTCTCTTGCCAAATAAGTCATGATTCATTTATAGCCACACGATCTTTAGAAAGTTTAATGGCCGCGTAAAGAAGCGTTATGTTCTTCTCGAAGTTTATTCTTTAGACATTCCGCGGGCAATTAAACAAAAGAAAACCCTGTGTGTCTATTGGAAAAATGTGTGTTCGTAATTATCTCACACCATCAAATTCATTTCTATGGTTTGTTCTTCCTGCTTTCGATCGACAGTTAATATGTATTATCATAGGATCTTTTCCTTGTTTACTTTTCTCACCAACATTAAAGCTAATTCTGCGAACGTGTTTTAAGAATCACTTTATTTTTATAACTGGCGAAAAAAATTGAACGGATATTTAATGGCGCAAAAAGTTACGCAATTCGAGGAAAACGTTTTGCCAACTGCAGTATTCTTTTTTATTATCATATTAATTCAGAATTAAAAGTATATTATTTTAATTTGCTAAATCATTGATTCATTTTCATAGAATTTTTTTTTTTTTTTTGCATAATTTATCTTGATGAAATCATTTTGATTTTCTACATACATGTAGGTTTAGAGCTTTTCTCATTCTTTTTAAATGGTAAAATATTTTAGCGATTGAAAAAATATATGATCATTTTAAAGCTTCAAATATGTCAGAATGTTTCTTATTTTATTTTAAAACTTTTGTTTTGATTTGATAAAGTTTGAATTAAAAACAACTAGTTTTTATGTAATAAGTTTTTTTAGATATCATATTGAGATATTTTCCAGAATTTTGTGATCTACAAATAAATAATACTTCATGCTTCTATGGAAAATGGATTTACGTTGCAGTCATGCTTCTATGGAAACGATCCTTTCTTTTTATTATGCCAAAAAAATAAGTGTTATATTTGAAATATTTTTTTTTGGTTTTAAGTTTTAATTAACTCAAAAGTATTATTACAATATTTATTTACTTTTAGTGATCATGATACAATATTTTAAAAAATACTGCATCATGATTTTCGTATTTAGAACAATGATATTCTATATTTCTTATAAAACTGGATAACATTTTTATTTAACTGCAACATATTTTTTTATTTTTCTGTTTGTTGCAATATATCAATGTATCAATGTATAAATAGATGTTACATGACAAAACTACTTTAATTATTTATAAATAAGGATGTAGTTTGAAATTAATTTAATTATAAAGCTACTGTCATAATTCATTTTATAGGATAAATGCGGAAGTAAGTTTTATTTTCTTTTTTCATTTTCTAATTCACAAACTTTAACCGTTATAGATATTATGGCCCACATCAATTATATTTTAATTGCGTTGAGCCAATTTATTCAATAAAAATATATTTAATTTTCTGTGCTTCCTAGATAATATAACGATGATGCCAAAGTATGGGAAACTTTCAATGAAATTCTCTACTTTTTTTTAGAAAGTGATCGTCTAATTTTAACCTTAACTGTAACGAGCATCCGCCAATACGAACAATACAAAAACCCTTTGGGCAACTTTTATTACACGAAGACCGCTTCAATTAGAGTCAGGAAAATAAAAAAAATAATATAGATAAGTATGAATTCAATTTCTTCTAATAACGTGGTCTACATTTCTTTTTTTTTATCTCGTTGATTTTTAAAACAGAATATTCAAGGAAAAAATAATGGTAGCTATCAAAAATTCTACAGTATGAAACAATGGCCGATGTAGTGGGGAAGACAGTGTTCTGCTTGTGCCTTGGTGGTAATGACCGTTGTTCTGCTTGCATATCGAACATCGAATCAACTGTTCTGGACATCTTAAATTGCATATGGCGGAAGTGGAAGTCGCCCTTCATCAGATTCATGTTCGCCACTGTTGCAATTCGTTGCGTTTGATTACACATTCCACTGCATAACTGCTTTCTTTCTTCTCATTATTTATTCATCCCTTGGAAGAAATTGGCGAAAATAAGATGCTTTGATTGAAAGTTAGTTGTACTTTTGGCATAAATAAAAGTTTATTCCATAAAAAATGATTCTGACAACGCATATTGATGAAGTATAAGCTTGTTTTCTATGACAAAACAGTGACATGAATGAATTGCTTCTGCTCATGATGGAACTAGAAACTATTTCTGGTTTTTATTATGATGAGAATAGAAAAAATAATAAAGTAATAAATGGAAATTTGAAATAAATCGAGAATAGAATTTTGAATCAAATATATCATTAAGTTGGTTTTTTTTTTTAAATTTGGAGAGTGATTGAAAAATTATTAACTTAGAAAATAATTGAAATAATATAATTAATGGTTTAGATTATTAATTATCAAACTTTAAATACTTAATTAAAACATCAAAATAATTCCATGTTTCATTAAATTGGCTTTTATAAAATAATTTTTTTTTCTGAATATTTTTGTTATTCCACAATTTTATCTTTTGTAATAATGTGCTTAACATTAGCATACATCGTAATTTGTTAAGTATCCGCATTTTGGACTTATAAATTTTTCTTTTATTTAAAACTTCGAAGAAACGTTATGAAAAACTCCTTCAAAATAATCAATTCAATAATTTCAATGTGAATTAAAGATCTTAATTTGTTACGAAGTCAATACAAAATATAAATATTCACTCCTTAATAGAAATTCTTTTTTCAAATGTTTCTATTTTGCTAATTATTTATCCATTCTTTGTTCTTTTTAAATTCTTATTTAATTTACATTTTATAACTCTTTTAAAACCTAGCAAGAAACTAAGGCAAAATGGAACAAAAATATATTTACAAAAATCAAAAAGCAGTTAAACCTAAATATTAACAAAATAAAACTAAATAATAAGAATTTATATATTTCACAAATAATTTAAAATATCTCAGAGTTTTCATAAATGAGTATAAATATTTTTAAAGTGATTCCTTAGAAATAGACTTATTTCAGATGAATATCATTTTCTAAAGATAATTTATTTTTTGGAAAAGGAAAATTGGATCTTCGAAACTGCTAAATATTTTCCAAAATAATTGGGATAAACATTTCTCATAACTTGGAAAATTGTCATCGACAGTTTATTCGGAGGTCAATTTTTCTTTGAATGCAGTACGACTCTGATAATAAGGGAGAAAATTCACACGACTTTGATCGAGGAAGTATTATTCGTATGATCGTGCAAAATATTTTCGACAATTTATGATAATTCAAGCGAGCAGTTCGCGTGCATTTCTAGAAAGTGCATTTGTGATAATAGCAAGGGATGTAAGTAAATTCTTATTGGCGACAGTTTCGTAAGTAGAAATGTGTTTTTTGAAAATAATCCCAAGCTTTTGTGATCTGCAAAGAAAGCATACACAAACAGATTATATCTTATTTAATATAAATCTCACCAATTTGAATGCTACTATAATTTAGAAAGAAATAAAAATAAACTTCAACGAGAAGTTTGTTTTCCAAATTCAATTTGTAGATTTAAAATGTATATCGCTTTTTAGAATGTTGAGACTAAAGTTAAAATGTTAAAATTATTATTAAAATTATTGGTTTATAATGGGTGATTTTTCAGCAGATAATCTGACAAGATATTATTTTAAAGGTTAAAAAAAGATGAAGATAGCTGGAATGCTGCGTATAATCATTTTTTAAAAATGTTTACTCTGTTTCAATCTAAAAATATAATTATAAATAAATTTTACCCTTTAAGTCACCTGTTTTGTTAAATCAATTTATCAAACCCAGTTATCCTTTGTAAGATACTACTGCCAATGATTTTCTTACTAAATTTTGGATGAATAAAATTAATTTTGTTTGAAATTTAAAGCAATTAATTTGATGTATAAACTTTATATTTAAACTATTTAAACGAATTTAAATAATATAAGTTGCTTTTGCTAAATAATTCAATTTTATGATTTTAATGTATGCATAAGGCAAGTTTTATTATAAAATTAATGTATTTCATTACACGATTTTTACTAACGACAATTTTAGATGATTTTATTTTTAAAATGGAAGATGAAATGGTAATTTTTGTAAGAGTCTCAAAATTCATATTTATTTTAACAAATAATTTTCCTGTTATATGTTTACACTTTAACATTGCATTATGCATTTACTGTTCAACTGTTTACACTATACATTTACTGTTCAAATTTTATATATATAATATTTTAGCGTTGCATTTCAATCGCAAATTAGTTGAATAGTTAATTTTAAATGACTTATCTCTCATTTTATTATAATTAACAATATACTTATACACAACAATAAATAATAAATTAAACGTACATCATATTTAAGGTTTTACTGAAATCCTTAGGTCATAAAATGTAAATTTATGTACATTTTTCAAAACTTGTCAGTTATGCCTCAATGATTATTCAAATTTCATTTCAACTATGTTGTACTCTATTCATATTCAAATGTCAACCTCGGGCTTATGAATTATTGAAAGACGATATTGAATTTACTCATGTATTTCATTGGAACAAATTTTACATCAAGTTTTCAACATTCTGTTCAATAATCAATCAATGCCACTTAAATTCAACGCCCGAGCGACAGATACACTCTGATTGTCATAATGATGAACCAAAACAAAAAGCTATTTGCTTCTGGCAATAAGTATCAAGTTAAAGTCTACAAGAAGACATTAACGAAATGGCAAGAAAAACAAATACGTTTTGTTTCACACATTGAAAGTTAATGCTAGAATAGCCATGGAACAATGATTGCAATCTTCGTAAGAGTTGCATTAGATGTCGTAAAATTTAGCACTTAAGCACTTGTCCGCTGTTATAGCCTTTTCAAGAATCTAAACTTCAAATAAACCACAGATTTAGGGGTGGAAATGTAGAGATAACCAGAGTATTGCGAAAATTTAGTGAGTTGCGGCTTTGAATAACATCAAAGTGTATCCTAAAGTTTTCACTTGGTATATTGCAGCTTCTCTTGCGAAATGTTTTGATAAGCAGTTAACAGTCGACCTCGGGAAAAATGGCGCAACAACTTACCGCACTTTTCTGGCAGGTGGGCCTCTCTGTAACTCAACAAGAATGAGCCACTTCTTCTCGAAGTCTAATTGATTTTCATGAATTATTTATAATTACGATTCTCAACTTGCCAAAAACGCGTGGGTCCACAAGGCCATTGAACTGGAATTTTCAGATTTTACCTTCTTTTTTGCATATATTTTTCACTGTAAATATACTCTATTTGTTTGTTTTAATGTTTGCTTTTAAATTGTATAATTTTAATTTGTATCTTAACAAAGTATTTTTTGAACTTCGAAGAGATAACAAAAGTTTGTGCTTAAATATAGAGAGTTATTTTTTTAGATTTCCTTTTATGTGTATTACTATAATTCATGTAGCTTAATTACAGGACTAATAGCAATAACATAATAATTAACAACAATAGTATACATTAACATAATAATTTTCTTTGTCATTACTTAACGAAAAGAAATATATACATTTAAAATGCCAACTATGATATGCCATTCACCCTGTCTAGTGGTCAGCATGCCTGACTGCAGATATCAAGTTCCTGGTTTTGAATCCCGGTTTGGGCATGGCTGTATTTTCTCTCTGTCATGTCTTTTTCCTTTCCTTGTATAAATGGGTTGTGAATAGTTGCCTACCCTATTATGTGTATACTGAGGAAGTCGGACTGCACACCAAATTACAGTTCAGTTGGAAAAGTGAAGCAGCGCAATTCATATTGCCAGCCTCACTCGTACAATTCAACAACAATCATATGATATGCGGGTATAATCATTATTTTAATTTAAGGATAAAGTAGCAAGCAGCCTCAAAGAATTTTTGAAATTTTCTCTATAATGAATCAATTTGTTGCAATGTGTGCCATCTTGATCAATGACTCGTTAATGCTCTTCAATCCAACAGTTCGGTCTTTGCCTAAGATGGAAATGTTGTAGCAGTAGGGATTGCCTTTTAATCCGTAGGTCAGTGTCGATTAATCCTAACTGTCTAAAAATTATACCAATAGGAAAATTGTCAGTTGAAAATTCTTCAAATCCAAACGTTTTATTAAGTTTGGAGAACTAATGAATAAGGTGCTATCAGATTTACAAAACAAATATACAATAACTGCTGTCATTATGTTCGCACTTATTCATGTGCTAAATTGGATAGATTATTTGATAACTAGTAAAAAAAAGTATTTCATGCTAACTTTAACATGCAATTTTTCTCGATTAACTTTTGATCGAACAAACATTCAGACATCCAAATCTAAATATTAAGACCCTTTTAAATCTGGAAGCAAATATTTGGAAATTCGTTTCCAAGATTTAATATAGTTTATGTTTAAAAAGAAAAAATTTATTACTATACATTAATACAAAATTCAATGAGTTTTAGCTTTAAATAAAATGTTGCCATTCCCATAAACGAGAGCATTGTAGAAATATCAAAAAATATTTTTCACAAATGGGAATAATTCTTTGCTGCTGAAGAAATATTTTGTTATAAGCATTCGAATACCCTAATATTTTTTAGAGTTTTCAAATTGTTATAAGACTTAAACATTCTTTCGTTGTAGAGATAAATCTCAAAATATTAGAAGGTCACACTACTTTTACGACAGTAACATTCAAATAAACAAACAATAGCTGTTTGTAAGCTTGTCAACTGGGAATTAATTATTCAATGCCTAGCATTTTGCTTCTGTCACTTTTTGAAACTTTATGTGTTTGTAAATAAGTAAATAAATCAACACTTTTTCACTATTTATTAGGTATCGGTGTTTGCAGTTGAAAACATTTTACACTGAAAATAATAAAATTGAAAGAGATAAAAATTGAAAAATATATGTGTTCTTTAACATTAAAATAGTTGAAAATGGAAGAATGAATAGGTTGTCCACATGAAAAATATCCATTGTTTGAAAGAATCAGTTATTAAAATAGGAAAACTCGATATATGACGCACAAAATACAATCTGTAAATCAAGCGGTATTTTCCTGTACACGCAAATATTAATAAAATCATAAGTCACACGCAACTTAGTTTTTTGATTAGAGTCGCATTATCGGTTTGAGTTAAAGGACGAGAATAATAAAGTTGTACTTTGTAATATATATATATATATATATATATATATATATATATATATATATATATATATATATATATATATATATATATATATATATATATATATATATATATATATATATATATATATATATATATATATATATATATATATATATATATATATATATATATGTATGTATATGTATATATATATGTATATATAATAAAAATTAATGATATAAATAATAAAAATTATTTATATTATATTCAAAGTATTATTTATGCACTTTTTTTTTTCAAAGAAAAAAGAAATAGAATTGCAGAATAAATAGAAAAAGGGAAGAGAATTTATAACAGAAATCGAATAAAAAAAGGAGTATTTCTCAACTTTTTATTCTAATTTTTTAGAAATTTTCTTTTTTATTTTCACAATTTTTATTCAATTTTAAGTATTCGGATTCATTAGAAATTATGTCATTTAAATCGTTAGTAATTGTATCCCTTAAATACTAGAAGTTCTTTAATTAAAATAAATTATTTTTCTTAAATAAGTTCTAAGTATTTGGGGCAGTTAGTCTGAATCACTTAATTTTTATTTTTAATCTAAAGGCAATCAGCATTAAATAATCAGTTTTTGCTTTATAAGGAGTTGAAAAAAAGTAGTGGAAAATTAATTATATTAAATTAATTAGAATGTTTATCGTTTAATAAAACTTTTCTTGCTTAAATATTAGAATGTTTAAATAACACCCTAAGCCACTTAATTTATTTTTTCATGGTTAAATTTTTTTTTAATCTGAGTTCTTTCACCAATAAACTAGTAGTGTCATTTTTCAAGAATAAAAAAAGATACGTGAAGAAATGGCTTATTCCAAAATATTTAATAGGAAATTTTAAGGTAAAACGGAGGAAAAAAACGAAAAGGAATTTTCAATTTTCAGTCATTTCTTTCTGAGAAAAATGGATTTCATTGTCATTGCTTGGACGCGGAAGCCCTTTAAAGCCAGCCCAAACAGCAAGACTTCGCGTTCTTTGTTCTTGGCTCGTGATTCCGAAAAATACGGCCCTTGGGGATGTAGTAAAATTATATTCATTCGTTTCGGCCCGCCTATTTTTGTGGGAGAATTTGTCCCTGCATGGATAATGGACTGCTAACGGATGCCGTAAGTCCTCTCGCCTGGTTTCAGCAAAGAAACGAACTGAACCCGAGTCCACAAAGGCATGACGAACCTAAACATTTAGGAAAATAGACTGTTATTTCATTTTCTCGGCCTTTCCGCCCACGTTTAATCTAATAAACTGATTTATTATCCACCTAGTGTTGGTGTTTTCTTGTCTTCCATGGCCAAATTTTGGAACTCCAGATTGATTTGATTTTAAAAACTGAGCCATACTTCTTTTTGCAAATTTTTTTTTTTGGTGATATTTCCATGCTCCCGAATTGAAGAAATTGTGCTGAAAACCCCATGAATGTGAATAATTCGCGATTCATTCATATAAAAGCGAAATAAATTTCAGTATGCACACGCACCTGGGTTTTTATGAATTTATGAAAATTTAAAATTTTTGCTAGGGAATTTTATAAACTTTTCCTTTGAATTTTTTTTTAAATTTAAGAAGTACATCTATAATTTAAGGAAACTGCAATTTATTTTAATAATGTAGCTTTCTAGTAATCAAATATTAAAAAAATATTCTATCCGGTTTACATTCAGATAAAATTATAGATTTTAACTGAGATTTATTATGGAGTGTTAAATTGCTTTCCTGTTAGTAAAAACTAAACAATTAATTTTCAAGAGATTTTAATAAATATTTATTAAATTCTACAGCCTGGTTTTTTAGTCTAAGCATTAATTTTGGGTACTAAAATAAAAAACAATTCAAAATAAAATATTTTTGTTGTAAATTTACAACTGAAATTAAGAATGCTTAGAGTATGATATATTAATTAATATGTTATGATGTATTAATTAATTATTCTTGATATATATGTAGATAGACTGCACTTTTACCAAATTATTTTATAATTAATAATTTATAAGACGCGCTTTCTTAAAGATATGTTTATTAGTTACATTGAATAATGTTATTACATTGTTTTTGCAAGAAATTACATTTATCTATATAAAGAAAACGCTTAGTAGCTTCTTAATACTTAAGTTACTTTAAATCATTTTCCATTATTTTTTCAAAATTGTATAGTAAAAAAATATGAAAAAAATTAATTTTGGATACTAATTAATTTAAATTTACCAAAACCTTTATAGTAAGAAGTTAAATGAATCGTCTCCGTCTTATTAGAGTTGGGTTTGTATGTCATTGGGCACCACTGCTTTCATCAGCATTTTGTACTATTAACTCCAAACCCACTGTTTCCTAGTTCCAGATGCCCGGGTCACCCACTTTATTAATAAAGTCCGATAACCCTTTAATGGAGTCTAGGTGCAACTCTCTAGTATGGATGATGCCTAAAGAAGTTAATCTAGGGAGGGCAAGAGCCTCGCATTCGTAAATGATATGCTTGGCCGTTTCCTCTTGCGTATGACATTTCCTGCAGATAGGGTCTTGCTGAAACAGTCTCATTGTTATAGAGGTGTTTTCTGAAATAGTAGTGCCCAGTTATGAAGCCTACGATTAAACGTATCTTCTGCCTAAAACATCTTAGAATAATTAAATGAATAGTTTTAAGCAATGATGAATTTCGTATACTCGAAATCGTACTTTAATTTACAAAATTGCTCGTCTTCGAAACTGTGTAGCATGTTGCTTATAAGTTGCCATTATGGTGAACTATTTATAGGGTGTAAAATTAGTAAGGTAATTTATATCAGAAATATAACATATGAAGCGTTATTATTATTTAGAAATAATTATGATAAATATGGCTCTTTAAAATGTCTGTTTATATCAAAGTATTTATTCAAAAAAGTGAACATGTTAAATTTAGGAATAATACAATTTTATTTTAGAAAATAAATATAATAGAAGTTTATTATAAGTGGTCTAAAAACAGTAAAATTTTCTAAATATAATGTAAAAAATAAGATCATAAAAGCAAGCACATAATTATTTAAAACATTATCTTCTATAACACTTGTTTGAAGCAAAGCCATAAATTAAGAGTTTTTAAGGATATTCTCTATGTATGTTCATGACTATATTTAAATGTGGTTTTACAAGAATTTCAAGCAACCGCAAATAAAGGTATTCCTTGGCGAAGTAGGAAGGATGGATTTATCTATAATTAAAGTCAGACACAAACCAAGTATTTTTCACATCAGATAGAGGATAGCCAAGTTTTTCCCTTTTATATACATTCCATATTTATATTTCCTTGAATTTTATATGCTCTTACTAAATTTAATTTTTGAAACAGTTACCATACAATAAATATTAATTTTTTTCTGCAGACAAATATTTCTCCTAGCAAGACAAATTATTTTTTTCTACATGCAAACGCACACATTTAATGTTAAATTGCATTCACAATAATTTTTAAGAGTATTAATAAATGTAGATATTCATTCAATAAAAAATTCGTTATAAATGATAGAAAATAGTGAATACATAAAGTGCTTTTAAGTTAAGTTTTGTGTGATCTCAATTAGACAATTGAATTAAACATAATTAATAAAGAAATAAGAGGATTTCTTTAGGTAAGGACACAATTATCTGGCTATCTGCAAATTTGATTTGTCAATAAGAAAACTAAGAATTATATATTGCATTGACTAAATAAAATAAAATTAATTAAAAATTTTAATCGTCCTTGCCAATTTAAACTAAAGTGGATGTTTTGTCTTGTCTTTTTCATTTTGCTTTTTCTTCTGTTCTATTGTCAACTTGTCAACGTGTAATGGCTTGAATCAATGGAAAATGGCTTCGCAAATCGATGCTTTGTGTGGTCTTTATATAAGAAATTATTTTATTAACAAAATGAACTTCGACACTATTCTCTGACATTCGATGGTAAAATTTTAACTTGTTTGCTGCAGCTCGAAGAATGCAATTTAAAGGCAGGCAGCAAATTCGTCGACAAGTTGGATTTACGAAGCCATCTCACTACGATGTTATGTAGATGGAACGTTATCATACGTCATGGATATTTTAAACCCAATGACAATTATAATAAAGCGGCATAAACATGATCTCAACTGGAACGAAAGAAACAAACATTTTATGGTTAAAAATTAGTCTCATAAGAAGTCTGAACTATGCGGTAAGAAAGTTAAATTTCAGTCTCCATGGATATTTAAAAAAAATAACGCTATGTCATATGAATTAAACCCTGCGGCCAAGGCACTTTTCAATCTTCGCCTACGCGTAATAATGTTTTTGCTTTTGACGATTTTTTTTCCAAGACTACCAAACTCGTTTTATAACAGTGTTGAACGAAATGTTTATTACATAACGCCGAGAGACAACTTTTTAAACGAAAGAGAAAGGGAGATTTTAAACATATTGCTTAGTATAAAAATCAGCAGTAATATTTTTCTGCAATTATATTGGGTTGTTCGGAAAGTAATTTCGTTTTTCATGAAAATGGAAAATGTATAACGAATAAATATCGAATTGCATTGCATTCTAGTCCAATAGCTTTTACCATCTTTCTGGTAGTAGAACGATTTCATACTCATAAAGTGGTTGGTTTTTACTTGCAAAAAGCTGGTCCAGGTGGGAAAAACGAAGCGACTTTCCGAACAACCCAATAGCTATTTTAATGTTCATGTATTAATTTAAAACAAAGTAGAGAATAGACTTTTGTAAACTTATATGTTCATTTTTATTTCATTAAATAAAGGAGAATTAGGATCATTCAAATTACATGGAATTTCGGATTGCAGATGTAGTTCAGATGAGGAGTACAAAATTGAGAATGCATTTTTTTTTATAAAATATGTTTTTTTGAAGCAACTAATAAAGGAAAAGAATTTATAAAATAGGACAATTCATAAATGGCACAAGATGATTCGTATACTGCATTGAAGCAATTTATTATGTGAATAATATGATTTACTTTAACAATAAAGTATTTGAAGAACATTAGCTACATCCAGAGTTTAAAATTTTTTTATTTAAGCATTTTTATTCTTATGTCAAAGTTGGGAATACATTATATATATATATATATATATATATATATATATATATATATATATATATATATATATATATATATATATATATATATATATATATATATATATATATATATATATATATATATATATAAGTAATCATAGAAAAAAGTGCAGTTATAATATTGAAATTTCTCTCCAGTAATTTTATGTTTTTGTAGCATGCATTTTTAAGTCAAACTGCAGAGGCAAATAGACGGTTAAGGATGGTATGCAGACTATTAGTGATGATGTGTTTAAAAAAATTTGAAAATATTTTGAGGCAAAAACATAGCTAGCATCATAAATATCCTGAGATTCGAGTTTGAATTGGCTGAATGAGAAAGCCTTCAGAGGGAATGTATAGTAGAACTCCAATTATCCGAATCGCTTTCGAATCTCAGAAAAGGGATCAGACTGAAGAAGAGAAGGAAAACGAGAAAAAAAAAGTCAAGAAAAGGAAAGGAAAAAGGAGATGAGAATGATCTGTTACTTGAAGAATTCAAAAACATTCTTTTGAAAGTTTTTGGATGTTCAGAAGTTAGTGCTGAAGATATAGGAAAATTGATTATGAGTGAGATCTTAGATTTCAAATTGGAAATGATGGTAAACTTATTTTAAACTGTCGATTAAGAAGAGCATCTCAATGTCTAAATTGACACAAACAAGAGGCCATCACCTAACGAAGCATTTGCCGGTTTTGAAGTGGATAGAGTATCAGCCCGAATGTGACCACATGCAAATTCTCACTGCCAAGCGGATACGCGACTTGACTGCCCCAAAACGGATGAAGACAATGAAACAGCTTATTTTGACCAAGATATTCAGCAAGCAATGATTTTCAACGAACGATAATTATTTAAAATAGACCCTTTCTTCGAAAAAATCCAATAATCCGAATATGCTATTATCCGAATGCGGTCCGGACCCAATTACTGCGGATAATTGGAGTTCTACTGCGCTTAGTTTAATATAGATACATATTTGTCATGATGGGTAAAATGAATATAAATTAATATGATTTTATTCTTTGAGACATAAAAAACCATATTTTTAGTATTTGAAAGAGAATAATCAAAGAATACACAGGTTATTATTTTTCCTTATGATCGAAGGAAGATCAATATCTTGTTCTTTTCATCGCATGTTTCCTTCGCTTTGATCAAAGCTTGTAACTTTTCTTTGGTTATACTTTTTACTCGATCGTAGAAAATTATATTCTCCGATATATTCATATTTATATACCGAAAAACATGTATTCATATTCAATAAGAAAATCCGAGTAATTAATTTTATAAACGCTTTTTTCCAATTATGGCTGAAATATGTCTTTAACTGTACAATAAATTTTAAAATTAGAGAACATATTTTAGTGCTCGCTCTCCCATTCAGAGGATTCAAATTTGAATCTCAATTTTTTTTTTAAATGCTTTGTCTGCCTAAAAATATCTCAAAATATATTTGAAAAATGTATGCATGTAGCTTTTATATTTATAGACATGGTAATGAATGTTACAAAATCTAATAATAAAAAATTTTAACCTCACTTCAGTGCAAATATAGTGAAGAAAATATCTCCAAAAATATAGAAGAACTTAATATATAACTCATATTTTATTTTCCTGTCATCTACGGAATGGATTTGGAAAAACGTAATCGGATGACTTGCTGTTTAAGAAAAGTTAACTACCAGAAATTTCTTTAACAATCCAAAATTTTATGATTTGCATAAACATAGTGATTAAAATATTAGTAATATTCGAGTCTATATATTTTAAAATATAGAATTAAATAATACTTTAAACCTATATATATTAACAGCCAACTGTTTTGTTTTTATCAATAAAAAGAACCATCAAAATCTGTTTAAAAAAACAGTGATCAAAATTGAAAATGTATATAAAGTATCCTGAATTAGAATTCGCAACAAATGTTCATGAAAGGAAAGCAGCATTAGTAACTCTTTGACTCTTTAATCTTTCAGCCTACATTCCCATGATCTGGTAACCCAAGTTCACGAATTCCTAATAGAAAATTTACGGATGGAGTTAAATTTATTTTTTTATTCCTTGTTCTTAAAGGGATTCGAGCAAGTTTGCGAACAGGAAGTTCGATAATTTCAAGCCCTCCCCAATGTTACCGTGACTCTTTACCATAAAATCGTATCAGCGGTGGCAGGCAAAAGGCAACTGATGTGGAGATACAGACCGATGGTTGCTAAAACCGCGCATGGTTACGTTTTCTTAATTTTTTTCCCCTTTCCTAGCTAGCTTCCTTTTTCCGAAGAAAATCCTTGCGTTGCCTTTGTTTCAGAGAAACGCCCACAGAGTTACATACTTTTTCATACACCACTGAGGTGTCTTCTTAACAAAAACTCTGACACTTTACACCTGCTATTATAAGCATTCCTCCCTAGACTATTCTATGTCATTAGAAGTATATTTTTATCTGTTAGTGAACTGACAATTTCCAAGGACTTCTTCTAATTCAATTCTGTTCGTTTTATTGCGTCAGTCCTTAAGGTAAGATATCTATGTAGATTCAAACGCTGGATAGTGCTTTTATTTCTCGAGGAAAAGCGTTATCGCTCTTGAAAGAAGCCGAAAATTGCGATTGCGTCACAGGCAGTCATGTGACGGGGAATTTTTTCTCGCCTGGTTAGGTTGGTCATTTTTCATTCAGGTAACTTCAGGCACATAACTTCCAGATTCGTAATTACCAGGAACTCGTTAGAAATGCGTTGCTGATGTCACCATCTCCATTCATGAAATTCACTTGGGTGCGATTTTAAGTGCATTCTAGAGGTTTCTATCAATTTTAGTGGCTTACATTTTGTTTTCGTTTCTGGATGAGCCAGAAAATGGTAAACTCGAATGATTTGGCATGAACTTACTTTAGAAATAGTGGAGTATTTAAGCTACTAATATCATTATATTTAAAATGTTACGATTAATATTCGCAATAAACTAAATTAAAATGTATCTAGTACTACACAAATAACTTGAACTTTTTAATTGATATGATTATTTTATCATCTTTATTTTGATTCCCCTTTGCGAATAGCTAACAGTTTGAGTCTGTTGTCAGAATTTTGAGTGTCTTGTCATATTGCCTTCTGTGAATATTTTCCGTAGGCAATAAATCATAAACACACAGTGTAAAAACAGAAATTAAAATAAATTTACAACCGTTCACCTAGTCGGATGCTCTTGTAGAAAGTAGAATTTGTCTTCGTATAATTTATATTTTTCATAATATTTCATTATTAAGACACAGGATTAACAGTTATTTACATAAATAACAGTCCTCTAGAAATCATAACTCAAAAGTGCTTGGCTTAGTCACTAAAATACAGTTAACACTATTTAACACTACGTAGTAGATGGTCTAACTACTGATGGCTGTCTTTAGGCATTTGAATATCCGTTTGCATTTTATTTTCCAGAAAAATTTTTCGTGTATAATAGATAGTACCAACAAATCATAAGAAATAAATCCCTGAAAATTTTTTCAAACATTCCTCTTAGCATTCCTCTCTGTGCATGGATAAAGCATAGCCAACATTCATTTTCTGTTGTACAGTAGTGGCAAGGATCGAACCAGAGACCATTCACTCCGATGACTGTTGTCCAATTATCAGGCCATAGTGAGATCATTATGTGCAATATTAGCGTTATTCATAAATATTATAGTTATTGTTTAAATACTAATCTGAAAATTATTGCATTTTTTTGCTTAAATTAACGGAACAAAAACGGAAAAAACGGAAAATTAACGGAAAAAAAGGCACACAATAGATTTCTTAAAGAAAAATATTAAATGCCTGCTATCAATGATGTATTTTAATATTTATTTTTTTTTCCTTTATATAATTTTTTCTCAGACAATAAGTGATCCTCGTCTTATCAGAATGTCTAAGAAACATACACTAACAACTGTAGCAAATTTTGATCAGTCCAAATAATTTCATAAATATTTTACATCCATATAATAAATAAATTGTTATTTAAACTTTTTTGCTAGGAATTGATGTTAATTTTGTGCAGCCTTAAATATATATTTTTAGGAACACATTGGCAGTATAAATTTATTGTAAATTTTAAAAATTCTCTTTTAGGAATTTTTTGATTTTTGGATTAATTATATTTGTTAATTTAATGATGATAATCTTTATTAGGTAAACGATATTTGTTAATTTAATTAGCTTAACCAAAATTTGCTGAAAGCTTAATATAAGTAATTCTTAATATATTAATTATATTCTTTTTTATACTTTCAAAAATAAAAAAAACCTTTCGCCATATAAAATTATAAAATATTTTATAAATAGTAATTTTTCTTTTCGTAGTAAGAATTTTTTACTCTAAACTACAAAATGTGTTTAAGTAATCTGTATAATAACAGTTAAATATGAGCATTAAATGTTGAATAGAATAAAATTTAAAATGTGTTTATTTATAAAAATTACGTAAAAACAGAAATATTTAATATTGTATCTTTAGAAAACACAATTAAATTGCAGAAAAATTTGAAATAAACATTAAAACATAAAGATTAATACACCATTTAATTTAAATGCACATTTTCATGTAAAACATTTGATCATTTGTTCTTATTGGCACAATGAAAATCTAATAGGCTGCTCTTAAAATATATAAAAGATTTAAATCACTAAGTATTTTTAAAACAAACAGGAATATAATTTTTAGCTAGTTTACCATTTGGTGCGAAAGTGACGATAGATCAATAACACCAAATTGATTTTTATCTAAGTCCATAGCTAATGCAGTTACTTATCGCTTCTAAAAATTTCAGAAATTCACCAATAATTATTTTTTTTATCAATCCCTTTCATAGCTGCTCAAGCTTAAGAAGAAAGTTAAAACACAAAAGTAGGATGATTTACGAGAATATTGCCATAAAATTCTTTCAGATCCATTGCATTTCAATGTTTTTTCTTTCTTCAAAACTCACAGAATCAAAGGATATTCGCCTGGATAAGTTGGTTGCACTTGTTAGATTTGAGCTGCCAAACTGAACTTTTCTATGCCAAATTAGTTTTGTTTCAGATCAATAAAAACTTCGTACTGACGACTTGACAATGCTTTCATGTAGACAATTCCCATGCATAAAATCGCTTTTGGCGTTCGCTAAACCATTTTTAAAATACCTCTTTGACACCCGTCACTTCCTTATTTCCAAAATAAAACATCAACTCCATTTAAATATGTGATTGTTGAATAGTAGAACTATTCTCAGGAGCAGCTGTCAAAACATTTCGGAAGTAAAAGTTTGAATAAAATACAAATTATAAAGAAGAAAGGGGAATTACGGACTTGAGGAAGATGTTATTGAGTTTATTGATAGATAATTGAGACTGAATTGGATAAGAAAAAGACACCACTATGACACGGCAGATTGATTGGTGTATATATTATTATATAAGACTGACATATCACACAAGCAAACAAAACATTTCAACCCAATGGTGATCAAAGTCAAATAACTTATTTGTATTGCCAAATTTAATTGTTTTGTGCATTGTTTTATAAACAATTGTTGGAACATTTTATATTGATGAATCGCTTACTCTTATAATATGAATGATTGCTCATTAATTGTTATTTTTTATTCTTAAATTAAAATTTTCCAGTAAATATTTATTCGTTTCGAATTCGATGTGTTAAATTAAGAATTAAAATTAACTATTAAATTTAAATGAATGACATTAAAATAAATGCTTTTAACTGTCAAGCATGCTTACGAATAAACAAGGTTTAAAATAATATATTTTTATACATTTTTATTTGATAACATTTGAACCAGTAAAAATTGTTAAAAAAATAGAAGGAAATAATGTTTTAAAATTAACTAAATCAACAAAATCTTTTATTTCAGTTACCAAAAAGATCGTTTAAAACTTGTGATGATTAATGCTTTTTTAGTATAAATATGATGTAAATTTATGTGTGTGTGTAATTTGGTCTGGAAAATAATATTTCAATTTTTTATCTTCATAGAAGTTAAGGGAGAACACACGTATAATTATTTCCCTTCAGCAACTATTTTTTAATCAATTTAATGTTTCGATTGAATTAAAAGCTTTCAGCATTTTTGTTTCAGATATATGTAATGATTAAATCATCACTTGTGGCTGTAAATTGAAAAAACATAAGCACTTCTTGAAGTACACTTAATCCATATACGCAATCATATACAGAAGCTAAATTCAAGCACAAGATCCCTCAATATATTATTCATTTAGAACCATAAATTAAAAGACCATCAATTTCTCGTCATATATAAGTTACTTTATCACAAATTTTCACAATATCTGAAATGACTCTTTAATCATTGAAATATGTCTGAAAAATATGAAACATTTTTGAAATCATAATGTTCCTGAATATTTTCAAAGTATGCAGTATTGTCGCTTATTCTACATTGTTGCCATAAGCAGAATACTAATTCCTCATTCAATCTCATTATTCATCCTTGTCAACTACAACTTGACTGATTAAAAATAGATTATTTTTCGAACACCATCAACCTTTTTCAGACTAGCCGGACAAGATAGCCATTATAATAGGTTAGAACTAAGTTCAAGGATACGTACGTCTTGTAAGAAGGAAAAAAAAGGTAGATAATAAAGAAGTGAATTCAAGTATCTGTGCATTATAAAACGCAGGTGGTAAGTCACGTGACCGCAGCACTCGTTCATCCGAGAAAAAAATTACAAAACGTCTCAGCTCCACCCACATATATAATTTCACCCCGACCTTCAAAAATGGCGGCATTCACGACAGTGGAATATCAAATAATAAATTCCCGACTCGTCCGCATTCGTCAAACCTTGAGAGATCTCGACAGCCGCATCTTGTACACAACTCCCAAAACAGGATAACGGCATTGAAAAAGCATTGGACATCATTTATTTCCTTTCAGTTCAATCCTTGAACATTTCCAGTTAAAAGTGAACAATTCCCATTCAGTTGGAACTATGGCAATTCACAGAATATCGCATTCAAGGAAATCTTGCACGTAGTCAGGTAACTTGTAGTTTTATGTAAAAATAGAAGCATGATGGATTCAACGGGTAAAAATATTGTACATAAAAGATGTATTCGAATGTTTTTCAAGTATGTGTTGTGAAAAGAATGAAAGTTCTTGCATCCAAATCTCTATGCTCTGCGAAACAACCTTGTTAAAAAAAGGAACATGTTAAGTTTTTTTGTTTCTGTCCAAAAGATATATAGAGCAAACAATTATTATCGCTGCGAGAAATTCTTCAAGATAAATTAAGTAAAAAAAACTATAAGGATTATATTTTTCTTATTTGATTTATTTTAATATGAATAATTTCTCATTTGTATAAAATTTCCTAATTTACAAAAAAAGAAAAAAAAGAAAGAAAGAAGAATATGTTATTCCAATTTTATTTTTCTTGAAAACAGAACATCTCTATAATTATTCGATTTCAGTGTAAGTGTATATACTCTAAAATTTATATAAATTAACCCAAAATAATTCAATAGCGCATAAATTTTGAGCTATTTTTTAGATTTAAATTCCGGGTTGCCTTAAGGGACATCTTCATACTGAAAAAGAAAGCTAAGAATCATAGAAATGAATAGAATTTATGTTTTTATGATCATAATTGTGTAATGTCTAAATATAAAAAAGAATTTCACACTGCGAAGTTATCTGTTGAATTTTTTAGCCTTATTTATATTTTATGTGTAACCTTATGAAGTGTGTGTGTATATTTGTACGAAAGTTATATGTTTCAGTCGATTCAGGAAAAAAAACATGTTTTAGTAAATATTTATATACATGTTTTTTTTTTATCTCGTATTCTCTATGTTATGCAAGATGAACAGAATTACATATTATAGCATACCATTTCTTTTAGTGTTCCTGAATATATTTCTATTACAGTTGATCAAACTAATACAATTTAATAAAATTAAAATCATAATTAGTTTTTCGTCGAGTTTTTGTTACTTGTCATTTTGTAGCTTCCTTGTGCGTTTTAGTTTTGTATAACCTATATTACTATACATTGTATGAAAGAAAATGTTGGAAAAAATTTTCATCTAAGTTAGTTGTACACATAATTAAGTTATATGTGTAATTTGTTCAAACTTAAATATGAATACACTTTTATCAATAATTATTTGTGTCGAATTAAAGTTAAATATTTTAACTACTAAAAATTATGCTATTATTTTGAAAATATTTAAAAAAAATTAAAATTATCTTTTTTACTTCATACAGTATTAAACAATTGAAAGAATATTATAAGGAGTTCAATTTACTATAAGTGCTATGCAAATAGTAAATAAGACTTTAATATAATAGTCATTGGTTCGAAGCCAATGAAATTCTGAAAAAAGCAACTGTCAGACTTCTCAGTTCTAAATGCATAACACTGATCTCGGTTTAATGTAGTTTAACTTAGACTTCGTAAGGAACTTTATCACAGATCTACAAATAACTAAACTATTAGGGCTAATTTGAATAATATGTTGCCAAAAGGAAAGCTTGGAATGAAGGGGATGAGAAACGAATCTCGATTATTGAGATTGAAAAATAGTACATACATCATTTGCATTACTACGCTCATTTTTACCTCCTCCCTTCATGTGTTTGTGGATACAAAATCATTCATTCATGTTTCTTCTCACGAGTTTTTCGATTACCACGCTCTACTTTGCGGCACCACTGAAGAAATTCATTACTTTCTATGGGCAAGTCACGAGTTTCACAGGAGCTACTTGTACCGTGAAAAATGACCATGATGTTTGCAGACTCTGGCCATTGACCATTTAAGGTCTAAATCACCAAGATCACCCATCGATCGTTGGGAATCATTGGTAACATTGTCTCAAACAGAAATGACCATAGCCAAGATGTAAATTGGCAACTGAAATATTTATTTTTAGCTACTTGAAATTTATGGTAATTTTATTCAAATTAGGCATCTCACACATGGTGTTGCGTTGCTTCACTCTTGACTCACCGAAAGAAAAAAAAATGAAGCAGAATGTGACGAAGAAGATTGGAATTGCAATGACACGAAATTAGATGCAAATTTAATGCGATTTGCATAAATGAGAAATACGTTAGAGGGGGGAGGGATTTAATGAAGATGCGATTCTTGAGGGTGATGTCATTGCATGCACAACATTTGTATATAAATAAGAGTTCAACAATTAATCAAATATTATATTTTTTATTCTTTAGGAAAGAATGTAAAAGTATTTGAGCTCAAGATAATATTAGTTGTATTTTAAAAATTCATTAGGATAAAACAGCTCATAATTTTAAAAATGAGATCATTTTCAGAATTAACTGCAATATATGTATATATATATATATATATAAGCAATTTTATTATTAGTTAGTTGAAGTTTAATTTACTGAAGGGCTAATTATTTTACCTTTAAAAGTGTCACAAATACCTGCTGTGTTTAATCAATATAAGAATTATTTTAGATTATTGTGAAATTTATTCACTGAATTGAGCATTATGATTTTTTTGTGAAGAATATTAATGAAATTTCCGAATAAAAATTCAAATTAGATTTCGAAAAGGATTTTATAGCACATATTTTATATATAATCAGAATCAGCTTACAAATTAAAAAAAAAATCTTTTATCAAATGTAAATGATTTAAATTTTTATTTGTAATTTATATATTTTTTATTAAAATGAAATTTTTATCTGCGAAGCCTTAATTTTATTTTATTTTTTTGAAGTCAATTTTTCTGTAATATATAATTATTAGTTAAAATCAATGCGTATATATATATATATATATATATATATATATATATATATATATATATATATATATAAAAGTTTTAAGTTACTGAATATTGGACTAAAAACTGTAGAATGTAAAAAATAATTATGGCAAAAGCAGCAAACAATATTATGTGTCTCATCCTTTTTACGAATAGATTATAAGTTAATTATTCTTACTTCTTCTTACTTTTGTCGTACAATTATCAATAAGCTCACAATAGCAATTTTAATTCATAGCTATTGTTATGTAAAAACGTCAGCTTATAAACCATAAATATTTAATATTTATGAGCAAGTGGATGACTCTTTCTCATTCACTTTCATTTCCAAAGCTGATGACCCAAAAACGAATGACTAGAAGAAGCAAACTTTGAATCGATTTTAGCAAAATAAGCAGAAACGATGTAGGTAACACTTTCCATCACTTCATTAGTCATCGAAACTGTGTCAAGTCAGCCTCGATTTTACTCAGAAAGTTTGGGAAATCTTTAAGCAGAGGGATGATTCTTTCAAAGAGCAAATGGAAAAGGAAACGCCCTACAACTTACATGTCTAAGGTGGCGATTTGTCTCTGAGTAAAAGATTTACTCGACGCCTTCAGAAGGTGGCTTGCTTCTAATCTCCATTTCCGGCTTCAAGTAAATAGGCAGGCGGGAAAAAAGTGTGAAAGCACTCCACTTCACGAAAGCCATGGTGATCCGCAATGCTAGTAGCCCGTGGTGTCTGCTTCAATGCTCTTCTCCGCGCCATTTCCCAACTAACCTCCTGAAATGACCAAGAACAAAAAAGTGAAAGTTTAGTTTCGCTTTGCATATTTTACTTCCTTTTTTATGTTCTACAGCTTTACATGATTTGATTCCTTAGAGATTATCTCCCTCTCGATGAGCAAGAACGAGGAAATTAACTGGAGATTTACCTTCTTTACACATTTGGAGTTAACACTGGAATTAAGACATTTCCTTCTTAACTGCTGCATTTACGTTTACAAAGCTTCAGAGAAATTCCACTAACTTCTTATACAAACTTATACACTTCATGTGAACATTACTTAGTGTGAATATTTTTTTTAATTATTGGATACTATTTACTTAATATCTATATATGTTACAAAATTGTTTTTTGTTTTGTGTCTGTAATTAAATTTTTGTTTTTGTAAATAAAAGAAACAACTATGAAATTTTCAAAAATTTTAGTTTAATTAGTACTTGAAATTTAGGAGATTTTTTAAAATGAAATATATATAAAGTAACATGATTCAATATTTCTGACATGTTTTCTTGCTAATATTGTGATCGCTGCTTATCTCTTTTTACATACACTTTAATATTTTGTTTAGATATGGTTAATATATTCATAATGAAAAATTTATTTATTTCATAGATTTGGCATGGATTGGAAAACTGTATTCAATTTATTTTTAAATAACGTTCAATATATCCTTTCCCTATAATCCTAATGGTTAAAATGCAATCACGCATAGAGAGAGACAGGGCCTATTATGATGTGACTTAAATAAACTAAATTGATGTTAATTTATCCACTAAATTATGAAGATTGCTTAAATAAGTTCAAACTTAAGCAGAATATTTGAGTTGCATGTACTTAAAATTCTTTTAAATATAATATATTCTGCAGAAGTAAAATGCACGATAAACTACAGATACAAAATGCAAAATTCAGAGAAGTTTACTTCTTTAAATTAATAAAGAATTTCCTCTTGTAAAATTATAATCTCTGAGTCTGAAAGCCATTTCCAAGATTTGAATTGATCCTGAAAGAATAATTAATTATTGCTTAAAATATTTTGTTTGAATAGAATAATTTTAGAATTTGTAATTTTTTTTGCAAAAAAAAAAAGGGAAATTGAATAAAAAAAATTGAGATAAACTTTAAACATTTATTAATTTATTTAATAAATGTTTAAAGTTTATCTAAATTTTTTATGTTTAATTTTCTATTTTTATTAATTTTTTATTTATTGATTTATTTAATAAATAAGTTGCTTGATTTTTTTTGTATAAAAATATTATAATTCAATTTAAAAGCACATAGTATGTTATAGATTGGGTCTCTTGGTAACGATTACAAATAAAGTTAGTGAGTGCATTAGCTTATTGAAATATTATCACTGAATAATCTTATTAATTATTTATAGCTCTCCATAATGCTTTCTTAAGATAACGACAAAATTTTAATATGATATACTATTTTCTTAGTTTTTGCAAAGTTAATAAATGCAATCAATTTCAGTGATTTTCAAATCCATAAAAAATAACAGGCATAGTTTCGAAAATAATACCACTAATTTACTTTTATATATCTAGAATTATAAAAAAAATAATAAACCGTATGTGTAGCTATATATAATAATATTTTTGTTTAGAATTTTATAAAAAATTTTTTTATTATTATGTTTGTTATACATGTAGGAAATATTGTTTGCGTTTAGTTTACTTTCAGATTTTTCTCAAAAATATTTTTAAAAAAAATATCCGCTTAAAACCACAAAATTTAATAATTATTTACAAATTTCTTTAAATTATAAACCCAAATTCTTATCTTTATATATTGTGAGCTTAGAATTATTACTTATTTTGATAAAAAAAAGTGCTTATGAAAACAGGATTCATTGCTATTGTTCACGTCAACAATATTCTACTAGCTGTTATTTTAAAAGAATACTCAACCTGTTTTCGATGCATATTATAAAGATATCACATTAAGTGTAAAATTATATTTTATGCCCAAAGGAAAGAAAAAAACAATTCCTAAAATGCAATCTGGTGAAAAATATAGGCTGCAAAAACATTCGATTTCATACACATAACATTCCGAATTATCAAAATTTTTTCCCTCAGGGAGCAACACAGAAATAACATTTGCCAAATTTCTCTTCAATTTTTCAAAAAAGAAGTTCATCCATGAACAAAGTAACAAAACAGTATTTTATCTCTGAAAAATTATATTGGAGGTATTTTTCTGAATTGTTTTGGCGTGCACGCGATGTCGCCAAAACATGATGTGAATTCTTAATACAGCTGATTGAAGTTAGTGTTGGTGTTAAGTTGTAGTAGTGTTAAAGGTAGTTTTTCTTAGCCCGTCGTTTTGGACTGTCTCATTTGTATTCAGCAGTGTGAGTGGCCTTGACTTTCAATCTTAGCCGCTTTATATCCTTCCATGCAAAAGAAATCATAGGTTGAAGAACTGCAAAATTTATGAGTTCGTTTTACACCACATAGATGATGTTATAAGAGACAAGTGGTATTCTGCTGTACCACTTGTTGTGCGATAACTGATTGCGACTCTTTAGAATGACATTACATCTTCTTTTCAACGTCTCAAAGAATATCGTTTGAAAAATACCGCTGCCACTCACGTGCAAATAAACCTCATTCAGATATTTTTAAAAAACTCTTAATTCTTCCGTTTATGCTCTAGAAAAGAACAATTTTCCTTTTTAAGTAGGCTTACTTTTTTAAATAAAAGTTTTCATTTTTCTTAAACTGTTTTTGAAAATTCATCGAGCATGAAATTTTATCCATAAATCTTTATTATAAACAGAACTGTTGAAATAATTGATTTTTAACTTCATTCGCTATTCACTTTCCTAAGGGAATTTTTCAGAGGCTCATTATGAAGCAGAATATAAAATTAACGTTTGATAAGAAAATGAAAGTTTAAAAAATTAAAAAAAAACTTTTCAAGCTTGTTTGCTTATAAAATATTACACTTTCAATCAACGTTACGCCAATGGCTATTTAATAATGCATAATTGTATACATAAAAAATAGGGGCCTTTGTTGTTGTATAAGGTGTGTCAATTCATTGTTTTATGATCCGCCCAAAAATATCGTCTTTCACTTAGTTTTTAGAATACATTCTATTACAAAAATTATTTAATAATTCATACACTGTTTTTCTATTGAGGAACGTGAAATTTTGGAGATATTATTCGAGTAAATTAATTGTTACATTCGGTTGGTAATATAAAAATGTCGAAATGGGCTTCTCATTTGTTTATTCATTACATTTACCATTTCCGTGTTTTTTACCATATGAGATTAACCAAGTAAGTCATATTGCTGTACTTAAAATTTCATTTTATTCTTTTTACTAATTACGCTTTTTCATGCATTTCCTATTTTTTATATTTATATTGAATATAAAGGGTAATGAATGTGTGAATTGAAACAAAATTGTGTATACTGAATCTGCTTATTCAAATGAATAATTTGGTCAACGAACTTAACCAAAACATCATCGTAGAGAAAAAAAAAAGGTAAACGAATAGAGTGAAAACAAGCTACGTAAACTATTCTTTTTACTATTTAAACGTCTGCTTCGTAGAATTTACATAAATTTTAACAATGAATTATTCTATTATATTCATTTTTGTTTGTTTGTGCATGCGTTATTTCTTCCGAGATTTTTTATTCCTTATAAATATACCTAAAACAATGAAATCGTTGTAATATTTTACTGCTACAAGCTTTGAAAGTTTGTTTTCGAAGTTTTCATCTTAGAAAATGCCGAGCAGGGTATTAATTCTCATTCAGAATGAAAAAAGCACGAATTAAAAATCAAAGGGAAACTCCACAAAATTACGTTATTTTATGTTCTCATTTAAAACCGTACAAGAGCGCTCATTAAATTTTATTTGAAAGTCATTGTTTAAAAAATACAACAGAGTGAGAATAGGAATTTCCTTCTACTAAATTTGTGGTTACGAGTTAAAGGTGACCTTCAAAAATGAATCATTTTTCATGAATTGATTGTTTTAAATTCACTTTGTCTAATTTTTCTGAGATGCTTAAAATAAGTTATACGAAACTAAAAAGATATTTATGAAGGATGTCATATTGGATTCCTTATTACTTATAAGACTACAAATTACTTCAGCTATTTGAAAAAATTAAATGAGTATCAGCTTCTAAAATGTTATGAAAGCAATATACATTAAGATTATTTACTTGAATCTACTTGAATAATTTACTTGAATCTTTAAAATTTAGAATAATTTACTTGAATCTTTAAAATACTGCTTAATAATATTGCTTTTATTCAATGATCTTCGAAACATTTTGCCAGAAAATAAGAAACAGTCTTATTAACATTCAAAATTCCTCAGAATTAGATTTTTTAAAAAATAAGGAGTTAGATTATTATACAATACATTCAATATTTGCATCGTGTTATGTCTGTTAATATATTTTTATAACGATATGTGATGTTAGTAGAAAAAATACTAGTTTTTTTCTTTCTGAAAATTTTTCATTTTGTTTAAAATTTTTATTGAGTTAAAATTTTTTTTACAATTATTAAATTATATTTAATCATAAAAATAATTAGGTTTCAATTTAATATTTGAAATATTGTAAGCACATAAAATAAAATTAATACCACAGGGTAGCTTTGATATTTCTTTTTTATAGCAGATTTAGCAATGTGTTAGAAACAAAGGTACATTGAAAAAAATTGCGAAAAAATTTTTTAAAATTTCATCCTTGTTCAATACTTTATTTTTATAATTTTCACATAATTCGGTTAAAATCTTGCTTTTTTAAGAGTATACAGTCAATACCATTTTAAAATACCTTTAAATACTTATACAAAAATGAAATAAGCATAAATTTATGCCTTATTTTACTGCTCTTTCACATGTCTCACATAAAATCTTAGTATCTTAAATTTTAAGGAATAGGTTGAATAAGTCCAAATATGTGTGGACAAAGTTCTAAGTAATATTGATTTTAGTGAAACAATATATATTAGAACTTGTCCTTGAAAATTTTCCTAGATTTATATATACTCTTGAAAATATATTTGGCAATAATCAATAATTGCCGATTATTTAATTTCAAATTATTTTTCCTTTCTTAATAATTATGCACTTATCTGGCAAGGTTATAATAACTCACTACATTTCAAAAAATTCATTTAGTTTTTTTTTTTTAACAATAAGTACAACAAAGTTCGCTAATATAAATTAAATTTTAAAATGTTCACATAAATTAATTTTTTTAAATAATTTTGCTTATTATAACATTAATATAAAGTTAATTTCTTTTCAAATATATTTAAAGAAGCTCATTAAATGCTTTGCAATGCTTATTGAATCATTTTTATTTTTTTCACATATGAAATCTTGTGTCATAGATCTTGTTTAAAATATATACGTATGAACAATTTTATTTTTCGTTGAGATGGAATATTTGCAGAGGATATTTGAAATATATTTAGGATTCTCTACTTATATTATTGTTATTTTTACAGTTTTTTACGTTATTTATTTTAAAGCTCTTTCTTCATATTTTCTTTCTTTCTTTTTTTCCCAAATTTAACTTAGAACATTTATATGAATAATTGATGCTACCAACTGAGCCTTTCTGAAACTTGAGTTAAATCGTAAACAATATACACAATGAATCCTTAATTTTTATACTTTAAATTGAATTATTTATACATTAACACATTGATTTTTAAGGCAATTTAGTTAAAACGTGCAGAAAATTTTTCATAAAGAAGAATAAATTTGCGAATAATTTTACGTTTAAAACGAATTAATAACAAATGTTTAAAAATACCGAGAAAAAATCATAAGTAGGAATAAAGTTTCCATTATCTGTAAGTATTTTTGAATTTTGTGCACTTGTGTAATCAATTAATGATAAAATGTAAAACCACTTTCATTAAAAAATTATTTAACAATATCGCGATAAAATCGAACAGTACTCAAAATTATGATGTATAAGAATTTATGTGCATATCATACAAGCATGTATAATATAAATACATGAGTCTAAGGATTTTAAATGGGTAGCAAACAACTCTGTAAATTTAAATTTAAATGAAAAGTTTTCGCATAGTGAATGATAATACGCATATATATATATATATATATATATATATATATATATATATATATATATATATATATATATATATATATATATATATATATATATATATATATATATATATATATATACATATATATATATATATATTATAATAAAATGTATTAAGTACATTTTACTTTCTATTATCAACAAAAATAAAACTACAAGTTACTTATTTGATTATTTTTAATAGAATATTTTTAAATTATAAATAAATTAATCATAAGGAAATTAAATTCAGATAAATTTCAGCTATGAAAGCATAACTGTGTGATTACCTGTTTAATACTAATATGTATGATGCTTACTTTAGATACAGATAAGAAAATTTCGTTATTATTTAATTAAATAATTTGACGTATATTTTTCTGTCTTTCAAAAATATTTACATTTGAAAAGTACAAACTAGTGTCTAAATAATTCATCCATAGACTGATATTAATTTGAAAGGAAAAATTCGACAAAATCACGAGTTTAACATCGATATATAATCACATTAGGTATTTTCAACATATTTCAATGCAAAATATTCTATTGACAATAACTAATAAAAGAAATTAGTGCTCAAAAAGGAAAAAAAAAGCAAACAAAACTATTAATTTACAGTTTTACAAAAAATATGTCATTAATAATAACTAATCTAACTTTATATTTTCGTTGCAACTATTTTTTCCCTAAAACTAGCAGTTTTGGTTTGCTGATATATTTTTCAAAAGATAACAAACAAATTATAAATTTGACTTCATTATCCTCATTCAAAATGCGCGTAAAATAATTTTATAAATTATTCATTTAGATTCGTTAGATAAGATAAATTCAGAAACAACCACGTGAAAGGTAGTAATCTCTCGCTTCAATGTCGTGTCCTTTTCCTTGCCTCATTATGGTGGCATTTCTTCAGCAATTCAAAATATGTGCTGATGTCATTGAATCTAAACAATGGTAATTTTCCTAGATATATTTCTCTCTTCGAAAGAGGACCCTATGCACTTTTTCCTAATTTTTAAATAATCTTCCCATCAGAAATTATCCTTTGGTATTCATATTATAACCTTGGGGCAGAAGCAATCAAAATAACCAGCTCTAAAGATGAAATGATGACCCTTTTGGAACTCTTACTCCGATAGTTTGTATTCATTCGGTTACGGAGTATTTCGAATTATTATTCAGTTTGATTGTTCGATTGATGGTTTGAGACAGATAAACAATCCTCGAGAGAGTTGTTTTCATTAAAAGACATGTGGTGACAGAATTCACACTAGAATCCATTTTCCGATTTAGAAATCTGATGTATTATCCTAAAGAATCTTCACAATTTTACATATATTTTATGATAAGAGTTTTAGATTTGTGTAGCTTAAAAATATAACATAATCACCAAATGGAGTCTAAAAATGTTTCATGCTTATAATGAGATACTCCTTTACTGTTTAAAGTAATTATGAATTTTTAATTGGATTTTAACATTAAGAACACAGTAGGACTGTTCTATATTATGTATAATTCAAAAAATTTAAATATGCTAAGATTTACATCTTAATTTCTTACGATTTTTAAAACTTTTTCGGTCATCAGTCTGAAAAACTAACGCATTTAAAAAAATACAAATTCTCTCTCTCTCTCTCTCTCAAGTAATTCACTAAATTATATATATTCTAATATTTGCGTTTTAAAATAGTTTTCTTTTATTTTGTTTGTAAATTTTATATAAGTAGATCTAAAGTATAGTGTAATCGCATAATGTGGAAATGCACAATTTTGAATTACTAATTTGTTAAAAGAAACATTGTAGGATTGATAAATGCGGAAATAAACATTGAAGTGAAATACTTGCATAAAAGATGATTATATTTTGGTTTATGTTTTAAGCTAATGTTCTTATATCTTCGATTTTTGCCAATCTGAAAAAAATTTAAGTGTTCATCAATATATTTTTGGTTACTGGCATCAACTGTTAATAGTATGCTCTTACATGTAAATAAGTAATTTTAATCGCTTGCAGTTTTTTTATAGTCATCATATATCTCAACTGAATGGATAAACCCTCATTTAAATGAATTCAGTTCTTAGTAAGCAAAACTGTTGGAATACGTACATATATATTTTCATTAACAATTACATTAAGCGAATAGTCATAAAATTTTAACTGCTAACACGTTGATTATTTATAGAAGCATCTAAAATGTCAGATTATAATTTTAATCAGGCACTGTAATTTAAATGCATTCACCTCAGTAAAACAGTCCTTAATTTAAAAAATATTGCTTTAATCCTGATTTAATATACATGCAATTGGGATAAGGAACTCCAAAAAGAGCTTTTTATATGAAATATATGGGTGATTTTTTATTATGAAGATTTTTTTTCATGCAAATAAAATTAAATAAGGAACTTCAGTTAATGGTGTGTTAATCGTATACCCGATTCAAATTTAATATTTCATTGCTTATTTTAGGTTTAGTGAAAAGTTTATTTGAGCTGCGGGAAATGGTTATTTTTCATACATAAATAGAGAAGACTTTAAGAATAACATTTTATCCGAGTGTCTATTGGATCATTTGAACTTCGCTGATGTTTTTATTGGCTCTTACTTTTTAATATTGGAAGATTAAATTAATCATGAATACTTTTTTTTTGTTTCAAGTGCGATTGCCGGTTGGTTGGTTAGGTTTTGTGGCGAAAAGTCCAACATTGGACAAGCTGCGCCAAAACTTATAGGTTTTATTGCGTTTGCTGGAAAAGAATCTCGTAATCATGCTTTTTAGATAAAGTTTCGGATACCGATAAATGATTTTTATAAAGAATACACTTTTTTCTTTTCCTTCCTTCTGCATTTTTATTACATAAGGAAATATGTGGATATAAAATATTTATTAAAATCTCCTTCCCTCAACTTTTATTACTTAATCTACAAAAGAACCGCACAAAAATTACTGTGTCTTACACAAAAAATTACCATGTAAATGAAAAATGTTATTAAGATTATATGAATGAATGCTGAATGCATATAAAAATTTCAATAAATATTATCTTACGTAGATCTTTTCTTTGTGTAAATTTTTATTTTAGTCTTCAGTAACATAAGTATCATTAAAATTTAAAATATTTGGAGCATTAACATTTGATTTTTATTTTAAGAATCATGTGAAATAGCTTATGATAAAATTATATATGAGTAAGAGTTAAAAATTAAACAGATTTTATTTAAAATAATACCTTAGGAAACAATCATTTATTTAAAACACTTTTTAATGTTCGTAAATATTATTATAACAGTAAAAATCCAAACATTATATTAGTAAAATTTATCGCGTAAAAGATAAAATAAATATTATTCAGAGAAGATAATAAAAATAGAAATAATGAAGTATCTTATAGTAAAAAAGTAATAACAAGTAAAAATATTCACGTACAAACATAAAATTTTTAAGATTTAAGATTTTATTGGTAGGCAGATGTTACAATAAAAAATGTATAAAAGTTATTGAATTTTTGAGCTTAATTCATTTATGATGAATTCTTTCTTAGTTAAGATGATAATAGATCATAAGATATTCTTGCAAATTATAAATTTAGGGAGTTAAAACTGAATGTAAATACAAAGTAATTGCTAACTATTTTCCTTGCAGTGAAGAAATTTTATATCAAAATATCCATACATTTTTATTCATTTTCAATAGTGGTCTCGTTTATATAATATTAATAGGCTAAGAAAATCATTTAAATAAATACTGATTAGTTACTGTTTTTCATAAATTAGTTGAAAAAATATTGAAACAAAATATATGTTGTTGAAAATAATTGTGGCACTGTACTATTATGCCTCAAATTTTATTCTTAATTTTAATTTTCCAAGTTTTTTTTTTATTTTACTTAATTCTCGCCATCATATTAATAAAGATTAAATTTCATAATCATTACAGTGTTTGACAGGACGTAATGGATTTCATATAAGAATTGTTGGTACATGTGTAAAATGCCACTGATCAGGAAAGTTGGTGCAAATTTCATTACATTAATATAAAATCATATCATATTATTCCTCAGTGCACACTTAAGAAGAACTAAAATGAAAAATTAATTTAAAAAATACTGAAATTATATTGTTTTAGAGCGTACAGTTTAAAAAGTTAGACACGTTATTTGAAAAAATAAATAAACATAAAGGCACTTCAAAAAATTCATTATTTGAATAATAAATAAAATTAATTAATTATGTGAGTAAAAGCAGTCATATATTTTGTATGTAGTTTTCCATTATTGGCGAAAAATCGTACTATTTGGCGCCATTGTTTTTTTCTGGTCGAAGTGATTTTTCCCATGTACCGAATTATAACATTTAAAACTACAAAATTTCTCATTTAACTTAATATTAGCGGAAACTTAAATATTTCAAATAATAATTTTTAATATAATTTTGAAAAAAAATCCTCTTAAAAGTTTTTTCAACTTAGAACACACACTTATGATGCACATTGCCACATAATTCCATGTTTTAATCATTGGTTTTTATTGAAATTGTTCATATGTATAATAATATTAAGCAATTGCTGAACATATGCTGATTATTGCTATTCAAAATAATAAATAAATTCACCGGATACTTTAACATTGGTTCATATGTCGCCTTGTCCCCGATTATAATCACAGGCATCACGCTACAACAATTACAAGTGTTTAATCTCAAAAGCAATCTAGAGAACATAGCCATTTTCATTCCTCTGTACATGGTCTCGTCTGCAGTTTATTTTCCTTTGATTCTTTCACCCAAACAATGACAGCATTGGCCGCCATTTTTTTTCTTCACTTCTTTTGTCGAATCATTCAAATGATTGCAAAAGAATATATAAGTATAAAATATATCTTTAGTTAATGAGTTAACCCTTTCAAATAATAATCATCTGTCTTACATCCTGCTGTCTTAATCAGACAAGAGTTAATGTTTTTTTTGTGAATATTAATTAAGGATAAGAGGAAAAAAGGTGGAGTTTTAAATTGTGCAGACGCTTGTCTTGACTTGTTCTACTATTACTTTCACTTAGCAGTAATTTAAAATTTTTTTTCCAACTCTCGTTAAACTATTTTGATTTTTTTTCCAGCTACTGTGTTTCTTCTAGATTTGGATTGACATTAGCAACATATGTCATTGGCTTATAAATGATCCATGAAAAGTATTAGATTTACTGAGTTTGATATATGATTTAATTATGATAGAGTTAAAAGAATAAATTTTATTTTTAGAGTGAGTACATCATCGAAATTTTGATTAAAAAAAGTGATATTGCAATAGTAGATACGAATAGTTATGAAAATTTTTCTAATCATTACTTTTAGCTGAGGAATTTTTTTTTACCTTCATAATTTCAAACAGGAAATTGATTTAGGAATTATTTAAGCTATAAAATGCCAGAGTAATTTACAGCACTTTGTGATTTTCATCTACTGTGTGGATGTAATAGATTGTTGTTAAAGTTACATGAAAACCAGTTGTGGTTATAAAATATGGTAACAAAGTGTAATGAAAGAATTTCAATTAACAATTAATGGAACATTCATTATACGCACCTATATTAATAAATCAAATGAAACTTGTTGTTTAAATATTGTAGACGGGAACGAGAATCCCTTTTTAGTGAAATAGTGCTTACGAGCCAATAATTTAATCAGATTTAATAATCTTTCTTTTAACAGGAGAAGTTTAATTTTCTTCAATGACATTTACGACTTGGTTACTATCTTGTTTTTCATTGACTGTGATAATGGGTTGAGCGGCATGATTGTGATTACTCTGAATCAATTTTATAATGGAACTGCATTACATACCTAATTTAAATGCATTACATATCTAATTTCATCAAAGGGCAAAAGATTACGTATTTACTTTTTTTTGTGTCTGATACTTTTTCAAGTTCATTCAAAAGATTTCTTACGTAATTTATTAAACTCTTAAATTATCGCTGCATTATTTCAAGAGAGGATCGATTGTAAAATTATTGAAACAGAGAAAAATTAAACAGCAAAACATTTTTAATTTAAGAAAAAAGAAACAAAATGTAATAAGTTTAGTGAATTCTAAAGCTTATTGGATACATTTTGATACTTTCTAGAGAAATAATAACTTTGATATATTAATAATCCTTTCGTGTTAATATTATATGAAACTTTTGTGGAAATAACTCCTTTGAGTTTTATCGTTTTCGAGTAGCATTTGTGCTAAATGCTAGAAAAATACGTTATGTCAAATATATCACCATTTAGTTTCGCTTTCAAAACTAATTTTAGAATGCAAATAGAAATTTTAAATTAAATTTTAATTTTGCATGTAATTAAAATAGTTTTACAGTGTTACTCAATCTCCATACTTTTAACGATATCAAAAACAGAAAAAAAAAATATGAAAACAAAAGTTGCGCTTTAATAATTTCTTAGAAGAATCAGGACGTTTTCTAAGGCAGGAAACATGCTTTCAAATGTCAAAATATCTCTCACTAAGACCCTTTAATAAGATACGAATGTTCAAAAGTATGTCACATTTTTTAAATGAAGTAAAAGTCAATCAACACCTGTTTTACAAACATAGTTATTATTCACAATGAGCACTGGGTGTGTCTGCAACACCAGAGAAACTTTTTGAGTAAAAGGCGTTTGTCGTTTTTTCCCCCCACCAGCAAGTCGTGGAAGAAAAGCTTTTCATCCCCAGTCTTCCGAAAAAACACAAAACAGCGTGTCTCAGTTACCTCATATGTGTGACAAGGTCACCTCGCCCACATATCCCCTGAAGCACGTCCGTGATGACACCAATCTTCATGCTTATATTCTTTTGCAGGCATGGCTTTGTCTTGGTCCACCCTCTTGATTGCCTGCTGTCTACTTCTGTCGCTGGAGATTCCCTCATGCCGTGCTGCATGCGACTGGCCACCGCAGTACGAAGATCTTCAAGTGAGGTGTGTCTGTGGCACTGGTGGCAATCTGAGGCTGACTGTCCAGTGCAGCTCAGTAGAACTCGCCAGGCTGGTGGAAGCTTTGCAGTCCAAGCCACCGCTTGATCTATTGGCAGTGGTCAACGGATCCATTTCATCATTGGATGATGGTGCTTTCAACGGGCTCGACGTCCGGGCCATACAACTATCAAGTGTCGGGTTGAATACTGTTTCGGCGCTGGCCTTCCAAGGGCTGGAGAGAACGCTCAGCAGTCTGAACCTGGAGTTGAATGAGCTCAGAGAAGTGCCAACGCAGTCTCTGAAGAGACTCAACAGCCTCAAGGAACTTGACCTATCGCGCAACAGGATCTCTGAAGTACCTGAATCCGCTTTCAGTGGCTTAACCCTGACCACTCTCAAGTTGGCTGATAATGCTTTGCAAATAAAGTAAGTCTAATTTTGATTTCTTTACTGAAATGAAATTCATTAATCAATTTAATGCACTAAGTTTACTATCTATGCAAAACTCTAATTCATATTTATACTAGAAATTAATTGAGACCATTTGTGTAGGAAACAAGAAAAATCTGTTTATTTTGTCATGGTCTCTTTTTTTTATCATTTATATCAATTATTTTTTTAAACTTTTGCTTAGTTTTTTTTTTATTAATTTTACATAAAAATTTAAAAGACCTGTTTTGCCAATCGTTTCGTGAAAAAAATTTTAAAATTAATGTATTTTAAAAATTGACAAAATGTTATTTTATTATACCAATATTTCATTTTTTTAAACAGTAATGAGACACGAAACTAAATTAAGAAATTAGTTTAATAGAATTTGTATAAAATACATTAAAAATGAAATCTAATAAAATTTTGAGATAAATTTGTAAGCTGAAATATAAAAAGGTTTTGTAATACGCTTATATAAATTTCATTCAAACGAAATTTATAATGCAAGTGAGAATTTTCATTTCAAATCACTTTGTTAATGAAAGTTATATTTCCACTTTAGGAAATTTCTGTTATTCTAAGATTTTATAGAGTCAAATACTTGATAGTGAAAATAATGTTGTCGATTCTTAGTACATTTTCAATCCTTTACAGCTTTTTCAAACTGCCTAAGGCAGCAATTCTCAAAATAAAGCATGAGTACGTTTAGTAGTAATTTCGTAACCAGATCACTACACTATATAAATTATGTATAAAACGTTTTATAAGATCAAAATCAAAGCATAAATCAAAAAATTGCTATAAAATTAAATTGATTTATATATTATTTGACAAGATTATTAATATATTTATGTTTTTATTTATTAAATTGTATTTAATTCATAATGTTTTCGAATTTATATTTTTATTTACTATTATTATCTTAAATTTATATCATAAATAATAAATTAATGCCATTTTTCTCAGGTATTTTTAATATGTGAAAGATAAATTCTATACCGGTTCATTAATGAGAAAATTAACCATAAATTCATTCTTCATTCAGTAACAAACTAAAACCATACTTAGAATCATTATATTTGGAAATCTTAAAGCTTTAAGACACTTCTCATAGCACAGATACAATATTATGATAATTATGCAGCTTTAAGTATTAGATATTTAAGATACTAAATTTGGCCTTTAAGAAAAATAGAAAAACCTTAAGGCATTTTTTACAAAATCAAATATTTTTTAATTATACAATGGAAAAATCAAATTTAAAAAAAATGTAATGCCAGTTAAGTTTTTTTTAAAAAATAATTGAAAGTAATTAAGTATTATTCTAATTACAGCTTACAATTAACTATTCTCTATGTAGAAAATTAAAAAAATATTTTTAAAATTAATATAAAAATGATTTTATATAACAAATAATTAATGTAACAAATATCCGGAGTTGTAACTTATTTATTGATCGTTACGAATTTCGAAATAACAGATAACATTAAATTGATTGAGACGTAACAGAAAACGTCTCCAAGTGAAATATTTCTTAGAAAAAAAAATTTACTAAATTTTAAGAGTATTAAATTTAATACTTATTATAAGAATTGAAAACTTGAAACGTAAAACAGGTGAGATTCTACGGTTATTTATGGATTTTAAGAAAAGCACTCCTTAGTAAGCGAATTCGAATATGTTAAGAAAATATTTAACTGCAGATAAAATTTGAAAGTTATTTCTTAAAACAAGAAGTTAAATGTAATATAAATGTAAAAAATTCTAAAATTGGCTCACAAATTTATGTTTTCATATTTCATTGTGGTGTTTAAAAATGATTTTCCATGGTTAAAGTAATACATTACTTTTTAAATCATGTCAAGTTTTAAAATTATTTTTTGTGTTAGAAAGTAAAATCTCAACACATTGATTTGAAACGGTAATTATTGGAGTTTCAAGAGATAGTTCACGTATTTAGAAACCGTGGAACATTTTATACAAACAAATGTACTTTAATGATTAATCATGTTTTTCTTAAGAGGAAAGACGTTATGGATAATATTAAAAATGTTTCTTATTTTCAGACTAACTACATCAAAGCATTTAGCTTTGAAGTCGCCGACAGTATTTAACAATTTATTGTGATATATTTGTGACAAAATTTGGAGTTAAAATATAAATATATAAAGCGATTTCTCTAAATTTTGTTCGAAATAAAACAATGTTATGTTAAATAAACGAAAATGTTTACATTTTAAATTTCTGCACTCGAATTGTATTTACGATTATAAAATTTTCACCTCTATTAGTGCATTTTCTTTTTTATTGGTATATCTTATTTCATAAATGCTTTTTTTATCGAGGGGAAAAGTAATATGCAACTTTTGAATTAAATAAATTTAAGTTGCGTAAATTTTGTATAGGAATATAATTATCACAAAATTCATTACCTTACTAATAAAAGACAAAAGTGTACATTTGAAACACAGAAATGAAATGTTAAGTATTATAAATGAAAGAAAGCATTTTTTATTATTGTTACTAAATGACTATTTTTTATTTGCTTAAACAATAAAAGACAACCGCGTATTGGAAATTTTAGTAATATTTTCTTATTGTAATTTACTTATCATTTTTTGTTCGTTTGATATGACGCTATCTTTCTTAAATGTTAGGATGTTAGTATTAATTAGGATGTGCATGGGAAATATAAAACAAGCTAAGTCAAAAATTAACTGGAGAATCAAAAAGGTAAATTATATGCGTGTTATCTTTGAACTATATCAAAGGTAAAAAATTAGATAATTTTCTTAAGAGGTATAATCTTACTTTTTTATGTTGAGTAGCCAAACGAAAAATTTTTCTTTTAAGAAATATATTTTAAAATAATGTTTTGATTTGAGAAATATACTAGTGTATTTAATATTTTTTTGTCAGAGAATATTTTAAAAGTCTTTAAATTTTCACACAATATTTATAATTTCAAACCATATCCAGATAATATTTTCTGTTAATAATTTCTATTAACTCTTATTTGTAAGATACTATAGTATTATTCTTAATAAAATTTAAGTATATGTATTTAAACTTATTATTTGTTATTATATATACAATTCTTTTTTTTTCATTCAAAAAATACTGAAGTAATATAAATTCATGTTTATGTATAAGTTATTTTCACTGATATTTTTCAAAATGAGTTAATTCATAAAGAAATAAATATATAAAGTGAAATTACATATTCATTCATCAAAAATGAATTTCAATATATTAAAATATTAGAGAATAATGTATTCCTTCTAAACAAAAATTGTATTTAAATATAAATGAAACCATGAATTGGATTTTCCACTTGCCAAATCGATTAACCCTTATGAATTTTGTAAAATTTCATTAAAATACCTGCGTATATTCAAAACAAATTTTTAATATAAGAGGAATTAACATCACAAAAAACAACGTAAATAATATTAAAAAAAAACCTTAATATTAAAAAATATAAACCGTTCATTTTCTTTTCAAAACAAGAAGTTGCGCAAAAACAGGAAGCTGAGAAAGCTTCCTGTTTTTTGGAGCTTATTCAAGTATACTGGCCATGCATTAAAATCTTATATCAATTATAAATAAAACCATATATAATATCTGAAATAAGTGTGTATTCATTGAAACAAATAATTTTTTTCTTTTGCGACCGTTATTTTTTACTTCTTTCCGTTTCATATTCTTGAATTTTCTAATTAACCATTCAAATACTTTTCAATAATCATAGCTTACTATTTTCTCATCGATTTTTTGCTCCAATGAAAAAACTCGAATTTATCAAGAGTATTTAAAATGTCGTTTAATATTTCAATAATAATAATAATTATCTTCAACTTTAAAATAACATAATTTAAAAATTTAATGAAATTCAGACAATATTTTTTTGGTTAAAGTTAAGCTATTTAAAAGAAGTGCATTTTTACAAATTTCCAGTCTGAAAATATAAGAATAATTTTATTCATAAAAAATTAAATTTATCTTTTTATTTTACAGCGTTTCATATGTGAAACTGAATGGTATTTTTAATAAAATTATCAAAACAAGTCAATGTGAGAATAATAAGCTTTTGCCTTATTACTTAAAAATAGATCCTCAATATTTCAATAAAAATTTAATTTTTGTTATTCACCTTTCATTTTGTGCATAAATATAAAAATTTATGGAACAAAAATTTTAATTATAAATAATTAGCTTATTTGTCACAATGCTTATGTATTTTAAAATTATATATATATATATATATATATATATATATATATATATATATATATATATATATATATATATATATATATATATATATATATATATATATATATATATATATATATATATATATATATATATGATGAATTTTTTGCAACTTACTTCTAACAAATATAAAAAAGAACATAAAAACATTAACAAGTAAATTTGAAAATTTGTACAAATTATATATGCTACAAAGCACAAAAATATTTTTTAAGTTACATGAACAAATATTGTAAATTATGAAGACTTTTGTTTGTTTTTGGAACATTTCTGCAGAAAACCAATTTAAAAATTCCAAAAAAACAATTTCATATCAATTAAATTCTCTTATTGAATTTTATGTAATTAGTGAAAATTGTTCGATAAAAATCAAGAAATCAATAATTTTCTAATTACTATTAGCTTTTTTTTGGTATTTTATTTTGTTTCGTTTAATTAATCCTGTAATAATAATAAAATCATGAAAAATAATATATGATTTAAATAGAAAATCTGTATATTTATAGAACTTTTCTTCAACGGTATTTAAAAAAAAGGCTTCGTTAAAATGATAGAAATAATTTTATGCCTGGAAATTTCTTGTGATCTCTAATGTTTTTTTTTTATATTTCTTCAGCGATGAAGCTTTCAAAGGACTTGAACCCACCCTCCACAATCTGAACTTAAAAGGTACAGGTCAGGTGCAAATGCCGGCTGCAGTGCAACAGCTGTCCGAGCTCTCCTTCCTCGATATCTCCCAGAACAAGTTCTCGCGGCTGCTTGCGGGGGAGTTCAGGAACCTCCGCCAGCTGACCGCTCTCACTCTGGAGAGGAACATGGTGAACACCATCGACCCCCGTGCCTTTGATGGACTCAACGGCACCCTCAGCTCCCTCTCACTCCTGAACAATAAGATTGAGGACTTCCCCACTCAAGCTATCACACCCCTCACGCAACTCAGGGTGGGTATAAATAACGATAGGACATTCTGGTACTGGTATTATCCTATCGACTATTTTTGGCAACAAAATATATCGCTAATTGCTGTGCATTTTAATTTTTTTCTTCAAAATATGTGTGGAAAAATATGAAAAATGTGTGAAATTCATTTATAAATTATTGAAAGAAATGGAAAAAAAGACTTTATTTTTAATTCATATTTCAATTTTTTATCCATAAATTTAAAATTTTTATGCGTTGAAAATTAATAATGTAAAACATGAACTGGAACATAAAAAAATTTACAAAATGAGAGTGTGCTCACTAAATTTCGATATTTGGCGACATTTTTTGCAGAAATGATTGATGGGATATGTAAAGGTATTCTTTTTCTCCCCAGTGTTTTAATTATTTATATACGCATATGGCATTCTTGTAAAAGAATTTGCCACAAATGCCATATAATCCACGATGACAAATTCTGAGTTTGGCGATTTTTTGGCGGATTTTCTTATGTATCTGGCTAGCCTCGTTTTTATTTTGTCATACATATGGAGACCTATAAGAATTATACAGAAAATTTTACTTTGATAACCCTAGTATTTACGTCATCGTGCACGTCACGATACGTCATCTTGGCAACATTTATTCATCGCCAAAAAAATTCAGAATTTGGTATGATGGATTATACGACACCTGTGCCGAAATTTTTTAATTATTCATGTTATGAATTCTTATAAGCATGGGACATTCATTTCAGATACTTTTTATACAAATAAAGACAGATATTTATAAAATTTTTTCCCTGTGAAATTTTAAATTTTGCTTGCAAGATGATTTCAGAAAAAAATTAAGAAAAGGCTATAAAATTGGCGAGAAACTGTATTGAAACAAAGGAATCATTCAAATTGCTTAAATTTCTTTATAAAATAACATTCTTAATTTAAAATTTTATATTTTCTGTTGTTATTGTAGATCAATTATTTATTTGAAATAAATAAACAATAGATGAATCTTACGTAACACAATAATAAGTAAATAATACGAATTGTCTTGCAGTTTGATTGCTTTGAGATAGTTTTACCTATTTTTAAAAATAATTTTATTGTATTTTACTTTATTATTATCACTGTAATGTTTTTTTAACACAAAATGACTTATCAAAGTTTATGTTTTATTTAAAAGAATTGCGGGACGTATTACAAATAGCTGGGTATAACAAATTATTTGATAATAAAAAAAGAAAACGTTTTTCTTTATGTAAAAATTTTGAGAAGGAAAAATATTCTAAGCTGTGGGTAAAGAACATCTGCTATACCGTGACTCGAACATAAGTCAGAATTTTTATTCTTTCATACGAGCATACTTTTTGTTTTTTAGAACTTCCTAGAAAATTATAGCAAATGCATGATAAAAGTTCTACAAATGATTAATAGACATTAATAAATAAGTATTTCTAACAAAAGAAGAAGAAAATTATTATAGAGCATTCTTTTTAAACTAATTTATTATTATGAATATATTTTTGAAACGAATTCACACACACACAACAAAACATAATATTCAAGTTTTGCTTATTTAAGAAAAACCTTTTGAATGTATATAGTAATTTCCCCCTACAACACGATATTCTTATAACGCGCGTTTTCATATCACGTGATTTCATGTCCCTCGTGTGTTTTCCCCCACATTAATGTGTTATTTCCCAATTTCTGTACTGGGAAATGAATAATGATTTGTACAGTACACAATCAATTTCACGTACCTATGCATATTGTGTCAATTGTGTTCTTATAAAATTAAATTAAATTTTATTATTGACATTTGAACATTCTGCTAAAAAAAAGATGTAGGTAGAGCATTATTTCAGATATCTCCTACAGCGAATAAACATGTAATAAAACTATTTTTGAAATTTTTGATTTATTTGAAGTTTTTTAGTTGCATTTATATAAGTTTTTTTTTATTTAAGATGCTCTTAATTTGATTTTAATATAACACACACTCATATTTCGTTCATAACTTAATTTTTCCTTAATATTCGATTTAAACCCCCTTCAACGAGAAAAGTTAAATGTGCGAATCATTTGTACATAACGTGTTATACAAGGTCATAGGAGCACGTTTTATGAGAATACCCGTACAATACGTTTTCCTATAACGCGGAACTAATATATCGTATTTTAGGGAAGATTTCTGTAGTTGCATAAAATATTTTTTCATGATTTTGGTAGAAAAACGTTTTTGTGTGAAACATACGTTATTGAATTTTACTTTTTCTATTTTTAATATTATATAATTCTGGCAGTTTGTTTAGAACAACTGTCATAAATTCGATTTAACTGTGAAATTTTAAATATTTCTAATAAATTGATAAATATTTTTAATCTTATGAAAAAGTTGTTGTTGTCGTGTGCCAGCTAGGCTGGCAATATGGGGTGCGTTGCTCCACTTTTTCAACTGAACCATATTTTGGTGTGGAGTCCGACTTCCTCAGTCCACACATGCCATAGGGACCCGTTTATAGGGTAGGCAACCTTTCACACCTCATTCATACTAGGAAAGGACAAAAACAGGATAGATAGAGAGAGAAAGTACATCCATGCCCGAACCGGGATTCGAATCCAGGACCTCCTTATCCGCAGTCAGGCACGCTGATCATATGAAAAAGTAAATGATTATTTAGTTAAAGAAGTAAATTTTTTGTATACGAAATTTTCCCTTTTATGTCGGCAAATCACAAACTACTTTAAGATTATTGATTTTTTTAAACATTTGCACATAAATAAATTTGCAAATACTTAAATCATTTAAAAAAAATTTCTGTTTCATCCATTTTGATTTTATAAAATGATCTTTTAATAGATGTATATTCTTTCAACAGTCTGAAGGAATATTTATTGTGATCCTTGTCAGCCAAACCATTTTTCAGTCGTTAAAATCTACCACTTCATTAATTCCTTGATATTCTTAAGATAATTAATTATATGAGATTATTCAGTTTTAGCTGGACAAAATTCATCCAGCTTTATTTCCCTTGTTTTGAAAATTATAATTTTGAATTTGCTATTCTGTATTACCGTTTTGAAGCTTATTAATAGAATCACCAACTGGTATATAGTTGCATGCTTGATATAATCCAATTTTAGAGAGTTTTTATTGTTATGAAAATCTTTATATTTTTTATCCTGTTGCTTTTTTAACCTCTAACTTCGAAGTTCATTTGAAGAAGAAATCATTTTTCTTTTCGATAAAAGGAATGCACGCTATTGTTACACGCTCTGCTCATCACTTTGAACTTGAAAGCGAGAGTTATGCATGCATCAATCTTTATGAAGAATGTTATAAATGAATTGAGAGAATTCTGATACTTTTTCCTATATTGTGGATTACTGAGTCGGCCGTTCTGAAGTTTAGATTAAAAAATAAAAAAGAAAGGTAATGAAGTAAAAAGAAACTAAATTTTAAAGCTAGTTTGAGCGATTTATTTGAAAATACATTAGAGACTGATAGAAGACAATAGAGATTAAAAGAAAAGCTTGTAGTTACCATTGCCAAACCTTAAAGTTTAAAATTATGTTATCTAAGTTTAACATAAAATCATTAATTTGATTAACTATATTTGTACTGTATTTAACTATACATGTATTTACTATATGGATTAACTATATACGTACTAACTATATTTACACAAAAAATATATTATAATTTTAAAGATAAAAATCAAACAAATCATATAAACCGAAACAAAGGGAAACAAATTAAATATATTGAAATCTATTAATTGCTAATTAAGATAGAGAGAAAATTCATATTTTCGATGACATTTTATGAAATCAGTTTATCACCGGCAATTTTTGGATGGAAACATATTTATATAATAATAGTAGAATGTTCTAAGCATCCACAACGCCAGACTATTTCAATGTCAACACTTATGAAGATGGAATGTTCCAGACTCCCAAATACCTACAGTGATAAAGTGAATTTCGAAAGTAGAAGCACAGAACCCATTTCCTGTCTTGGAACAGAGGACAGGATTGAACCGGATTGGAGTGCTTGACATTCAATCCAGGACCAACTCTTCCGAAAAGCGTGGTTCTCCCTGTCCTGAGAGTCTCAATGCAGATCAAATATTTACAAAGCCTAATGTAACTTTGCTGATGTTGTGTAGAGTTGTATGAAAAGAAATGTACCAGCTCATATATCAACCTCTTCACTTGACTAAGGTTTGAAACTATGAGATGTAGATACTAATGAGGCTATTAAAAGTGAGTATAAAATTTTAAATGAAGAAAGTATGACATTTTGATTCTTATGTAGAATATTTTGGAACATATTTTTGGAATTATGTTCTTGTTCATCATTGAATGTCAAGACATAAAAATACGTATGTCCATATTTATTAAAATTGTCGGGGAATACATTACTTTCTTCAGTTTTTATATCATTTTTAATATTTTTAGCAAACATTGCATTTTTAATACTTTTAGAAATAATGTTACGCCGTTTCGTAGACTTCTTAGTATTTACAGTTTGAGAATCAGCTTTCATATTTGCGTAAGCAATTTTACAAAACAGCTTTCAATGTAATTTTATGCTAAAGTTAACAAATAAAGTCTTAATCAACCTTACTAGTCTATCAGTTAATATTTTTCAATTATAGAAAAGCTCGAAATGTATCAAGTGATCTCTTCAAAAAGTTGCTGTTGATTTACGCATATAATTAAAACGAAACATTTTGAAAAAAAAAAAACTGAATTACTCTTAAAATGATATTTAACAAAGTTAAAATAGTTTAAGCAATTAAATTCTATGCATAAAAGAAAGTACAATTTCAAAATATATAAACTTCCTTTATATATATTCCAATCATATATATTAAATTTATAAAAATTGAAAGATAATTCAAAGTTTAAAATTAAGAAGAGATTATATAAATAAGATATTACCATTCCATAAATTGTTGAACTCGATATTACCAACAACAAATTCTTTTCAATATGATTCTTTTATATTAAAATGAAATATCTGTATCTCAGAAATGGTAACCAGTAAAAAATGAATAATATTTATATCTAAAGATATTACTGAATCATCAATTAAATATTTCACTAATTAATTATCAAAGATCTTTCTTGTTTCAAGGATTTCAAAATATTTCAGATTTAAGTGCATCTGCAAATGCAGCAATATCCAATTATCCTATGAAATTATTACTGTATTGTGTTATTCATATTTTGAAATGATTTTTATATGTGATTGCCACTTCTTCTTATAAGAATAACTAGCACTTTTAATAACTTAGTACACTGAAAAAATATTAGTACATTTTAATAACTTAGTACACTGATAAACTGTGGTATATAATATCTCTTGTCAAAAACTTCTGTAACTATAAATTTAAAGTTTTAATGAAAGATTGTTCATTTGTTACAGCAACGTGGCATTTATGAAACCCTAAATTTTAAATTATTAAATGAAAGCAAACGGAAACGTTCATCTTATAACACAGCCCTTTTCATTACAATATTAACCTTAAGACTTCAGATGCATTAATACCGACGCCATTGTGAAAATAATTCGCGAGATGTTTTGTGCATTAGACATAAAATTTGTTTGTTTTTCTTGTGAAGTATATTTTTTAATATTTTATTTTCTATACATTCAATACTTGAATGTACTAAAAGTGTTTTTTGATAGGTTTTGGACATGGGTTTCAACCGAATAAAGAACATTCCAGAAGATGCGTTTGCTGGAAATCAGCTTCTGACTCTGCTTGCATTAGATGGAAATCCCCTCAGCACTTTGTCTGAAGAAACATTCGCTCACCTCAATTCCACACTTCGAGGTCTGAGCATAGGTGGTAAGTACTTTTGCACTTTTTTGTAGGCATATTTTTCATAAGATTTCACAGTGTCTTTCAAACTATAGGATCACATTTAAATCTCTTATCAAAATATTCGAAACCATTTGCCTAATGTCCATATTTGATGATCCTGGTTATGCGATGCACCAGTATTAATTATTCTTTGAGTTTTAAAAAACTTGTTGCACGTATTTGATTTAGTCGCATTTTTGGAGATCAAATTTTCAATGAATTATATGGAAAAGAGTCTTAGTTAATTCAATAAAAATTTATAATTTAGTGATTTGATATTCTTCAAAATAAATTTGAAGAAAAAAAAATTTTTTTTTTTTTTTGCATTTTATATTAAAATTTGTGCTAGATGCACAACTGTCTATAGAAATAGAACCACAATATCTAAATTTTACCATCTGAAAATTTATTTTGTAATTTTAATATGATCTCTTTATATTTGGATTCTGTATCACTTAAGTTCTTAAATTTTCGCTGACTTAATTAAATAAATTATCAAATTCGAAAAAATAAAAGAGCTATAAATTTTGGTTATTAAATCCATATATTTTGATTGCTATGATTTACATAAAAATAAATGTGGTAATTTGATTGTTGCGTTGATTAAATGCTGCAAGAACATTGCACCAGAAAGTCCCAATATTTACAAAAAGTTACCAAAATTCTAATCAAACATTTATCTCCGATAATAAAATTTTATTACCGATTATTGACGGTTTTGATGGTAAATATTCTTTTTTTACATAATATATATCGTGCTTCTACTATATTATATATTTTTCTAATCATTCAAAATTTATTTTCAAACGTGGCAAACTACTTTTTGACTTGGATATTAGAATAGAGATAAAAACTATTTATTTGGTGTATTTTTAAAATTATAGCGTTTTGCACATTCTTTAGATCAGTATAAATCAATTGCTAAAGTATTGATTATCAAAAATACAGTTGTCAAAATTATTATCAAAGAATGAAACAATCAAATTTAGCGTGGACACATATGTTTAATTTTGCTGGAAATTTTCTTTTAGAATAATGCGTGCTGCGCTTACATCAAGATATTTTTTTAGATTTGATTTTATGATGCACTATCTTTGAAAGAACAGACTTATGCCATTGTTGTCTCCTTTATATTGAAAAATAATATTTTGTTTTTAATTTATAAGCAATCCTGTTTAATTCACTAAAAATAATCATTATTGCGTACGTGGAGATTTTTTTTTCGCCAATTGAAAAAAAAAAACACAAGTTTTCCAAAAATGCCCAAATTAATTAGATATGCGTTTTAAACCTATTTATCACTATCTCGTTGTACATACATATGATTTTATGAACCACAGCGTCTTTTTTTAATTTAAGTTGATAAGCAGGTTTTAAAAATAAAAAACATAATTTAGATCCAAATGAATTTTTTATAGTAATTCATGTTTTCTTCACAGGATAATTAAAATTTAGTAAGAGGATTACATTTTAAAATAAATAGTTTTTAAAAGTTAATTAAAGATAATGATGTGTATATTGGAAATAACTTTATATATCTCACATCTTTTTTTTTTTTCTTCTTCATATTATTAATAACAAAACTCATGTTCTGGTGGTTCAATGTAAATTTCAGAAAAATTAAGATAAAACTATAAAATGGGCATCATTATATAAATCTATTTGTTAGTGAAGTGGCATTTACAATAATAGAACCTCATCTTCTCGAGATCAAGCGTATGCGCATTATATAGTTCAGTTGGTAAGATGTGTATGTATGCACAAAAATATGCACATATAGTGTTTCAAAATGCACTAATTCGTGGAATATCTTTAAGAAGAAATCTGATTCAACCAACTCAAATCTACAATAATATTAATCTATTCGTTCTACAATTAATGAACTAAATCGGCTGAAGAGAGTCAGGTGTTTTTATGAATCTTAGCAATGAACTGATGGATTTCTGGGAAAATATCACAATTTTCGTGGAAAGTTTGCTTAATGTTTTCAAATGAGATGATAGAAAATGTGTTTGGTGAAAGTTTTCTGCTTCTTATCTTATTAAAAATATATGACCAACTAATATTTATGTTGGTGGCTTTGTCATAATTTGCAGGTACAATGGCTTATACTATTTTCAAGAGTTCATTATTTATATTGTTTTCAAAATTACATTAAATTTTAGTTCTTGCATGGTATTTTGAATATTAAAGATATTAATAATCCTAAGTTTACTTCCATGTTATTGCTGTTAAAAATGGACAAAATATTTTTGAAAATTTTAAAGATAATACTTAAATAGCACTTTTCTGCTTTACTCTTTTCTTACATAGTACAATGAGGTGAAATAATTTATCACTTTTTCTAAAGAGTTTGAAATAGAAATAACTTTAACTGTAATTATATTGTATTCTCATGTATAAAATATAATGAAAAATGGCGAATCCATGTTACCTCTTGGTTAAAATTCCATGATAAAAAAATTTTTTTTAAATAAAAGTTTTCAATGGTAGGAAAAATCAGCTTATTTAATAAGCTTATAAGCTGATAAAAATATTTCACAAACGACACTTTAACCTAGTAAAAATTTACATAATAATATTTCAGCTGAGAAAATTTTGTTTAATTATTAAATTCGTAAAAATTAAATCAATATTTAGAGATTTTTTCAGTGTAAATAACTGAATGTTTTACTATTAAATTCATAAAAAGTCAAATCGAATATATATGTCTTTGCTTGAATTAAAAACAGTAAAATAAAAATTATATTCAGATATAAAATTTATTTTCCCACACAGAGCACTGGTTCCCACATTCTACTGCTCGATATATTTAATGCAGTTATTGTTTTCTCTCAAGATATCTGATATTTATTTATATTTATGATAAACGGGATCAATGCTACCTACTATTTCAAGTTCGCCCACGACAACGCGAGGTGGCCAACCGCGCATAACGAATGCAAAACGCGACGAAGCGCTCCAAGAACAACTGCCAATGTGTTGCTATAAATAAAATCAACCTTCAGTTCAAGAAGCCACGTAACCTTACACTGTAAAGTTATGCAGAAACGAAATAAAAAATTGCCGAATCGGAAAGAATTATCTACATTCTCAGTAGCGTGCAGATATAAATCAGATCTGGTATCCCGATTTTCTGCCACATCGAATTTCCAGGCAAGAAAACATCTGCAATGAAAGACAACCTTCTAGTTGACATCTGCTTTCTTCCCTCCCAACCCCCACCCTTGCCTAGCATTCAAATGTATTCAAGCTCGTAAAGCTGACAGTTTACTTAGTAATGGGAGAAGAGTTTCAACAATGGATTTAAAGCATACCTCGTAAAGCTGGGCTCTTATGAGAAACGCGTGCCTTTTGGTCATGGTAATATTTTGTACACGATCCTCGCTCATCGTAAGATGTACATAGCACTATGATAGACCGTGTACAGATAAAACAAAAAGAGACACAAAGGCTTTTATATATATATATCTTTCATAATCATATATTTTGGCACTATTCTTTTAGTGAAAATAAACTGTATTTCTCTTTTTCTGTGGACTGACACCAGCATTAAATTCGTTACAACGATAAATTTTAGCTGAATGCACGAGATTGTATAAAGTGACAAATTGCATTTCTGTCTTTTAGCGTTAAATATCATAAGATTTATTTTTGCTAAAAGCTAAGTTTAATCTAATCTTGTTGATACATGCATGATAACGCAGAAGCAAGTTTATCATCCAATTTTTGTACAAAATGATGTTATTCAAATTTGATCCAAATGTCATTTAAAATTTAAAAAAAACATTTACCATTAATATCTTAGCAATTAAAACGAATTAATCTTCTAAATGTGATTAGATTCTTTCACTTTGTGTGAAATTAAATATAATTTTTACCAACAAATTTTGACATATTATACGCCCCTAAAAACGACCAAATTAATTTCCAGTTGAAATGCCATGGCTTTTATACATTTAAATGCTAAATTTTAGCAATTTGTCATTTCTACACAGATCCAACACTTACACATGTACTTAAAAAAATATTTTACTATTTGCAAAATGGGTAAGAACAATGTGTAAATCAGTGAAAACATAGTCAATAATATCAGGATTCACACACACAAAGATGCTCAAATTATATCTCTAGATGAAGAGATTGAACAAATATATATGTGATTTGGCCGACTGAAACTGTGTTATGAAGCTAATTTAATTTTGTGCCACGAATTTATGTAACGCATTATTTTAGCAATCAATTATTTGTTATCTTATATCATTGCACAGAACACAAAATAAATTTACATGAAATATTTATAAAAGAAAACACACACACTTCTAACATTCTCAACAATACCGCCATTCTTACTTTTTTAGAATCTAGAAAAATATAGAAATAGAAAAATATTATATCTAGAAAAATATATAAAAATATATAAAATAGAAAAATATATAGCCTTTCTGTTTGTGTAAAAAAATAGTTTCGCTTCCTCTGCAGCGCCATCTCGTGGATATCGAAATCATTATAATTGATTAGTTTCTAATTTGGATCAGGATCCATGTCTTTAAACCATGGAGAAAATAATCATATTTTGAATGCTACAAATGAACCTGTTTAATTTGATTATTTTTGCTAACAGACTTGAAGAATATTACAAATATATTTAACTTTTTAACGATAATTTAAGTTTTTCATTTTCATATATTGTGTTACAGCAATATTCTTTATGATATGATTTATAAATATTATGTAATATAGACTTTTTTAATAAGTAAATATAAGTACATCCGTAAACACACATACACGAAGGTATATATTAAAAAATCATACTTATAACTTAAGTTTGAGTTATCTTTCCAGTATATCAATTTCTTTCTTTTGATATGCCGTGTATCTCATTATAGATGAATATCTAACATCACTCGCGTAATTTTACTCAGTGTAGTGTTTATATTTATGTGGCGTTACTGATTAGTTTCAAAATTTTCACGCCATTTTACGCAAGTGCACCGTTCGGGTTAATGTCGCCTTTCTTCCGGAAATTATATTGCATATATAACATGAATATTGTACCATGTCAGTTCAAAGCATCCAGTCGAATGTTCAATCAACAAGCATAAAAGTTGTCAAGCGGCATGTTTAAATTTTAAAACTTTTGAAATATATCTGCATTTGTATCATACTTGTAAACAAAATAGAGTATGGTGATCCAATTTTATGGCTACAATCATAGTAAAGCGTCTCCCGTGATCTAGAAGTCAGCAAGTTCGATACTAGATCCAACCATGCTAATTAGGCTTATGTAATTTAATATTTTTCGCAGAATATATTTCTCCATATGTGCTGACTGGAGAGTGAAGATTTAGAGCTTGATCCTGCCCTCTGTTAAGATAATTGGTTGTATTAATTGAAGTTAGTAGAAATATAGTTCACTAAGATATTACATGAACCTAAAAAACTATAGCTATTAAAAAGCTCTACCTTATTTTAAACTAAATTCAGATTATAAGTTCAAATTATTACATTTTCCTTGTTGTAGTGTTAAGATTGAAGAAATATTGTTTTTAAAATAAAAAAATAAACCGATTATAATAATTTAAATCAAAAATTATGTTAATGGTATTTTAGTGCTGATTTCTTGCGATCCGAATTTTTAACTATCCGAGTTATGTTTAATTCTGTTGAATCCGAATTATCGAGATACTATACCACTTTTTCATGATGTATATTTTTCAACACATCATCTCGAAATAGAGTATATAGTATCATAATTTTTTTTTCTTTCTTACAATATAATACAAATATCTTCTAGCTATCATACAGAATAATTAAATCAAGTTTTAGATGTTTTTGAATTATAATTCTAAATGTTTCATTAATTGTGTAAATATTATCTCTATTTTGTAAAAATGGTGAGGCAAAAGATGCAAATTTTTATAAAGTTTAAAAAGCAAACTATTGAAAAATTGAATTATAGTAAAAATACTATGCAATTTTTATAAATGTTATCTAAATTTGATTTTAGGCTCAGATATATAATTAAACATTACTGAATAAGCATTTTAATTTTAAAGAGTAGTATTGTTCTCAATTTTATGATGTATGTTAGAATACTTTATTTTTATTTGTATTTAAAGATGATATAAAAATTTCCATATATTTACGTAAAAATGTTAATAGATATTTTTATTTGTAGGTAGTGTATTGGTTTGTGATTGTAGACTCAGGTGGATCCTCGAGTGGGTTAAAAAGTATGATCTGCAAGTAACTAGTCGAGAAAGAAACCCTCAGTTTTGTGGGAGACCTTCCAATTTGCGTCGGCGCACTCTGCCTCAGATGTCTCCCAATGAGCTAAAGTGTGATGAAGAAGCAATTTCAAGCAGCAGTAGCCCATCTTCCACTTCATCAACTCCTTCCTCAACCCAAGGAACCCAACGTTCGACAGCTTCTCCCACTGGCCGAGACCTCAGGGCGCCAAGAACTTCCTCTTTGGACCAGCTGCACTTGACAGAGGTGATCCGGAGGGGCAGCGAACTGACGGTCAAGTGGGAAGGTTTCCGGGAAGACAACTTGGTAAGAGCAAGGTCTTCGGCCCCCATCCATGCCATGTACCGAGTCTTCGGCGAGCCCCACTTTCAGCGTGGTACTTCTGCCAATCCATCTTCAGGTTGGGCTCAGTTCCATGTACCAGAAGGACAACCTGTCGTTGTGTGCGTGGTGGACACTGCTCAAGCTGCTACCCTCTCTTCAACATCGATTCCGAGGAATCAGTGCAATGAAGTGACTGCGGAAAAGGTTTCTGATTCACAGTTGAACAAAATCATCATTGGCTCCTCTGCTGCAGTGTGTGGGATGATCATTATCGCCGTCATCATATTCGTGTGCTGTTCAAAGCGATCCAGCAGAAAACAGGCCATGCCCAGGCCTGTAATGAAATCCGAACATGAGTGGGAAACCTCATCTCTGTATAGCGGCAGAAGCATACCTCGTGCTAGGGCTTATCATGGCTCTGTTAATCCCTCGTATCTCCACGACCCTCGGACACCGGACGATGTGCAGTCTTTCCGATCTCTCCCACCTGCAAGAGCCCACAGGGGTGGTCACATGATGGGCAACAGAGACATGCACAGCTCACAAATAGCGCTTTCTCAGTTGTCTGGCCACCATTCCTTCCTTGGCACGTACGGCGGTGAGCCCCATCATAATGGCTGGAGTAACCATCATTGGGATAATGGAGACGCCTATTCAGAGAGACATGCTCCTTCCAGACTGTCCTATGGAAAGGATAATTTCGGCTAGGGCGTCCTGCTTTCCTTAAATATGCTGTGATATCTGAAGGACTCACATTTACAGCTATTTGCTGAGAGCCTGATATCGGGGCTTACTCATGGAGGAATTCCTTGGAAATCGCATTGAAATACCAGAATTCATATCGGACTGGAGTGCCTTATAAATAATGGCAGCTAATCATTGAGCGTTGATCGTTTTAATTCATCTATAATATGTTCATGAATAAGTTAACTGTTTGAAGTTCAGACATTGACATATTACGATCAGTTTCGCCTTCATTGGAGCAATGTTGGAGGCTTATATATTAACTGATTGTAATTTTCATAATTCTAACTATTTTTACGGTACCATCTTTTATCATACTAACTGATTTAGTTAATGAAATTGTGATGCATTAACTTTTACAATTAACAATCATTTTTTTATCACGTAATCACTTTGTTCTATTGTTTGTCAAATTTGCTGTATAATAAATTTTTATTTGGTAATTCATTGTACAAAAATATAATGTGGAAAGAGAAAGCTTGCACATGTATATGGGAATTGAGTATATTAATTCAAAAATTAGTATTTACCAATTTGAAATGATTATAGAAATGTGATAGTGCGTTGTAAATATATTTTTATAACATTTAACCTTAGAGTATTTTGTATTTAAATCGAATTACGCTTTTAAAGCAGATGGAAATTGAATTGAAACTCAGATGTATTTGCAATATAAGTTATTCCATAAAAATCAATTTAAATATCAATTTATTAAAATAGGGTTGAGTAGATTATAAACCGAAGAAAAAAACTTTTTTTTCTATCCCATTAAATCCAGTCAAAAATTACTCTTTGATCAAAATATTTCATTAATTTCAATTCCAAAAACAATGATTTTAATGCACGTTTATTTCTAACTAATAAACACTTTATATATTTTAAACGAAGTTTCTTCTGCATTAAAAATTAGTTATAAATATTTCATTTATTTTTTAACTAAATTCTCACTTTTAAATTACGATATAAGAAGTAGGAGCAAAACAATTTTAAAGTTATATAGATTATTTTTTAAAGATCATAATAGAAAATTTAAAGTGATGCTGGAAAATTATTTTCCCCCATCAAAATCATCATGTTTAATTAAGCATTGAAGAACTCGATGTAAATAATATCTCAATAATAATACTCAATGTAAATTTCTCATATGAGCTATGTTAAAGACAATCATGGAAGAACTACTGCTAAAATTTTGGAAAAATGTGTTTTATTCTGAAAGATCTCAACTTTTGCGAAAAGTGTAATATTTTGCTTAAAATAATCATGATAGATTCGCTGTTAGTCGTAGTAAGGTAGTAGAACTACTTCCATATTTCGGTATCAGAAATTCATTTTATGAAATATTTAAAAAATAAGCATACTTCAGCTTAAAAGTGCAAAATTATTTTTCGGAAAAAATTATCATTTCGGGATCACTTCTTACATTTATAAGTAAACAAGATTCAATATGCAGCCATAGAAGACGCATGTATAGAAGGCTTCTTCTTCTTCTTCAGCACGACAGCCCGGGGTGGGCCAAGGCTTTCCTCAGAACACCCCTCCATTGTGCTCTTCGGAAGGCGATAGTTCTCCAATTTGCAACTTTCAGTACTTTTAAGTCTCCTCTACTCAATCAGTCCATCTAAGTTTGGGCTGATTGAATCTAGTTAACCCCTAGATCTGTTTGCAGTAGGCCTATAATTAAAAATTCCTGAAGTCAAAGATGAGGTGTCCATTCGACAGATATGGCTCGCAAATCTCAAGAGACATATTTTAATATATAGAAGGCATGAATAGATTAATTTGACTTAGATATTATCTGGAGCAAAAAAACAAAAAATGGTCAAAAACAATCAGTCTTCTTTGGCGATATTATGGCAATGCTAGAGAAGTTAAATCACTTGACGAGGACAACTAATGAGCAAGAAATGAAAAAAGTTATTCCTTTTAATACACCATAATTAGAGATTTTAGAAGTTGTTTCACTATCATCTTCGGATTTACGAGGGTAAATTTAGTCAACTTCGTTTAACAGGAGTTTAAATAAATTGAATAACAGTAAAATGTTATCAAACAGAAAAAACATCATTTACAAGAATTATATTTTTTTCAAGAAATGTATAATTATTAATTTATTATAATATTTTCATCCAACATTTTTTTCATTCCATTCCGTGAAAATCTAAGTCAGTATTTTTGTATAAGCTTACTCTATATCCAACAGTTGAATAGATTTGTGTACATAATATTGGCTATTATAACGCATAAAATTGTAACACTTTATGTTAAAATAAAGTTTTAAAAATAAAAGATTGTATTTCTTTGAATTATTTTACATTCATGGTTGAAATCTAGAAAATAAATTTGTTTAAATAAGATTGTTATTCTTGTTGTATAAATTTGATTAATCAAGATTATTTTGTTCAAATTTTATAATAAGTTGTAAATTTTTGACTAAGAGGATAAGGAATTGAAAAATTATTGTAATATTGACTCTAAAATAGCAGAATCTAGAAAATGAAATAAATCATTAATAAATGAATATTTTGATTTGAAAACTAAATTAATTTTTGTCAGATAAAAATGATGCTAAAACAATTAATAAGTATCGCCTTATTGATGCAGTTTTGTATAGATATTTTTATGTTTCTTGCATTAAGAAGTAATTACCAAAATTTTTATTTTAAAATGGTGCTTTCCAAGGTAAGTAATTAATGTTTCTTTCAATATGCTTGAAGCTTTATGCACAATTAAGGAATCATTCATTAAATATTACGGACACTTCAAAAATGTAAGAGGAGGAAATAAAAAACATCATATAAAAAATATATATAATAAAATAAAAAAAATTAAGAAATTCAACGCACATTTTGAGCCCATGTTTTACAGATCAGCTTTATATTATTTCAACAATATTAATTAAAAGAAAAATTTTAATGATGGCGTAAGCAAGGCACTAGTGTTAAGATTCAAAAGAAATGTTTACAAACTAGGGATGGGACTTTGTTACTTTTCTTGTACTTTGTACGTACTGAGTACAGTTACTTTTAAAGTAACAAGTATTTTACCGATTACTTTGTGTACTTGTACATTTTTTGTGCTGCCATCTATCGGATTAAAATATAATGACAATTTTTTTCACGTTTTATGAATAAATAAAAACTAAATTAGTAATAAATAAATTAATAATTAATTAAAAATAAGTAATTAAATGTATAACATTTTGTATAATTTCATAAAGTTAATTAATATAATTAATGTTAATTTAAATCATTATCATTTATAAATAAGCATCCAGTTAAGGTTAAAATAAGACAAGCGTCTAGTGACCAAGTCAGCGTTAAGCGAAACATAAACAAACAAATCATTCAACGCATGCGCAGTTAGGTAAAACGTTCAGACATTTTGCGCATGTCCAGAGCTTTACGGAGTATCAAACTATTAAAACATGCGCTAATGGAAAAGCGACAGTGGATGTGTTTATTTATAGCTGAAATATTAATCAGTGTAACAGAATATATAAGCAAATAAATTCACATCATGTAGAATTTTATGAGCTGTTAATTAATTAATAAAAGATGCTTTCAAATTTTTTTAAGATGTGAATTTTTATTTCTATTATGTATGGAAATGCTTTGAAATAGTAATGAGATGTGATTTATATGAATTATTTTGAAAAACTTTAATGATAATTTTTTTAGGCTTTGCCTCAAAAAAGTAACATTCTCTCATGAATATACTCTCTATTATTTATATAATGCTAAAAATCATAGAAGAAATTAATTAGTAATGCTAACATTCAGATGTAAACAGTTGATAAAACAGTCAACAAATTTTAAAGTGAACTGTATTTAAGAGAAAATTTTATTGTAAATGACTAAATGCTGAATTATGATGTGGTTACTTAAAACAAAAAATATTAGCTATCTAAGTAAGGTAATATAAAAGAAAACTACAAATTAGTTAAGGAGGAAAATAAAGATTTTGAGGTTTGGAAAACCTAAATTTTTGATAGAATGTGTATCTTGTTTCATTAAGAGAATGCTTCTAGAAAAATTGTGTGACCACCTTTCTGTTAATACAACTTTTTTGAAGAGATAACAGAAAAGTAGTCATACATATTTTTTCGATGATAGATAATTTGCAAAAAATTAAAATAATTTATATGCAATAAAACATAATGGGTTTGATTGCAGATTTAATTAGATTGAAACAGCAATAATTTTATATGAAAAATTAATTGTGATGGAACTTTAAAAATATATTGTAATATGTTATTCACTGATTATGTAGGTGACATAAAGATAATGTTCTTTTTAGTATTAACTAAGCACTCTGATATTTTCATTTATTTAATATCTCATAAATTTATTAAAGTAAGAATCTAAATCTTTGTAAGCAATGATGTGTTCATCTTGAGTCATTTGATACAGCATCACAACCTTATGATTGTATAAATCATCCCACATAAAGGTTTGCTTTTATACTTGTGGCTCCTCTCATGCACTTTAAGACAGTAATAGTTAATTCATTAGTAATTCGTTCAATAAATAAAGTAAATAATTTTACTCTTTTTGGAATGCCAATACGTAATGTTTTAGCTGAATGGTGGCATTGACTATGGTTAGTTTTTCTTTCTTTTTTTATACAATGCTATGTAAGAGCCTGAGTAAGGCAAGGGCATATGATGCAGTCGTCCTGGGCACTCAAATCAAAGTTTATTTAGTAATATTAATCGAATCTAACCATTTGCTTAATTAAATAAAAAGATTGTTGTTGTGAAGCAAAGGAGGGCCCCAAAGAAACTTTTGTCTTGGTTCCCATTATGGTTAAGTGAGGTCCTCTGTGTATAAGATTTAATATTTACATAGCATTAAAAGACAGCTTCTTCATTTTTCACTTCAGTGTATGTCATTGTGAAAGATTATTCTCCCTTGATATTTTGTTATTTGGCAGTATTCAAATCAAGTAATCCATCATCATCTTTAAATCCCCGAAACAGAAAAAAAATTTTGTTTTTAATTTTTCACAATGAAATATTGTTAGATTTATATTTTTTGTACTTTTAATAAATAATGTGATATTGAAAGTTTTGTTGGTGCCAAACGAGTAGTATTCCTATAAAAGTGGTGCTAGACAGTAATTTTAGTAATAATAAATACACACACATACATATATATACTGTCTCATATATACATGAAAAAAATCTATTTTAATGTTTGCAAATATTAATTGTGCTAACATTTGGAATTATGAAGTTAATTTTTAATTATTTTAGATAATCTATTTACAAAAATAAGAGAAGTACATATTTGAATCAATGATGTTATCCTTTCTCTGCAGTAATATTTCTTTTTTATATTGTTAAGGGCTACAGATTCCAGTAGAAAATGTGTATATAACTTTAAAAAAAATTACAATTTAGAAAAAATAAAAATATTTATTTAGCTTTGTTCAAAAAGTTTTGGACAATGAAATAAAATCTTTTGTATAGTTCACTGATATATAAATCCAAGGAGGTGTGAAACTCTTTCCTAGGTGTTTCCTTTAGGTAGATTAGATTTGGTTAGTTTGATGCTTAATGGTAATTTCTTGCACATGAAGGATACACTTAAGTGTATAGGGAAAAGCATAAGCAAAAACACTAATATATTATTTGCAACTGTTTTTCAAAAATAAAAATTCTTTGTTTTAAATATTTTTTCTATTCTTAGCACTAACATATAGATGACAATTGAAAAAGGAGGGGAAAAGACTTACATCTTTCCTAATTGAAACGGAAGGAGTTTCAAAACAGATTGTTTCATTGTTTAAGTAATTTGTATCATCGCATTAGTACTTTTACAGAATTTAAATCAGTTTTAATTGTAGTTTAAATTAAGTAACAATAATGTTATCAAAATTTTGATGTTAAACGAAGTTTTTAAATCGGAGACCAACAAGCTGCTAAGTTTCATTCTAATGTATGCTGCCCTTCTCAATTCAATTCCAAACAAACAAAAATTTATTTATATTAGTAATATATAAAAAGTAATAAAATTTTGTAAAAATTTGATTACCTTTCAATCAAACATTTTATGTGTATTAACCAAATAAGATCCCTGTATATAATAAGTAAACAAAATTTTGTAAATATCTTCTGTCTGAAACAGATTGTTATTAAATTATAGCTAGTAAATGGAGTTCTGCTGCATATTCATAGCTCAATTTCTGAAAAGCATTGTAAATTTATTTACTTGTGCACTTTATCATTTTATTTGATTTGCATTTTGAAATGTATCAGTTTTATGTTAACTTCATCAGGACTATTTACATTAAATATTAACAAATATATGTTTCACAACCTTTTTTTTTGTTATAGATATTCTTTAATTGGACTATGTGTTTCTATATGAGCATCATTTGATCTGAAGTAAAATATCTTTACCTTTAAATCTGGAAGAAAAAAAAACTTTTTATAAGTTGATATTAAATAGTCTTTCAAATGAATAAAATAGTGTTTTGAAAAATCTTTGATATTTTGTGATCAGAAGAAATAAATTATTTCACATTCTAAATACAGATATAACTTAAATATTTTACAATTTTGCTTTTGAGGAAAAATCACCCAACTGAATTTATATTACTTTTAATAGCAAATTAAAGTTATTCTTCCTTATCAGGCTCAACATTTAAACTTTGATGAGAAAAAAAAAATTTTTTTTAAATAACAGCAGGTACTGAGTGAGTAATCTCTCACCACAACAAAAAATTTTATTAAATTAAAAAAAACTTGTTTAAAATCATTGTTGAATAATTATAGATTACATGCTTTCCACATTTAATAAAGTAAGAATTTTATTACATTTTAGTTCCACTGAATATTTTATGGAACCATATTTACTACATAGCCTACGTTTGTGTATTATATTCTACAATATATATATATATATATATATATATATATATATATATATATATATATATATATATATATATATATATATATATATATATATATATATATATGTATATATATATATATATATATATATATATATATATATATATATATATATATATATATATATATATATATATATATATATATATATATATATATATATATATATATATATATATATATATATATATATAGATAGATAGATAGATAGATAGATAGATAGATAGATATAAAATTCAAACATATATTTATAATTTTTTCATAATCCTATATAATTTAAATGAAGTTACTTACCAAATTTAAAGTTATAAATATGCTTATTTTTGTGTATAAAAACAAATCAAACAATGATTATATATCTGGTATGAATAAACACAGAAAATCATAACACTAATTTTCATTTTACTAAACAAATTTTCAAAAACAATAATTTATAGGCAGATTAAGTGATATTAAATTGTTGAACATTAAAAGTTGTATTTATAATAAAGCTTACAAACAATTCTAAAGTTATATTATTTTAAATTTTCTCCTTTATGATTTAAAATTAATGCTAATGCTGATTTTTGACACTCTTGTTCAGTAGGCTTTTGTAAATGTGAGGACTTTTTATGCCTTTTTTTGGTTTGAAGGATCTTTGAGGGGTATTGTTTTTATTGGCTGGAACATTACAAACTGATAACTTCGCCTGCCCTTGAGAATTTTTTGCTGCTTTCTAAGATGGCTTTAAAGATTTTAAAGTATTTTCTAACACTTCAATTTCTTTTTTTTTTTTTTTCGTCTGGAATTGAGGGAGGTCTGTAGCCTTCCGGCCATGTACCTCGTTTTCTAATGAATTGGAGTCCTTGGATAGTCTTGGCCTGGTGATTAAAAAATCAGAAATAAAGATACAATAATGAATAATACAAAACTATTGAGGTAAGTGCTCCCATTGGATGCACACTGCATGACTTGTGTTTTTGGACTAAGTAATTGAGTAATCCTAGTAATAGACACTTAGATGATGACAATAATTCTTTGTACACATAAAATCCATATAAAATTTTTTACGTAGGAAAATATAAGGAGAATACACAGGATGAATACAATAATACTTTGAAGCACACAAATTCCGTTAAAATATTTACAAAGGAGTTACAAAAAAAAGCACAGGTTGATGACAATAATTCTTGATAAACACAAAGTTCCGTTAGAATATTTACAACGGAGGACAAAGAATGATACATATCCATAGTTGCTTAAGATTACATAAAACTGAGATATTTACAGGTTCCACACGATTAATTTACAATGTGGTTTCTCACAAGATTTTATTTAGGTAGAGATATGATTTCCATTAATTATTATTCTTCTTTCTTTTCCGTTTGAAATTATTTGAATAAATGGAGATATTGGTGAGAGGTTTTACTCTCAACACTGCTCTGGGCCTATGGAAATGCGTTAGGTCATAAGGACTGTAAAGTTCAATACCCTGAATCTCACTATTGTTGATTGTGTATAATTTATGGTAGAAATTAAATGCAAGAAATTTAAGGTAGCGGGCTAGGGGCAGGATTCCCAAGTTCTCTCTTATTTGGTGGTTTCTAAAGTAAAACTCTGAGTTAGTAATAAGTCTAAGTATTTTGCTTTGCTGAGCTTCTAAGACTTTGATATTTGAATCAGCTGCTCCTCCCCAGATTGGAGCAGCATAGGTTATTATCGGTCTGAGGAGGGCTTTATATATTAGGAGTTTATTTGTTAGCGAGAGTTTTGACTTGGGGGCTAGCAGTGGATAAAGGGTAGTTTTAGCTGCTATGAATTTATTTTTGATTTTAGTAATATGGGCTTTCCACGTTAGTCTCCTGTCAATAGTGAGTCCAAGGTAATCAACCCTACTAGCCCAGGGAATTTCTCTTCTCGCTAATTTGACCTTTTCACACGGTAACATTTTTCTTGTGAAAAGAACTGCCTGGGACTTGGTCGGATTTACCTTTATTTTCCATTTAACAAGCCATTCTTCTATTACCTTCAGGTGTTCTGATAAGTGTTGGTGTAGTGTTTTGTGATTGCTATTTGTGGTTAATATGGCAATGTCATCCGCAAACAGGCAAAGCATAGCATTAGGGCTCTGCGGAATATCATTGATGAAGGCATTAAATAGGAATAGGCCCAGCAGTGATCCCTGTGGGACGCCTGCTAATATGGGCTTTTCCTGGGAGTAAACATTATCAAACCTTACGGTAAATTTTCTATTAGTTAGGTAGTTTCTTATGAGTTTGATCTGAATGGGAGGGAAGTTGTAAGTAATTAATTTGGATAGTAAGCCTTGATGCCAAACACGGTCAAAAGCTTTTTCTATGTCCAGAAAAATTCCTCCAGTAGATATTTTGTTAGCAATACCTTTTGCTATCTTCTCCACTGCCCGGAGCAATTGGTGGGATGTGGATAGTTTCCTCCGAAAACCAAATTGCTGAGGGATTATGATGCTCATCTGGGCATCAAAATCTAACAGTTTATTCAGAATGAACTTTTCAGCTATTTTGGCCATCGTTGGCAGTAAGGATATTGGCCTGTAACTGGAGGGTAGATTTCTGTTTTTTCCCTGTTTGTAGATCGGAATGACTACTGCCTTTTTCCAAAGTGTGGGAAAATGTCCAATATTAATTATGGCATTGATTATGTCAGTGAGTAGACATACTGCAGTAACCGGGATTTGCTTGATCGCCTTGTTAGTTATAAGATCGTAGCCCGGACTCTTTTTGGGTTTTAGTTTTTGTATAACCTCTTCCACCTCTGAGGCATTGATTGTCTGAGTATCCTGGGGTTCAATTTCTTCTAAGCATTTTACCGATGAAAACAAGTGGAGATACTGTTCTTTTACAGATTCTAACCGGTCTTCTACAGAAATAGGATGTTTTAGGTGTGATTTGGAGATAGTTTCCATTATAGTTTTAGTTTCATTAATTGATTCATCAATGCACAATTCTTTCATTTCATTATCTGAAGATGCTTCTTCTTTTGATTTTAGACATACCAAATGAATGTGTTTGCACATATTCCATTTAATACAACTGTCTAAACAGCTGCACTTGTATCTATGTATGCAGCAGTTACATTCTGTGCATACAATTTGGCATGAACAATCTTTTATATTTTCCTCAACAATGTAATAATCACCATTTGAAGAGGGCACAATCCAATTATCTTCTACCTTATTGATTTCACGGTTTATTGTAGTGGAAAGTTTATGCCGTTTTCTTAAATCTCTGATTTTGCTCGTTATTTTGCCCTTATTTAGTATAACGAGTCTATCAAAGAGTTTGTCTCTAACAAATCTCATGATTGCATGAACGGCTTTATCTAATCGCTTGACATTTTTGCCATTTAAATAGATATATTTAATGGTTCTATGCATCCGTTCAATGTGCAGTATTAGTGTTTAAACCACAATGTCGTCGATAACAATATGCCCAAACAGATAGTTTGCAAGCATAAAACATTTCAAAATATTTACAAAATTCCACAGTATCAGGATCCATTCTCAACAGCTTTAATGCTTCTTCCAACATTATAGAGACAGCTGTTGAGTCTGACTCTTGCATTAACATGCGAATAATTTTGTATGTTTGAATTTGTTTATCTGTGTCGTTTATTTTTTTAAATTTTTCTCCATGCCCTATCAACATGCCAAGAGCAATAAAGACGATTTGAAGGGTAACCCATTTCTTGAACCCATGCATTAAAAAAGGAATCTGCCATATCGCTCATAAAAACTTTAGGGGAGCAACTGCCACATTTCTCTTTAATCAATGAGAAGAACAATGACATCATAATCTGATCACTCCTGTTGGATATCAGAAAAGCACATGGAAAACCTTGTCTCATGTCATCAATTATTAAAACAGTAAATAATTCAAACCCATAGCTGTTTAAACCATGTGTTCCATCAACACATATACAGTCAGAAGAAAATTTCTGATATATGTTTTTCTGAGCATCATTCATAATCATTAACACAAAGTCTTCTTTTTTTAATGTTTTATATGTACTATCCTCAGTTCCCTGAGCTTTGTAAAATAAGATGCAGTCATTTTCTGTTTTCATTTGCTGCACCCAAGCTTCAATGCTAATACTGTCATTTTTATGCTTAATAGCCTCTGAATGCAAATTGAAAGAGTTCTCAATGTTATGATTCCATTCTAACATCGCTCAAATTTGATTCTATTCCAACATCGCATGATTCATCATCAGAAAAAGCACTTAGAGTACTTTCAGAATCACATTCCGGCCCTGAAAAGGGCCTTTTTTTTTTGAAGATACGTAAGACATTTCACAGCAAGATTTAACAAATGAAATCAAGTCAAAAGTATAAACACAAATAATGGCGCTGAAATCCGTAAAGCTCTGGACATGCGCAAAATGTCTGAACGCTTTACCTAACTGCGCATGCGTTGAATGATTTGTTTGTTTATGTTGCGCTCAACGCTAACTTTGTCACTAGACGCTTGTTAAAATAAGAGCTGATGTAATAATCTATAAAAATATTTCTTTTTATAAATGCAACATTTCTATAATAGCAATTTTAGTTTTTTCTGAAAAACTTTAATTTTTAGTATGAAGCAATTACATATAAGTTATTCCCTCAACAAACAGTTTTTCTGTGAAAAATTTTGAACTTATATATTTTAATAAATATATTTCTTTCAGTATAAAAAATCCTAATCTTTTGTTATTTACATTTGTTTTTAGAATTTTCATCTGTTCTAAGTAAATTTTCAAATTATTCGATTGTAATTTTCAAAGTTTAATTAAAATATTAAATTAGTCATGATAATATAATTTCTATTTTTCAACCAAATCATCAACTTAATTTTTTGTTTTAATTTAGTAAGATTTTCCAATTATATAAATGAGTTTTTATAATTAACTAGCAAATAATGTGTAAAGAATCGCAAAGTGGGAGGATTAATCAATTACAAAGAGATTTTTTTAATTTGCTTAGAAATATACAATTACTTTTAACAAAAATCAAATTAAATTTCTTATATTTTTCTATTATTAAACATTGATGAAACAATTATAGCAAAATTTTTTGATACCTAATAGATAGTTATTTATTTTATAAATGACGTTTATTTGTTTATATTTTTATGAAATAGATAAACTACATTTTCTAAAATAAAAATTGCATTAAATCACATATCTTGCTTCAGTTTCCTGAATCTTAATTTATGGATAAATAAAGTAGCTTTGCAATTAAAACTGTATTAATACTTTTTAAAAGAATATGATCATCATTCATAAAGTTACTTTTATAGTAACACAGAAATTCATTAAATATCAAAAAGTGTAAAACTGTTTTACCAATAATCTAAATGTTATGTTGTTTTAATGTAAAATATTAAGTAAAATGTAATGTTTAATACAAAATACAGGAACTAAAATACATATATTTTATTTACATCAAACTGTAATTTAAAAAATACACATGATGGTATAAATAAAGATAAAAAGTAAAAGTTGACTTAATTAAAAAATTTTTTTCATTTCGAAGTTCAAAATTAAAATGAATAAACTACCTTTATTATGTTTCAACCAACATTTTCACTATACGAATAAAATTAATTGTATAGTAAAAAAATATAAAACAAATTTTTCCCAAATTTTAAATTCTATATATTTATATTCTACATATTCATATTAAAATATAGTGAAATTAAAACATGGTAGAATAAAAAGTACATATATTTATATGGAATCATAATCAAAAATGCACATAATAATAAAAAAACAATGAAAGTATATTAATAGTTTTAATTTAAATATTTTGTTTAAAAACTTGGAAATCAAAATAAAATGCATTTGTATTTAATGAGGTTCAAATATATATGTTCATTCTATATCAAAATATTTTTTCAGTAAAAAAGAATTCATTTTATACAATTTTATTCAACTATGTAAATTACTTTGATATAGAATAAACATATTTATTTCAGACTTATTAATTATTAAAAAAATACAAAATAATTTTGCTACTAAAACTCTAAACTCCATAATTATATTTTAATACAAAACACTGTGAAATAAAACAATGAATGAATTTAAAAAGTACTCATATTTACATAAAAAATTAGCATGATCATAGTAACAAAAGTAGCAACAAAAATTCTAATAATATACAATCTTTAATCCCTTAGAATAATTAAAATAAATTGATATTTTGTAATATATAAAAACGATTTTGAATTAAAAGTATCACATTTTATTTTCCTAGAGGTATATATTTTTACAAGTTATCACAAAGTGGATTGAAAATAGTTACAGAAGTCAAAATTTTATATTCATGTTATGCCAAATGTAATTTATTATATATGTACACAGATTATGAGAACCTTTTTTAATCTCTCCTTTTATACCGAAACACAGCTTAACCCTTAATTAGGGGCTCTATGCTTTTATCTAAATTGTCAAAGGGCCATTATAGTATAGAGTCATATGATACTCGTGAGAAGATGGAACTCTCTAAGATAAAGTCCCTGTAAAGTACTCAGTCTGGATAGGCTGACTTATAGGTAGGCAAGAGCCAGGCGTCTCTCTGTGATCTTGATTCTTTCTCAGACCCCTCGTTCCGTCGCTGGGACTTGTCCGCTCCGGGACCTGTTTCAGAGAAATATCAGGAACACCAAAGGTATGTCGAAGCTCTCCTCCTTCCCCACAAGTGCCTGCTATTTATACTAACCTTTCCCCCAACATCTGGCCTACAGTAATCTCCAGATCCATCTTTTAATGTCACTTTTTGACCTCTATTTCCAGCCACTCCACCGATTCTAATCAGAACGAGTGAAGAGGCAATAAATTCTTCGAAAGCACATGGTCCATTCAGCAAGTGATTCCAGTTAAATTCGAAGAATTACATTTGTCATTAAGGACTTAATTGCCCATCACGAATCCTGTTTGCCGTTCCCACATCATATTCCAATCAGAACTAATTGACTGTTTTTGGGTACTATGTTGTTCCTGGAATTCAAACGTGGGAAATCAATCTCGTTGACAGCTGTAAAGGTGTTAACGTCCATCGAAAGTCTGGAAATAACTTGGGGGTTTCAAGCAATAACGGGGACGTTATATCCCCATTAACATCGCTCTTGGTCAAAAAGTTATGTCCAGCAGACGGAAGAAAGGGTCTTCATTTTAAGATCGTAAAATAGCATCAAGAATGAGATCCTCATTAAAAAGCTCATGGTTCAAAATTAATGACCAGTAGTAGACTGACACCCCACGGTAGAAGGGGAATTATATGACCGAAAAATAGATAATGTTATTTACATCGTGTTTCTTTCCTGAAAACGAGAGACCATACACTGGTGGGAAAATTGAAATAGTTCTACCCAAATTTAACGAAAACTATCAATTTTCACTAAATTTGCCTCGCTTTTTTTTTTAATCAAACATAATAAGTAAGATTCGCAGTTTTCTCATTTATGATTTATCATGATATTAGCTTAAGAGGTTTCAAAATCAATATAGTTAAAATTTATTTTTTAAAATTCAATAATATTATTTGTGTTATGTACTTGGAAATAAGATAGTTTTATTTGCTAATCCACTAATGTGCAATTATATCTTAGAACTTTATCAGGAATTTCATACTATATTTTAAACTGAAATTAATATTATATTAAAACATATTGCATATTTTTCATATGTTTAAGAAATTATTATATAAAATATGTTTCTTGATATTTTAATATTTACAGTTTTTTGAGTAACGATTCTAAAAGAATATAAAGAAATAAGGTGTAATTTTTAAGGAAGTTTTATTAAAACATTTTTATCAAGATCTGTAATATAAACCAAAACTGTAAGTATTTCAATATAACTTGATATAAAACAGTTTACTTTTTTTCTCCCCCATTTTACAATAACTTTGGTAAACAAAATCCTAGGATTTGCAATTAGCAAATTTTATAATCTTATAATATTTTCAATATTCAATGTTATGAACAAAGTATATCTGGAAATTGATTTATCATAAATTCATTCAAATATCTCGTAATTTTTTTTCAAATCTTTAAATTATATTACATTACATACATATTCAAATGTTTGCTTTATGTCATCTAAATGGGTGCAGAGTTTACGTTATGTAGTTTCAAGATATATATATATATATATATATATATATATATATATATATATATATATATATATATACATATATATATATATATGTATCACTGGCACATTTTCAAGAAAAATTGTAGCATATTAGGCAATATTCTCATTCTTATGATTTTTTAAATTATGTTCTGATAAATTTCGGTTCATTTATTTAAAAAGAATTATATTATATTTTGTGCAAAAATTTATGCAAAACGTATTTTTTTTTTTTTTTTTACGATTTAAACTGAATTTACCGACATAAATCTGAACTGAAAACTTGGTTTTATAAACATAAAGGTAATTTTTCTCAATCTAATGTGCTGGCGTACATTTTAATTTAGATGCTTGATTCCCAGTTATATTATTTTGAGATAAGTTAGAAATACGTATTTTCTGATTAAAATTCTAAACGAAATTTAATTTTTCTATAAATCTACTTAATATAACACATCTTAATTAATTTGCTTAAATGCAGCTCATTATGAATAATGAGCGAATGTTTTTTATTTTTTAACAGGTACTTACATTAAAGAGTAAAATTCTATATTTGAAATACAAAAAGTTCTAGAAAATTCTCAGAATTCAGTGTTATTAATTATTTTCAAATATCTTTTCCTGTTTCCGAAAATCATCCCCCAACCATACCATTTTAAATATGAATTTAAACTATGCATTTTTATTTATGTGAACAATTTCCCCTAATTTTGTTTTCTCATTTTCAGAACAGCAATTTATGTGATTATATAACTACCTAATTTTAATGGTAAAAATATTTTTGAAAAGAAAAAAATTGTTAAAGTAAAAAATATTTAATTACTTTTAGAAATATTTTTTTAAAAATTATCTTTAAAACTAAAATATAGTAAAAAAAATTCCATTCACTTTTTGTTCAAGCCAATAGAGTAATTTTGGAAACAATGATCAGATTTAAAAAATTTAATTAAAATTAGTTAAAAGTTAAAAAATAATAAGAAAAAAAGTCAATAAATATGGAATAATATATAACAAGAATATCAGGCTTTTTTCTTATATTAGAAAGTGACATATTTAAAACAGAAGTATAACCATTAAATAAATGTGCTACGATTATTGATTTTCCCAACTCATTTATTTTATTAACAAAAACTAAACAAATGAACTTGCTTTTTTTCTTCATTTCGCAATAGAAATTCCTAATGTACCCTCTCCAGCCAACACCCTCTCCTAAAATACATGCATCTCTAGAGGGTGTTGCTTCAGCCCAAAGAGATTTTCTGATTCCCAAGAATCAATCTTCTATTTTCCAGTTAAACCAGCATCTCATTTCGCTTCTCCTACCCACCCTTCCTATCATGGGAAGAGATTTCCCAAATCCTGACACAATCTCCTAATTCGTCCGTCTGTATCGATATATCGATGACATTGTTACTTGTACTCGCTTTGTCATTGGCTCTTCTGTACTTGTTACATTCAATCAAGTACACTTATTACTTTGTAACAACCACGTACTCACGTACTTGCTTATTACTTTGTAACAACCACGTACAACGTACTTGCTTGATACTTTGTAACAACCACGTACTCACGTACTTGCTTGTTACTTTGTAACAACCACGTACTCACGTACTTTCTTGTTACTTTGTAACAATCACGTACTCACGTACTCGCTGATTACTTTGTAACAGGCACGTACTCACGTACTCGCTGGTCAAGTACATTGTACCTGCAACTGTCTGAGGATATTCGAACTCGCGCTGACTTTGTTACTGGAAGTACTGAGTATTTGGAAGAAAAAGTACTGATTACAGGTTGTTACATTCAAATACTGATTACAAAATACTTGTTACAAGTATTTCTTTCCATCCCTATTACAAACATTGCAATTATTAATTTAGAATTCTATTGTTTTTCTGAAAAAACTCAATCTTACTCAATGCGAGCTATAAGCCTACGAGCATAAAGCTCCGAAGCAATTTCTGTCGTAACCTAACCTAGGATTCCATTAATTAATGAAAGTTTTTAAAATTTAAATCATCCTTACAAATTTAAACTAACCATAAAGTGGATGCTTTGATATAGTCTTTTCTATTTTGCTTTTTCTGTTGTTCATGTCTTAATGGCTTGAATCAATGGTAAACAGTTTCTCAAAATAGTGTTTTGGTCTTTGTAGAAGAAATCGTGTTATTAATAAAATGAAATTCGACAATATTCTCATACACTCGATGATGAACTTCACCTACTTTGCTGACGCTCGAAGAATGTGATTTAAAGGCACGAAGCAAATTCGTGGACAAGTCGGATTTATAACGCTATCTCCATACAATATCACGTGGAGGGAACGTTATCTGGATGGATATTTTAAATGAATGAGAATTCTAATGAAGTGGCGTACTCATGATCACAACTGTAACGAAAAAGCAACAGAAAAATAAAATAAAATAAAAAATATCGAGTATATACTATCCCAAGAAACATTTCCAGTATTCTCGGTATTTTCGAATGTAAATTTATGTTTTTTTGAAAATCATAATAGCTTCTTCAACTGTAATGTATACCAGAATTCTTTTAAAGAAACAATTTTTTTTATCAGTTTGTGGAGAGATTTTTTTTATGCTTGTTTAATTAAGAATTGAGTAACCATAACATCATTGGCTTGGTGTAACATTATTTAGTTATTTTATTTATAAAAAAACAAGAGTTGATCATTTATCTTTTTATTAAATTCTTTTATTTATTTGTAGAAATTAAATATTTTAAATTCTTATAAAAAAAAGCAAGACACATTTCGAGATTTAGTATGAAGATGCAAATGGTATATTTTATGAATTTATAAGAGTGAATATAATACCGCTTTCTGAATAGCATTTCTTTTTAAAAATTAGTCACGCGTTTGTTATACCATAAATCATTTTATAACATAAAAATATTTAAGGAAATAATTATGAACCATTATTTCTCTTTTAGGCAATTTGTTTGGACAAACCAAATTCTAAGCAAGCGGTGCGTATACTATTTGCAATTAAGCACTTGCTTATTTGGCAGTGTTTGTTGTTTGAAATTTAGTGTATCGTAATAATTGTTTTTGTTTTATAAAAAAATTGCATTTGTTTTGTACTTTATATCTAATTAAAATTGCAGGTTGAAATACCTCACTGATAAACAGATATTTATTTTTACTTGTGTGTGTGAGATATCTGTATATTCTGATTATTCTTGCAAAAAGTCAGCAAGTTGTAAATGTAAATCTCGAAAAACGTTTATAATCTGATTTTCTTAAATATTTTGACATCTAATGGTTGTTTCTGAGATTTTTTGTATTAAATAATAACAAGTTATGAGATATTTTTAAGAGATAGCTGACATTTATAGTCAAAAATTTAAACTCATTTAGACATAGGTGCCGTATAATCCATGATTCCAAATTCTGAATTTTTGGTGATGAAGAAATTTTGCCAAGATGACGTATCGTGACATTAATACTAGGGTTACGAAAATAGAATTTTCTGCATAATTCTTATAGGTCTCCATATGTATAACGTAACAAAAACAAGGTTGCCAGATACATAAGAAAATCCACCAAAAAATCACCAATCTCAGAATTTGGGGCATGGATTAAAGGGCACCTGTGCCCTCATTTATTATAAAATCATGTTCTACAAACTTTTTAAAAAACTGAGGAAAACTTACATTTTTTACATTGTTTGATATATTTTTACGGAATAACAGCTTCGAGGAATTGAAAATTTTTCACTGTTATTAAATTTTCTGAAAATTCCATGCTCACGAATGTTCCAATTAAAAAAAATTAATAATTTGATCGGTATAGCGGATTAACAATGGAGCTTTATATTGTTTACATGATAGATTTGTTAGATTGAAAATATATTATTCAATATTACAAATTGAACATGTAAACGTCTTTAGTAAGATGTAAATTGCGAAACTCTAGAAATTTCGTTTGAAAGAAAAAAGGTTAAGTTGTGTAACTTAAATTTAGTAGAAGAAATATATTCCATGATACACTGAAAGGTTTTCTAAATTTCACTCCATCTTAATATTAGTAGCCTGGATTCTAAGATTCACTAATAAAGTAAGAACTAGTGTAAGTGAAAGAAAAAATTTGACTTTAGATGAAATAGAGAATACCCAGATCCAGTTAATTCGATACATTCAGAACTGAAGTTTTTCGACGCGAAATACTTATATAATTTATGCCTGTTGCGATATGAAAATGTTATTCGTATTAAGACATGAATTATTGAGCGAATAGATGCTCCTCATTTTCTGCCTAATAATTTTATGTTTACTCAAATAACTGTAGAGATTTCTTCCCTGGCAAAAACTGAATTCAATAAGCTTATGAAAATTCCTCCCAACCATCCATTGTACTTCGCCAAAAGAAAGGGTGAGACCTTCAATCTTAGATCAAGATCTTATCAAACTGCCTTTTCCGATATCTGAGCGAGCACACGAGAGGAATCACCTTTCAGCTGGGGCAAAGGACATTTCCAGACTGTCCTTGGTGTTCCGTCAATATGGCCTCCCCTAGACATATCTTAACCTGCCGAAATTTTAAAAAAGATGATGTCCTTCGGGAGCCATCACATTTCTTAGACATTTTAGATATTTTTGGTTTTATGGGGGTTGTCTAGTCTAGCTAGACAACCTGAGATAAGTAACAACAACAGAATTGTTGAACATTTTTCCATTATCAGAATTATGCAAGAACCCAATTCCTTCTCAGTGTAACATGTGAAACATTTTGGATACTGGGAAGAACAGTCCGGAATTTGAATGCTTACGTTAAATGCCGGCGTTTTAAAAATTAAGTCCCATTGTCAGATTCAGTTTCATAAGCTGCGGATTGAGTAGAGAATGCCGCGGTGTTTGAAGTGGCTATTGTGCCTTTAGTTGGCCCCATTATACATAAAACAATGAGTTAAAGTTTGGGCATTTCTATGTATTGGCGCACTTTACTGAGCAGTTCCTCTTGAATAAATATCTTTCCTATCTGCTGATTTCTTACTTTTTCACCGGAGAGGAAGATATAAAGTAATGTATTCGGACAACGGTACCAATTTATGTGTGTTTTTAATAAGTTAACTACTATCAATTGTACTGAATTTTCTCGCTATGCAGAAATAAAAGCATTAGTGGAAGTTCATACCTTGATGTGGTGGCTGATTGGAAAGGATTGTTACTGCAGAAACTTAGTAAAAACGTTTAGAACTTTGGGCAAATCCCTATTTTCCAAAGATAATTTGGCAACCTTCTTATGTGAATAGGAAAATGATTAACTTGCATGCTTGAACATCTGAAGATGTGCAAGAGGGAATTTCACCAATTACACCAACCATATTTTTGATTGATCAACACCGAACAACTACAGATGTTACAGAGTTAGATTTTCGGGATGGTAATCACTTCCGCAGCGGATTAAAATTTCAAGCCAAGATAATTGAAGAACTGCTAAACTGAGATCTCAATCTAGTATATTAATGCGTTCAATTCAACGTGTGTCCACTTGAAATTAGAGGAAATAAATTGTAATTTACAGTTTCATAAAGTTCAAGGTAAGGAATGTAATCTCAAATCTCCAGTTCCGGAGTTGACTGAAGTTACTCAACCTCAAAGGATCAGATGCGGAAGTGCTATAAGGAAACCTAAGAGACTGAACTCACAACTGTAACTGATGTTTTTGAGTAGCCGTTCAGCTCCTCAAAAAGGGGGAGGATGATGCTAAAGGCAGCGTCCCCTAATTTGATTAGGAGTAACCTGAAGGAAGATGACGTCATTTTAATGTCGAATATTTAAATTATCGCCAATTTTGTTGCTATATATACCCTACTTCTCATGACTCCTCCCACTAGCCACCTTTTCCCTATTCCATGACGTCTTATTTCAGATGGAAGAGTAAAAGCAGCTTCGCTGCTGAAGGTTCTAGAAAATTTATCTGATTCTTGATGCTATATATACTTAATTTAACTGCGTATTGTTGTTCTTAATAAATGTGCTGATGTGTCATAATCCATATTTTTATTCTGTAGCAATCTATTTTAATGAGCTAAAAACAGATAATCAGTTTGACGTTAGTTCTGCTTTATAATACCTGAAGATTACAACATCAGGAAGTCTGCAACAACTTCCTTATACTGTTTTAACGCTATGAATGATGAAATATATCTAATCAGATGATATGCTGAAAACAAACTATTTTTTTCCTTAAAGCTTAATATTTCTTTATAATATCAAATAAACTTTCCTTATATTAGTTTCCCTTTACAATTTATTAGTCTAAATGTTAATTGAGTACAAATTTCCTTTTACTATTTATGAGTTTGTTTTTATACCTCTTGAAAAGTAACGGTGGAAAATAAAAAGAAATTTACAAGATAGTTTATCTTTCAAAATTTATGTTAAATGATGAATAATAATGATAAGTATAAAGGTTACCAATTAAAAAATAACTTTGCTGTTTTAGTAAGATAACTAATAGCAATGTTATGTTCAATTGGTAACTTTTTATACTTCTATTAGTTACCTTAAATGTATTCGGAATATTAAAGATACTTTTTCTGAAGAAAAATGAAATTAATTATTCAGTTTTGATGGTTATATTCTATAATTATGGAAGTGTGCCCATATCTTATAATGCTTGCACATTTTTAATCTTTATCGTTTAAAGTACATCTATCTAACTTACTTGTATCCTCTTCCAAAAAATGTAATTCTGTCATAAAAATGCATAAGCATTTGACTTAAGTTAACCTCCGATATAAGAGTCTTAAAATAAATTAAGTATATATAAAAATGCAATAAATGATTGCTGCAAAAAATAAAATTTTTCTTATAATGCTTTACATTTTAGATATTTATTTCAGAAAATCTTTTGTACTGCTACAATCGGTTTTGATTTTTAATGTGTTTTAAGTGTATATTTCTCAGAATTTGTTATAATTCATAAATTTATAATATTTTTTAATACAAAAAGTTTGATAAAATAATTTAAACATGCTTCGAGAAATATAAAGTAGAATAATTCAATGCACATTTTTTTAAAGTTATTTTTGTATCACTTTAAAAAAATAAATGTATTTTAATATTTCTTGAAAATGAAAAATTCCGAGGATTTCAATATATTATCATAATATGAGATTTGAAGTAAATAATATTGAAAGAATTTTTTTATTCAATTATTTGAAATTCGATAAAAAATGTATATTAAAATAAACTCAGAGGGTACATGTTTTTTATTTGAAAAAAAAAATATTGACATAATACAAATAAAAATCTGAAGATTCTATGATAGCTGATTTCAAAATCCCCGATTAATTTGTTAAGCACAGAAATCATAATTAGATAGTAAGTACTTGATCATGTGAGTCTATTTTTCTTAAATATACTACCTAAGAAATAAAAAAAACACTTTGGTGATAAAAAAAAATAGCAAAAGTCATAACGGCTTTTTATTAGCATAGAATACAATCAAAAAATCTATTTAGGTTTATGAAATATTAGAGAGAGAGAGAGAGAGTACCAGATGCAAATATAAACTAAATCTGAATAAATACTTTTGGTTTTGATAGATATAACTCAATGCAAATCTATCAAACCCAAAAGTATGCCAAGAAAACAAAAAAAAATGCCTTTTGTGTTGATGAAGAAAGCACGTCTTATAATTATTTATTACGATCCCATGATTTGTTTCTAGTTTCGTGTATATTATTTCTAATATATTTAACTGAAATTCTTGTATTTTAACTGTCACTAATAACTTAATAGATTGAACATAATAGAATCACTTTGTTTCTTTGTTCGGATAGAGAAAACTTAAATTTCTTTCAGATGAATTCAAATGATTTGAAAAGCTTTTAATTTAACACATAAAAGATTCTCTATGAATTTTTTAAAATTTCCTTAACTCTTTGTTCTTATTATTAGAAGGTAGTGAGTTCGAATCCCAACTTAACCAAAGATTCGTCATGTTCAGTATAAAGGTGGCTGGGAAATATTAAATAGGTCGTGGACGCCATGTCCTCCAAGAGATATAATACCTATGGGGATGTTCAATATCAGGTAGAATTTGAATAAAATCAGGTAGAATATTTTGAATCTTAATGCATTAACTATTTTTAAAGAACTTTTCCTAATTAATGAGCCTTATTTGACTACAATAAAGAAGAAAACCAGAAAAATCCCAAGCACTATTAAAGGCACATGTATATATACAATAAGTAAAAACGTAATATGTATTTCTTATTGTTCACTGGTGGCTGAAATTACTCATGAAATATTCCACTCTTAAAAAGGTATACCTATTATTCGGCAATGTAAAACAAAAGTTTTGGAAAGATTGTGCTGAGAATGCAGTCACTGATTTCAGAAGGCAAGCTAGAAGCCAGTTTCTAAGCCTACCTGTTACACGACTGCAGATTCAAAGAGAGAGGGGATTGTATTCTGAGGGATAATTATGCATTCTCTCGCTACCATTTGCACCTTTTATTTACTATTCACGACTGCGGGACATAGTTTTACATGCAAGCGATGTTCATCTAGTTCCCAAAACATTTTTAATTGGAAGAAATCCATAAAGACTGGTGGCCAGAAATGCATCCAGATACCTTAAAAAGTATGTTGTCTAGTTCACGATTTATTTGATCTGACATTATCTTGTTGATAAATAACATTTTTGAACCCTTGCGGCAAAGATAATATACCAAATGGAGCACTTCATTTATGTAACGTATTATTGAAATATCATGTTGCCAATAATGGGACCTGGAGAGGACCTGAAATCGTAGTTTATGGCGTCCCAAGCAATGATATTACATTGTTACGTGGTATTGTGCACCACAATTTCGGCTGAATTGGAGCTGCCACGTGGTTATCTCTTGACTAATACATATTGGCTTTCACTACTTAAGCAAAATCGTTATTCATCTGAAAACACAACATCATGTTATTCTTAGGTCCATAAGGCTCTTTCTCGAGTAGCAAACAACCATTGCAAACTGAGCATCTGTGCTCTTCTCTCAATGATGACATTCTTAAAAAGCCCTAATATTTTTTGCAATAAGATGATTTATGTACTTGTCAAATAAGGAATTATACCTTTGATCAGTATTTGCACATTATTTGCATTTCATTTGTCACAAAATGTCAACAAATTGCGGGCGGAAGTGTCACCAGTACAAGCCCACGCATGCTGATGTCACTTTGGCTTTATCGCTATATCACATTCCCTTCTTCCAACTGCATTTGCCACAACCCCTTTACAGGTGACGCGAGAGTACCCTCTTCTCACCAATCAATACACGTCTTCTTAGTCTGATTATCATACCCAGATGTAGTCACCTGCCTGCTGAAAGTGGACAAGATGACAATAGACCATGGAGGGAAGTGCTTAGAATGTACCTAAGTTTAACAAGCTTATGCATCGTTTCCTCAATTGACTGCAGTAACATATAATTGTAGTTCTTGATGGTAGTCTTTTATTAGCATCTCAATTCCATTTTTTTATTTTTTTCCGTTTTCTCCTAATACATTCTGCAAATTCCTTAACTTGCAGTTGTTTCTAGGTTAATGGGATGCAATAAAAGTAACTCCTGGTGAAGCAAGTTAACTGTGTATGTGTATTAGGGAAGCTTTCCTGTTATTCTTGAAATAGGCTCGCGATATTTTTTTTGGAGTGGTTGGGCAGTAGCGGAAAAAGAGCCTATGATGGCAGATGATCTTCAACATTTTGGCTTTCTCAATACTGAGAGTTTTCTTTGAGATATAAAAAAACATTTCTCAATATTCTAACCGATAAAGCAACACAGCCATTCCCAATTCTGCAGATTCTTTACATCACTTTTCATTCGTTCCTGAGTACAATTCATACTTCGCATCGTTTTAAAAGTCGATGCTCCAGCCATTGATTCTATGTATTTTTTTGACTGTGCATTCATGGTATTGCATTTTCATTGTGGCACCATACATTTTGTAAAACAAATGTCTTTCATATAGATTTCAAATAAAAATTATTTAAATTTGTATGAAGTGCACTAGATTTCATACATGCAATGATATATTTTTACGCCACATGCATACAAAACAGGCTTGAATATTATTAGCTATTTGCAAAATATATAAGAAGGAAAATTGTAAAACGGATTTCTCACTCTGAATTGATACTCAAACACCGTCTGTATAAAGGTCATATAAGCAAACCTACGTAAGAACAATGTCTTAGAAATGTACTGTTTAATTAGATCATAGCAGGGTTATTGGAGCTATAGTTCACATTGTTTTGCTAACAGGTAAATGTGGAATTAAAGGGTCCAGTAAGGCAATATTAAATAACATGCAATATTTCCATGGTTCTGAGCCTCTAATGCTCTATAAGACAGATTTGATTTTCTCCGAAAATCAATGGATCTCACACCATATCACATACTGATAATTAAGAAATTCATATATGTGCAAGAAACAGATAAGCGCATCTTTTTTTTTTTTTTGCATTCCACAATTTATATATGTGGGATTGAAAGCGCCACCAGAGGGCCATTTACATGTTAGCCGTCTGGACATGCAGAGAGAAGAGGGAGAAAGAAAAAACGATGAGGTGATGAACGAGAAAAGACGCGACGACGTGAAAACGCGAATTGATATTGGACTAATTTCGAATTATAATTAAGATATTAGAATATGATTTGTTGTTGTTGTTACTAATGACACTTGGACAAGCCAAGCTCGCTATGCCTTTGGCTATGCGAATTTAAGTCAATTGGGAGCGTCTTGCGTTTTAATCAGAGCACCATGGTTTTGATTGACGGTGATGATGAAAGTACGACTTTGCTCTACACACATGCCATAGGTACCCGTTTATAGGGTAGGCAATCATTCACACCTCATTCATACAAAGAAAGGACAAAAACAGGATTGATAGAGAGGGAAAGTGCATCCATGCCCGAACCGGGATTCGAACTCAGGACCTCCTTATCCGCTGACCACTAGACAAGTTGGGTGGCTAGAATATGATTTGATATTCATTTGTAAATATGTAAATAGCTTTATCTTGTTCTTTGAATATATAATTAAATAATTTAACATTTATCGGTCATTATTTCCTGATAATGAAGCTACAGAACTCACATTTATATATACATTGTTTGTAAGGAATATTTAATTTTTTAACTTGGTTTTCAGAAAACATTTTCTTTGAGATTAAATATTTCAATAGTATTTCTAGATTTTTGTTTTCTTTTATGCTGTAATACTAAATCACTTAATCTTAAGAAAAACTGAGATATCTTTGTAATTACTAAAAGCGGGAAAAGTGAAGAAAATTAACGATTTTTTCCTTGAACATTTTTCTATTTTTATTAATAAATTTATAGATAAAATTGGTGGTTTCCTAGTAACTCGAACACATCGGTCGTAATCTGGCTAATTGTTTAAGTGCGAGAATAAAATAGTCAGAAAATTGTTATGGAAAGTAAGGTAAGTTCTTGTGTAAATACTTAATAATATAAGAGTTCTTTTTTAAACTATAATTACACACAGAAAGTAATATAAATGCGAAATATGAATATAACAATTTCTGAAAGCATTTAATAAAATGCATGTGTATAATATTTTTATGTTAGAAAACTTTAAAAAGTTTGTAATTAAAACTTAAAAATAAATTTTTATCATTATAATTGCTTAAGAATAACATGCATTTATAACAGAAAAATAAAGTAAATATAAATTATTTGTCTTTAATAAAAATCATTATATAAAATATAGGTGGAAGAAGATATTTCTTAAAGTTATTTTCAGAGTATTTTTCATTAAGAAAACTACATTCATTTTGAATTCCCTGGGTTGGAAAATTTATATAAAGTTTGTTTTAGTAATAGATTATATTACTATGTGAATAGTGAATATATATATATATATATATATATATATATATATATATATATATATATATATATATATATATATATATATATATATATATATATATATATATATATATGTGTGTGTGTGTGTGTATATATATATTATATATATATATTACATATTTATTTTTTTACTCACTCAATTCATATTATTTGCTTCAAATTTCCAAAAATATAGAAAGATACAGCCTTTGTTGAATTCTTTTGCGTTTTTCCATTTTTAGATTAAAAGAAATATATTTTTTCAAATATGGTTTTTAATCGTTAGTAAATAAAAAATATTTAATCAAAAAATAATATAAATATTTACTCTGTTTCCTGTTTTGTTGAGTTTTCTGGTAAGGTCATTTTCGCGAGGAAAATAAGCGGGGAATTGGATGCCATTCTCGGTATAGAAAATAATTATGTAATTAGCAGTAATCTAAAATTTCTTTGAAACTTATTTCAATTTTTTTCTCTTAAAAGTAAGTCTTATAATAAAACTCCTCTGTTAATTCAAAAGAATTACTGCCTTTCGTTTCTCTTATTTATATTTGTTGCATACATTTCAAAGTTTTTTTTTTTTTTTTTTTTTGAAAAATTTAAATTGTGCTTTAGATTTTAATTCATATTCATTTATTGTACAACTTTTAAGAATAATAATTTAGAACATATAAATAGAGAAAATTAATCTTTATAATAACAGTTTTTATATTTTAAATGTTCAGCCCGATGTTATGTTGCAGTGGTTAGCGTGATTATCCTCGAAACGGTAGGTGCCGGGTTCGAATCCTGCTTCGTGCATGAATGTTCCTCTGCGTGTGTTTCTTTGTTCTTTCCCTCCCAGAATGTAAAGGGCTCTCTGGTTCCCTATTATATAAAGTGCCTTCAATTTTGCCTCTTCTAACACTGAATGGAATTAAAAGAGCCCAGCAATAGAAAAAAAAATATTTTAAATGATCATGTTATAAACTTGGCAGTTTACCATTGCTTGTATTTCATTAAAAATTTATATTATTAGTTTTTTTGTAAAGAAGATTAATGCTGACTAATTTTTTGAAGGAATTTCATTAATTTATGATATTATAGCAACGTGTAATCTAATTAACAAGTACGTTAAATGAATTGAATTAGACAAATGTTTAATTAAATATTTTTAAATACATATCCCATATTGCTTTGAATATATTTCCAATAGTGTATTTTTCCACGATAAATTTATATGATGTATAGGAAAAAAAATCATATTGAAAAATATTTCTGCTGTGATGGTGACATCATAGCAAATAGTTGAGGTGACTTATACACAATTGCTTATGTAAAAGGTTTACCTTCTACGTGATCGATCATTAGACATTTGCCATTTAATGTTTGGAAACTTTATTTCTTTGGAAACGCAAAATCCATGTTAAAGAAGAAATTCTTAAAAAAAGTATTAACCCTTTTAGAAGACAAAATTAAAAAATAAACTAATTTTACCTTTTCCGGAAGCTTATAAATAAATCAGTTAACTTTTTCCTTTTCTATTAAAAATATTTCAAAATTAGATGCAGTTTTATCTTATTTTTTAACATGAGTGAATTTTATAATATAAGCTGGATAATAAAAATTACGAATATTCTTTTATTCAATGAAACACATTCCTGAATTTGTTTCATTAAATAATCAGATGTCATTGAAAATTCATTCAGATATCAAAGTACAATTTTAATTATTTAATTTTTTGCTAATTTTTCGTCCACTGTGAAAATTAAAAAATGTAATGTATTTACATATTCTTTTTAAAAATAAATCATGCGCTAATCAATTAAGAAATAATAAATAAGATAATATTCAAATCTTTTTTATCGAACGATATGTATATTCGATAAAGATAGACAACATAAATTTTTTTTTTGATACACGTTTTTCTTATTGATATTTTCTCATTCTATTTAAAACATTATTATATCGCTTTTGTTTGTTGTTATAACAAGACTATTTTTTTCAATAATTTATACTTTTTAATTTCTTTCAATAAATTGTACTGTTGAATGTCTTTTATTTACAGTATGTTGATACCCTTAAGCTGGTAGGTTTGAAAAGCTATCTTTTTTTAGTCTTATATTCTTTTGAATTTTATTCATGTTATTACATCAATTACCACTTAATCACGTATCGCCTACTAAATATTACTCATTTCAATTTTTTTTTACACAAATATAAAAATCCTTTTAACAAATTATCTAAGAACTAATATTAATAATTTAGTATATGCAGCTATTTATACGTAATATATTGTTTTTAAATTTCCGATTCATTTATGCGCTTTTGTTGAATGAGTTTCTTTATTTAAAAATATATATTGTGTTCTTTCTTCTAATTAAATCATAAAGCTTTATAATTTTTTTTTGTGTTTATATTTTCTGCGATTTTAATCCTAGTCAAAAGATTAATTTTACTGTTTGAAATTAATTTTAATTTTCTAGACATTATCCTTCTCAAAATTCAAGGTATTATATTTTTTTCATAAAAAAATTATGAATTTACCAATATTATAAGGATTTTTCTAACAATATTAAAAGCTCTAATATTTACTAAAAACTTAACTAAAATTGAATAAAATAATACAATTTAAAATCTTAAAAAGTGAGTATCCCAAATTAAAGAAAAAAATAGTAAATATTAAAAATTTACAAAGAAACTTATTAAAAATTTATAAGAACTTACTTTCGTATTTAAACTTATAATCTTACAAACTTAATTTTTTAATAATAATTTTTATTATTGAACTATCTTCATTATTGAAAAAAAATAGTAAATATTAAAAATTTATAAGGAAACTTATTAAAAATTTATAAAAACTTTCTTTCGTATTTAAATTTATAATCCCGCAAACTTGATTTTTTATTAATAATTTTTTTTATTGAATTATCTTTATTGAATAGTGTCTTTCCTGCAGTTTTGTTCTGATTGTATATACTTTATGGTATTAGACATAAAAAATATTGCTCTTGACTTTGTATGTTATATCATAAATTCGATAGCATTCAATCCAGATAAATTATTTTTAAATGTAAAATATATTTTACACATGCATAAAAAAGAATGTTTTTTGGTTCAATGAAAAATGAATGACTATAAATACAAATTTATATTCCGTAACATTAAATTCAGAAAAACTCTTCAGATTGTAACAGGCTAACAACCTTTTTGGCTCTGTAAGTCTTTTAGCGTATTTAATACTAGTAATATTCAAAATCCTCCTGTCCACCTGAAAAGATTTATCAGCACCTTGCAAAGAAAGCTACTTGTCATCGTAAAATATGTGATTTCGAGTTCACTGCAAAACATCTTTTCATATGATACTTGACTATCATTTCCAAGTGAGACATCAGTTCATATAAGTTACTTACAAGTTTTAAATTTGGTGATTTTTTTCAAATGGGCTTATTTAATATTTAACACAACATACAACTATGCTACTATATTAGATTTTGAAATACAAATTTTTAATAGTTTAAATTTAACTATTATATAAAATTTGCGTAGTAAATAAAAAACATTTTAAATTAAAAAAAATTTTTTTGTTATATTTAACTATGAAATAGTATAATATTCCAATGGGAAATTTAAACATATTGGTTCTGTTTAAGTATTTGATTGAAAACATTTACCTTATTTAAACATTTTTGAATTTTTTTTAAATATTTAGATAATTTTTTCATTAGTTATATCGATACACATATTCATAATTTAAAAAGAAAAAGAAAAGCACTAAGTTAAGCATTATTCAAATAAAATCAAGACCATTTGATTCCCTCTCATAGACATGCTTATATTATCCAGCTTTATTCTCTTACTTGAATCTTCTGTATTCCATTATTCTAAATTAATTTTGCGGTTGCCTATGTTAAATACCCAATTACTTCTTTTTCACGTTTATCAATTTTTAATTTTGGACTAACAATAACATTTTTCTAAACACTACGTTCTCTTTTGCACTCATATTTTTCGAAATTTATTTATTTTTGATTAGATAATCTGAAATGATATTTGGTATTGCTATGAAAGTAAGATACTTTTAATATAATATCTAGAGTTATGACTGGTTTATTATATATAATTAATTATTATTTGATTATATATGTATAATAAGTTTTTTCTTTAATTGTTAAAAGAAATTTATTTTCATGACAGATTTCAACAGAATCGAATTCCACTGAGGGAAAGAAAAAAATCCCTTTCACAACTGTGGATGACATAAGATACTTGTCTTTAATTTCTGCTGCCACTCTTAGCGAGGCGATAGATTATAGGCCTGAGCCTGGAGAAGTCTGCATTGACATATATCCACGATGTGGCTCTAACTGGATGCATAATATCGTGCTGAATATTTTCCAAAAAGGTCAAGATTGTGGCGATCCCAAAAATTATCGGAAATTCTGCCCTCTTATCGATGCTACGGGTGTGGAAGGAATTCGAAAGATGCCAAAGCCTGGTGCCTACAAGACTCACTTGCCCTTCAGCAAACATCGCTACTCTCCAGAAGCCAAGTACATATTCATGGCACGCGAGCCAAAAGATTGCTGCGTGGCAAATTACAACTTCTTACTTTCAGTGGAAGGCCTTGGATTGGCAGACATGGAATTCGATGACTACTTCGAACATTTCATGACTGGTGAAGTCTATTGCAATGACTACTGTGACCATCTTTTGTCATGGTATCCTTATCGAAACAAACCGAACGTCTTCTACACCACATATGAATATTTGAAAGAGAACACAGAAAAAGTGATTAGAAAATTGGCAGCTTTTCTTGGGAAGGAATACATAGAAGCGATTGAACAAGACAAGACAGTTCTTGCGAACATTTTGCAAAATACTTCGTTCGATTTTATGAAAAAGAAGTTGGGCCCTGTTTTTACTTTTAAAACTGAAGACCTTTCGAAGATGTATCCAGATGGTTCACCTGAAGGTCTGATGCACGTAAAACAAATTCTAGAAAATCAAAATTCAAAGAAACCTAAAAAATCCTCTGAATTTTTCAGAAAAGGAATCGTTGGAGACTGGAAAAATTGGCTTAACCCTGAACAGGTAGAGAGATTGGATAGAAAATTTCGAGAGAAAGTAAAAGGTACAGAAATTCTACAATGGTATTCATCATAGATTAAAATATAGTTTCCTCAGTAATATTATAAAATCGATACAAAATAGCTAAAAATATGTGTGTTGTGGAGGCGTGAACAAAATACAAGAATAGTTGAGCGCTGATCACGCCTATACATCGACCATTTACTTTTAAAATCAAAAAAGTATATGATTTAATCACCATTATATACTTTGCAGATGAAGGAAAATTCTTAAATTTTATTCAGGTTGGTACTCTTTCGACTTAAATATAATTTCCTACCTAATTATAATAACCAGGAACCCCTTGTTCAACCAAATTCTTGGTCAATACGAATTTTTTCAACTTAAAAAGGTATTTTCTTACGAAAATATTTTACAAAACAATGATTTATTCTTTGTACTACAAGATTATTTACGAAAGTATTTTGAAAACTGGTATCATATTTCGATTCGATTAATAATTACTGCAGATGCATATTTAAAAAAAAATCTGTATAGTTCTTAATTTGTTTAACTAAAATTATTCTGTATCGTATTACTATTTAATTTTTTAATAAATCTGAATTTTCAAATCCTTATAGATCTTTTATTTCCCATTTAATGAAAATGAAGCAAAAATGAAGAATGCAAATAAGATAGCAAAGGATATATATATATATATATATATATATATATATATATATATATATATATATATATATATATATATATATATATATAATAATTAATATATAATAAATAATTTCTTTTTTTATATAAATTTTCATAAATATTTTCTTTTTTAAGATTATATATATATATATACATATATTTAGTTTTCTGTTTTTAAAGAAATACATGTCTGTTTTGAAATATGTTCTTAATTTTTAATTAAATCAAGCCATATCATAAGCTTATCTCTTATTCTTGGAAATTAATTTTTTCGCCTGGATAAGAATACCAGAGTCAAATGCTTTATGTGATTACTTTTGTGTTTTGTAAAATTATTTAGATTTCTACCTTTTCAGTGTTTTTTGAATGGACGAAAAATTCTTTTTTCGTAAAGAGCGTAATAATTAACGCAAAGGTACTTTTCTGAATAAATTTTAAATTATAAGCTCAAGCAACATAAATGAAATAAATTTTGAAATGTAAAATGCTTCCAAATAATTTTCTCTACGCCTAAATTCATAGTTACTATTATATGAAATCGTGCTGTTCAAATATACCCGCTTCTACTAAACGATGAAAAAAAATCTCTAATTGTAAACTAAATATAAATTTATTCATATTGTAATAACATACTACAATAATGCTTTGAAATACATTTTGAATATATAGTTCACGTTTATTTAAAATTTTATGCTGAGAAGTATAATGATGATAATTTGGGTATCACTACGAAAAAACAAGAACATATTGGTATGATGAGTATGATACTTACATGCTGTGATTCAAATTTTCAGTTGATGTTTTCTCTATCTGAATGAATATTTATTCTTGTTAATCATTGACTTTGGCCAAATTTCTAAATATTTCGGGTTATAGAATGCTTACGTACAAATATATCTCATCAATTATTCTGTCCTACCCACCAAATGTCCCACGCGACTCTATCTCCATAAAACCAAATATTTCTAAAAAAATCTAAAAATAGGCATAGGTCCTTTACAGCCCTGCACCACTCACTCTCCGGTAAGTTCCTTTCCCTCTGAAGGATTTGATGTGGTCACTTGTAAAGTGTGCGAGCCTTCTGCCTTTTGTTCAAAGTAATGAGCTGGTGATTATAACGAAGTCTTCCTGGACACAAATAATCCTTTGTGTCCAGGAAGGTCTCTCCAAACTGCATTTAATTTAATCACTTTGAATGAAGTTATTTCTGTGTAGGTAAAACTGGCACTGCCATGCAGTGTGTCAACAGAGGGAGACTTGGCCAAACCAGCGATTTCGTTACCATTCAAACCAACATGGGAAGGGGCTTACTGAAAGTGTATAGTGTGCCCATCAGAAAGCGAAAATCAAAATATTGAGGCTTGTCACATCTCCCTTAGCCATCCAGTGAGAAAGATGCTGAATAGAGGCATGACTGTCAGATAAAATTGAAAGGTCCTTGAAGACTATTTCAATAAAGTGAAGTTACTCATAGACTGCTACTATCTTGAACCTAAAAACGGAACAGCAGTCAGGATTTCTGAGCTTAAGATCAAATATGCTTCTAGTTGTCTCAATTTGCGTGACACTTGCAGAAACACCATCTCCCCTGCTACCCCAGTGTACATCTTCAGTGCCAAAAGCCTGATACCTTGTATAGTATCAAGAGCATTTTTTTTTTAAATTCAAGTAAATCTGTCGCTTCACACTCCCTGCACATGAGTTCTGCATGGAAATATAGTCATTCAAAAGCAGTCTCTTTACAAAAAAATTTACCTACTTGCTGCTTGAGGGCCACTCTAGGCGTGAAGGCTATTCCATTCCATCCTAGGGCAGACGAGACTAAATCAGTCTTCTACCTTTGTATTGTCAAGAGCCTAAACACCTAAAACGTCAAGAATCTAAAAACATAAAACGATCAAGAACCTAAAAACCTATAACTTTCAAGAATCTAAAACTGTCAAGAGCTTAAAAACCTAAAACACACAGTCTCTCTCAAGTACCTATAAAAACCCAAAACAATCAAGAACCTAAAAACCTGCAACTGTCAAAAACTTTGATGCTCCAGGTCCTTGGAGCAATCGAATCATTATTTCAATAAATTTATCTTCTTTAAGAGAATCGAATTTTTTTTTTAAAAAAAAGACCGAAAATATTTAAACATTTAATACAAATTAAATTAAATAGTTTCTAATATTATTGTTCATAATCATTCTAATATTTATATAGAAAGAGTTGTTTTTATAATTATTATACAAGGGAAAATTATTGTTGAATTGATTATTTTACCCTTACATTTATTATAAAGCTCCACCTCAAGTTTCTCTCTCTCTCTCTCTGTTCCAAACTCTGAAATGTAAAATAGATCATTGTATAATAATTGAATTATCGTGAGTACAAAAAAACTGTCAAGAACCCTTCTGTAAAAATAGAGTTTTAATCCCACGAAGACATATCACTTTACTGAATAGTATCCTCTACAACTAGTACACATGATGTTGTTTTGATATTGACTCACCCCGGAAAATAAAACAAAATTCTAATGTTCAATATTTTTTATATATATATATATATATATATATATATATATATATATATATATATATATATATATATATATGTGTGTGTGTGTGTGTGTAGATATTTACCCAAATATATATATACCGAAATATTCTATTTTACTCAATGTGTTATAATAATTTTATGGAGATTAAATATGAATAAAATGATCAGTTCATCTTAAAAAATCATATAAGTTAAGAATTACAACTTAGATTGGAAATTATCGTTAAAATTTACTAAGAACAGTTAGTAAATCAATATGAATTTTCGCGAATAATGGTTGTTTTAAAACCTATAACAGTAAATCACATGCGCTTCGGTTCACTTAGTTAACATTTCTAAATATAATGAAAGCATTTTTTATAAGCGGTGTTGAAGTTATATACTTAGCGAAGTGTAAATACAAAACAGCTAACTAACAAGTTGTATTTAAAGTATGAAGTATTTCTCAGTATACTATATTTGAAGCCAAGGTGCAATTACCTTGAAAGTTTTGTTTGTTAACTTTTAGTAATTGGTACGGAAATTACGGAAATAAGTGTGTGTTAAATGCATTAAACCGTAGCAGAATTTCCGAAAAATGCAAAAAAGGAACTGAATACATTCGTAATTCTGTTTCTAGCAGATCTAATATGTTTAACTAGAAAACACATAGCTCTAAATGTATTAGAAATAACAACATAATAGCATAATAAAAACAAGTTGTTCGTAAATAAAATTACAGACGAATAATTTATTTGCGAACAACTTGTTAAAATATCTTGAACATTTGTTTTGACTTTTTCCCTTTTTATTCACAAAATTGAAAATTTGTTAAATTGAAATAGTGACAGTGTATTTATATATGACTATTTTTAAAGATAAATATTTTTATTTAAAGTTACATTTAGTTTAAACATTCAAATGTATGTGTTTATTTATAAATTTAAATTTTAAATGTCCGAGTCATTTTTCAAAATTTGAAATTTTTTGCTAGCCGCAATTAAATACGTACTTAAAAGGTGTGCAAAAAGGGTATTAAAAATTATTTTTACGGAAATCATATTTATTGAAATCATATAAATAAAAGTACAAAATATGTGTATTGAATTTAAATATTAAAAATTAGACATTTATTTTACTCATCTTGATAATTTTTTAAAATTCGATGACAGTATTTCTTACTGAAATACTGGTTAATTAATACTGATCAATGTTTGGATTTCATGCACTTTAAAGTGAAATAAAATGATTCACATAAGTACATTGTTCCGAATATTAAAATAATTTGATAAGCAGCCATTTTTAATTCAAGATATTTGAATTCTGACACAAATATCCAAAATTCAGTAATCGGAGTCGACTTATATTTTAATTGTAGAGCTTGATCTTCTTGCTTCTCTATTAATTCGAATTCTCTAGATGCTTTTTGAGTCATAACTATATTGGAAATGGAACACTCACCTTGGATTATGTTAATTTCAATTGGATTCAGAAAAAAATCTATAAGTAATTAAAAATATTTCAAGTCTTGAAAAAAATTTTTTTGGAATTTCGTCAATTTTCTTTCGTGCTTTTTTATGTACTAGTTGAGTTTTTTTTTGTTTAATATTGGAGCAATTTTTTTAATTCAAGGAAAATGGCAAAATGTTTTATTTTAATGTCCTTTTTTAAAAAGTTGTAATTTAATTTAAAAATTAAATATACACTGTGAGAGGTCAGATATTATTTTATCTTTCCTCTGCAATTGTAAATTAAGTGTTTGCAAATGTTCCATAACATCAGTCAAAAACATCAAGTCTTGCAGCCACACGTCATCGTCTCTAACTCTGAATAGGTTATTTCCTTTTCTTTTAGAAATGCAGTTATTGAATCAAACAAATCTACAAATCGATTTAATAATACGTTGTAGCTAGATGGCCATCTAAAAATACAAAAGAAATTTATGTCATTTAAAATTCTTTGTCATTTATATCCTAGGAAATTTTTGAATTGTCGATGATTTTTTTTCATCGGTGCGAATGTAACTTACAATGTGTAACACTGTTTTCATAACATCAGGATATTTTTAATATTTGGTAACGAGATGTTCTTGGTGAATTATGCAGCGAATCGGTATGAATTATGAAATTTGATAACAATCTCTTACAAACCCAAGAAGACCGAATTTTTTTTTTATCCATCATTGCCGGAGCTCCATTAGTTGCATTGCTTACAAGTTTATTAAGAGACACATCAAAAGTTTTTATAATGGAATCTAATACATTTTTAATATTCAGATTGTGGATTAATTCTTGAAGTTCAATTAAATCTAATATTTCTTCTGTAACAACGAGATGAAGTGAAACAAAACGTATGAAAACTGCTAATTGCGGAAGATCTGTGATATCTGTGTATTTGTTAAGGCCTAAGCTGAATGCAATACAGTTATTAAAACCATTTTTTAAATTATATTCCAGAGATGTATTAATTGCAGTTATGCATCATTTGGTTATATGTCTCGAGATGGGATTTTGCGAAGCAACTTTTGCAATGCTGAATTATTTGGATCTAAATCCAAGTTTATTTTAAAAGACTCTCCCTCTCCATATGAGCGTTTTGCAAGAGTAATATTCCATGCAATAACAAAACTCGCTTCAGCCACATTATTAGCTTGATTACTAAGGGTAATCAAAATTGACTGTTTATTTAAATTTGGATTTTAAAGAAGCAATTTTATCTTATCTTATTGTGGAATTTGATGGATACTGATCAGAAAACTGAGGTTGTGATTGGCTTCTTAATATCGACGTAAATTGCTAGCTTTATAATTTTTGACCCTAGAGTTACAAATAATACATAAAGCTTTTCTGTTTTATTGTCAATAAAATATAAATTTTCTTCCCACTCATTACTAAAATTCTATTTTCTTGCTTGTATCTTCTTTTTTTTTATTTTTTCCTCTCTGTCGTTATATTTTTAAAAGAACTGTAAATTAATAAAGAAGTTTAGAAAATATAAGTTTTGTGTTATTAAAACAATAACAGCATGTGTTACATACTACGAAACAAATTATAGTTAATTTAACAAAAATTCCAGATTACACAAATTATATCCGTAGCAAGAGCGATACAAATTGTCTCTTCATATCAAGTCAATTGTCTGTTGCAATGAAAGTTTACGAATTCAAAATCGGTCCTGCATCGGTCGATTATGCCATTGTTGATGTTCGTTCGTCCAGTTTTCGATGAGTCATATCATTCTTAACTTGGACGGAAATGAAATTTGTTACAACGTTGCAGTTAGTCTTTCATATTTGTTGTCAGTAATTTAAAAGACATTTTGAAACACATACGGAAAGATAATGATACTTTAAAACATAATAACGCAAAAATGAAAAGATAACTCGAGTACATTTATCGAGATCCACAAAAATCCTTCAAAGAACAGCAGGTTGGCCACTCCTGATCTATACACATGCATATATGCCTTTATGTTTACGATATGCTGAGACGAATGTGTTCAATAATGAATATGTGTTCAATAATGAATGATTTGTTCAATAATGAATATGTGTTCAATAATGAATGATGTGTTCAATAATGAATATATGTTCAATAATGAATATGTGTTCAATAATGAATGATGTGTTCAATAATGAATATGTGTTCAATAATGAATATGTGTTCAATAATGAATGATGTGTTCAATAATGAATATATGTTCAATAATGAATATGTGTTCAATAATGAATGATTTGTTCAATAATGAATGATGTGTTCAATAATGAATATGCTAAATGTAAGGCTACAGAGAAGGTTACTCTTGTTCTACTTTCCATTTATTTCCCCAAAATAATCATAATTTTAAGAGTTTGTTACAATAAGCATATTGAACACAAAAATGTGTAGAAAAATGTTATATTTTGATGCAGGAACTTATTCAAAAATTGCAGTAATTCATTTGTTAATGCCAGAATATAATCATTGTAATATTATGTTTTTATTTTCCATGATTTAATTCACAATAAAAAATTTAAATTCAGAATCAACGCTGTTCTTAGTTATCTTTGTAAACTACGTAAAATTAGTAATGAAATAAGTGATACATTCATTACAACCGATGTGTTCAATAATGAATATGGTGTGTTGGTGCAAAATCATACAATTAATACTTAATTTATTGTCTTAATTTCTGTCAAAAGTGTTATTAATAATTACATTAAATATTTATAAATACGAAATTACAAAAGGGAGCATTTTATCTTTTGTTGTGGAATATGATAAAGGCCACATTCAACTTTGTAACAAGCTTTAAAAATGATTAAAGAGGTCGAAGAAATTAAAAAAAATAAATAGCTTATTTTAAAAATATTACTTATGTAACCATTCTCCAAAAGAAAATAATTTTGAGCTTTTCTTTGTGAAAAAACAAAATTCTATGCCATTTTGTAAATTATTTTCAAGTTTGATGAAATTTTGTTCATAATAATTTTGCTCTTATGATCAAATAATTAAAACTTAAGATCAATGATTTTACAACAGAAGCTATAATTTAGCTCAATAATTTTTTACTCTATATTTTATCAATCTTTTATTTGATAAGAGCGTAATAATGTCAACTGGTTGTCACAGTATAATATTGCAAAAAGTATTTTGTCGTTAAATATCCAAACATTGAATTTTGCTGGTGTAACTTTTTGTTTCTATAAAAAATATGAATCAATCTAAGATTTCATTTGACTCAAAAACTTTCCGCACATTTTAAAATTTCGAAAACTTATTTATTCGTATTTTCTAAATTTTACAGTTTCCCAATAATTTTAGTTAGTAAGATAACGTAAAAGTGTGGAAAGATTAAAAGTAGGAAAATTTAAATTCAGAATTAACGCTTACTTAGTGATTTTGTAAAACTACACAAAATTATGAATGAAATAAATGCTACATTCATTACAACCAATGTGTTCAATAATGAATATGATTTGTCAGTAACTAGTTGGTGCAAAATCATAGATATGATACTTAATTTCACTGTCGTAATTTCTGTCTGAAAGCTTAAGACTACATATAAAAATAAAAATGCATGTGAAATAATTATTGCTGTTTAAATAGGAGCTCTATCTTGATAATAATGCAAGCGAAGTAGATAAACGATAATTAAAAATTGTAATTAAAAACTTAATTGCAAATTAAAATTAAAGAAAATTTTAATTTCTGAATACGCTATTGATATAATGTATTTTATTATTTGTATTGTTGTAACAAGATATTTAATACATTAAGTCACAATATTTTTTATATTAATAGAATAAAAATATTAGAGCAACTAATGCTAATTGGAACATTAAAATGTAGTAATTATTTAAATATTATTGACAATAGCATATTTCCAAAAATTTGGATAGTAACACTTCCAATATCATTTGTATTATAGATATTGAACAATTTTATTGTTAGAATTTGGTGTATCTTAATTCATTTACGGGCTTTAAATGTCTTGTAATTGATAATATAAAATACTTCTTATCACGGAAATTACAATTGGTGATAACGACAAAAAATCATTAATTGAAAGTTTTATTTTAAAACATATAAATTAATTTTTAATATAATTATGGAAATAAAATGTTAGTGCATAATCGGTCATTTATTTTAAAGAGACTCCGATTTTAATTATTTAAAAGGAAATCCTCTAATAACCTTTTAGATTCAACTTTTAATTAAATTCTATTTTTAAAAATTACTATTAAATTTAAAAATATCTAGATGCTAATTTTTTTATGAGTTTATATTTATATATATATTTATTATTATAATCTGAATATAAATTTAATACTGACAACTGCTGTTTTTCTTTACATTTTTTAGGAAATTAACTCTTTTCATTTTTCAAGAAAATTCATCGAAATGCGTGTATGCGTATAAGTCCTAAATCAGTTAACTTAATTAATTGAGTTCTTAAATGTATGCTTTAAGCTTGTTTGTATATATATATAAATGATATTTTGCTATTACTCGTAAACTATTTATTGGTATGATTTAAAATAGGTTGTTCCTTAATAACAACACTCTATGTGAAATACTTTATAAAAGAAAGAGATTAACACAAAATATTCTATTTTCATGCATGCTTGATTATTAAATAATAAATTAAACAATAAACTTACCTTAAAGTTGGTTATTATGTTTACTTATATCCCATATACCTAATGTATCATTTCACAATAACACATAAAGGAAAATCGTTTCACAATAACATATAAAGGAAAAAATTATTTGTTCATAAATAAGTTCCTCCTTTTTTTAAAAAATATCGAATAATATTTTGCATGCTGAAAATCAACGGGATGCATTTATTTTAAGAATCATATTTATAATGAAATTTAAACATTAAATAATGAAATATAACCGATGCTTTAAAATTTTTTCATATAAATGACTCTTTTATTAAAAATTTTATAAACAATTTTTTCAAAAAAAATTTAAAGAAAAGCAATTATATAAGTACTAAATTTCAAATATCAAATCACGCTTCGAGTTTTTTAAAATTAATTGTAATGTGACAAGAAAAAACTCATATTTATAAAAACATTAACTGACTGCAAGATTAAAAAACTTAAAATATTTCAAATTTATTAGCTGTAAATATTGATATTAGAAAAAAATAAAAAAGTTACCACTTTTTTATAAGTATCTTGAAAAAAATAGAAAATTGTGAGTTTCATGTTACATTAAAATTGAATATTTTCTAAAGTCGTTAATAGATGGCATCACTACTGAAAGCTTTTTATCATTTAATTCTACCTGCATATATAAAGCGTATATCTTATCATTATATTATCATTAAATTGTTTAAAAAAGTAACTTATTACTAGTGTTACTTAAAATGTTATATATTGAAGTGAAGCGATTTACCCAATGATATCTCACCATTCATTCACGTTTTCGTACTCAATCGTATCTTTTCCAGTAAAATTCATTTTATTTTTGTCACAAAAAGAGTTTCAAAACACACCCCTGAAACATTTCATCGTGAATAAATTAGTTAATTAATCTAAAATTCAAAATTTAATCTCTCTATATACTATATATTTGACACCCTATAGCTGATAGCCTAACAGCTGAAACCTGTTGTAAGACATTTGTACGAGGAAACTGGGAAAAATCTGAAGCACCCACCTTAATGATTTAAAGAAAAGGCGCACTTAACATCAATATTCTATAATAAATAAAGTTCTTTTTTTATTTACACCACCAGACATCAGTTCAAAGAACGGAGATGCCACGACAATACATTTAAACGCTCTCAAACTTAGATATTAATAATAAGATTTTTTCTCGAAGAGAGAATAAGCTACTTTGTACAATCAAAAAAATTCTCCCAAAAAGAAATTCCTAATGCGCGCTTTTTTCAGAGCCTATAGACACGATTAGGTAACGAAAAATACAAATAACGAAATTAAAATAAGGTAAGTATATAAAATGAGTTTTATATACTATTAAGTTCTCAGCTCGTTCAATAACATTTCAAGTTGTTATAATTATTGCATAGAGCTATGTACATGTACGTACATTCGTTCTTTAATCTAGAGGTAGGGAGATTGAGAAATTGTACGTAATGTACAATCGCTTAATCCCAAATACATGTTCCAAGTGATGATGCAAAAGAACACGTCGATTTTAAGTATATGTCTCATCTGTCGGGATTCATTTGATTTGTATACTGCATGTGCTAAACATTCTGGCATGGTAGTAAAAAGCAGTATAATTTTTATTAACTTTTTTTTAACTTAAAACTGAAGCAAAAATTAACACTGTTAATTGAATTTTTTTATTGTATATCTCTGAATACGGTATGATAAAGATGATGATATCGTATTAGAATGGCCAATGTGTCCTGTTTAGAGAAGGCATCGCTCCTGTAGCCGAAAGATAGTGAGTTCTATAACGACCAAGACGAAGTTCCGTAGTGTCATACGCAAGAGGAAACGGCCAAGCATATCATTTACGAATGGAAGGCTCTTGCCCTCCCTAGATTAACTTCTTTAGGCATCATCCATACTAGAGAGTTATACCTAGATTCCATTAAAGGGTTATCGGACTATATTAATAAAGTGGGTGACCCGAGTAACTGGAACTAGGAAACATTGGATTTGGAGTTAATGGTACAAAATGCTGATTAAAGCAGACGTGCCCAATGACATACAAACCCAACCTGAAGAAGAAGAAGAAGTTCCGTAGTCTTCACTAATGGCAGCTGGAGCATGTATATTCGATTGTGGTTGCAATATCCTCCAAAGGAAATGATATCCCTAGGGGTAGTAGGCCAAGTCTAGGGGTCTTCTGCTTGGATTTTGCTACTAAATTATAAATTGTTCGAATTTGTTACCTAGGGGTAAATGAATTAAATATATTCGCTCTAACTAGAAACATTTTAGCATCTCAAGAAAAGGAAAGGTAAGAGAAGATGAGAATGAGAGAGACATGTCATTTGATAAATTCAAAATTCATTAAAAAATTTCATGGTGTTTAGAAGTTAGTGCTGAAGATATAGGAGAATGGATTATATAAGTGAAAACCTAAATTTGTGTGAAATTGTAAATAATGGTCAACTTGTTTAAAGTGATGATTAAGAAGATGTACAAGATGAAGCAGACCCGGGATCATCAGCTTGTAAAACATTTGGCGGCATTGACACTACTTTGAAGTGGATTTAATCACATGCACACTCTCACTGTCAAATAGATACACGACTTCACCACCAGAAAACGGAGGAAGGCAGTGAAACAGCTTTCTCAGAACGAGATGTTCAGCCCCAGCAATGACTTTCATTTACAGTACTGTACATACATACTATATTAATGCACTTGTAAGTACCTTAACATGTAAAATTATTGCATTTTATCTGATTGATTAAAAGTTCTTTTTCTTTCAAAATGTGTAGTTTTTTCACCCATTTTCAACGCATAATAATTAATTAAAATAGACGCTTATTTTTTTCAAAAAATTTCAATATCCGAATATTTGATTATCTGATTGGATTCCGGTTCCAGTTGATTCGGATAATTGGAGTTCTACAATACAATTGTATCATAGATAATGCATCACTCAGTAATTTTTTCATGGGGTTCATTTTAATCCCTAATGCTGACTTATTATTTTTGATAAAAAAAATTTCATGCATTCTCTTTCAATTTTTTTATTTTTATCAGAAATACTAACTTTTTCACTATCTTGAAATCTAACTAACAGAGTTTAAATGAAGCGATATGCTGCAAATAATATGCTTGATATTGTCTTAAAGATAATGGTTGAACATTTTCATTGGACAGTCAAAGGAGATAATTTCGTGTCTGGAAAATGTCTCTTAAGTACACATATTTCTTACTAAAATTTTAAAAATTGTAAAAATTCAATTTCATATGTATTGATTTTATAAGTTTTTCTCTATTTATTATAAATCTTTTTGCCTTTCTTCCAAAATTCTAAATTTTATAGGAGTATCTGCTACAAAGTCTTTTTAACGTATAACGTTTTAATTTCCAATCGGAATTATAAAATGTGCAATTTTTTCATCAGTTTCTTTATTTCACTATGTGAAGATAATATTTTTCTTCGTGATATTATTCCATAAATTATGCACTGAAAAATAATGAAGTATTTGTTTTTTTGAAATGGAATACTTCAAAATATTCAATTGAAAAATCTTCAGACACTATAGTTTTAGAATATATAATGATATTTCATTTATAATAAACATTTTTTACATTGAAAATACTGATAGCTGTATCTGATACTAAAATCTTGAGTAAAATAATGCCAAATATTAACTGGTGATTTACTTTTATTTCTTTCACGTATATACACATATTTCCTATAATAATATCCACACTTAATAGATATATTTTGCCTAAAAAAGATATAATTACTCGTAATTACTTGAAGTGCTTTATAAATAACTCCCAAAATTTTAAAGATAATAGTTTTTTCATTAATTTTTTAAGTTTATTTTCTTCAAAAGTATCAAAACATTTAAGACCTTATTTGGGATTATTATAATGACATACTTAATGAGTTTCAGGATATGGTTTGTAAATCTATTTGTGAATTGCTTTCGCAAATGTAAAATCTTTAACAGTTGTTTTGTTATTTATACAAATAATTTTAAAACTTAAAAAGTTAGAAAACATTTCTTTAAATTTACTTATGAATTCAATATTATTTTCCTGAAAAATAGTTTAATTATTGATTCATCTTTTGACGTAATCAAAATTTTCCATCATATTCGCGAACTCTAAACATTGGGAAAATATTAATGTTACTAGGGTAATTCTTCAACTATATTCATGTGTAACACTTCCATTTATTACGCGGCAAGCTGCTCAATGGGTTTCTTCTATTTGTTCAGCCCGCATCTTCAGTTAGCGATATGTCTTGTGAAAAAAAGGTAATTAATAATAATGTATAATAATAAATCCTTTATATATACTCTCTATTAAATATAATTATTTGTTCTTGGAAAATGTAATTATATTTCACGAGCATATTACTAATGAACAAAGATAGATTTTTTATTTTTTTAGTTCATGGCTTGGCTGTGATGATTATAAAAAAATAAAAAAACAAAGCAAATGCAGAAATATATATGAAAAATACAATAACTATAAGTAAAATGTTTAAATTTTATAGAATAAAAGAGGAATATTTCTGGAGGTAACTTCTATGAAATAACGATTGAATGCGTGGAAAAATGGTCATTTATTAAAAATGATATCGAAAAATTGTTTATATATGGTCGTTGTATTTCATTTATATTTTGGAAAATTTCTTACATACATTCTTTATATGTATTCTTTCTATAAATATTTACCAAATGAATGCCTTGAAATTTTGGATTAACACACGGCTTTAGAGAAAATTAATGTATCAAAAAGAGTTCAAAGGCTATAATGCAGCAACAATTTCATATGAATTATATATTCCCATGCTTAGTAGTGATTAGATAAATAATATCATTAAATTAATTCACAGTGAATTGTTTTATTCATATGTTCGTACTATTGGTCACTTGAGTGTATGACTAATTGTAGATAGCAACAATAGATGATAAATAAAATCACTCACAATTTTTTGTAGCACAAGAAAAAGTGACTCGGATTCGTCAATCAAGAAGTAGGCAAATTTTACGCATCACAACGTTTTATTTATATATAACCATATACACATTTCCAAAGCACAATATACTTAATTGGTAGCATAATTAATTATATAACACTTATTCGTAACACAATACTTTTCTCATATGTAACATAATTTCAATATTGTACGTAGTATTAATCCTTTTGTAGCAATTAACATTTTTGTAGCAGACTGGTAACATTTTTGTAGCAGACAAGACCTTTTTAGTCGGTGGTTCTTTTCACACTAACTTACCACGCCACCTACTGGCGTAAACAGATCGGAGTGAGCATTCTTCACACTCCCCACCTGATAATTTTACAAATTATCACACCTTTCTGAAATGATACTAAGAAAACAACATTAAAACATTTACAATTATTAACAATTATAGAAAAATCAATAATTCAAATCACAAAACAATGAAAACAAACAAAAAAACGTTATATAAAGTTCACAGTTTTTTTTTTTTTTTTTTTTTTTTTTTTTGAGTCTTATGAGTCTGGAAACTCGAGGGGATACAAGAGTTGGACTGGTCTACGGAATTCTCCGTTTTCAGTCTTTACCACACACGAGCGCACCAGTCCATCACGCCCTTTCATCACTTCCGTAATTCGACCCAAAGTCCATAAGAATTTTGACTTTGTTTTTCCTTCTAAGAGCACTATATCGTTCACTTGTAAATTTTTATTGCTGACAGGTGTTCTCAAATAATGAGAATTTCTCAAATCAAGGAGTTATTGGTTTTTCCATTTTATCCAAATTTGGCTGATAAGTCTCGTTTGATATTGCTTGCGCTTAACTAGGGATTGTTTTGTGGAATTAACACCCATAAGTTCTGCAAAATTAAATGAGCTTCTATGAGCGTTTAATGAGAAGTATCAAGCAACCTTTGAGAAAGATTCTAGGCAGAGCTCAACTTGATTTTGAGGAGTTTATGACGGTCCTTGCAGAAGCAGAAAATGAGCAGGCGTTAAAGGTTCAGGTTCGTGGACATCATTATACACATAGGTGAGTGGACGATGGTTCAACACATTTTCCACTTCTGCAAGGACCGTCATAAACTCCTCAAAATCAAGTTGAGCTCTGCCTAGAATCTTTCTCAAAGGTTGCTTGATACTTCTCATTAAACGCTCATAGAAGCCTCCCCACCATGGCGCAAGTGCGACTATGAATTTCCATTCTATACCCTCAGAAGCTATGAAATTCTTGAATTCTGTATCTTTAATTATATTTTTCAAAACAGCGATGCAATTTTGAGAACAACTTACATTTGCTTTAAATTCCGATCCCACGACCGTCCATCCAAATATGGTATTTATAGCAATTAGGGTTTTATTTATTCTCACCCTTTCATTTAACACGAAGTCCCAAAACAGATCCGCACCGATTAAAATTCCCACATCCAGCAATTCATTTCCTGCGTATGATGAATCAGCTAACTCCAAGTTATTTGCTCTCATTAATTTTCTAACTTGTAATGAAGGCATCTGAAGTTTTGCTGCCGTGATATCTGGCACAGCTACAGCCTCGATCTTCACTGTGCTTCCATTTTTCTTTTTAATTTTATTTCTACCACGGGATATGCTTTTTCATTTGTCTGTTTCCTGCCAAAAGAATAAACAGATAAATTCTCCCATCGCTTCGGATATAGCTTTAGCGTATTAACCAGTGATTGCGTAATAAATGACCTCTGACTGGCACTGTCAAGAAAAATACGCGTGAACGCAGAATTCGTATTTGATAAAACTTTAACTGTACATGTCTGCAAATATACATATTTCGAAGTCTCGGAATTTTCCTTACAACTGGAGACAGAACTTATTATTTCTGAATCGCGAACCGTTGGATCGTGATCTTCATTTATTTCATTGATTTGATTCGGAATTTCATTAATTAATTCGTTACCTCTGATAACATTCGGATTTATTTTATTAAACAAATGGAAGTATGATGATTTTTGTTTTTGCATTTATTACAAGGATATTTGTTAGAATAACAGAATTTACTTTGATGAAATTTCTTAAAACAAACAAAACATCTTTTTTCAGCTCGTAATTTTTCTATTTTGTTTCGTACAAGCATTCTACACTTAAACGTATCATGAGGACCCAAACAGAATATACAATTAAAGGATTTCACTTGAGTATTAAAAGCAGTTGCTGAAGGCAAATTTCTCCGCTAAAGTGAAGAGATGGGTACGGAGGGTAAAATGCGCCAAGCAGGCAATAAAGTGGTGCGATAAGTTCGTCAAACTGGTTTAACGGTTCGGATTACGTATGTATGACCTATTTTTTTTATTGGGTAACGTGATCGCGTGACATGCGCGTTTTGTATGTAACCCTTGAAACTATTTTAGAATAATATTTAATAATTGAGTTTCAATATTCGAATTTTGGAGCTTGTGTGTTGCTAACGATAATTAACTATGGATGAGAATGTTTTGAACTTACGTTTTTTTTATTTAGAGCGTGATGGTAGTAAGAAAGTAAGTATATGAATTTTTAAGTTGTATGTATTGCATGTTAGTGTTAGAATGTGCCGCGTACTGATATTTTTTTATGTAGGTGCCATTGCTCGGTATATTAAAATTCCAGTTTAAACAAAATGTGAAATTTGTTAACGTTCGAAATTTAGTTTTACTGCCCGGTTGGCACTGCAGTAGGTAGCGCTACACTGATGTTTTTTTAAGGTGGGCGCCATTGCTCGGTATATTTAAAATTCGAGTTTAAACAAAAAGTGAAATTTTTTAACGTTCGAAATTTAGTTTTACTGCCCGGTTGGCACTGCAGTAGGTAGCGCTACACTGATGTTTTTTAAGGTGGGCGCCATTGCTCGGTATATTTAAAATCAAGTGATAAAAATTTCCTTTCTATTTATTCGAATTTTAAAACTTCTACAGTATTTAATTGTAATGAAATATTCAACTTTTTAATATTTGGAATTCGAAAAAACGCGTGATTTCAAAGCTGAAGTTCGAACGCGATCGTTATTGGTTGAAATTTATCGCGCGTAGTGACGCAATTTAGGTTGGCGACAGAGCTGTAGAGCGCTTGGTGCCAAAATTTGAAATCGCGCCAATCCCGTACCCATCTGGTAACTTTTACCAATTTCTCATAGGACTTTTATTTACATTTTTAAATTGATTGGAGCCAAATTTCTTTTCACTAAAAACTAGCGAAGTGTTTTCTCTACACTGAAAAAACGAAAGTAATTCAGATACATCTTTATTTTCATCAGATTTCCGATTCCGATTAAATTCAATTACTAACTCTTCGGGTGATAATTTCATTAAAATTGGAATTAAAAGGAGTCCATAGGATCCCGAAGCCACCTGTAAGGACTCTAAATTTCTAATGCAAATTTCCAACTCATCGTAAAGTTTTCGTAACTCTCTAACATTCGATACATTTTTTACCTTTTCTAAATTCAGTAATTTATTCATAAAGGTATTAATAATGACGTCTTTGCGTCCGAACCGATCCTTCAACAATGTTATACAATTGTCATGATTCTCACTACTTAATTCAAAACCGGAAACGACATTTAATGCTTGTCCGGTAAGAAATGTTTTCAAATTCGCAAATTTCTGAATTTTAGAAAGAGAAGAATTTTGTTCAATTGTATGTTCATAACAATTCCAAAATTCATTAAAGTACTTAGGGTCGCCAGAAAATTGTTTAATATTTAATTTTGGTAATTTTATTGCATTAGAAACATTTGTGCATTCGCTCGCAGTATTCTTGGAATCCTTTGTCTCAACAAATTTTTCAACCGAATTTTTGTCGACGCTGTTTTGTTTTGAATACAGCGTCTAATTTTATTAGCAATTCTAATACACTTCTCCTGATTTTCGTTGCTTACGTTAATTTCCTGTTCTAATAATTCTATTTCTATAGGATTTTCTATTTCGGAATCTAAGGTTTTAAGACCTTTTTTCTTTTCTATAAGAACCTCTAGATGTTTTTCAAGTTCATTTTTATCAATTCCTTCATCAACTAAAGAAACTTCAATTTTGGATATAAGTTTAGTAGTTATAGTTCTTTCTATAGCACGTTTGTGCTTTAATCTATCAAGGTCTTTAGTAGACATCGTAACAAAATTTTCTTTTTACTTAAATTTCATAATACAACAAGTATTGAATATAATTAAATTTTTGCCTACCTGTGATTTTCTTCTTTATTATTCCAAACGTATCTCATTCCCGGCCGATGCACCATAAATAAAATCACTCACAATTCAATGCTTTTTGTAGCACAAGAAAAAGTGACTCGGATTCGTCAATCAAGAAGTAGGCAAATTTTACGCATCACAACGTTTTATTTATATATAACCATATACACATTTCCAAAGCACAATATACTTAATTGGCAGCATAATTAATTATATATAACTTATTCGTAACACAATAATACTTTTCTCATATGTAACATAATTTCAATATTGTACGTAGCATTAATCATTTTGTAGCAATTAACATTTTTGTAGCAGACTGGTCATAACAAGACCTTTTTAGTCGGTGGTTCTTTTCACACTAACTTACTACGCCACCTACTGGCGTAAACAGATCGGAGTGAGCATTCTTCACAGATGACTTTGTCTATATATTGTTGGTGCGTTGTGACAAAAAAGGTATCATTAGCTATTTTTAGAGGTTATAAATACCACTATATATATTTTTACTTCTCTACTTATTACTATTACAGTACATTGACATAGATACCTATTTCGAGAATATAAATTATCTACGGTAGTACATCTTCAAAAGGAAGTCTTCTCTTTTCGCGTTTGGGATTTTGCACATGCCAAATATAGTTTTAATTCTGTGTTCAATAAAAATGATTGCCCCTAAAGACTTCTAACATCAGTTCTATGAGATTTCTGCTTAAGAAAATCAACCTGTGACATATTAATGAATTTCATTGTAATGATTATTATTATGGCACAGGTAATTGTAATAATTATTATTATGTATCTGGTAACTTCGTTTTTATTACGTCATACATATAAAGACCAATAAGAATTATGCAGAAAATTCTGTTTAATGACCCTAGTATTTACGTCATCGCGCAGGTCACGATACGTAATCTTGGCAACATTTCTTCAACGCCAAAAAAATTCAGAATTTGGAATCATGGATTATACGGCACCCGTGCCATTATTATTAATATTTATGTTACGCCTATGTTTATTTTAACTGTACATAGTCCTTTGAATAATTTTTACGAAACAATTTTAACTCTTATCACAAAATTAATTTCCGTTTAACTAAGTTTGACTACAAGAACTTTACTAAATCTTATGCAATTTTAAAGTTACATATACATTAATACAGCGCATAACATTAAAAATACTTATTTTTCAACCATAATGACTTTTTCTTCATTTATATCATCAAAATATTAGACTAATAGAAATGATATAGAGAATTTTAAAATTGGTTAAAAAAAATTCATGTTTAACCAAAATAATTCTCAGTAAACAAATGTTGTTTATAAAATTACTGACAAGTCAATAAAACGTGGTAAACAGCGTTTGAAAAAAATCGCCATCTTTGGAAAAATTCTTCGTTGCCTGGTAAAAAGTTGGATGTGCCCGTAGCAAAACATTTATTGAATAAGTAATTGCTTAACTTTTGTAGACAAAATTCATACTTCAGAGGGAAAATATTAAGAGATAATAAAAATTAAACCATTTGTGTTATCCTGTTGTATAGTTTAATCTACTGTATGCGCTATCCTGAAGTATTAAAGATCCCATATCTGATCTAAAAAGTTTATTGCTAAGTGCATAGTTTTTCATGTACAAACAGTAACCACACATCTATACAATATCAAGTTCAATTCAGGGGTTTTCCTCTTAAAATGAATAAATAATAAATAACATTGGCTGATCACAACATTCAAATAAAAATATATTTGGATATAAATATACATTCTTCTTCTTCATTGGCCTGACAGCCCAGGGTGGGCCTTTGCCTTCCTCAGAAATGCATACCAGGACCCCCTGTTTTTGGATAAGGTCATTCAGTTTGTCACTTTTAGTGTTTTTAGGTCGTTTTCAAGGCAGTCACGCCATCGGAGTTTCGGTCGTCCTCTTCTTCTGATGCCAATGAGGCGAGCTAAGAAAATTTTTTCCGTCCCCGATTGTCGTTCATCCGGCTAAAATGTTCTGTCCATTTTAATCTCTGTATTGAGATAAATTTAACAATATCTGGTTCTTTATATAGTTTATAGAGCTCAGAATTAGTTCTTCTTCACCATGTATTCTCACATTTTATTCCACCAAAGATGCTTCTTAAAGTTTTTCTTTCGAAAATGGAGATGGTTTCTTTGTCCTTCTTAGTCAATGTCCACGTTTCAGATGAGTAAGTGAGAATAGGCCGTATCAAGCATTTGTATATCAAAATTTTTGTTTTTCGACTGACGAAAGTAGATTTTAGGTACTTTCTTAAGCCGAAAAAGCATCAGTTAGCAGCTGTAACCCTGCTGCGGATCTCAGATGCGATGTCTTTGGATGCATTCAATTCAGATCCCAAATGTTTAAAGTTGCGAACAGTTTCAAACTTGTAGTTTCCTACCCCTAGATAGGGAGTGCTATATTTTTCGGTGGTCATGTATTTTGTTTTGTCTTGGTTGATTGCATAAATATACATATTTGTGGGAATTTTTTCGAAAAAATTTTATACTCAATTACCATTTCGACTCTTGCACATTTATCGTGTGCCTTGTCCAATTTATATTTCCATTTTTAATTCATTGTAAGAATCCTTCTTTCATTTTTAATTGAAAAAAGCAAAGTAAATCATCAAAAGAAAATAGTTTTCATAATGCATGAAACATACTTCTTTCAAGTTTTACTTAAAATTAAATGTCGTGAAATAACTGAAAATGTGTATTCCAGCGTGTGATCAATTTCTGGTATATCTTGTTCCTTTCATCAAAATTTAATCAATAATGGCGTTAATAATCACTCTGAAACTCCAAATATGATATCTAAAATATTAATCCATTCTTTCAATTAAAGGTTTATTAAAAAAATGTAAATGTAAAATTAATAAGTTAAGCTTTTCCTTGTCTGTAAGAAACGATGTGTATAAAAGATTAGAAATCATTTAGAGATAGTGTGAGTATACTAATATTCCTTGACAAATTAGCAAGTATCGATGATCAAAAAAATTTTTTTTCTTGTTGATTCACCAGCTATTATTCTTTCGCTTACTAATCTAAATTACAATATAATGCATTAGTCCACTCTTGCAGAATGAAGTTACACGAACTCAATGAAACGAAGGACCGCGTGGATCCCGAGCCACTGCGATGTTTTTGAAATGAGCAGGCAGACAGATTTGCGAAAGCTGGTTCCCTTATGATCCAGCCAAATCCCACTTTGCCTCTGCTTAACATCAAAAGTGTAATCCTCAGTAAAATAAAGGATGACAGAGTTTCCCTTTATGCTGATGCGGTTATGGACAGGAAATGGAAAATTCTACTTGATGGGAACAATACAATTTCTGGCTCCTTACCATGAGCTGTTGGCGTCGCTTGTTTCCGGGTGACAACTGGACATGACTATCTACAAGGGCATCTGTATCGAATAGGTGTAATGGACTCTGCTTGTTGTCCATTGTGCAATCATTATGATATTGGATGCTGCTCACCTCAAGAACTGCCCTGAAGTTTTATAGTTTATGACTGTCAACTCTTTGGAGGCTACTAAAGGACTTTATTCTTGTTTTTATACTCGTTCATCTTTTTATTGGGTTGCACGTCGATTAATGGCAGAGATGCCGAGCACGGGCATAGGATAAAATAATATTCATATACCTAAGCTTTCAAAAAGTAATATACACAATAAAAAAGAAAGATCTTTCAGATAAGATATAACCTGTCATGTTATACACTTCTTGCTAAGATTTTCTGAAAGGAAGTAATATTTAAAGTTTGAATTCCTGAAAGTAACTATAACTGTGTATAACATATTCACAAGTTTTATTCTAGAAAACTAATTTTGTAAATACAATGTCATAATTTTGTAAGGTAAAACTTTAAAATTTGATTATAAAAAAAGAATTTTTTGTCATATATTTTCTTCCATTATAAAAAACTAAAGTAATTATAAAGCTTGAAAAATCACTAAATTAAAATGTAAATATTTTTTAAATTGAAAAATATTTTCTTTATGAAGCATTAAAGTTATGGATTAAATATATAATTATTTTAAATATTATTAAATAATAGCCTTAAAAAACATAAAAATCATGTGCGCAATTTATACTTGTTTATTTATACATATGTATGGTAATATATGTATTTTTTTATCAATTATTTTGATATAGCACCATTTAAAGAATTTTCTGAAAGCTTGTCACTAATTAATAACCAAAACACACAGATACGAAACAAACTTCACTTCATTACTACTTGAAGTGACTAAAATTTTACTCATATAAAAACTATGAAATAAATCACAATTTGAATACAGAAACTATACTGTGAAATTAAAATATGAAAGCATTCAAAGCTGCCTAAAATGCTAAATAAATTTACAAAAACAAAACAAACTCATGCAAAATTGTCATAAATATCCTTAATGGCTTTTTCTAGTTTTTAAAGAGAAAAATTCTATTGAAAACATTCATTCACCTCTGTTTTAATGAATTTCTTTTTTTCTGGATAAATAAATTGATGAAAAACAGAAAAAATCATCATAAAGGCAAGTAATAACTTAAGTGTCTGTTTCATCAACTAACAGTGGTTTGATATTAAATGAATGCAGGTGATTTCGGTTTTAAATACAGAACAGCTGGAAGTTTTAAAGAGATAATATATCCTTATTTAAAGGGATAAAGACTAATTAAAGAGATAATTTATACTTTTATTATTACACAACACAGGGCGTAAAACAAATCCATTATAAAACATTTTATATGGAGTCAACATATTTTCTCATACGCCGTTTCTATGTGTCTAGTAAGTGTTATTTCTATCAATTTGTTTCAAACAGTTTCCTTAATACAAGTACCACTGTAATTGCGTCGTATATTTAATAAGATAGCATACAGGAAGAAACGCAATTCAAAGCATATTCTCATTAACCAACTAATGCTGTCATTACTGTTTTGAAATATCTTAGATGGTTGCTTTATTTCAGCTATCAGACATTCGATGCCTGATGAAACTAATCCATTAGTTTTTTCTTTAACTCTTACCTGCATTATTTCTTGAATAAGTTATAGGATACATGGAAACTCACAATCAGGTAATTTATCCGAAATTAATGCTTCTCAAGAAAATTAAATTCGAAGATTGAATCCAGAAAGAATATTCTGTTCTTACATATTATACCATCGTCAGTTTTCGCCAAAAATATATGTCACTAAATGATGCAAATTTTAATTTTTATATTTCAAAATGAGTCAGAAAAAAACTGAGTATTCATTTTATATAACCACTGAAAAAATTTATAAATAAAAATATCTAAATTTATATTCCATTTCTTTTACAGTTACAGAAAGCTTAAACATAAATTTAAAATAAAAGGAAAAAATATAAATGAAATTAGCTGTGCAGTCTGTAAATCGCAATATTTAGGCACTAAATAGCATTATTTAGCGGCATATTTTTGCTTTGCGTAATAGGTCGAAAGAGTAATCTGTAAAAAAAGAATTCCTGATAAATATTTGTAATAATGAGTTTTGTATTTTAGTAATGAATATATATGCTATTTGTGGTAATAGTGGTGACTCTATTTCTGAGCCACATACAAAAATTTAAGCCTTTAATTTATTAGTTTGTTGGCCTACCATAAATCGGCATAAAAACTAAGTGTTAGAAAATGCTATGAAAATAATTATGATAATTATTACGAAAAGTTTGCCGAAATGAAGTAATAATGAATAAATATTTAAAACTACCAATTCTTACATAAATATACTATCGTATCTAAAGAACGTGAAATAAATGAATAATGAAAACATTTTTATTATTATGATAGTGTTTCATTAACTAATTTTTAAAGTTTAATTTATTTTTCTCAACAAACAGAACAATGCCCTGCAAGATACAAATTTTAAATAAGTATCTCTATCGATTACTCCCCATGTATTTCCGATCCATCAACTTTTTTTGTCTATCGTGCATTATAAATCCTTGCCAACAATTTTTTTAAACATTGATAAACGCTTATTCACATTAAAATAAAATGAATAAAATTAGTATAGTAAATGTGTATACTTACTTCAATAAAAAAACATTTGAATTGTAATAATTGTGTAAATATTTTAACATGATATGAATATTCCACTACGTAGTTAATCGTTTTTATGTTTTTGGAATTAATAAGTCCTTAACATTCATTATTAAAAAATCATATATGTCCTTCATAAACGAACGAAATAAATACTATTCTATTTTGCTCTAATTATTCAAGAGGAAATAATTTGTAGAAAAATCTCTCCAATGATAAATTTGGAAGAAAAATCGATTTTAAAGCAAGTAAGCTATTCACCAGCTTTGATTAACTGCCCTTCTCAAAACTTACCAAAGGAACAGTCAATAAAATAATGTAATAAGTAACAAAAAAGTTGTTTTGGAACAGAAATATAGATGAAAAAAAAACTTCTCAACTGAAATGTTTAAAAAAATTTCTAAATCATTAAAACTTAAAAGACTAGAGATTGCAACACGTCTAAATAAACAAAGAAGCTTAAGGTTTTGAGAATCTCAAATAAACTAATTTATTTTAAGGTTAAAATTTTTCTCTGCTATTCAAAATATGAAACCTATTGAAACAAATACGTTTCACGTTAATAGTATTATATATTTACAGAGATTTATAACTAATAATGCACATTTTAACCACTCATTTTTAAAAACAGGTAAATATTTTGGTTATAAAGTGAAAAAAAAACGTTAGAAAAAGGTGCTATGAAACATTAACGATCTTAAGGATTGAATTCATCTTATCAATAAGACTGAAAGACATTCATTTCCTACAAGACTTCAGTCTTCCTTGTTAGTTCAAGGTCATTGTTTTTGAAGAATTTACAAAAATACAATGTTATGTTGTCGATAACACATTGACCTTGTCTTGCTGATCAGATAGCACTACTTCCTAAGAAACGATAGGGAAAGAATTTGTAACTGATGTGATTCGATAAACAGCAATGGAGCCGAAAGTAAGTATAAAATTTTGTTGCTTAGAAATCCATTTTAATCACTAAGAATCAAATTTTGTACTTATAAGCTAATTTTATCGTTAGTTAATCATAGTATCAATAAAATATATTATATGGAAGGAATAAATAAATATTTTTAGATGAATATTGAATGTATGAACAATTTATTTCTGTCAGTTATCACGTGGTTAAAAATTAACAAAAATTAAAAATTCTAATATCATTCATATTTTCTTCGTTATCCGATAAAAAAAATTATTCGTTATTTAACATGGTGACATACTCGATTCATTTTTGTTAGGAAATGTAATTTATGTTTTATTTCCAAACAATTTCAACGTACCATTATTTTCAAAGCAATAATTTAGTTTCACAGTCCATGTGAATATTTTTCTCTCTCTGCCAAAGAATAATAATTAAAATTTAGAAGTTATTTATATTAAACGCTATTTTTTTATTTTAAAACAATTTTTCACTTTTTCATTTTGAATTGTTTCACTAATGACTAACTTGAAAGATAAAATAAAATTGAGTGGAAAAAATAATTTATATAATATTACGCATTTTATTCATGATATTTATTACAAATACATTCACATTTAATGGTGATTTATCATGTATTCAAATTAATATATTGTTCATGAAATAATTGAGTAAGGTGAACGAAGGTATTTAATTATTTTATAAGTTTTTATATTTACATTAATGATATGAAAAATTTTACTCATCTAGAGTTTTATTCTTAACTGAGAGGCAATTTTTTTAGTGGTTGTTAATTTGTATATCTATGAATATAATATTTTGCTCACCATTGGCTTATATTTATTTCTTATAAATAAATAAATTTGCGAAAAGATATTTGTGAGTTTACACAGAATAAAAGTTTGAATGTAATTATGATAGAGAGAATTCAAAAATAATCTCAAATCCAAATTATTATAAATAAATCACTCCCAATAAAAAAGTTTTTTATGACGTTATCATAAGTAATTCATGTTTTTATATCATAAGTAATTAATATTTGTGGGGGAATAGATAAATTTGAAAATTCCATTTCATTTTAGAGTTGATATGAGATAGGTACTTTTTTATTTAGTAAATAAAAATTAATTCCATTATTTTTATTTAAAAATTAATTCCATTATTTTTATTTATTAATTCCATTGTATATTTAGTTCAGAATTTAAAAAAATTTAAAATTTTGGACTTTAAAATATAGTTACAATGAAGATATTAATGCACGATTTGCTGGAAGGTATCATAAAAATTCAAATATGTATGTGTGTGTGTTTTATCACCCACACTTAATCTTATAAATTAACACTTCTAATTTACAAAATATTAAATTCATCATAATTCTTATTTTCTATAATTCTTAAGCTTTTAAAGACTTTATTTTCTCAGCATAATACAGTACAATTGCTAAGTATAAGAAGTATAAGGTTATGTTATGAACTATATAAAAATTAAATTGGTTGATATTAACACGGCAAAAATATTTGAATATGTATGATTAAATACACACGTGTGTTTGTTATATTTTAATCATTTTTAAAGATGCTAGTTAGAATGATTGCTAAATTTTCAAAATGTATTAAGGACTGTAGAAATCAAAATCGTTACTCAGTTTTTAATTTTAATCACTTTAATATTTAAATTAATTCGTGTGAGTGTGTTAGAACTATATCCTCATCTTAAGAGGTAAAAATCCAACGATTTACTCATTTTGGCACTTACTATAAAAAGCAATGAAATTGCATTACCTTGATAAGCCCATTGAAGGACACTGAAGGATATTTATGTTGAGTAAATTGGCTTTGTAAATTTAAAATCTTGAATTTTAACAGACAGTTTTTCAATAAACATCCCACGTCTTAAAAAGAAGAAAAAATTTAAAACGATTTTTTTTGTAAAATAAAAAATGCAAACGATTCTTCTTTTTATGAACAACGCAGCCGCCCAACTTGTCTAGTGGTCAGCGTGCCTGACTGCGGATAAGGAGGTCCTAGGTTGGAATCCCGGTTCGGGCATGGATGTACTTTCTCTCTCTATCTATCCTGTCTTTCTCTTTTCCATGTATGAATGAAATGTGAATGGTTGCCTACCCTCTAAACGGGTACCTATAGCATGTGTGTAGAGCAAAGTCATACTTTCACCTTCATGGTGCTTTGATTAAAACGAAAGACGCTTTCAATTGATTTAAATTCGCATAGCCAAGGTATAGCGTGCTTGGCTTGTCCAAGTGTCATAAGTAACAACAACATGAACAACGCACATTGCATTTATTTGACACTGCTTAGTTGGAAGCTTAACAATTATCATAAGATGTTTTTGATCATCTACAACAGATGAATTTTGATCATGTAGTCACCATACGAGAAGGAACTTTACATAGATACTGGGCCGAATTCAAGTATTGCGATACAGGAAATTCGGAAAAAGCGTTTAAACATTCTCTAACGCAGATGCGATTGTATGAAACAAAAATGATACAACACCTGTCCTCGGTGTTTAATGATAAGTAGGTAGAGCTTGCAATCGTTCACTCCAAAGAGCATTCTTCTGTCTTTATATCGCAATAATCTTATATTTTGCAAATTATAAACCATGATATTTTTTTTATTTCTTGCAGCAGTAATTAATGGCAAATAAATTATGTAAAAATAATTATAACATAAAAAGTTATGAATGGAATGGTATAAAAATACTTTTTATTCATATAATATTCAATTCTTAGGTACATTAAAATATTATACTTATATATTTAGATTAACTGAAAAATTAGAAGATATCTCAAAATCAAACGAATGTTATAGCTTTGACTACAATCGCACTGAGATGTATTTTACTATGGCTGACAGCTTAAATGCTAATGTTATCTCAATGCATATCTAATGTTTGATTAATATATAGATATAAGTGTCTTTTACTTCTGAAATTCATCAATTATTACTGTTAAAAACAGAAAAAAGTAAGAATATAGGAAAGTACCTTGTCTAATGGTTAATGAATAGAGACGTCTTACGTAAATATTGTCACTTTCTATTTTTCAAGACTGAAAAATGACACTCTAGGTCTTAAAGTGTGTGAGATAATGGAACACTATATTTTTCGAATAATAATTCAAATAAAAATAAGTGAACTAGTGTATCCACGTTAAATTATATCTGAATATACCAACTTTTCATCTACAACGGAAAAAACTCGATGAGCGCTATATTCTACAATTATGAATCTTTAATTTTTTTATATTAAAAATTTTTATATTATATCAATTTATTACATGCTTTACTAACAAAAACTAAATAAATTGCGAATGAATTATTTAAAATGGATGTTCCAGATTTTGTACATAATTATTAACAATTTCTCACTGAAAAATACCAATAATTAAGCATTTCCAAAAATTTTAAAGCAAATACAATTTAAAATTAGGTGTTCATAGATATAAGATAAATATTTCCTTGATAGACAAAAATTTTCATTCTATTGCAGACAGCAGAATCTGGTTGTACTCAGAGAAGAAAAACACTTCCCTTCCAAATAATTGATGGTATAAAATACATAACCATCGTATCACCAGTTACGTTAAAAGAAGCACTTGATTACAAACCACAAGCTGGAGATGTTTGCATTGATATATATCCAAGATGTGGTTCCCACTGGATCCATAATATTGTTCTGAATATATTCCAGAAAGGACGAGATGTTGAAGATCCTACTAAATTCCGTCAGTTCTGTCCCATCCTAGATACAATGGGTCTTGAGGCATTAAGGAATTTGCCAAGGCCTGGCTCTTACAGGACTCACTTTCCCTTCACCAAAGATCGCTACTCTCCAGAAGCCAAGTACATATTCATGGCACGCGAACCAAAAGATTGCTGCGTGGCAAATTACAATTTTCTCCTTTCAGTGAAAGGTCTGGGATTGGGAGACATGGAATTCGATGACTATTTCGAATTATTTTTGGCTGGAGATGTTTACTGCAATGATTATTTTGATCATCTTTTGTCATGGTATCCTTATCGCAACGAACCAAACGTCTTCTACACCACTTATGAATACATGAAAGAGAACACTGAAGAAGTGGTTAAGAAACTGGCGGCTTTTCTCGGAAAGGAATACATCGAAGCGATTGAGCAAGACAACACAGTGTTACAGAATATTCTAAAGAACACTGCTTTCGATTCGATGAAGAAAAAGTTAAACCCAGTATTTACTTTTAAAAGCGAAGATCTTTCGAAGATGTATCCTGAGGGTTCGTCGGAAGGCCTGCTCCACATAAAGAAACAAATGGAAAAAGAGTTGGCAAAGGCATCTACGAAAAATGTAGATTTTTTCAGGAAAGGAATTGTGGGAGATTGGAAAAATTGGTTTACACCCGAACAAGCTGAAAGATTGGACAAAAAGTTTCGGGAAAAGGTAAAAGGTACAGAAATTATGCAGTGGTATCCACAATAAAATATATCTCTTCATGATTTATCAACGTATTTCTCTTATTTGAACTAATTACTTGGTCATATAACTTTTACAAAATGGTCAACTTTAAATATAGTATTTATATCCGAAGTGCATAAAATAGTGATAAATTGAAAACCAATGCTTACATTATTTTTTACTCGTAAAGAGTAAAAATCTTTCAAATGCATGTATGTAAAATAAAACATTTTCAAATGCAATAATTCAAAAATGTGAAATGTATGGAAGTACAATTAATAAATAACTATATGCGAAAATTCGAATACTTTTTTTCTATTTTATAATAGAACACGTACTTTTAAAATTTTCTTAAAACTACTGTTTTAAAAGTTATATTCAAAGGCAAAAAATTTTTATTTCTTTTATTAATTAGTGTGAAAAAACGTTAATCGCTGATGCTAGAAAATATTTTGGCTTTAGACCTCTAACTACTAATCAAAACTTAAGGCTGCTCTAGAAAAATAAAATATATATCTTATTGTTTTAGAAATCTAATGAATTGTAATCACGGCGGTTACATAGCCTTTGAAAGCTGATTTCATAAGTTTAGTTGGAGATGTAATAAAGAAGTTAAAGAATAAAAGCTATACAATATTTTTTTCATTACATTGCTCTTGATGATTATAACTTTTAGAAGATTTTCACTTAGTTTTAATATAAATACCAAATAAAAATATTTGATGTGACCCAATCAAATATTGTTTTTGTGAGTCGCTGTGTCATTGTTTTTGCAAGTACTGTTATAGAATCTTATATTATTATTGCTTATAGGATTTAGGCTTAAAAAATGTGACTTTTGACTTCAAAATACGTTTTCGGGAAATCAAATATTTAAGGGGGTAGGTGCAAAAAAATTAACTGAAAAACACATTTTTCAGTTTTTCTGTTTTAAAAAGATATGGACATTTCTGCTGCTAATGGTGCTAAAATTTTGATTGTAACCGCACTAGAAGTATTTTAACATTATGTAAAGAAATGCCTTCTCTCAGTGCCACTCCCACTAAAACTGAAACCAATCACTACGGTTCTTGTTTTTAGAAAGCAAATTTCTTTATAAAATTGAAGGTTTTTTTTTAATTTATTGAATTCAGTTTTGATATTTATTACCAAATTATAAATATTAATAATAATAAGCCTCCATTCAATAGTCATATCTTTAAAAAAAGGAAGCTGTTTAAAGACATCTCTTGTTTAGAAATATGAGACAGATATAGCAAGCGGCAATGTTCTCTTAAACCACATGAATAAAAATGTAAATCTTATAAACACAAATAACCTTATCTTTAATCCTTTATATAATGATTTAAAAGTAGTATTTAAATTTGTAGTTTCAATATAAGAATTTCCCACCTTTTATCTATTTTGACACTATATAGTGGACACTCTTGCACAAGAAGCCATTTGAAAAATAAGACTCATTTTGCTTACTGTGAAGTTCATACAGACAGTGGGTCGTATTTATGTGTCTCAAAGGAGAAAACCCGGAAAAATTTCAAATACCCATCTCAAAACTAGTGCATGCAGACAGTAGAAACATAGCGCCCATTTCCCGTTATTGAACCGGAAACGGGAGGTTCAGTCCCACAGCTCTGATCTCGTCATTAAATCACATTGATCCTTCATATTTTACTTGACGGTGAAACAAATTAATTCCGAAATATTACATACGCGATAGCAGAAGGTATACCATCTCACATTATTGCACAAGACTTCAATCTCTTAACATGAAGTGTTTAATTCCCTTATGTAAATGGATACACCTCGGGTGAAAAAATAAACAAATTAACGAAATTCTCAAAAAAAATTTTTGAATGAAAATTTTTTTTATAATACTTAATGATTCATTATTTCCATAATTACCTTATGATTATTTTAATTCTTCAATAAAATTTTTAGTATCTCATGACAGAATCAGCTAATATGTAATTTGGGGAAAGAAAGCCACTCATTAATACTGTTACAAATTTATAAATAATGATTATATTTGTCTTAAAATATCTCAGACAGATCGGAAATTCTCACATTTTGGGCAAATATTGCGGTATTTAGATGTGTTGTAGTTTAAAAGCGGATTTCCTAATGATTTGGCGACAGTTGGCGAGATTCTTGGCGACGGTTAGCGAGATTCTTGGCGACTTGGCGAGAAATCGATACTTCTGGAAACATCCATCACCTAAGCTCTAGGACCAATATTTTTCGAGATAGCCTAGAAGCTTCCAGAACCTTGGCGAAATTGGTAGATTTCTCCGCCAAGTCAGGTATAAATACTGCAGCCCGACATGGAAGAGTGAGTTTTTGTGAAGACAGTCAGTGAGCGAAGACGATTAGTTGTGACCGCTAGTTGTTCTCTGTCTGAGGTATTTGAGACCTGTGATTAGAAGCTGTTTCTTATTATATCTGACGAATTGTAGCTGTATAATTGTGATTGTTACAGCGGGAATTTCGTTTATCTAGTGAAGTTTTTACGAATAAAAGTCTTGTGTTCATTAAGTGGTTGCTTTATTCAACTCTCAATCGACACAAACCCGTGGAGCTCGGTACAATACTTACCATATAATACAACAGAAACTGGTATCTTTCCTTTCTTCAAGTCTAAAGATTTATTTATTTGTCTCGCAAAGTTGCTTTTCGCTCGAGATGGATCAAATACGAGGCGGAAGTTTTAAAGTGAATTCGAATCTACAAACTGTGTAACACAAGAAGAGAATGTTAGCTGTTCAGCTGCCAACCCGACCCAGCTCTGGGGTCATATTTAACCGTTTTACTACAGAATAGCGCTTCATAACGCTAAAGAATAATAATTAAATAATTTTTCCCAGGCTTTGTTAAAGCAATAATTAAGGAAAGAAACTTATTGATTTAATATTTTTCATACTTGTTCTTTCTTTTAAATCCGGAATTTTTTCAGTAAATTATAAATTCCATGAGAATTAATTTTATAAACTTCCGTTTAACATATTTTTCATCACGCGAATGTAGCTTTTTTTATTGATAACAGAAAAAAAATTTGTTTAGAATTTATTAGGTCCATTTTAAGTTAAAATAATTCGGGCGCGAAGTATTCATAATGTCTTCTCATAACATACCTATTTTATTATAAATCATACTGAAAGAAGGAAGTCTCAAATTTTGAGTATCAAAATTTAGGGAAATTGACATGTCCATCGAATAATAACATATTGTTTTGCCATAACTAAAAAAATGCATCATGTGTCCATTTATTTCTCTGAATAAGGACATTTAGAAATATCAAGTGATAATTTCAAAATTAAAAGAGGATTCATCACATCTTTTTTTCCTATATTCTTTCATTTTCTCTATTAAAAAACCTCGATTTTTACTATTATGATAAAAAATCATTTACACTACTGTTAGAAAGCAAAGGAATATCATTAGCACAAATGAATTTAACTATTTCTTTTACTATCGAAAACCACTCCTTGGAACTTTCTAGAAGTAATCCAGATAACTTATCGGTTTTTAGGACAGAACTCATCGCCATGAACGTTCGATTGGAATCATCTTAAGTGACATCGATACTAAAGACATTTGGATACTTAGTGATAGTTATAATGCTATTCAGCACTACCAAATTGGTATCAAGACAGTGACCAAATGGGTTTGCAAATACTCGATAATCTAAAATATAAATCTCAGAAACGAGTTGTTCGCATTTATTGGATTTCCTCTCGTGTCAATTTTTTTGGTACTGAAATTTGCTGACAGGTTAGCCAAAAGAGTATCCACGGAGACATTAATTTGTTAATACTCACTCATTTTCCACGAAATTTTTTCTGGTGCAAAGGCAAATGCAGACAAAAATGACGTACCAATCCTATCCACCACTGGTATTGTAGAATGCGCCCAGCCTGCATTCTTCCGATCAATGATTGTCGACCAGACATCACAGCAATTTTTAGACTAAACAGTGACCATCTTAAAGGGTTGACTTTTATTTCCAGCTGTAAAATTTTTGAAACCTGCAAGTAGTGTCATCTGAAATCCCCGAAACACGTCCTAGACTGCCCAAGTCTTAGCGTAGAGGATAAAATATCATCTCCACTTCTAGAGATTGACTTTTCCAGATTACATGGATTAAATCTATATGTTGCTAGATCATGAAGGATGATTAACAACACAGTAACACAATTCCATTTCTATTTATTTCCCAAGATAGTAACGGAGTTATTCACATCATTCATAAACCTCATAATAATAATAAGTTAATACTCAATCAATATTTACAAACTTTCAAGTCTATATCACATGCTCTAGGTAAATAATAAATTGAAACTCATTTCCATTTTCTTATTTTTCCAAGAGTATTCCATGCCTATCTGAGTTAATTCCCTTGAAATTTTTTATTTCTATTCATATATACAGATTTAAATTGAAAATTTATCTTAAAAAATGTCAATTGATTTTAAATTTCAGTCACTTTTTAAGTAGAAAGATTTCCATAATAATAAGTTTAAGAGTTCAATGGAATTAAGCTGCAATAGATTCAGTGTCACCAAAAGGATCTATTTCTTCTCAGTAGGTTTAGAAAAGTTTTTCGGTTTTAATATTTTATACTTGCTAAGTCATTCTTAGCATAATTAGGTTAAAAGAATGATTTATAATTTACCAATGTTCAGACAACAGGAACTTACAATTGAAAAACTGTGTTCTCAAAAATAAAATTAACTGTTTCTTGAAAAATGTATTTTACATGCACACGAAAATTATTATTATCATTTTTATTCTTGTATGGTATCAAGAAAATGGAATTATGTTAAAAAAATAATTGCTTTTAAAAATAAGTATAAGTATTTAATTTAGTATAATTAAAAATAAGTATTAATAAAAATAAGTATTTAAAAATAACTTTTAAAAGTAAGCTTTTAAAATTTAATTATATTTAAAAATATAATTAAAAATAAGTGCTAAAAATTAAATAAATGAGATTAAATGCACCCTTTTGTAGTAAATTAAGTATGTTGTATTTAAGCTAGTCTAAATAACCATGTTGAGTTCCAAAAAGAAAAAAAAAATTCTGGTCTCTGAACAAATAATAAAGAAAGCAAGAAACATCATGTAACCAAAAACTATTTGTAATAACTAGGCAAATAAAATATAAATAAATAAAATAAAATAATAAAACAAAAATTTATAATACAAAGCATTTTTTATTTCTAATGATAGTTACAAGGCAACTGAAACATCAAAAAACAGGGCGAAAAAGTGTTCAGTAAATCCATAAACTAAGGGGTGACTCGTCACCTAATACCGCTCCCAGATGGAAATGCGTGAACCAGCAAGGCACTTTCAGAGGTGCAGAATATCCATATACCATCTAAGGTTGTATAAAGAGCAGAGGGAATTTGATAAGACCTTGATGTGGTACAGATGATTTTGAAGATAATCAAGACCAGAAAGGAGGTGGAATACTACAACAGATTTCTTTCTTGGCTATTCTGGTACAGCATGAATTTAATTAAACCATGTTTTTTTCTATTGATAGAAATGAGTTCCTGGAAAAAATCAGCTCTGGAGGCTTATTGAACTGCATGAGAGGTCAGGTTATGATGTTTGAAGGATAGCAGCTTCTGCGGGCAGAAAGTTGGCTGTCTTATTTGCCTATACTTGAGAGCCCATTAAGAAGATCCAAACAATCATCAACAACTAAAGAACAGGAATCACTTTATGAGTCAATGGGTTGAAATGCAGCTTTAGAATCTGATAAGTAAACCTCCTTTGAAATGAGCTCTAGATGAGATTATAGGTTTAATAAATTAATGATATTTCCCCATCGAAGTTGCAAAAGGGCGATGAGTGTGTATAAAGAAAACAGCTCACAGTAGACACCTACAACCGCATTGATTGAGTCGTCCATCTTAGAGCCGTCAGTACATACTTGCAGCTTTTCTTCTTTCGGGTTGCAGAAATTTATGGTTTCATAAGCCAAAGTCCTTAGCGCAGTTCCCATTGTGTCACTTTTAAAAAAATCTTGTTTAAATCCAAAGTGAATGGAGAAATCCTTATTTACATTAGGATCACGTGGAAGCTGCTCAAACTACTCAAAGCCTCAAAATTGGGGCTTAAACTTGAAATTACCTCTCAAAACTTCTATACAAAACAGTTTTTGTGTCTTTAATTTCGAGTAGATTTAAAGGAAATATCCTCCCAGAGGGACAGCCTTCCTTTTAAGAATTTTCTCCCAAAGTAATACTGCATTTTCTTGTATAACACGAATAAGTGTGTACCCAGAACATAGCTGCCTGCAATCAATATTGGTTGTTTTACAGCACCAGTGATCAAACGCAATGTTTCATTGTGAAAGCTTTCCAGTTTCATGAGAATTAGCTTAGATGAGGTAATTAGCAATTCATAAAAGTATGTTATGACGGATGGAATGTAAGTTTTATAAGTAGTATTCAATGTAGTCCTAGAATAACCCCATTTAGAAGCTGCCAGAATTTTTAAAAGTGAGAATCTCTTCGAAGCTCAAAGTATTGTATAATCCACACGTGGCCTCAAGGAAAGTTTTTTAATTGAGTGTTACATCCAGATATTTAAAGTTTTCGGTGGTCGTTATTAATTTTCCTTCGTAGAAGAGGAGAGGCATGAAGGGTTGATGAGTAAGGGATAAAGATTCCACAATTGTCTTATTGAGATTTACCTTCATGTTGTTTCGTCGATTAAAGTTTACCAGGAATTTAAATACTTAATTTAAAATAAAGTTGATGTTATGGTCTGCATTGTTTTTGTTTGTGTGGAATAAGTCCAGATTACGAGGTCATCTGCGTATTGGAAACATCTGACACATTTTATTGATTTTAGTTCTCTTACCAGGTCGTTGGTATAAATATTAAAGAGAGGACGCCGATGTCCGAGACCTTCAACAGAAGATTTTCCAACCATACAAAGACGTAAGCTGATTTAAAATCGATGAAGATCGACGAAAAAATTTGCCTTATTTCCAATGCATCTTTGATGGATTGGCTTAGTCATGCCACTTGTTGTTCGGCGGATCGGAACCTTCTAAAGTCGGCTTGCTCTTCCTCTAAGATCATTTTTGTTTCTAGATATAATATAAAATATAATAACAGATGTTATACAAAAGCATATAAGACAAGCATTTTAACCAATTTTCAAGTTTTGCATTCCATACATATTTTAAAATAAATAATAATTTTATCTAGGTCATTTTTAAACAGCAGAAATAAATTTTAGGTCATTGTTATAGGTATTTCATCATTTCCTTAAAGTTTATATAACAAAAAAAGTAGATAACTATAAAATTCACAATATTTTCAGAAGTCATCGGTAATTTGAATTTTGTAAATATTGAAATTTGTGTGTGAGAATTGGTTTGCTGTCAACTTTTGCTTTAGAAGTCTAATTTGACAAGAGTGTGGGAAAATGTAAACTTTTCCGATGCACTACATTTCATACCATCAATTTTGCGCATACAAATAAAAATGAGGCCGATTTTTCAATAAATATGAATACAACTTAACGTTACGTATATACATATAAAGTACCGATTTTTTAAAAATATTTTTTATGTTTTAAAAAATTAAACTAAATAATTTAAATTTTTTAAACTAAATATTACTTTTAATGATGCGAGTATATCAAAATGGAATGGTTTTATGAGTAAAACATTTCATGAATAATTTTATCAGCCTAGCAAATCGTCTTAAATTAATTAAGCATAATATTTAACTGATTTACATGTTTATAAATTTACAGTTGTTTTTCATATTCAGTCTTAATCATCGTTAACGCTTTGCCAAATTCAGAATGACAGTTTAATTTACACTTAGATATTCAACAGAAATTAATTAACAATGTATTTACTTAATGTAATAATAAGCACTTATGGATAAAAGAAGTAAATAATATCAATTTTACAAAATAATTAGTTTAAATATCACACAATAATAAATTATATCCAAGCGAACATGGAAATATAACAATATCATTTTCTGTTTTAGAAATGAAATATTCAAATTTTTAACTCGACTAATCTTAATCAAATTTCCAAATAATAAATTTTGGTACTTACGTATTATCGCAACCTTGCCAACCTCCGGGATAACTTGCCAAATTGGCAACCCTAATGTCGCAAGCATCTAAGGCGCTGAATTGGCAACCATGTGCTTTTTTTCAAATTTCCCTGCTTGCCACCTTTCTCAACCTAACTGTTCTTTGAAAATGGCAAGGTAGAATATTAAAATGCGAATCTGGGATTTTACCGAAAACGATGCCGTTACTCTATTATAGAAATACAACATTTTACCAGACGTTAGGAAATGTACCACCTCTTACCCGATAAGGCTTAACTTTGGAAAACAGTTTTTGGAATTGCAATGTTGCAACCTGTAATCAACACGTGGTAATTAGTTTGAGGAAAACCAATTATTAACAGCAGTAAGATTCATGTATTGCTGGTGCAAAGAATTAGAAACAGTCAAATTTTATGACGAAGAACTTAAGACTGATAAAACAGTCATAGAGTGGAATAATTATATGAGAGAGATTTGTGTTCGCCACATGTAAAAGAAAATAAATCACTGGATTTAATTATTCAAGAGTAAAACACAAATATAATTTTGTCGACCCCAAAACGGGTGCGCATACCCAAACAATCGAAAGAATGTGGGTTCCGCGAAATGGAGAAACAAGAGACAACGGGGTACAGCAAGATACCATCTTGAGTGTTACTTGGAAGAATTCAAATGGCGACAAGACCAAGAAAAGGATAAAAAAATTGTTTTGATTCTATTCTAAAAACCAGTTTGCAATATTTTCCACCAAAACGTAATTCATATATCGTTAAATAAAGGTATAAGAGTTATACAAATATAAAAACTACTTATTATTTTTCTTCATATATTATTTTCTTTCATGCTGTTTCTATCACATTGTACTTTTCAACTACGCGTTCCATGTCCCGTCAGCGTATTCCGTTTTCAGAATTGGCCCTGTCTTATATAATGCCGCCAATATGGTTGCGATAATACGTAAGTACCTAAATTTTTTATCAGTTAAAAACAAACATAAAATCAGTACAAAATAGGGAACATAACAATATGAATTTGAAGGCAGTTGTAGAAGAATGCGAATTTTAGATTGTAACACATAAAATAAACAACCCATTTGTGATTTATTTTCCGAAAGAATATCCTTGATTTGTTTTGTTAAAAAGATAACATATTTATCTTTTATTAAAACCGCTAAGTTCATTAATAATTCAGCTAAGTTTTAGCGTAAAAAATATTCGTGATAATTTAAAATTGGCATGACTAAAATGGATTATTAGTTTCGATTTATAATAATTTATCTAGATCCGTTATTTTCCTCAAGATTCAAGTTTATTTCACATCTCTTGGATTCTTTAAGAGAGAAATAAGGTTTTAATGTTCCTTTTAAGGATTAAAATAAAAAAAAAATTACAATCCCACTTAAATATAAAAGTTAGCTTTCATGCCCTGCACGATGAGCTTATGAAAGTTTTTCTCGTGAATGGCATTATAGTATTATATTCAAGTTCTTCTGGTGATCTGTTTTATTTTTAACAATATTCGAAAGTGGCCTGGTTGGTAAGAGCATTTGTTCTCGTTATCGGAAGATAATGAATCTGAATTACGACCCAACCAAAGAACCATATTGTTCGCAAAGGCAGTTGGAGCACGTTAAATATGTCGTGTGAGCTGTGCAGATGTTAAATGATAGTTCTAGGTGTGGCAAGGCCTAGAACTATCATTGGGGGTCTTTCATTTGGCCTTAAGTTTCTAAATTACGAAACTTAGCTTTCTTTAAAATTCTTTTTGAAAGAATTTTAGCATAAAAACCAATTTTTTTTATCCCATTGATGTTAAACAAAATTTGGTCTAATCATAAGCAAAGAATGATATCTACAACCAATATGTTCAATTAAAATTAAATGACAAGAACTTTTATATATTTTTTGATTTGCTGACATTCCAATTTGAAAACTTCAACTTAAATGCATTTCGCAATATATTGACTCGAATTCAGTATCAATTTTAATATATATAAAGTGAAGGCTCATTTTTATGAATTTCCAATTTACATTCACAATTAGTATTAGGACTCATCAATGCAATACTTTTAATACCATTTGCAAATTAAAATTTTTAAAAATCTTATTAGCAAATTTGTCTTCATGCATCTTTTTTCTTAAACTTGTTTGCATTTCAATTTTTTACTTCTATTACATTGGTTATTTCAGTTTTCTGACGCATAGTTCATAACGGGCATACTGCAGCATTCTCTTAAAATAGACTTATATTTTTATTACAGAATCGCAAATCTCTTTGTATAACAGACAAACTCATGTTGAAGTTCCAGATTAAGCAATGAGTGGAATTTTTTCAGCCTATTCGAATTGTTTTACAATACATGCATGAGAATATTATCAGTAGCGCGCCATGTGTAAATATCGTTAGGTACATTTGCAAGGTGCTATCATTGTTTGGAATCGCTTCATGAAACTGATATTCTAGGTACAATGATGCACTTGTCCATTTATGATTGGAATGATTTGTGTATCTTGACAAGAATTTTTTGCACACATGGACTAATTAGACATGGACTTACAATTTAAAGTAACTTCTGAGCCACAACAAGCATCCATGACCGAATCAGATTAGAAAGATGCTTGCAGAAAAAACAATATTCAAGATATTTAGACGGGCAGGCTTCATTAAAAAAATCACCTTAACCTAAGAAAGGTAAGAACATTGATTAAACGATTTGAGTAAAGACGAATTACTCTTTTATAAACTTTGGGGAGAAGGGATTCCGTTTTTAACCGAAATTTCAAGACATTTTGAATATGGGTTTTGATATAATTTGTATGAAAGAAGTATCTGATGAAAATGAACTTTCATATATCAAAAAGGAACTTACTTAGTGATGAGACTTTCTGTAAAACAAGCAAAAACTGTGTTTTTTTCTTTTTTTTCCTTTTACAAAATAACAGGAAATGCTTTTCTTGATTATGAAAGCATTTACAGAACTTTAATCTTGAAAGACAAAATAAGCGATTTCATGAATAAAATGAAAATAAGAAATCGTTTTCAAGAATGAATTTTTGTTTCTGATATAGTGGATACTAAATAACTTTTTTTTATTAATTATTTACAAAAAGGCAACAGTTTGGTAAAAATGTTTCCCATCAATATTTATTTTATGAACTATTTTTCCGATTCTTAAGACACCATAGAAATGAGATGTTCTTGGTTTATTTCTGTTTCAGTTAAAACTATCATTTCATTTATTTTTATATTTGGACAGGAGCTCAAACATTTAAATTATATGAATGGATCATGATATAAGATTTTCAGCTTAAAAGTCAATATATTTAAATCAAAATAACAAATGTACAATAATGCATCTCTAAATGTTTAAATCAATATTGAAAATCACTTTAAATAACATTAAAATTTGAAATTTAGAAAGAATTTAACACTCACAACCAACATACGAAAAACCTGCTTATGGTTTGTATAATTTTGAACCCCTATTTTTTCCATACAGTTTAAACTAAGAGAAAATTTCACTTTTAAAAATTAACTTTTGTTTAGTAGTAAAATATTTTTGTTGTTAATTTCCTATAAAAGAGTTTAAAAATTCTTAATCTATCAGAAACTTCATTATTAAAACCTCTAAAAGAAAATTATATTATATTATGCATTATAACAACTAAGAGAAGGGTATTTTAATAATTGCCACCATTAAGAAATTGTAGTAATATTTACGTTTTTTTTATATAGAATGAACCCTCAGTTTTTTATGCTAGATATATATTTTCTAATGCGTGTTTGTTATGTGTGTATGTTATTTTAACAATATTTTTACTTATTTTCAAGTGTTATGGTAATATTGAAAATTTTAAATGCAAAGAGTATTTAGAATTAAATACTCAATTACTTTTTTAAATTTCATGATTAATTAATTGGCTCATTTAATTTTTTTATTAATTTGATTTTTTAATTAAAAATCACAATACAGTTAGAAAATAGAAATTTGATTCAAAATAACTAATGGTAATTGATTTCTGATAAAATGCATTGACAATAATTATAAGTCTTATATTTTTAAGTACATTTTTTATTTGATAACATAATTGATATTCATGTTCAATTTTAAACAGGTTTTCAAGTTTAACAAGGTAAAAAATATATAATTTTATGTATTTTTTGACATGCTAACTAATTTCTATTCTTTTGAGTTGGTATTGATGAACTTAAGAAATATGATATTTAATAATTCTGATTACTGAAGAAATTAAAAAGAAAAATCTTTCTTGTTTTTGGAATAAATGTACTCGTTTATGAAAAAAAATATATTCCTGCACTAATATCGTCTGCAAATTATAATGAGAATTTTTGTCTCATAAATCTGTTTAAATTTATAAGTACACAATATTAGAAAGTAAAATATCAAATCTATACAAACATATTAAATGATTCCTATGAAATTTAGATGATTTTACTTTAGTATTTCATATATACAAATGTTTTTATTATAATAACATACAGAACAAAAAAAACAAAACAAATAATACAATTTTTGTCAGCGCCTCCCAGGTCGTGGTTTATTGTTAACTCCATTATTTACAATAGTTAATGGTAGGTTGGTTCTAGGTTGACCTGTAGTTCTGTTTGCACTTCTTGGTGTAAAAGCTGATGAACCATTACCTATAAAAACAACAAACATGAAATAATCATTGAAGCATTAGAATGACATATTGCAATACATAATTTTAATATATTCAAAATACTTTAATATACTATTATTCAGTGAAAGTAAAATGGTGTTTAGGACATCTCTCAAACACAGTTCTTCACATCAAAATTTAATTCTCTGGAATGATCCGAAAAGATCCACTAAAGGGGTGAAAGGCACAGTTGATCTTGCCCAGCTCGAGGATCAAACCTCAAACCTTGGGAGCATGAAACGCTGCCACTGGGCATTTGATTTGATGATTTTATATTTTTAAAGAAATTTATATTATTTTTGCAGATAAATGAATATGAACTTTATTTTTAAAGTCTAATCCACAACAAAATACATTTAAACATTCCTTTACATTTTACAAAATAACAAAATACCTAATAAGGTATGATTAAATTAATATTTTAAAATTAAACTTTCATCACTTAATGATAATTAAAATAATCATTTCACAGTTGCAAATTCAGTTTCAGTCTACCCATGTTTAATTATTGTTTTCAGCATTTCAAAAGGTAAAGGCAATTAAAACTGCATTGCTTTGTAAACATAAGTTTTTTTCTTTTAATAAAAATTTCTTTTTGTACAGTGATGCCAGAATATTTGCCAGTAGGTTAATTAGAATATTTTTAACAGAAAACACTTTTACATGTATAAAAGTATGGTATTATACACATGTTTGTATGTATATACATTTTCATACAATTGTTATGTTTTATAATTAAGTCTATTTTTTGCTTAAGTCAATTTTTTGAATTTCAAATAGTCAGTTCAGTCACAAAAAAAGAGTATTTTACCATGAAATTGGATTATTATGTAAACACAAAACATGATTAATCAATTATTAAAACATTTATAACAAATAGGCAAATTATAATATTGGTAATTCAGCAAATTCCTAATACTCAATGCTGAATAACCATCTCCACTCAATTCTTATTAAGACATTAAAAAAGAAAGTAAAAAAAATTCAATGCAAACACAAAAGTTCATTAAATTTAGAAACACATTAATGGTAATTAATAATACATAATAAGTAATTAAAAATATGCATAACTAAGAAACAAATTTCAAAAATGGAAAAACTCTACCAACTACTGTGTATATATATATATATATATATATATATATATATATATATATATATATATATATATATATATATATATATATATATATATATATATAACTTAGAAAAGAAAATTGCTAAGAACACTTATATTTAGGATTATACACTTATGTATAATTATGTTTAGGAATTGTAAAAATTTTACTTATTCCTAAGCAATATCATTTAATTTAAACACAGTAAAGAAGTAAAGCATTTGCTTCCCTCCTAAACTCAAAGTATAGCTTTAGTATCTAAGTAAAAATTACAAAAATATTTTCATGCTAGATTATTTTAAGATTTTGATGGAAGCTAATTAAACATTTTAAAATTAAAATGGATATAATACTAATACGATGCTTGAAAATATTTTTATACGTTTAAATATAAAAGAAATTTTTAATACATATACAAGAAAATTTTTCATCAGAAAAGACATTCTAAGATTTGCATTCAAGAAATTGATAGAATAATTTAATAAGTAATCTTTCAATTTATATCTTTTTTAAAATTTGTGTATTCGTCCAAAATTATAATGATTTTTGATATTAGATTAATTTTTATGTAAATTAAGTTAAATATATAAAGTTATATTTATCAAGCTCAATTGAATTAATTTAAACTCAGTTAAATCAAAAATGTTTTATGAGTTTATTAGTAAAAAGAAGTAGCATTTGTAAACAAATAATTTTACATAAGCAGATTATTTAAGAAATATACAATAATTTAAATGAAATTTTAATTCATGACTTTCTAAAATCATCAAACATTTTTTGATTTTTATTTTAAATTTAATTTCTACATTATAATAATACATATTATTTTACTTTCTGTTGAACATGAAGATAGGACAAAGTAAAATTTATTTACTGTATTAAAAATAAATGGAAAATACTTTAAAAATTTAAAGGAAGATTTAAAAGGAAACTTTAAAAAGATATCTTCTCAGATATGATTAATGGCATTTTAATTTAAAAAAATGAAAGTGCTTTAAATTGGTTGGTATATTTGTAACTTTAAGCAAAGCTATTTCTTTTCCTTTTTGATACTCTTTATTTCAATACCAACTATTAAAAGTTGATATTACACTGATTTGTCATAATTCCAAACTAACATTTTTTACAATTTCTAATATTTTAATTCAACAACTATGTGCTTGAAGATTTCACATAAACTTAAACAGTTTCTAGTATTACAGATATAAGCTTATTATTTATTCATCAAGTGTTTTTACTTCCATTAAAAATATTAATAAATTATGAGCAATGTAATTTTTTTATTAAAATAATATTAAAGTTATTGAATTTTAAAACGCATTTTTGAAACTGATTATGTTTAGTATTTTATAAAATATTCACTTTCACTTGAATTTGGAAAAAATTAAATTATAAAAAAATTCTATATTTTAAAACGAATAAGAATTTATAAAGCATTTAATTTTATATTTGGCAACATTATTTTTAAATTGAAGACATAAGAAAATATATTCTTAAATATTATAATTCAAGAGAGGAAAAACAAATATGAAGACAAATTACTTTCCTTGCATATATTGTGTATTTTCTAAAATCATGTTAAATTTGTTTTAATTTATTTTTATTGCATGCATCTTCAATTTATAACTGGACTTTTTACTACAAGCTTTCTTAAATTTAACATATTTTAAAATAGCCAGATTAGACAATTTTTTAAAATTATAACAAGTTTAAAAATCTTTCAAATGTCTAATTTCACTTCGTTACATAATAAAACTAAGATTACAAATCAGCATATTGTTTTACTGAGATACTTAAATTATGAATTTTTCATTTACAACAATTAAAGATTTTAAGGAAAATTATTAATTATTGAAAAACTTTTGCTGTAAAAGTTATAACTATTTTTAACTTTAGAAAATTTCTACTATCAGTAATAAATTATATAGAAAACAAAGCAAATAATTTGTTAATAGGATTAATCACTCACCCTCCCCCAAATTTTCGTATACTACAAATATCAAAATTGAAGCAATGCGGGAGTAATAATAACTTTTATGAGAAAATTATGAGACAGATCAAAAAACATTTCTAATAAACTGTTAATTCATGAAAATGCTAAGAAAATAACTTGATAAATAAGGATTATTTAAATTTTATTGACCTACGCATATGAAAGTCAAAACATATAAACATATCAAAACATAAGATTTAAAAAATAAACATAATAAAACATAAGATTTAAAAGGAAACATACCTGATTTGGAACTATTAAAAACCGACCACTTACCAGTAAGTGGAGCTGTAGGAGTAGGAGGTACTATAGCTGCAGGAGCTGGAGAGATAGGTATAGGTTGTTGTAATGGTGGAGAGCCCCTCTGTTCTGAATTCTATGAAAATAATTAATAGCATTAGAATAAACATCAAGATAGTCTCAAATCATTTAGAGAAACCTGATGGTTGTAAAACTGAATTTTAGCCAGTTATTTTTAATGCAATCTATAGTATAAAATTTAAAGCTTTAATTTCAAAAAAATAAATTTAAATAATTACAAGTTTCAGAAAACATTAAATATTAAATAAAAACTAAGTGTCTGAAAATTTTCAATGCAGTTGATATTATCTTCTCAAATGGAATTAAAACATAATTCATACATTTTATTAGCTTCCAATGTTAAAAAGAGAAAATTCCCATCAAAATTATATTGAAAAGAGAAATATGATTTAAGAAACAAAAACGAACAAAATCAAGAATTTTAGCTTAACATATAACTTAATTTTTGGTAAATAACTTAAGCTTTAATTACTTAAAAGGCTGGGAGAAATATTTATTATTTGCAAATAGATAGCTAAAAAAATACACAACTAAGGAATGCATTTTTATTACGTATTATATCCTTATGAAATAATAGTACAAATAACCATATTTTTACACTTGATAACTTTGAAAATTAAATTAAAAAAACAATGCGTGAAGTATTCATGGAGTCATTTTTGAATCTCCTTAATAACAAAATTTGTGAGCAAATATTTAAATCACATTAAATTTAAGGTACACTTTATGAATATTTCTAAGTCTATATTCAATGGATCTATTTTTAGATCTAGATTTAATTGCAATGTTATTATGCAAAATCTTTCACTTTGAAACATAATACAACCATGAATGGTATGCCATAATGTTGACTATTCCATTTAATCAGTAAGGTAGATCAATCAAAAATTTCCTACATTAACAGTGAGGCATTTAGTAATTTCTAAACACTTTTTTCAGAAAATAAAATAAATAATGCAATAAAAAATAAAGCAAAGAAACAATAAAATATATAGAAAATAAAACAGGTTTTAGAGTATTTTAAATGAAAGATAGTTGATAATTTTTTAATGTGAGGAGTTAATGTCAAAATAATATTAATCTTTTTCTAGCTTTAGAAGCCTCCAGAATAGTTAATATTATACAAAAATTTAGGAATTTTTTATTTCAGTATCAGAATTGTTGGAAAAAAAAAGAGCAGGATATTAATCTTTAAGCTCACAGGGAGCTCTTGAGAAAATGGAAAATTGGGTTTTTGAATATCTATACAAATCGTCCCTCAAAGCTTTTTAGTTTCATTTTCATAATGTAGAGAATTACACTGAAATTCTTTAACCTAACAAACATTAATTTATGAAATATTAAAATTTTAATTTCAAAATTGAATATGGTTTTCTTCTATAGTACTGGGAATCAATTTTAAAAAAATATATATAACTTGAATATTTGCATTTTAATAGCAGAATCAATTGGTTAAACATTTTATTTCTTTCAAACTCCTAAAAAACAAAGTGGTAGAATTTCAGAGAATTCTGCATTAATACTACTAGACAATTTATTGTACTAACAGACATTTCTAATTTCAGTAAACTGTAATAAGCACCAAAAAGTTAATAAACCTCTTCATAAATATAAAGTATATATGTGTATGGTTCTCCCTACAGTTAATTATAAAAACAATGGAACATATTAGATTCATAAGAAATAGTTTACTAATACAGTGTTAAATTACCTTTAGCATGTAATACAATTTGAATTTGCCAGGTAATCTAATCATACAAGTGCTGAATAGTGTTCAAAAGATTATTGAACCATTCTTTATTGAAACGTTAATTCATTTAATGTTTTTGGTGATGCCAGTGGAGGACACTGATTCCAAATTGAAATCATAAAAAAAGATCACGATCGTTTCATTAAAGTTAGGGATTTGTAAATGTTAATGTAGTTTTTATTTTATCCCCATGTTTATCCAACCATGATTGGATAAACCCTGTGGCAAGAATAATACCATTATCAGTGAGGAAGATTCCATCCCTTGCAGAAAACAATTAACATAAGGTAATAGATCTGGTCAGGTAAAACTTTTGTAAACTTATCTTCAGTAATCGCTCCTTTTAGGCATACAAATGAGACAGTAGAGAAATACTACACAACCAACCATAATATAACAGATACACCTTCATGTTTCAGTTGAAAAGAGACCATTATGAACTATATATACAACATGATTATACACTTGTATGTCTTCCAAACACATTCTGTAAGAGGAAAACGTTGATTCTTCAGATTACATTTTCTTTTAATTATCAATCAGGTTTGGTGAGTGTGATACTTTTGTAGATATTTGGCAATAACATCTGTGACAAACACCTTGAAAATTACCGATCTTAAATAATTTGTTTGTGAAGCTTTTTCTTAACAGTAATTATTGAGCTTAGAAATCAAGATACAGATAGAGCTCAGTGGTCACTTAGGCTGATTTCTTTTTATATATGTCTGCTTCAATTACAACCAGTTTTCATGGTCAGTTTTTTACTTCAGTTTCTCCTTCTGAGTATGTTTTTATGTTTATGTTCTTGTTACTTTAGACATCATATCTTTAAAAATGCCTAAAGCTATGAAATTTCAATCATAAGTCTCTTTAGCTAGTTGAGCTACAATAATTTAGCTTCTTTGAAAGTTATATTTCACACATTTGACAAAAATTAAAAATGTATATTTTTATTTTTGAATATCTATTTGTATTAAATTTTTTGTAACACAAGTGCAAAGAATTAAGAGTTTATTTCAAAACAAAATAATAGAATTATAAAAATATTCACAATACATTTTAATATTACAAAAACAGAAAAAAAAAGTATTTTTGAAACATGTTACTCATAATACTTTTATCGTGGTGCCATAGATTTGAATGTTCTTTAATTTCGTACTGAACCAATATTAATCTTGGTAAGATTTATCTGTGATTACTATATGTATCTTACTTGAAAACTTACTGAAAAGTTTCCAATTTGCCTTAACTTTCCACACAATGAAAATATAAACAGCAGTTTCTAATGTTTTATCTCATCTGAATGAAATTACTGAATATATATATACATGAACATTTTAATAAAAAAGTTATAACTTCAACATAACCACATTTTGCTTAGATTTCTACAGTTAGGATATCAAACTACTATTTGTAACATTTTGCTAAAGATGATTCAGTATGCATTTGAAGAAAATAATATTAATAAACATAATCAGTTTGTCTACCTTTTAATTATTAGTTTGTTTGTTTGTCGCTCAACGGTCAATTTTTGCACACGAGGGCTAATTAGACCGGGACCTACGGTTTAAAGTGGATTCCAAACCACTAAAAACATCCATGCCCAAGGTGGGATTCGAACCCACGAACTGTTGAACCGAAGGCAAGAGGGTTAACCATTCGGCTGCCAGCTCGGCCTTTAAATTATTAGAAAAGTATAAAAATATATTACACATTCTTCCTAAATATATGTATTGCAAACAATTTTGCCAATTTAATATCAGCAATAAAATAATTCTTTTGAAATAATGAAAGGGCATTATAACTAGTCACTGAAGTTTCCAATAACATAATCTAAGTGCTTCTAACTGTTATCACTAAAATATTAAGCTTGTTTTAAGATTTTGCAAATACTTTGAGCTTCTTTAAATGTACAGCAACTTTAAAACTACTCTTGCTAACAAAAATGTTATAACCAAAGAATATAAACATAAGGGTATAAAACATTAGCAAAAGAAAAAAGTTCTGTGAAATATAAAGAAACTTTACTCAATATTTAATAGATATAAAAAATAAAAACTTACAGGTTTTTGTTGATTATTTTGTTCAGGATTTTCACTCATATTAGGAATTTCTGAGAATGTAAAACAAAACCTGAAAGAAAATAATATCGAATGTTATTCAAGTTATTGATAAAAACATAGTAACAGCATGTGTTTAGAGAGCATCACACACAGATCATGCAATTCACATCAGTTTAAATCAACCAAAAACATACATGTAAAATAAACTATTGTTATTGAACAAAAAAAAATACTCGTAGATAACACAACACTTTAAAATTATCTGCCTGACAGATCAAATTTTAAAACATAAAATTATGTTTAAACATACAAGAATAAAATACATTAATACAATATTATTTTAAATTTAAAAGATTAATGAGTGTTTACCATTTAAATAGAATTTTTATTTGCAGTAATCTTAGTAAAATTTTAAGTCATTAAATACAGTCAACAGCTATATTATAAATAAAAATACAAGTCCAATTTCAAAGTAGAGTTGATGAAATAATTTAGAAGAGAATATATATTTCATACTTATCATAGCTTAATCTATTAAAATAAACATTTTCAAATATATTACCCAAATTATAAATTTGGGTAACATAATAAAGCAACACATTTTAAAGTACAACTATCAACTTGTTAATCTATTATACTTAGCATTTTTTTTAATGATAAAATGCTGAAAAATATTTTGTTAAGGAGCATTAGATAATATAACTTAAGTGTTCTAATTGCAATAAAATTTTAAGGTATATTATTTTAAGGTATTCATTGATAAACTTTAAAATCTTTATTAGCTATATTTTCATATTGCATGCTGATTATAATGTAACTTAATTAACACAATTGCAAAGCACCAATGTTGATCACTGTCTTTCATGTGAGGAAAATAGATACTTTTATTCAAATATATATTGATGGTCATAATATGAGATTTCCATACACACACCTGATAAATACAGTAATTACTTATAGAAGCCATAACCTGATTATAAAAGAGAGGGGTCAGAAATCAATTTGATTATTGCTATATACTCATTTATTTCAAAATTATTTAGAATGAACAACTATTCAACTGCAAAAGATCAGAAGTAAAATGTTCACATTTTTAATTTCAAATTACGAATGGAAGTTCTCTTTAAAAAATCTTATTAACAATTTTACATTAAAATCACATGCTAAATGTTACACAAGAGTATAGTTTAATATTAGAAAGCAAATAATGAATACACCAGTTTTAAAAGTAGGTGGACAAAATAACATGATTTTGTTTCTCAGAAAGAATGTAAATGAATAAAACAATGATATAATATAAAGCAGTGTTTCTCAACCGCCGGTCCGCGGACCAGTACCGGTCCGCGAAATATCCAGCTTTTATAGGCCGACCACCGATACAGTACCCCAGAAGAAGATGTACGTTCAGGTAATCTGTGGATAATCAATCCATTTATTGATAATTATGATAACAATCTCACTACAGTCCAGGAAACAGAACTTATTGAACTGTTTTCAGATCTAGGACTTAAATCACAGTTCAAATCAATAAATATAAATCAATTCTGGATAAAGACTGCAACAGAATACCCCAATCTTCATGCAAAGGCGTTGAAGATTTTATTGCCTTTTTCCTCAACTTATTTGTGTGAAACTACATTTTCGGCTATGACTGTTATTAAGACGAAACATAGAAATCGACTTGCTCTTGCACCTGCTTTACGTGTAGCTGTAACTGGTTTAAACCCTAGGATTGACATTTTAGCCAGCAACAAAGACAAGCAGCAATCTCATTAATTTTAGTTTTTATATAGCCTTTATTTTGGTAAATTATTTTTTCCTTATTTGGTATCTACTTACGTTGTTCACATTTCGACTCATTGTTGTTTTGGCTAATATATTAATTAAAAAATAAATATATCATTCACGTTGGAATTTTCTTGGAGTTTTAATTAAGTTTTGATGCTTTTATTCTCGATGCAATATTATATAAGTAAGTTGAATATACAAATGTAAATTATAACAAACAAAATGCTTTAAAAATTATATATGTCTTCATGATTTATCTTTGTGAAAAATTGTGCATTGGGTCAAGTTATTAATATTACCGGTCCGTGCGAACGTGCCGAAATATTTTACCGGTCCTTGTAGTAAATTCTGTTGAGAAACACTGATATAAAGGATTATTACTAATATTAATTTTTTTTTATTTTCTAAAGTGTTTTAAGGTATAATAAATGCAAAAGCTAATGAAATAAAATGTTTTAGAAAAATAACTGAAAATAATATACTATTAAAGTTAAATTTAAAAAAAAAAAGAAAATTCAGACAAGAACAATTAACTTTAGAGCTTGAAAACCTAAGAGATAAATTTTGAGATTCAAGCTTATTAAAAGTATTTAAAACCACTGTTAAAATTTTATTATAAATGATAATATTTATAAGAAATCATAATTAGAAAATTATGTGACTGAGACTTGAAATATGTAATACTCAAAAAATTATTAATTCTACAACTAAAAGCTTCGCTTTCCCATAGAAATACTGCTTATGTAATAAGCTTTGAATTTGCAAAAATTTACATTATTATGAAAAAAAAGGATGTTCTATTTGATATAACAAAAATCAAAGAGGCAAACAATATTTATGAACAAATAAACTTTGTTTTTAACAAATAAAAATAATTAATTTTTGCCAATTTCCATATAATTATGTAAAAAATATTAAAAATCTATAATTTCCAATTAAATGCACCTAATGTAAAAAAAAAAAATAAGGATTATATATGAATGAGTTATGGCGTGAGAAAGTATATTTCTATTTTCTGACTTAATATTCATATCTTCTAAAATATTTAACATTATAATAAATTTAAAAAAAACATCTTATAAAAACAATTTTAAAAGCATATATAAAAATTTTTTACACCAATTTAATTTAAAGCATCTTCATATAAGCACTTTTAAATCTAAAGGAATTCTATTTAAATAAATACTACAACATATGAATAAGACAAATGACTCCAATGTTTACTTTATCTATAAAAAAATTTATATAAATTACTTAAATCCATTCAACAGATTTGATAGATTTTAAAGCATAAAGTTAGGAAATTTTAAGATAACTAAGAACAATTAAATTTCCTACAGATAAATATTTTTTTAACTGTAAAGTTAGAATTTAATATTACTTAAAAAAAAACCAAAAGGTATCATTTGGGATTAATAAATGATTAAATACATTTATAAATCTGAAAATGAATAGCAAAAATGATGTCTAAGAGAAAAAGGGAAATCTTGCACACTTCTAACTATACTATGCAAACATATGGATAGTTCATTATAATAAAAACAAGAAAAGTAGCAAGAATATGTAAATGGACAGCATCAGAAACTAAAAATAAATCAGTAAGTTTATTTGATTTATAAAATAAACCAAAATAAAAAATTTCTAACACAAATTATAGAAAATAAGCTGCATAATTTAACATTTAAGTTATTTACACAATTTAAAGCATTTAATAAATATTGATAATATGCAAATAAACATTTTTAACACACACATGTATTTAGTATCAATACAATTTTTCTTAAAATTTTTTATAAACAAAAATAAAATTTTTAACATATGGCTTTTATATATGCACTTAAAAGAAAATTTATACTAAAAGCCGTTAATAGTCGAACAGAGATCATTTACAAAACAAATAACTTTGTAAATTTCTTTTTTATTTTCAAATAACAGATTTAAAATTTCAAAGTAGAATCAAGAGCAATCAGGAAATCATTCATGCAATGCTTACTAAATATAGTAATATATAAGATCAAACAATTAAGATTTAAAATTTCTGAACAATTAATACAAAAGACATTTTAAATTGATATTCTTCAAAAATTGAATTTTAAACAACTATTTCAGATGATTTTCAAAATTTACTTAACCATGAGTATTCATGAGAATAATTAAGAAAAAAAAAGGTAAATGAAAACTGATATACAAATATAAGACTTCATATATTCCATGTATTTTATCTGTTTCTCATGTTAGTAATTTACTTTTATGTAAAGCTGCTTACAAGATTAAAAGACATTCACAAGATTTTTTTTATTTAACTGTCTTAAAATAACAGAAATTCACATTATCAATAAATATACTGAGAATTCTTTGAAATAAAAATATATTATTAAATCCAAATACACTCTGAAAAATGATATTTCTCTTTTAATTGAACAATTTGATTTAAGAAACAAATAATTTTATACAGATAATTACAAACACATTTCTTCGGTAACATACAACTCAGTCTTGTTTTGCTTCTTTTAAATCCACTTCTTTTCCTGATTTATGTAAAAGAGCAAATGCAGTTATATCTTCACTTAGGCAATGAGACAAAGTAAGACATCTATTGGATAAAAAGATATATATACCTTTTCTCTGGCAATGAAAGGGACTAATGTGGTTGCATCAGGCCCCTCCACCAGGTCATTTTCAAGCAGGAAAATCAGCTATGAGGAGAAAGAAAAATATAGATAAGCAGGATCAGAAAGAATGTTTTACGAGTTGTATACTGATAATAGTCCCGGGAATGTTTTGGATAAAATTTTTGTTGTAGGTAAAGTATTACAAAATAGCATGTAAATGTCCTTTTTTGTCATAAGAATAAAACTCATGCCATTTGCTTTAAGATTTTACAGTTTTATTCTAAAAATTAAAGTTTTATTTAGTTTTTGTGAATGTAGTGTATGTGTTTTGTTGTGTAATGTAAGAAATAATAATTTTACGCAACACAATATTTTTACAAAAAATTTTATATTACTTTTTGAAAGTAAATACAATGTTTATTTATTCATAACAAGACAATCATTTTACAATGTCACAATTTTAAACATTTTTTACATACAATTAAAGTTGTTTTTAGAGTTTTTTATTTTACAATTCAAACAGTTTGACAATATGCTGGCTTTAACCCATAAGAATTTTTGTAAATACAAAGGAAAGTATAATGTACAATCTTGTGTTCAAATATTTTGGCTTACTACTACTTATACATCATTTGTAGAGCTACCATACACAAAGCGACTTCTCAAATATGATTACAATAAACTTTCATATATCCTTTTTATTTATTAAATTGGAATGTTAATTTCATTGAACTAAAACTCAAGAATGAAATTTATTATTTAGAAGCAATGTTTTTAGGTATTTTTGTTTTAATTTTTTTCAGATACATTTCAATATTTAATATAGTAATTGTAAGCTTATTTAATAAAATAAACTTACAATTAATATAAAAATATTGCAATTTAACTTTTAGTTTGTTTTCTTTATTTATTATTTCTAATATAGCATAAATCTCTCATTTTAGTTTAAAATGTAACTACAGCTTATTGTATATTAATTTCCCATAAATGCTGCTTTAGTATCAATATTACATTTTAAACCATTTAAATTTAATTTTGAAGAAATTCAAAATTAAATTTAAATCATTTGTAACTGATTAGTTTTCAACAAATTTATTATTTTAAGTAGCAAATGTATAAAACATGCCAAGGATTTAGAAGTTTAAAAGTAATCGCACAAAAGTACTAAATTTAATTTCTTTTCTTTCAAAATACTTCAAAAAGTTAGATTACAGTAAATGAATAAAATTATACAAATATATTTCTCAAAATATTTTAGTGAAATATTTTTAAAATACATGATACAAAGCAATGTAATTAGACTCTCTTTGATAATTTATTTTAATCTTTTATAAAAAGATTATCTAAACAGTAATACACAATTTTTTTAAACATTTTTTATTGTAATTTATATCTTTTTTTTTTGGTACCTCAGATTTGGTCACCTTATTTTTAACATAGAAATTAGAGGCTATGGGAAAGCAAAACAATTTAAATTATTTTCAAAATGCAATATATGGAAACTTTGCTTAACCCAGCATATTAGACTTAGTTCACTTACAGAAGTAAATACACCTTTTTGTATGGTTATGTGCCTAAAGAAATCATGCGAAAAATTTCTAAACTTTTGTGAATAACCTTTTGAAAGTTTTATATACAATCCCACAAATGCTACTAAATAATTTTTTAAATGGATTTTCGGAAACAAATGTAAATCAATCAGGAACTATAATTCATGCAAAAATAAGTAGCAAATAAGCACATGTTTAACTAAATGTAATTATTCCTAAAAAAACAGACTTGTAAAGACATACATATATAAGCGCTGATTTCTGAAAGTCATAGTACACAAATACACAACATAGCTCTCATACATGCATGCATCATTAAATAATAAAAAAATGACAGAAAATTATAAAAATATATATAAAGCACTCACTCTCCAATTTTTTGTATTTCACCTCCTTTGCCTGTATATAATGTTAAACATCCTTTCCATATGGAAGCATAACTAAAATAATAAAATTATACTTTAATACAAGATAGTTCAATTTTATAATGCTATGTTTATAAATATTTCTTAATAATAAATGCAGTTCATGTGAAATAATAACTCACATATTAATTAAAAACTCTTTTTTACAACAAGAGTGCTGATCAGACCAAAACAAATGATTAAAATGAACTTGAATGATTCAAACATCTTTGCCTGAGACAGAGTTTGTCACTTGTTTTTTTTCACCCAAGGTATAATATAATCAGGATATGATTTAAAGCTTACAAAACACTTATACATATACACACTCAAGGTAGTAATTGAACAAAAAAGTTATTGACTGAAGATTATAGATTAAAATTACAAGCACAGAAATATTAGAGACAAGTGAATGCTTAATAATTTAGAATTTAAATTATATTATTTATGAGAAAAAATAAAAATTATAATCAATAGCAAAAAGAACTACAAAATCTATAAATTTTCAAATGAAAATTACAAGGAACAAAATTTAGCAAATGATTCAAACTTATCAAGAATTAGAATAATTGATTTTTCTTTTTAAAAGTCAATATAAGAATATATACTAAAATTAAACTCAGTGGCATGACAGCCCATATGGGGAACATGGCCTACGGTGCCCATATCTGTTTTCATGACCATGGGCCCTGTGATGTGAAGCATATTTCCCAATTAAGTGGTTAGCCAAACACAAAACTCTCAGTATATAGTTCTCAAGCATGCTCAGTAATAGGTTTTATTAAACTACTGAAGAGATGAAAGGTTGAGTCAACCCTGCCCAGCCCAAAGACTGAATGTAGGACTTGTTTTTGGGAATGTGAAATACTAGCACTACACACACACATACACAATTAGGGTTATAACAATATATATCTTATGAAAATGTTTAATAAAATTAAAAAGAGACTATATTACAGTATTAAGGATTAAATTACAAGACATTTTCACTATATATAGAATAATTCTGTACATATTTCAGAATAAAGTTGATTTATTGATTTATTTTATTGCAAGAGATCTCAGCTGCGTCAAAATAAAGTAATGTGTTTGATAAGTAAAGTGCTTCAGTAAATCATTGTTCAAGAACTAATTGACAGATAAATGTTATATAATAATTTAAATGTTTTTTGAGAACCAAGAGTTTCATGAAATTAATGCCATCCAGAGCAGGTTTTATTTGATTGTTTTTTGTGCTCATCTTTCCTGCATTTTGAAATGTTTTGAGATGTAGAACAGGAATCTATTCTCACATCTGTTACAGAAGAGGATACATTAATTGCTGTTTTAAGACTTTTTTCACAAGATTTTGGTTTTTTAAATTTTGTATCATCAGACTTAGATTTATTGGTAATTGAAGTAGATTTCTGTGGACTATTAGAAGTTATCTAAATCCAATTTACTATCAAAGTTGAAAATGGAGCAGATTTTGATAAATTATTTTTCTTTGCTAGATTGTTGCTTATTTTTGCATCTGTTTGTAAAGTAGAAGAATATGAAACACCAACTTTTGGTGTTATGTTTACTATTTGTCTTACTCCTGGGAAAGTAATTTATTGCAATTGCCTCTTTCTCGAAGATCTATACAAGGCAAGATTTGGAAAATGTAGCCTATGCACCAGTAGTTACAACACATGAAAATTTCTGAAGCACAAGCATTAGCTTCATGACCAGAGAATCTGCAAATTTTCCTCACATAGGGCCAGTACTCCTACATGCTTGTTGGGAGTGACCATATCTCTGACATTAAAAGCACTTAAGAGGGTAAAGAATGTATGAACAAAGCTAGCAGTTTATATAATTTGCTTTTATGGATTTTGGCAATACTGGTGCCTGAAAAGTTAAGACAACATGTTGGGTAGGGATAAGTATACAATCACGTCGAATGTCTATATGACATGCAGCACAAACTCCTGGATCATGTAGTTTTTCCAAAATTCTGCTTTTGTAACATGTATGAAATCGGGACTAGAAAAGGCACCACGAAACTCATTTAAAGTTTCATAAAATGAAGTTTCGACTGGATATGAATCCAATTACTGATTATCAAAGAGCTTATTTTTAGTCAACTTGAAAAAGATCTCCTGATCATAATTTTTTAACATTTTCTGTTACCAATAGTTGATGTTAAAAGTTTTTGTATCAGAAAAGGTGACACTACATGAAAATAGCCTTATGTTTATCAACATGTAACAAATAGGTAAATTGGCTTCAATAACTTGAGAATTAGAACCCATAGAATATTTGTAAAGGTTCAGGTTCAACGGTAACGGCCATCGTGGAGCCCCACAAGGGATGGCAGCCTAATTCTCTGGATATTTTCAGCCTTGGTACTTACTTTAATGCTAGTTGACACCCATACACTAGGAGACACCCCTGGAGGCAGTGACCACCCTTAAGGCCAAGTCCAAGGATGTGACCCCTTTGCTTGATGCTTAGCAAACTAGCCATGACTGTAGCTAGGTACCAGTTGACTGATATATAGAGGACCACAGTGTACCTCCCTTCTAAAGGGTTGCCACACACAGCCAACAAGTGGGGATGACTGTCCATAAGAAGCAAGAAGCAAAGTAGCTACAGCTACTCATGGAGAGCTCCCTCGCTGGCAAGCAAGGGATAGAAATAATAATAAAATATTAGAATGAGAAGAGAGGGAAAAAAACAGAGAGAACATAGATACCTGGGTACCTTGGGATTGGTATACCCATACTCATCTAAAGAAGGTGAGTCCCACGAAGGGGAACGAAGTTGTTAATTCGCAGGAATGTAATAAGTTTTATTCCTTTTATAATAGGTTAAATTTAAACAAAAGAGAAAGTAGGAAAGCTAAGATGGAATTAAAATATTTCTGAACTTTAAATGATTTTATTTTAATTTTTTATCAATAAATATACTTCTATTTTTAAAATAGTAAAAAGTTTATCAGAAAAAGCTTATTTGATTTCATTCTAATTAGCTAAAAATTCAATTATAAAACAGCTTTCTCTGTAATTTATCCCCAATTTTTTACACTACATTTAAATTAATTTGGGTAATCGAAAAAATCATCAGCATATTAAAAAATATTACTTTTATTTTTCTGTTATTTAAAGCCAGAAGTGTAAATTTAAAATAATATTTTTGACAACACAAGAGCGAAATTAAATGGTAAAAACTGATTTAATATCACTGTCATACTCTTAGGAATGCAATTTAAGACACTATAGACATAAACATTATATAAAAAAGTTACATATAAGCAAATTGCAATCATATAATATATATATACACACATACATTCATACACACTTATGTTTATTTCTTTCTAATTTTTTACATCTAAAAATGATAATTGAAAAAATATCGAAATCTTCATATAAACTATTTTTAGATGTTTAATAAGTATTACGCAGTTAATAAAATATAAATTTTAATAAAAAACATCAGTAACTTAAATTTGTCAATATAACTTACAATGACAAATCTTACCATTGTAATCAGTTCAATTTTTTAAGATGATTTTCAATTTCAATTGATATTTCATAAACCTGCCAAGAACGAATGATATAAACTTTTAAAACTTTAAGTTTACAGCATAAAACTATCCGATTTTTTTGGCACTGTTAAATTTTTGCATTTTACCAAATATAGGAAGCAAAATGTTAACTTGTAAACATATTTGAGTTTGGTCCATGTTTACTAAAATTATCAGTAATCATTTACCAATAAGTTAAATATTTTTATTTTATGGTGATTATTTTCAGTTTTTTAGTATATTTTTATTTATAATTCTTCAGGAATTAGAATTAATATCTAAAAACTTCTAAAATGACAAATATACATAATTATTCATTAATAAAACAATTAGATATATGATACTCAAAAAATAAGCATTAAAATTTTTCACAAAATTAAACAGAAACTAAACCTTCTAAAAGCAAAGAGATCTTTTATTTTTATTTTATTTTCAATTTATCAATTAATCAGATATAAAATACTGTTAATTTAGAATTAATACTAAATTTTGTTAATTTAGATTTGCAAAAATTATAATTAAGGAATTATTGTTACATATTTTTTCTAATTTTACATTATTCTTTCATAAAATCCATTTAAATGCTAAATATTTGATAAAAAAATAAATGTATCAGATGTTTAGCAAGCACTTGTAAACTACCATAGTACATTTTGGAGCACTAATGTATTATTGGATAATTTCAACAAAGTGCTTTTATTTAAAATACTAAATTATATATATAACATGAATAATAAAAACTAAGGATTAAGTGTAATTTTCATATTTTTGTAAAGTTAGTAATATTTCAGTTTTAAAAATATTTTTTATTTATAATGAAATTAAAAGCCTTCAAAGTTACAAATTAAATCCTTTTTGTATAAAATAATTATAAAATAGCTGCAAACATAGTTTATTGGATTGTATTACAAGAAATACAGAAGAGAGAATTTCCATACCCTTTAGTTAATCTACAAATATCTCCTTGTTGTAAATAAACTCCTGGATCATCCCATACAGATAAATTAATACAAGCAGATCTATCAGCTACTTTACACGTTCTTACTTCGTGACCATCTTTTGTCATATTTGGACGACCTATAAATAAGTAATAATATCTGGAATAAATAAATGCAGAATATAAAGCACACTAGGCTCATTAACAATATATTTATGGTATGAAATTTTAAGTACAACTGCTGTATAAACTAGCATGCCAAATTCTGAATTTTTTTGGCGATGAAGGGATGTTGTTAAGATGATGTATTGTGACATCTCGTGACGACATAAATACTAGGGTTGCCAATATATATATAGAATTTTTAACATAATTCTTATTGGTCACCATCTATGATGTAATAATAAAAAGGCAGGTTCCCAGATAAGCAAGGAAATCCACCAAAAATGTGAACAAACTAAGAATTTCGCATGCTAGATTATAGCGCTGCTATGCAAAAATTTTATTACAAACATTATCCATATACATTACCTCCCACTAACATAAATAAAACTATTGAGATATATTTACATAACTTCATACTAAATTTAAATTTATGTTAAATTTTATGACAAGAATATAAATAATAATTTATATATAATTCACAAAGTGTAACAATATATATTTAAAAAAGGCTTTAAATGAATGTTGAAAATTTTTAACAAATAAATCAAAAAAGTTCAATTTCACTGATGGAAAATTTTTAATTAACAAATAATTTCTTTTTGCACATAATTTGGAATAAAAAATTAAAAAAAAAAAATAAAAGGTGTCTTGATTCATGTACTAGAACTTTTTTACAAGTATAAACAAGGAATTGCTGATAATTTTGAATTTAAAAGATAAGAGTTTATAGAGATCATAAGAATTTAAATTTATGTTTATCTTTTTAAAGTGACGACTTGTAAAGCAGACTGCTTGCAAAATGGATATAAAATATTAAATAGATCACATTTTTAATTTGTTCCGAAAAGATAAATGCAATAAAATGTAAAATCAAATGTTCTTTATATTAATGAGTTTGATATAATACACTATAAGTTTAATTTGTTTCTGCATTACATAGATGTAATTTTATTTTATATTTATACCATTAAAATGTAGTCATTAGTAACTTTTATATTAAGAATATTCTGAGTATAACTAGTATGGATAAAAAGCAAATGGGGTTGTATGGGATGGTTGGCCAAATCTAGAAAAGTGAAATTTTGAATCTTTAATTTTTTTACAGAACATTTTCAAAAATAAATTTTATTTTTCTTCTAAGAAAAGACCTAGTAATACCATTAAAATTCTATTAGTAAGCTATAAAAAAATTTATTGTCTAAAATTTTATTTTATTTGTCACAAAATAATTTTTAGCACACGAGACTACAGATTAAAGTACACTGTAAATTATTACAAATTTACAACTGGAGTACACATAATATGAAATCTTTTCAATAAAACATCTAAAATTAAAGACTATTACCATCAAATTTAATTATATAATTAACAATAAATCCAACCTACATAAATATATTTTGCTATATCAAAAAATCTTAACATGAGTTTTGAAACTTATTGACCATATATATAATTGATAGTATACATAATTATGTAATCAAAATATCTTAAATGTTAAAGAAATAACTACTCAATTATATTACACAATTTAGAAAAAGGAAAGAAATTCCATTAAAAATAATAAATCAATCACTGACAAGAGATAAGTTTAAAAGATAATTAAAATAGTCAATAAATGCTTCAAGGGGTACCCAATTGTAAACTTTTAACAAAAAGAGTCCTAGCCAATGAATGTTAATATTATATTAATTTTTATTTTCCATTCAGTGTTTCTTCTTACTTAAGTAGCTAATTAATATTAATAAGTTAAGAAATAAAATATTTAAATTTATATAATTTTACCCTGGTTTGAATTATTAACCAGTAACCATTTATTCATAGTATTGTGAATAAGATGCCCTCTAAAACATTCTAAATGTCCAATAATGGTGTGTATCTTTCAATGCTTGCAAAGTTGGGGGGGCATTCCAATGTCTTGATAGAGCATTTCAGAAATCTGAAAGCTGAAAGCCTGGTGCTAATTGTTAAGCTGCCAATTTGGTTCACTATAGGTAAATCCTTTAATAACTTTTACCATAAATTTTTATAATTTATTTATGATAAATTTTAAATTATTTATTAACAAATTAACAGTAATTAGAATCATATCCTACTTAGGATTTCTTTTTATTAAAATGGATTTAATATATTTTTGTTTCCAGGAATAAAAAATTTATTTCTTATACATGTAATTAGTTTTATAAAACAGACAAATAATTTTAATTGGTACATGCTAGTTATACATTAACTCCCACTTATCTCACTAACATTATTCAGAATGAATCATATTATAAAGATATTACAAGCAAAATAATATTTCAAAGAAAAATTGCTTAAACGCATTAAGAGTTCAAAATAATATTAGTACGTTTATTAATTACTAAAAATTAAAAGATGATTTTTCTGCCTCAAATAAATGCTAAAATGTTTTATGTACTTAAATCTGAAAAAAAGCATATAAATAATAAAAAATTGATTTGCAATAATTTTTAAATTTAATAGTAACAATTAAAAAAATAGTGATTGTGCAAATACAAGAGCAATCATATGGTACTACTTAAAAATGAAACTATGAATGATAGAAATATAGTGCAACTGATATAAATGTGATAAAAAATGATGAAAATCACCAAGATCAACAACCTAGAACAGAAAGTTAATTTAATTTAGAATGTAAGCAACATTAATTTTTGTTAACACCATTTAAATAAATCTATAAATTAAACAAGGGTAGTAGCATGTTTAAAAGAATAAAATTTTAATTCTTAAAAAAGTTTGATAGATAGTTTTGGATGAAATTCATAATTTTTTTTGATTAGAAAATCTGTGCCTTTTCACATTGAAAAATAATCAAAACATCCATAGTAATGCAATACAATTTTCAGAAGGAATTTAATAAATACGTAGAGATATGTGTAGAAATAGACTCGTGGTAATCCAATTGATGGAAAGTGTATTTAGAAGATTTGCTATAAATAAAATAATATAACCTATGAGCTCCCAAGGACTTACTGAATTGTGTGAGTTGCAAAGTTAAATATAAATTATAAATATAAATTAGACTCAGTAATATTCCTAGTTAGAAGTATGAATTTATACAAAAAGCTAAAAAAATTTAACTTTAAATCAAATGATTATTAGAATTATCAAATTTTGAATAACGAAGTTCATGATCGTGGTAGCACATTTGAAAAGTGTACAATACATTATTTTATTATTGATTGATATTATGATGATTAATGATAGAATTGTATTTTAAAAAAGTATTGGGAAAAAAATTAAACTTATACAGTTAAAATCATGAATGTGCTAATTTGGGATTCCTGAAGATGAATAAAAATGAACAGATAAAAGAGAATTTAGAATGCAAACGGTTCTATACTAAAACAGTTCTACATTTAAGTGTAAAATATTTCATTTATTTGCGAAATACAAAATAAAAATTTATTTTAAAATGTAAATAATACTATTTTTAATTTAAGAAAAATAAAATTAAAAATTATTTGAATGAAAAAGAATCAATAATTGAAATTTTTAAGTTACAGAGATTAATGTATAAAATTAAGTTTCAAGAAAAAAAAATTTGCAAATAAATTTTTCATGAGAAATAAATTTTTTTATAGAATTTTAATTTTGTATTGAGTATTTGTATTGAGTTTGTATTTAAGTATTTGTAAATTGAAACTTTATGTAGTTTTATTCAGGCAATCATAGGCATTGCCTTTGTATTAACAAATGTTCTTTCATATAACTTAAAAAATAAAATAATATGAAAATATTTAAATGGTCTTTATAACAATAAAAATATGGGCAACGTTTTTAAATGATAAAGAAAAGAACACTATCTTATCACTAAGCAAAATCACAAATTTATTAAGCCTTTGCTTCAAAATTTTATTTAATTTAATAAATATATTTTATATAAAATTTTGAAATCTCTTTATATTTTAACACACTATGATTGGAATTCTACATTTATTTAATCTACAAGAAAGTATTTACTTACATCACCGATTTCCGTTAATTCCAGCAATCAAGTGGAAAAAAAATAAGCCAAGTTGTTTTATTTAACAGGAAGCGCCAAATTTGGCGTGAATCCGCTTCGTCATTTTAGTAAATTTTAGATTAACAGTGAATCATGTACAAATGTGTACTTGTATATATTTCATATATTAATGCCTATTAACCAAAAAATATTAACAAATGATGCAAATTTTAAATTTTTTTCAAAATTCGAGGAAAAAAAGTAGTGTAATTAACGTTTATCTTGATTTAAACAAATGAATAAAAACTTTTTTCAAATTCTTATTCATTTTTTACTCATAAAATTAAAACTAGCACGAGCGGTTAAAATAGCAAATATGAAACGCGATTATACATATAAAGATTGAAAATGTAAGTGTGGTTAATAAACTGCAACATTTGGCGTTTAATGGCAATATTTGGCTACATTTTATTTCGCGGAAGTGGTCTACGGGATATTAGCTAAATTCCTAATAATGTAAGCGCAGTGGGTTGATTGAATACCGAAAATGACAAATCATCTAGATTCTTACAAATTGATCAAGGTTAAAATGAAAAAAATCATAACCCTGTATAAAATAAAAATCCTTTAAATATTTTTACAATTTATATAATTTTTTACAGTTAATAATTCTTATTATACTAAACACAAACTATTAAATTGAAGCAGAAAATGAACTAATTTAAATACACCATCCACTACTCGAAAGATATGTTAATGAATTAAAAAAAAATAATTTTTTTTAATTATTTACTACAAAAATTTTTATTTACTTTATAAAAAATCGACAAAATTATTTTTACTACATTTATGCATAGTTGGAATTAATTTAATAAAGTAATTAATAAATTTTTTAACAAAAAATTTAAATGAAGATAAAACAACATTTATTAATATAGTTGTCTTTTCTTGAAATATTTTACAAAATTTTCACACGGAAGACTTTGGATCAATCAGATTCATTATCATTAAGAAAACAAAAATAAATTATAAAACATCACTTATATGAGAGAAATGCATAAAAGGAGACTGCAAATTCTCGTACATCCGCACAGGAAGGGGTCAAGTAAAAATTGCTGTTTGGTGTAAATGCGCAATTTTATGCGAAATGATAAGACATAAATTGGGTAAAAATTGTTTTCTATACATGCCTTTCTTATATAGAATAAGAAATATGCAACTCATTATCAAACATATTTCGATATTACTAAAATTAACAACTTATACTTTTTCTGAAGTTTATGGAACACCCCTTTTAAAAAAATTAGTTTAAAACTTTCTTTTAAAAAAATAATATAAAAATTAACTAAACAAAATGCAATATATTTTTATCCTTTTATGGTAAAAAATCAGTTAACTTCATTCAGTTGTAAAGCTGCAAAATAATTAAGTTTTATTTAAAATGAAGTAGTTGCGCAAATAAGATTACTGTACAAACCTGAAAGAGTTAAATTACTTTTTCAATTAAGTAAGTCAAAATAAATTTTTAACATAAAATTTACAAAAAATAAATTAATAAAATATTATAACAATTTAATAATAATAATTTGCATTTTATTAGCATGAGACTAGCAAATTTAATCGAAATGATTGTTAAATAATTTTGATTTAAAATTTAAACCATTTAAAAATATTAACAAAAATTAATCTTATGAAAAAATTATTAATATGATTATATTAACAGTTAAAATGTTACTAACTAACCTATTTCAAGAACTATAAAAACAACATTTAAACTTTTCATTCCAGGTTTAATATCTCTAATAACAGTCACACTATTGCAATCCATTATTTCAAACAGAATAAGTGAGGAATTTTTTAAGGTACAGTTGAACGAGGGAAACGCGGGCGAGGAGAAGTGAAAAGGTAAAAGCAGCATACAGACTTCGATTAGCGTTTAAAGCAGAAACAATTTTCCGTACAAAACGGGGTTTCACGGAGCCTCTTGCTGGCACATCCACACCACACGACGGATAAACTGAAAATAAAATTGAAGTCACAGTTTTTAAGCAGCCGTTGCCATTCTATGAACCTTAATTGTAATGAGAAAGAAAATCATTGAGGGAAAAATCACTAACGCAGTTTGTTCATTGACTATTCTGCTGAAACTGAAAGTTCAGATAAATCTCGCTAGATGACACTATCAGTAATCTAATAATATAAGGTAAAACAAAGAAAAATGTTCCTCATACATATTTTAATTTTTAAAATAAGTGAAACATAAAACCTTTGTCCTAGTTTTTTGTATTTATTTGAGTTAACTTTTTAGTTTAGCAAAATATATATTTCTGAAAAATTATTTGCTCGCGCGCGTAATGTCTTTCTTAAGAATAACAAAGGACTTAGTGTACAAGGTAAATTAAAATTTGTTCTCGGAAACTTTTTACAGAGTAATATATCTTGGATTTTATGTATATTTTGAAAGCTATATTGAATTACATTTCATGTGTGGTTATATCTTTTGAAGTTAAACATCATTATATTTATATAAAGTTCTTTCATTGATCAAATTAATAATTTTTCACTAATCATTGAAAAAGAAAGTTACACAAAAATATGAACTAACAAGGAAATAATTAACACTAACATTCTAAAAATAATAATCAAAGTACATACGTTATTCGCTTTATATTGATATTTTATTCGGTGGTCTCTGCTAATTTGATATAGCTTCTTGAGTTTATTTCTGTTTGTTTTCAAAATTCTCAGGTAGCGGGGTAGGAGATGAGTGAGACGGGGAAAGTGGGGTTTTTCTGATTCACAGTACGCTGCATGCAGTTCCGCCTCCAAGCGAATCGCCTCATTTTCAATTTCATCTCCTGTGTTTGTATTATATTAAACGGATTATTATTTAAAATTTGATTATATTTGATCCAATCCATGTTATGAAGAGTGGAAGTATTAATCAAAGGAATATTAAAGTCAAACTCGATCATGACTGGATTATGATCCGAACTGATTTCCGTGATTGTGTTAATTTAAGTATATTTTAGTGTTCTTCTGATGAGTTCAGTATCAATTGTTGTTGCTGAATTAGCATTAAAATATGTGGTTGTATCAAATGCATGGATTTTTAGTTCGGCTATATCAGCGAATTTTATAATTATTTGACCTGTTTTGTTGTGTGACCTACAGTTCCATGCAGTGTGCTTGGTATTAAAATCTCCAAATATTAAAATATCATAGTTAGTTGTAAGCATTGCTTCAAGATCCATGTTTATGTACTGTTACTGTGGTCTAGGTTTGATAAATGTGGAGCAGAATGTAATATGGGGTAGGGTTGGCAGGGTCAATGTGACCAAGGTTGTCTCTATTGTAATTAATTTGTGTGTTGTGTTTTGAAAGTGTGGGAGACTACTCTCTTGACAAAAATAACTGTTCCACCCCCTGCTAGGGTGACATTTCTATAGCACGCATATCCGAATTAAGATTATACCTGGATTGTGCTCATTTACAAAGTCACGAAATTTGACCATTTTGTTTCTAATGCCACAGGAATTCCACAATAAAACTAGAAATCTCCGTTGTGTGGCACACATTAAGGGATGTTATAAATTTGTTTAAACATGTCTATGAGGACAAACATTTTATCCATTGGGTCAGTTTTGGACTGAATTCTTTTGATGGATTCGAGAATATTAATTCCATTAAATACTTCTCTTATTTCTCTTAGGAGTGTGAATAAATCATTAAATTCGTTTTTAATTTGATCTTGTCCATTGTTTGGAACAGTTGCATTGATTGAGGGGGTGAGGATTCGAGTGCCACGGTAGCGGAGGTTTCTTTATGACCAGCCACTATACTTGCGTATGAGATCTCCTCTCTTGTATGGCTACTTTTAAATATTTTCGTTTTCGGTTTGGGGATGATAGCTTGCAGGATAATTCCCATTAGAATTGCAGCAGACTGGGGATTCTATTTTTTGTCCTTGGGACATGCTTTTGTATTATGTGCTTCTGCACATTTCAAGCAGCGGAGTGCCATATGGCAGAAATTGCTTGAGTGGTGAAAACGTTGGCAGCTACAACACTGCATAAGTGTTTCGTTTCCCATATAATGTTCGATAGTAGGGTTTAAAATATGACTCAAATTTTTTTAATTTAAATATAGCACTTATTTCTGGGCCATTGTAGAGTTGTACCAGAAAATAGAGGTAGGGGGTTTTCCATTTCTCTGGGTAGTCATACTTTTGTCTAGTAGACGTCGATATGACATCATCAGCGGGATGTACTTTAATCCAATAGACATCTCTTTTTGGTTCAGTTTAGATCCATGGCACGTCAAATATCCACCTATTTTACGACCACTATACGTCTACGCGACGTTGCCATTGGATGGTTCATGGAGGAGAAATTTGGATGTATTCATACGCACTGCTCTATACTAGGTAGCTTTATGGATGTATTCTAGATATGCGAAGATATTGAAATAATCCCTCATCCATCTTAGTGGCTCATATATTTTTGTCCACTAGACAATGAGAAAATTGTTTTTAATTAGCTTGTTACTTATAAAATTGCTTTTGCATTACATTTTTAAAAATTTTCAGTCAAATACAAAAATCAAGATTTTTTACAGATTTACTGTTCAAGTTTAGTTAATGTGATAAAATTCTCACAATTGATAAATTAACATTATATTTTTATGCTCAAAACAATAAAATAGTCTAGTTATTTTATTGTTACTATTTTATAGTTAACCTTTTAAAAATTTAGTTTCTTAATGTTTAAAATAAAACGATTTTTTTTCTTTGGAAAAGTTGAAATTACTTTTACTATTATAACTAGAGAGTAACAATAAAATAGTCTAGGATATTTTTACTTGTAGAGTGTAATTTTTTTTATTTTAAAAATCAGGTAAATTATTATTCATAGTTTTTTTTTTTTATCAATTTTGTAGCAAGAGAAATTTATAAGAATTATTTATTTCTCAGCCTAATATTTTAACTAATTAGATATAATTTTAACACTGTCTTTTTTTGTACAAGATAAAAAAAAGTTTATCTCTTTTAACTAAAATTTTCCACTGAATTGAATATTCCAAATTATTATGACAAAAAATTCTGAAAATTACTTATTTCATTGTTTAAAAGCTGAATTATTTTTCTTTGTAAAAGTTAAAATTTGTTTAAGAAAACATTCCAGCAAGAGAGTGTAAATATTATTTAATTCAACAAAAAAATAACTGATAGAATTTTATTAATGCACACAATTCTAATTATTTACATTATACAGAAATATTAATTAACTGAAATGTTTGATTCTTTCACTGATAAATCTTGCTTTTGCATGACGTAACCAGTTCATTATCAAGTTTTCATTTCACCATCGGTTGTCTTTGAATACTGTGGAGTTCACTGCACAGCATCTGAAAATAAAATTAAGTACATTTAAAATAATTAACAATAACGATTAACATTTTAAGATCAATAACCTCAGACAAAATAATAGTAAAATTCCAGAAGACAATTTTCATGAATATTTAATACTTATCAATCTGATTAATACATAAAACTGATTGAATGTAAATCTCATTAATAAAAAACTGCATAAATTAATCAGAAAAATGTAAAAAATTTCCTTCACTAATTTAAGACATTAAGTAACTTTATAATAGCATTGTTAGAAATATATTTTTAATTTAGTAAATGTTTTAAATATCTAATTACCAATTCAATTTCTAAGAAATAACAGCTTTGTAAATATGGCAACTTTTGTGTTTAATTAAATAATTAAAATTACAAAATGTTTAAAATATGTTCCAAAAACCTTCAAATTATCAGATAGAATTGAAGATTACTTTTATAATGGGAACAGTGCTTAAGTAATCAAACAAAGAATTGAATTAACATATTAGCACTTATATAAATATATTTCATTAAAAAAATTTTTTATGAGAAATATATTTTCCCATCATTTCTACAAAAGAAAACTTTCAATGACATGCTTATTCAAACATTGCACTTACCAAAAACTAACTGCTTCATATTCAGTCCATCACAAAGGATTTCTTATCTTTAGCACCAAAATAACTGAACTCAGATGCAAGTTCATTGGTTATTAATTTTTTCATGATGCTTATTATGCAATTCCCAGAAGAAGTTCCCCCAGACAAGCTTAAAAAGTGGCACTGAAACAAAACAAATAAAAATATAAATATTTTATAATTAAAAACATTTTATAATTTGAAACTGAAATTACTGCATTAATTTTAGCAACACTATACATACATTATATAGTCATAATAATAATTATTATTTACAGCATAAAACTCACATAAGTTTTAGAAAGATAAATTTGTAATGTATTCCTACATTTAAAAAAGCATTTATAAAAAAATAACTATTTAAACAACACAAAATCAAATCAACTTTAGTATAATAACAGTCCCATACGATACAATTTTGTCCAGTAGTTGTTGATATGACATCAGGTGGACGTACTCTAATACAGTAGACTTCTCATTTTGGTCCAGTTTAAATCCATGGCACATCAAATATCACAATACCAATTTTAGAAATGTTTATCTTTTTAATTAGATATATGCTAAACCTAAGGGACAAATTTCTGAGAAAAATACACTATTTAATCTTTTACCCTTTGGAACTGATTAAATAACTGAAATTACAAAATATTTAAAATTTGTAATGAGTCTTTAAATTAGCAAAACAAGAGTTAGATTAATAGGTAAAATTTAACATTTCCATTAAAAGAACAGAACTTAAATAATCAAATAGAGAATTGAATTTACATATTAGTGCTCAATATAAACAGAAATGTCATTTACTAAGGGATATATTAAATGTTCTGATTAAACATTATCATTTTTACAACAGTAAACTCTTAATAAACTTTAATACATGAAATGTTTATTAACAATTTTCACTCAGTCGAAACAAATTGATATGTTTTTAATCCTTTAGAGGCTTTGTTTTCTCTTACTCTACATTAGTTCCAAATAAGCTTAAATAATGCAGAAAAATTAAATTTTTTTATTTGTTTATTTTAAATTTAATCTCATCCTCAGGTATATAAATTTGTTATTCTCATTTAACTGAAAAGGAAAACAAAATTTAGAATTTATAATTGAGGTACATTTTATCCAATTCAACTTTATCAACCAAAGTAATTAAAGTATAACACAATAAAAATATTTAAGATTATAAATATAAAAAGCTAACTATTTATAAAACAAATAATTTTTTCAATTTATTTGAAACTAGGTTCAGCCCATCATAAGTAATTTTTCATGCCTAGCAGAGTAGAATATGAAACACTATAGAAAAAATGAATTTCCAATCAACATTTAATAGATATTTACTGTGATGAAATGTGTACATTTTTTAATAATATTCAAATTAGATCAATAAAAACAAATATTTAATAGAACTAAAAATCAGGTTATTGTGTGAAACGTAGATGGCATTCAGTTTATTTTTGCCTGTCTTTGAAGTCTGTAGAAAAGTGAATTACTGCAAAATAAATTTAAAGGAATATAATTAAAAATAGAATATTGATATTTCTGTTTAAAACTAAATCAGAGCATCATTTATTAAATCAAATTAATCAACAAAATTTGAATGGAAATACACATATAATATTCATTCTAGAAACTTTGTTCGTTGTTCTGTTTACGTAAGCATTTTGTTTTTAATTTCACTGAGAGCATGCTTCTTAACTTCCTTTCAGGGTATACACATACAAGCAAATGGTTTGAATTTCAGAAATTTCAGTTAGTTACTAATTTCATTTTTCACAATAAACTAAATTATTCTCATACAAATAGATTTTAACTATATTGATTTAAAAATAACTTTAGTAGAAATGAAATCAACACATTAAGAGTTTCATTTGGTATTATAATTTATGATTTCTTCCTGAAAATGAGCATTCTTATATTAATTTACTTAGATATATAAAGTATAATTTAAAAAATAATTTATTTTGAAGACATTATGATGAGATGGTTTTTGTAAGAGTATTAAACAAAATAGTAATATAAAATAAGAATATACAAAATATACAGCATTAAAAGCATTATGGAAATAGGAAATTTTGCTTCTAAATTAAGTGAACACAAAATCTTATAAAAAATCACATTCACAAATCACACAGTCACATTCTAAACTAAATCACTGAAGAATTCATACTAAATCGTTTTACATAATCTTAAACATTTATTCTTATTAAAATAAAAAAAATGCGTACCATGTGTGAATCAAAACTTTAAATTCTAGAACCTTTAGTAGACAACAAATTTAAATCTTTCAGAAGATTCTCCAGGAAAGTAAGAATTCCAAATCTGGTATAGGAAGTAAGCATATCTTCCATTTAACAACAATATATAAACATTAATTTTCAAGTATACATTTTAACAGCTCTTCATTTGAAATATTAGTCCAGCATACATTAAAATAATTGGGTGATATAATTTTTTCTTGCTAAGTAGCAAAATTTTGAATTATGGATTTAAAATTAGATATTCAATAAAAAAACACACAGATTTTTAATTCATCAGTAAAAAGTATTTTAACTAAACATTAAATCTTAGAATTAAGACTATCTTTAAAATAAATTTTTAAATTTGAATCAAATCCTAATATTGATTAATATTTATCTTGTTGAAATCAAGAGATAAATACAGAAGTCTTTGACAAAATAATAATAAATATAAGTAATTTTGGAGAGAAAAATATTTTGAATTGCAGGATATTAAAATGGTTTTTATTCAAGAAAATTATTTTGTGGTATAATAAATTTTCTTCCAGCAATTTTTATCCTAATTACAGTGTTTGCATTTCTTCAGCCTAAAAATAACTGGAAAATTTAATGATATAAAAAAATTATTACATTCTGCTACTAAGCACATTTTATAAATAAAAGCAATATGTATCTTTTAACGTTTATTTAAAATAGTTACAAATGTAATTTTTTAAAGTAAAAATACACTTAATTATGGTAGGTATTCTACTCTTAAATAACACTATTCAGGTTTTGGGGTAAAAATATATTTGAGGGTGCCTCTATGCGCGATTTCAAATTTTCGCCCCAAGCGCCTTACAGCTCTGTCGCCAACTTACATACATTATATTTAAAAAGTAATCTTTTCTAATTATAAGTAATTTTTTTTAATTTTAGAAAGTTTCAAGATTAAATATGTTGCATATACCATCAACTGTTGACTTTTTCAACTAGATGCATATGATCTTATTATAAACAAATATTAAGTTATATTATTGTAACTGTTCATTTCAATAGTATTTGTTAACATAAAAATTATTATTGAAATGAATAGTTGAAAGAAAAACATTCTATGATTAAGACTTTTGAGCAGCAATAGCACTATTCTGGAAATGGTCACTAATCAATGTCCAACATAAGAATTTTTTTAGTATTGTGTTTTGACTTAAAAGTTGGCATAAATGTTGTGAAGGATCTAGATTATATAATTTTTCACTCGGTCCATAGTGCGAAAAAGCTTGTATTCTTTTAGTGTGTAATTAAACATAAAATAAAAACACGCAATATTTCAAATAAACAACTTTCAATAGGATATAATTTTTTGATATGTTATTAGAGAAATACAAAATTACCATTAGTTATACATTTATCTAATAATTAATCATATTCAGTAAGTTACATAACTGATATATTGATGTACTTTTAGGCAAAGAATACCAAGTCTCATGCCATATCAGAAACATTTGATACTGTTTGGAAAGGAATAATTTAGACTGCTTTGCATTTTCAACTGAAATATGAAGCCAAAGTATTCTAATATTTGCTTATGATTTTTTAATAGAAGTAATAATTAAAAATTACTGATAAATATAGCTTCAGATATTTGGTAGTTATTTTGAATATTTCGGAGTAATTTATATATCGTCAATTATATTAAAATATTTCGTTTGAGATTTGCGGGCCATATCTTTCGAATAGACCATTCATCTTTGACTTGAAGAATTTTTAATTATAGGCCCATTGCAAACAGATCTAGGGGTCGGCCCAAACTTAGATGGACTGATTGTGCAGAGGAGGAGTTTAAAGTGCTGGAAGTGACAAATTGGAAAACTGTCGCCTCCCGGAGAACACAATGGAGGGGTGTTCTGAGGAAAGCCTTGGCCCACCCCGGGCTGTCTTGCTGAAGAAAAAGAAGAAGAATTTATATACCAGACTAAAACTTCTATAGCAAAATATTAAAATTAGTAACAGTTTGAATACTAAATAAGTTTTATTAATTTGTTATTCTTTATCAAATTGAAGTCATGTACAATTCAAAGTTTAGTCAATACAACATGGAAATAAAATTAAATTTATGTGACTCACCAAAGAATTACAAATGTAAGGTACTTAGCTCCATTCTGGAAAAAGTTACTAATTAATACCCAATATGAATATCAGATACATAATTAAGAAGTTATTTTTTTAAATATTTTACTTTGATTTGGTTAAAAGTTGGTATAAATGTGAAAAATGATGTATCCAAATTATATTCAGGAACTCTGTAATATGGAAAGGCAGAATTCATTTAATGTGACACTAACATAAAGCAGAATTAACACTTTTGCAGTTTTCAAGCAAGAACATTAAATAAGATACTTTATGTTATATTATGTGAGTAATGTTACTTGCCTTTGTGTGACTTGGCTCATAGGTGCTCGCTGAGTAACGACAAATGAGTAGTTTCAAGCCTGTTGTGGCGAAGGATTAATCTCCCAAGTGCCTGCCGTTATTTAAAAAAAATTATATTATTAAAGAAATATCTTTTTTAATCCAATGGCGGGCACACAAGGGTGACTGAACCCTATGCCACAACAAGGCCCGAAATTGCTACTCATTTATCGTTACCCAGCGAGCACCTGTGAACCAAGTCACGGAGGCGAGTAGCGTTACCCGCGCCATATCACCACAAACCCGTATATAGGGCGGACCACATTCATACAACATCACAGAAGAAAGGACAGAAACATTCATGCCCGAACCGAGATTCGAACCCGGGACCAACAGCTCAGGAGTCAGGAACGCTAACCACTCAGCCAATCGGTCGGCATTAATGAAATGTAAAATTACCAATAATCAAACCTTTAATAAATCCTTAATATTTAAACAAATTATATTAATGTATGTTTAGAGATATTGACATTCAAGCTGCATCTGAAATATTTTACATAATTTGAAAAAGGAATAATTTTTTTTCTTCGAGAATTATTTATCAAGCTTATTTTATTTAAAAATTTATTCATTTAGAATAAATTCTAAAGGTTAAGCATTTTTTTTTTTTTTCATTTTCCAACATTTTATGTTTGGTTATCTTGGTCACAAAAACAGAGATCAATGTTTCTCATCAAATTCGCCATAGAATCCAAAACTTATCGATGTAGTTTTTTGATTCAATGTATCTTAGATTCAATGAAATTGTCTGGTGAAGAAATTGAATCAATCATGCAGATTGCCAAGGATAAAAATATTGTAATTTATGAATATACTATTAATATCATAATAAAATAATATTTGCATATAATTAGAAAAAATATGAAATATCTGAAAAAGTGATAATGCAGTATTCTTTTTTATATTGTTAAAATATTTAGAATTGAAATTAGTAGTAGATTTGAATAAAAAGTTCAAAGCATAAGCATTTTGCACTAAGATTTTCAATAAGTATCATAAATGGGTTTTTCTAACATAGAAATCTTCCTTTTTTAATAAATTGTCTTAAAAATGATATCAGATTTTCCTAGGTTTGAACTAGGTTGATAGTTATGCTGCCACCGTCTTCTAGAAACTTCTTTTCCATCAATAAGATAGTAAGCCATATGGTTTTGAGTTTTCACATATTTATTTCAAATGCAACGGTCTTTGGCTGTGTTATGTTCTCCAACTTATGGACATTAAGAATAATGCATTTCCTCATCAGATCTACTCTGGCTCACGTATCAAAGTTTGGATAAAAAAGTTAATACAACAGTGAACTTAGATAATGGTCCTGAATAGATTGTTTATTGGTAAACAAATTTTAAATGATTTCAGTTCCTATTTAAGAGTTCTTTACAATTTAAATCTAACTATTTTGGTACAAATGATTCAAATTATGAAGAATATTTTAGAAATTCATTCTGGGATTCTCATTCTAAGAATAATTTATGAAAAATTCTCCTGTTTCAAAGGATGCGATTTTAAAATTTACAATAAAACTTAACTTACTTGAGTGTTTTCAAATAATATCGACATATGGGTTGCATATACTTCATGTGTTCTTTGTGGTTTCTCGCCAATCTTACGGCAGACTGGGTGATGTTGAAAATGTCGATAAAAAATATTTGTTTATACGTTTCTTTATAAACATAAAAATATTATTTTTACTTTTATAAATATGTGTGTAAAAACTCGATTCAAGAATTTTGGGGAGACAGGACGTGTTTTGCATTGCTCTCAACTGAAGTTTCAAAAGGCGGAATATATTATTTTTGTGCATAGTGATTAACACCATTGGATATGCTGATAAAAGCAGAGGTGCCCAATGACATACAAACCCAATTCTAAGAAGAAGAAGAAGAAGAACACCATTGGATAGAGCTCGACGAAAGCTTTTATTGAATATTACAATCTACTTTTTTGATAAGTAGTAAATTAATTAACTAATTTTAAGCGCACCTCGTGCTGTACTTGGCGAAAATTCGTCCAAGTTCAGGCTGAAAACCGGTCTTCATAGAAGGCACTTCACCAGCCGACGTGAAATCTCTTCCTTTCCACCGGCGCGCGGAGTGCACTAGCGCCGCAAGGCCTACTGACGAAATCCCGGCAACCCGACTGACGGCTTCACAGGATTAAAGACCATTTAATTAGTGTACTGTGTAAAGATCATCATAAGATTTAAATATCAATTAGCTGGAAACAACAACATGCAGGGCTAAAACAAAGGTAGGTGCCCAGACATTGTATTTTTCTGTCCAAACCATCAATAACTGTTTTTAATGTAAACAATAAATAACAAGGCCGAAGACCAATCTCGAAATTAATTAATGATTATTTTATTAATTAATGATTTTTGCAATTTTATTGCTCTAACTGTTTTGTAATGTGATTGAGTATCAATTCGATGTACTGTTACATATTATATTGGTGTTTTTTATCGACCTTTGACTTAAAACTCGTAAACTGTGTTTCCACGTTATATTATTATTAATATAATTACTGTGCTTTAAACTAATTAATCAATGTAATTAATAATTTAACTAAGCAATCGGTGATTTTTTTTGGCTTTTAAGTGTTCTTGGAGTGATTTAGTTTATTATTTTCATAAATTTCAAGCCCATTTGAACTTTTAACAATTATTTGATTAAATCTATCACACGTTGGTCTAATTCTCATGTGTCGCAGGGTTTATCTCAAATCTTTGTTAATCGGACTAATCAAAGTTTATTTTTGCTTATTCAGTATTTTAAGTTTCAAATTGTTGATCAATTACATTTTATTTTAGCGTATTTATTGACTTTGACTTAAAATTTTGTAAACTCTGTTCTCCAGGTTTTTTTTTTCTTAAATTACTGTGCTTTAAACTAATTAACTGTTGTTATTAGTGACTTATCAAAGCAGTATGGGATTCTTTTGATCTATTTAGTGTTTCAGGAGCGATTTAGATTAATTTTTCAATTAAATTTAAGCCCATCTTGAACTTGAACTTTTATTGGTGTAAACCTATCACACACACGTTAGCCTTCCTCAAAATAATTCTAGAAACAATTAATAGTTTACAAAGAAAAAATAGTTCCTATCTCAATGGGGGAGGCGAATTTTAAGTGGGGAATGAGAAGACCAGTTAACCGCAATAGGGGTAAAGTGGACAATATAACCCCCCACATCCTAATTTCCTTCAGCATGTTCTGACGCAGATTTTCTCCGCATATGTGGTCAGTTTGTTTGTCCCCTCTCGCCTCAGGGTTCTCCTTCCTGGAACTGTATGTCTGTAAATCTCATGGGTGAGGAAAAAGTAGGGCTGGCTCAAATGCTTCTCAAATTTGACACCGGAAATATCCGTTGTGAGCTTTGTCAAGCAATGAGAGAGAAAAAGCTCTGCTTAGAGATTTTGGAAAGAAATATTCCATTTACTGTTCAGCAGAAAAGTATACAGATGCATAAAAAAATTTATCAATTTTGTTATTATTATTCATTAAATGATCAAAACTTAATATCAATGTTCAAATAAATATATAAAATAAACTTATTTATTTTTCTTGATACAATTTCAATTTGCTTTGATTTTACGAGATTTGATTCATTTTTAATGGGCCTTATGAGAAAGTAAAACAGTTGCGCTTCTCTCTAAGTACTTCACTTTTAAAAATATTTTCAAATTGACAAAAATGCCGAATTTCTTATCTCTCTTTAAAAAAAGAAAGAAAATAATGTAGTTTATTTATTAACTTTGGAATAACTTTTCAAGCTTTATAAAATATTTCGATACAAAATTTACGGAAAATTCCGTATATTTCGCTTATAATTTCTATCAATGATTTTTGTAGGGATGGAAAGTCTACCTCTCTACTTGGATTGATCAGGCATCTCGACATTGTTTCTTGATATATTTCTAAGCAAACTTTAAAAACAATGTAACCTATTACATAATCAGCACTTTTGAGTTCAAATATGGCGATATCATCATTCGTATCTGAAGAAGTGAATTCACTTCAAGAAAAATAGACTCTTTAGTTTAAGAATTAAATGTAATCTTCACTTTGGGAATAAGCAAATTATCTTTTTTGTGTGTATGTGTGTTAAAGTTTAGCCTCTTAACAAATTAAAATAGAATGTGTTTCTCAATAAAATCAAACATTACAAAGTAGTCTAAATTCCTCGAAATGTCGTAAAATAGATTAGGGTCTCACATTTAATCTAAATTCAATGTATATACCATTTTCAAATTTCTTAAATTTTCTTCATCTGTAACAAAATTTCAGAACTCCAGGTATCCAACATCAGAGCTCCAAGCTTGCAGCCAAATTTATAACATCATCTTTAAATATTGTTTTTATATTAATTCTTAGCGTATTTATTCTCATTTTAACTCGCCAAAAATCATAAAATTTTGAAGATAATGATCTTATAATGTTCATTTTAAAGTATCAAGCGACAATTTAGCTATATATTTTTCTCATCTTTATATAGGTATATAAATAAATAAATTATTCTTCTCCATCAAATTTATATTTTCCTATTAAAGTATTTTTATATATATTATTGTTTTTAATTTTTGTGCTTCTTTTAAAAGTGTTTTTTTCATTTGATTTTAATTTCTTAATCGTTTTCGCACTTGAACTAAGCATTTTTTAGAGGATTTTAAACTATTTTCAGCACATAATAATCATCTATTTTTTATAATTTTTCAGTACTACTGTTTATCAAAATATATTTAAAGCTGGAAATATGAATGCAACTCTTAAGATTTTTCTCATATATATATATATATATATATATATATATATATATATTGCAAGGCAAACTGAATGAGAAAAGAGCAATCCTAGTTGATTCCTAAAGACGTTACACTACTACTCTGGGGTCAAGTTGGGAAAGTGTATGAGCCAACTTTTCTCTTTTTCATGGCGATAAAATATCGTACGCAGGCCCTATTTGCTTGGTAGTTATATTCCATTCCTGTTCGCACCCAGGAAACGAAAAGGCAGTTCAGATATCACTTTTATTTTTTATCCTTTTCTAATTTTCGAAAATTATAAGTGCTATTATACTGAATTCAATAGTGGCATTTTATACATTTTGTAAAAAGTATTTTCGCTCTTCAGTCATACCTTTTTGAACTGATTTCGTAATAATTTTAATTTTCGACATAAAATATGTTTTAGGACATTAACAAATGAAAATGTTTTATACCACATATTTTGCATTTTTATTATTTGCTGGTATTAACTTTACTTTTCCATAAAAATATTATAAGTTTACTAACAAATGTGGCTAAATAAAGATAATAATTTTCTAAACTTCCACTTGCGTATGCTTTAGACCAAAATGTATTAAAAATTATAAAAATGAAATTATTTGATTTAAATTTCTAAAAGAAATAAAAATTTTAAATACGTACGTACATATATAACTATGAGTTGTAATCACATGCTATTTTTGTTAGTATATTAATATATTCAAAAAGATGTGTAAAATAAATTATAATATAATTTTTATTCTATGTTAGAAATTGAATAAAAAATTATTCATGATCTAAAGACAAAATGTGAAGAAATTTCTTCAACAAAGAAAAGAGAACATTCAAAGATGTGCATTTAGTAGCTCAAAAAATGTGATAAGAATACGCTCAAGTATGTGTATTTTTATCACAATGATGTGATAAAATTCACACATCACTCAAATACACCCCTTTATCGTAATTTTTCAGCTTTTTTTTCGACAAATTCAACTTTTTGTTTCTTATTTTATATATTGGGAAGTTTAAAAATGTTATACTTTACATTTGATTATGATTTTCCGCTGAACAACAGTTGCTGATAGCTATTAATCTTTTTTAACACTTATTTTTTTACGTGATACTTACAGCCTATTTTAATACATTACGCAATTTACATTTAAATAGTACTATCAACAACAGTAGGAAACAGTAATTACTCTGAAATTCTTCAGAACGATATTATCTACAAAAAAATCTATTTTTTAAGCTTTATGAAAAATATATGTCAATCAGTATGTAATAAACTTGTAATAGCATAAAAATTTGTATTCTATTTATTTTAAAGACAATTGAAATTTGAAATACATAAAATAATAACATAACTACATTATAATAGCTACACAATCATTCAATAATATATATAAAATATCCTATATTTAAAGATAGGAAATTTACAATCTGTACATATCTGTGTGTGTATGGAAAAAATATTAATATTTTAAGAAGTTTTTTAGGTATTTGCTAATATAAAAAATTTTTGAGATTTTTTTTCTTTTTAAAATTATTTTAACTTTATTTTGCCGTATTGTTTCTTATTTTTCGCTTCGTTTATAGATGGATGATCTCTGATTTTCATTGATCGCTTTTATCTGGTGTCAATTATCTCTGGTAATAAGCAATCATGGTAAAAGTTTTTTAGTTTATCCTCCATTTCTTCTTTCCAGAATAAATCGTCCTTTTCTCTCCATGCATTCAAATTTTGTCCTTTGTTTTTCTTTCTTCTAATTGAAGTACGTAACTGATTGGAATGCTTATTTCTTCGGTTTTGGTAGCAACTACGTCAAGAAATAGCGCATTCAATTGTCTTGAGCAAAAGAAACTTGGATCTGTCTTCCTATACTATTTACAATTGCTGTAAATAAAATGTACAAGGCAATAATAAACACTCGTGTAGAAGTCTTTTATGAGTGCTTCAGAACGAGACTTTCGGACAGCACTTGATGGATTTCTTCCCCCGTGGAGCAGCACACCCCATGTTGCCAGTCTTGCTGGCACAAGACAACATTTCTTCCTCCTTTCGAGGAACAATTTTCTACCGACCAAGTTTCCTTCTGGCAGTGGTGAGAGATTTCGGCTTTTTGTGTCCGAAAGACATAAAATTTGAATGTAGCCAGGGCGAAAGTGTTGTGCTCCGGGTAACCACATGTTAGTCCAAGCTCTCCCCAGCCCCCACAAGGTCCTGCAATTTATATCCAAGTTTTCCCCCAACATTTGGAATTCCAAATGCAAGCAATAACGGTGCGTTATTATTTATAAAATACTATGTTAAATTTTTTTTCCTGTTAATATTTCACATTCATTGCTGAGGAAGAAGGGTGCTTTATAAATATTTGATTTACCATGGATATTTAAAAAAATCAAAATGGACTGGTATAGATAGATTAAAAGTAAAACAATTTTTTTAATCTATTCTTGTAATTAAACAGATTAACAAAGCCAGTATACAGTGCTAATGATAATTTGAATAATTAGTAAAAACCCTTGTTTTGTGAAAGAAAACCTGAAGAGACAGATTTTATAAAATTATAGAACATTTTTTAATGTAATTTTATCAAAATTTATTAGATTTTTGGTATAAGATTTCACTATTAAAAAATAGGATAAATCTTGAGGAAAATTATAATTGAATATAGAGATTTCAAAAAACACGCTTGACTTTCCAAAAGCCTCATTTAAAGCTTTTTTTAATAAATCTTCCTGATTGTCACATAGATCCTATACGTAATATCCGCCGAACCATTCAATATCAGTAATATAAAATTCGTAGGAAATGTGATATATTCTCCTACAGAGAGAGAATAAAAAAGGAGGATACAATTTTACAAATGTATTATATGTAATGCATGTCAAATTTTTAGTTTTTAGAATTGTAAAACTGCATGCCATGACTCACAACATGCATTTTTTAAATGCTTGAATATATTTTGAAATATTTAATTTTGGTGCATTGATGTCATATTTGAATTAATAAAAGTGTCATTTACGATACTCTGAGAATGTTCAGTAACACATTTGTTCAACAGTGTATCCCAATTTCCTACACTTTAAAAGTTTCATAATAACTAATAAGTGGGATATTCTTCCTAAAATTTTGAATTGTGTAAGGCTTATGAACATATTTATTATTGTCCCGAACATCATCGAAACATACGTATTCCGATTTAGAAAGGAATGCTTTTACTTACCAAGAATCCGAAACTTAGAAGAAAAACCTTCAAAATCAAAAGAAATATACATATATATATATATATATATATATATATATATATATATATATATATATATATATATATATATATATATATATATATATATATATATATATATATACACATATACATATATATAATATTTATTTATATTTAATAATAAACAATTTTTATATTTTTCATGGATAATTAAATATTTCGTATGTTTTGTTGAAATGTTCAAGTTAATTCTGCATCCAAACTCAGTAAGCAATAAACTTAGAATCAAATGTAAAATTAAGAAAAACAACAAATTTTAAGAAGTTTTTATAAAACAAAGATTAAAAAATATGGAAGTGATGAATTTTGCAATGTCTATAGATATGTATTGCAATATCATATCATGTAGATATACTTCTTGAAAAATTGCATCAAAAATATAAATTAAAAAAGTTCACTACATGAGAACTGTATAAATTTTAAATTGTTTTCAATAGATTTAGCTGTGTTTAAAGTCAATATATATATAAAATGTCCATCACTTTTCGTGAAAGTTATTGCACGACCGCTCTGGAAATATGAAGATTCGTCACAGGGAAATCATAAGAGCCTTATAGTAAAGGGGAAAGAGATGTCCCTTCTCGCGCCAATTACCGGATACAAGGAACACCCGCAGCGTTTGCTGGGGTTGAGGGAAGGGAACACACAAATTATCTCCTAGAGAACTGCGAAAAACCAAACTTCAAATTTTAATGTGTGAGGAGGAGCTTGTTGACTAAAGCATGCAATTGATTGGATTGATTATTCAAACAACCAAGTATTCATCCGCCATGTGGGCGTTGCTAATTTTTGCGAAAAATTTTAAGTTTTATGCAGACAAATAAAAAAATTCTATTGTAGATATAATAAAAATAAAAATTTGTTGGCATTTATAAATATATGTAAATATTAAGTCTGTTTTTAAAATTTCTAAATTTTTTACCTTTTTTAAGTTATTAATGTTTTAAGCATATTATCAAATTACTGAGCCAATTTAAAAATAGTTAAAATAATTTAAAAAATAAATTTCAAAACAGAATAAATTATTATATTTGTGCATTAGGAAAACCTACAAAATGTGAAGGTCTTGCTATAATAGAACTTGAGAAATATGTTTTTAAATTTCTTCATAGACTTAACATTAGAGCTCGTTTTCAATATGGCGCGGAAGGAGTCCCCTTAATCTCAGTTCACAAGGTTTATCACAAATCTTAATTAATCGGGCTAGTTAATGAACTAAGCAATCCGTGCACGTGTTCATCTTTTAAGTGTTTTAAGAGTGATTAGTTTACTATTTCAAATATTTTTAAGAACCCACTTTGAACTTTAACAATTAATTGAGTAAACCTTCTCACATGTTTGACAAAATCTCACTTCACAATGGTATTCGCAAATCTCAGTTAATCGGGATAATTAACAATTATTCAGCATTCTCAGTGTTCGCACTTATTAGAAGCGTGTTTATGATTCAAATTTCTGTACAATTCTTGCTTTTTTTGTTTTTTTTCAGTGTTTTTATTGACTTATTGGCTAATAACTTGCAATCGGTCTTCCCACTTTTTATTTTTATTATTATTGTAATTACTGTGTTTGAGTTTAACTAACCGATGAAATAAATGACTATTTTTGTATTTCCAATGTCAATCACTTTTACTTGTATCTATCTTTCGATCATTCACATAATACTGTTCTGTTTTCTTGAGATTGGTCTTCAGCCGAGCCCCATTCAATAGTGCTAAATAGTTTTTTTTTCCAAGTTATTGATGGCAAGGGGAGGAATGAATACAGTGTCTGGGTTTCCTCAGCGTATGCAATTAATACTCACCTCTACTAATTACATCCAGTTTCACTTTACTTCAAAACTTTAAGGCAATCAACTTAATTACTGGAGACGTTAACATCTGTAAACGGCAAACGCAGGCAGCTTGGGTTTTATTTCTAGCCATTATTTGAACTGATTACACATTGTTAGGCAAACTAATTATGGACAGTTTGAGTAAATCCCCGCAAGAGCAAGAGCTGATTGGCTACCAACGCGGTAGTTCTGTTGATAATGCTTCAGCCACCACATGATGCTTTGAAGTTGAACAAGAAATCCTAATGGCTTTAGCCAACAGCAAAGCCAGCATTCCCCTCCAGAAAAAGATCTAGGAGCTACTTAAGATTGCATTTTCCCAGATCGAGAGGAACGCCCACCTTGAAGGAGAGGTGAAAGCACATGTCAGTATGGCCCAGCAGACACAGGCAAAGACCTTTGCCCAAGTTGCAGCAAGCAAGCCAGAGAGACAGGGGCAGAAAAAGCAAAGAGGGGCCAGTCGTTCCAGAAACCGCAGAGAAAAGTCCAGGCAGAGGCAGCAGCATGTAGACGTCATCTACCCCACCAAGGAGAGCACTTCGGAGGAGACCAGAGAACTTCTTCGAAAGAAGATCAAACCAGCCAGCATGGGATTCAACATTGCAAAGACGAAGCCTGTCCGCAAAGGAGGAGTCCTGATTGAGACCCAGAGCAATCAAGACTTAGACAAACTCATCGAAGAGGTGAAGAAGAACGACACCATCAGAGAAGAAGTTAGAATCCAAAAGCCAGTCAAAAAGAACCTCCGCTCTTTGATGTGGACAAGGAAATCTGCAAGGAAGAAAATGTACACCAATTAAAGTCACAAAATCAACTGGATGAAAAAGTTGAAATGCAGCCTATCTTTAGCTACAAAAGCCGATTTGGAAACAACTGGGTCATTTCAGTTAACGGAGAAGGTTTCAACGTCTTCAAAGACAGAAAGAAGCCTTACGTGGGATGAACATGCGTCAGATTCCGGGAATATCTCCGAGTCACACAATGTTTCAAGTGCCTACGTTACGGCCATCACGCTAAAGACTGCAAGGGCCAGGAAACCTGTGGGAGATGTGGAGATAACCACTTGAGCAAAGACTGCAAGAACGAGCTCAACTGCTGCAACTGCTCTGATTTTAACAAAAAGGGAAAGACCAAGGTAAGTACTGGTCATGATGCCAGAAGCAAGTGCTGCCATATTTATGGGAAAGAGATCAACAAATTAATCCTCAAGACCAACTATGGATATTAAAGACAAGAAGCAAGAACTAAAGTTGAGCCACCTGAATCTGCACCACTGTAGAGCGGCGAATCTCCTGTACTCCCAAGACATTAAGAACTTGGATATTGACTTTGCCTCGGTAAATGAACCGTACATTTTCAATAATTCCATCACTGGCTTCTCTCTGGACTATGTTATCATTCCTTCTAAAGACCTAAAGACAGCCATCATTGCTAAAAAGAATTTCATCATTAGTCCGATCTTTTCGGCTGATGAAATAATCATCATCAAAGTGAAGGTAAATAATGATTTCCTCTTCATCTGCTCTATTTACAGCCCTCCTTCAAGGAATATTCAATCTTCAATTGAACCGCTTGAGAGTCACATTTCCAGCAACCCCAATGAGAAATGGATCATTCTTGGTGACTTTAATGCCAAATCTTCGGCATGAAGTCCAAGATGTACTGACCATCGAGGTGAGCTGCTTCTAGACTTCATAGCTCGTCAGGACCTGATTGTTGAAAATGACGCTAACAGCCATCCTACCTTCTCCAGTACCATTGGAGAGAGCTAGATTGATCTCATGATCACCAAGAACCTGTCTAGTGATGATGTCAGAAATTGGAAAATTAGAGACTGCATTACTGCCAGTGATCATTGTCTCATGAATTGTGAGATTGGAATTAACAGGGTACATCAGCGGCACAACTGGAGATGGAACACAAAGACCTTGGACTGGGACAAGTTCAAGCTCAGCCTTCCAAGACTGATAGAGGAATACCCACTCGATGAGATATCAGACATCAACGAAACCATTGATAAGATCGAAGAGAAACTGAGTAAGCTTTTTCAACGTCATAAGAGGAAATTGAAACCAGCCTCCAACTCTAACTACTGGTGGACGCAGGAAATCTCGATGGAAAGAAGCAGAGTTCGTGCCTTACGGCGTAAATTCCAGAAAGAATTGGAACCTGAACTGCGAAAGAAAAAGAAGATGGATTTCAAATTGGCAGCTTCCTGTTATAGAAAGAGAGTTCAGGATACAAAACAACGTGCTTTCCGGGACTTTCTTGGCAATGTGACTAACTCGAATGCTTTCGGCAGTCATTACAAAATAATCCGAGATAAACTCCGCAGACCTCAGATTGCTGACCTCGTCAGACTTGACAACAACGAGCTGGCCAAAGATGTCACGGAATCAGTCAATGCCATCCTCGAGTTTCACTTTCCCATGACTCCTCTTAAAGTGAATGATGTTCTAGACTACACCTCTCCTCCCCAACCAGCCTTCACGGTCCATGAAATTGAGGAAGCAATCAAAGACACTGACTTTAACAAGGCTCCAGGCTATAACGGCATGTGTTTGGACGTCTACGCTGAACTGTTCTACACCAACAAGGACTGGTTCCTGGGGATCCTCAACAAATGCCTAACACAAAGTTTGTTTCCCAAAAGCTGGAAAATTGCAAAGGTTGCTCTAATTCCAAAAGATGGTAAGGATAAATCGCTCAGAGATTCTTACAGGCCCATCTGTCTCTTGCCCGTATGGGACAAGATTCTCGATAAGGAGGAGGCTTTACTACTTCTTCATTGAAAATGAACTGCTCCATAAAAACCAATTCGGATTCCTCAGGGGCAAAAGTACCTGTGATGCCCTTAGAGAACTTATCAACCGCATCAAGCAAAATAAGCAGAACAACCTCTTCTCCTGCCTGATTTCGCTGGACATTAAGAATGCCTTTAACAGCTCCAGGTGGAATGACATACTGCGTTTACTCAGAAAATTCCAGACTCTTGCTAATTTGTACTGGATGGTGAGCTCATTCCTTAAGGACAGGTTCTACCTAGATGATAATAAGAGACATGTACCATACAACATCGGGGTTCCTCAAGGTTCAAGCCTTGGACCTTTCCTATGGCTTATCATAGCCAATGAGTTGCTGACTAAAGATTTTGGCCCTAATGCCTATTGCCAGGCCTTCGCTGATGACGTAGCAATACTGTTGGATGCGAAGTCCTATTTTAAATTCACGAAGTTGGCCATGAGACCCCTCAAGATAGTAGAAGACTGGACCAAGGAATTCGGACTCAAACTAAGCTTAAATAAGTGTAAATACTCTATTTTTACTAGGAGTAAGGACATTACCCGAAGACCAGGCATCTCGCTCTCCGGAAACAGAATCACCTACTCTGATGAACTGAAGTACCTCGGACTTATACTGGATCCCAAACTGACCTGGATGGCGCACCTGAACAATGTCAAGAACAAGATTGACAGCCTCCAAAACAAGTTAGTCAGAATCTCCCGAGTATCGTGGGGATTAAAGCCAAATATCCTGAAGCTCATCAACTGCAGCGCCATTGAGAGTACCATCCTCTAGTCTGCGACTGTCATTGAGATCTGCGATTGTCATTGATTGAGGTCTGGTATTCCAGAACTGCCAAGATCAACAACAAGCTCCAGCAAATCCAACGTATTGAAAGTGACGAAAGATTATCGTACTACCTCCACCGATGCACTCCAAATCCTGGCAGGAGTCCCACCGATCTTCCTCAAAGCGGACGCCCTCCAAAAGAGATTCAAGTTGTGGTATCTTGAGTCCACAATCCATATCAATGAGACTGATTGGAGCCCCTGCAATGCCTGGACCAAGCTCCCAAGTCTCACCCCACCATGGACGACCAATCCTTGGACTTGAAATACGGAGCAGGTCCACGAAGACTTCTACGCCTTCACGGACGGCTCGAAGATTGGCAATAGAGTCGGCTGTGCGTCACTCATCTACAGAGACAATGAGCTGATTAAGACCATCCAAGCCCGACTTAATGACACGGCTTCAGTGTTTGAGGCAGAAACAACCGCAATCCTGCTAACCATCAAGCACGCGATCTCCAACAATTACCAGAAATGCCACATCCACACAGACTCTAGGTCAATATTCTTGGCGTTGGCTGGAAGGCAAGACTCAAGTGATACAATACAAGAGATTGTCGAGATCTGCAAAGGATGAGAGAGACAATTCGCCTTGCACTGGGTCAAGGCTCATATTGGTATCACCCAAAATGAAGCAGCAGACATTGCAGCGAAGCAGGCCACCCAATTAGACAATATTGACATCAGTTCCAGACACTTACCATTGAGCACGAGACTTCTATGTGGCAGCACAGTTGGGAGACGTCCAACAAATCCAGGAGACTCTTTGAACTCTTCCCGAAAGTTTCACGGAAAAGACTACAAGGGGACTTCTTCCTAAACCAGCTTCTTACCGGGCACGGAGTCTTCGGCACCTATCGCAGCAGATTCCATGGGCAGTCAGATGTCTGTCCACATGACGGCGATGTACAAGATCCGGAACACATATTATTCCACTGTAGCCGCTACTTCAACATTCGGGAAAAAACCTTTTCCAAGAACTTCCACCAACTACACTTCAAGCAGCTCCTCCCTCTTAAAGAATTCAGGAAAGGTGTCAAGGAAATTCTGCAGGCTGAACCCCTCCTTCAGCTCACTGACTAACCTCCACCTCCTCCTTCCTTGTACATATGTTTTGTGCTGTATCTTTCTCAATTAAGGCCATCTGGCCTTCTCCCAGCCACAGTGAGTCCCAACAGAACCCCTTTTGTTCCTTCGGTTTGGACAGTCCACAAGAGCTCTACTCACACGCCCTGGCCAAGTGCTGAGTCTGGGTTCCCTCCATGATTACTGTCCGACGACGTTCTTCACCGTATACCTTCGGGTGGGACGGTGCTCTTTGGTAATGTTATTACCAAAGTTATTATTATAAATAGGTGTAAAATTTGTATATTCTTTTAATTGCTTGTGTATTCTTGCATAGGGTTTTCTCCGTTGTATTGTTTCTTAAGACAGATTTGACGACATAAAAGTCACTTTTCGCCAAGCGGCATTTTAAAATATGTTTTTTCCCTACATTTTTGTGATGAAGTCTTGAAGAAAATTACATTGCTAGCCATTAAAATTACTAAAAAGGCGACACTTTATATGCAAGAAATATTTGATAGGAAAAAGATGCTGCGTTGTTTAATTATTTAGCTGTTCAATAGAGACATAAATAGACGAATGCAGTGGCACTTAGGATGTGTTACAATAAAACAAATTGTACGATAGATTGCTCATAAGCAAATTACACTTGAATGTTGTGGTGATAACTCGTGTAAAAATGAAAAATTATTGACAAGGTGTTTATGACTTTGAGACAGATCTAATTGTAATTTAATAGGGTTGTTGTGACTTATCCTCTTTTAAGATCTGACATTAGCCAGAGGAACTCCAATAAATTGTTGACAGTCAGAAAGTCGATGACTTGTTGGGGATCTGAGGATGAATTCTCCAGGGAGAGTCCGAATAGGGATGTAATTTATCGTATCGTAGTATTGTCGTGTGTCTAGATACCATAACTATCTGAAGAATATATTAAATCAGAAGATTCAGGGCAGTCGTAGGAGCATCGTGCTGAATCGTCAATGGGCTACTGTCATTGATAACTAAAAAGGAAAGCACTTACAAAGAGGCTGCCATTATAAATCCATTGTTTCTTATTCTCAATAAGTTTAAAATTTCGAAAATATTCTTGAATGCATTCAGAGTCCTTCATATTCTTTTTGCTTAATAATTCATAAAGATTAGCCGAGTTTACTACAAAAGAAAATTCATCAGTTAGACACATGCGTATGACGTCATCGGATCCTCGCGGACGAAATTGTCTGCTTACATTTTAGAGAAAAATTAAAAATAAACATGTGTTACGATTCATCTTGTGAAATGTACACTGTAATCATTTATGAATTACTATTAATTGCTTGCATGAAGAGAAAAAGAAATTAGAATTGCGTATGTGTATAGACTTACGGTAAAAACATTTCTATTTAGGCACTCAATTTTCGTGGATTTCAAAAGGTCTGCTGGAATGCACAGAAAACATTTTAACAACAGTCACGTTTTCTTTCCACACACAGTTATCTTTTTTTCTTTCTCGAAGTGAAAGTATCTAATTGATTGTAAGAAATAATAAGAAGAAGGAAACTATAATTATTCACAAAATTCATAGTAAAATTAGATAATTTGTTTCCTATTTTCGAAACTTAAATTTCTAAAGTTTCAAACTCTGAATTGTGTTTTTATACTTTGAATAACATGTTGCTTCATTTTTTAACTGATAAAAAATACAGGTTAGTAATGATCGAAATAAATATATATTTCCCGTGAAAAATAAAATTTCTTTACTATAATTTTCAGCACGATTTCACGATTGTTGAATGACATCTTTTTGGTTTAAATCAGATTAGAATGATAAAATGTTTCCCTGTCTGCAAAAATTTTCACTCCATTAGCTTGAGGAAGCTCACGGTCGATTAAACTACTTATTTGATTCCAATATTGTAGAATTGTTGTAGAAATTTTAGGGAATATTTCTTAGCAGAGAGACAAAATAAATATTGATTTTTTTTTCATAAATTTGTATTTATATTTTCGATGTATCTAACTCAATTCTATAAATTATGACGCGAAATTTTAAAAGCATCATGTATAAAATCACTATAGAATTGTTGAAAAAAATCAATATATTAATACGAGTTAGAGGAGAGGAGAATTTTATACAAAATAAAGAATATAGGAAAATATATATTTTAATAATAAATTTCTGACGAAATACAACTGCACCAGAGGAAGGAAACATCTTTAAAGTTATTAGTTTGTGTGGAAGATGATATTGTGTGTGAATTCAATTTAAGTCTTTTAAATATTTTTTTAAAATTGGTTATTTCTTTATAAAGATTTTAAATTTGGAAAATATTTTAGAAAATAATAAGATCATATACATTTTGCATAAGTAATTGCTTTTTCAATATTTGGCTAATATTATTTTTCAAGTCCTATTTCTGTTCTAAAGTGAAAATAGTATTTATTATTCATGATTTTTTGTTTAAAATAATACCATGACTTAAATAAAACTTGGTTTCTATAGTGATGCCTACATAAGTACAATATACAACTAATTTTAAATACATATTTTTCTTTTTTTCTGCATTTCCGATTAAAAAATAAATTCATTGTTTGAAAGGATTTTATATTTGTATAAAATGAAAAATGATTTAATGTAAGTAATAAAAACTTCTTTTTAAAAAAATGTAGTTAAAACTTTTCTTACCACAAATATTATGAATAAGATTAATGAAGTACGATGCGTTTGGAAATTGTATATGATATTTGAATTTCAGATTTCCACATAACTTTATTTGCAGAAAATTTATTTATTATGTTTAACAGAGGAATGAAATTCATTCCCACGAACAAAGAACAGATGTCAGCATAAATACTTCAGAAAAAAGACCCGTTTTGTTAGCGAAAAGGCTAATTTGATGAAAACACATTTATGTACATCACCTGAAAATAAGGAAATAATAAAAGAGTGAATTATCCCAATATCTGAAACTAAACTAAGCCTGTATCACGACAGCTCATGTGGCCCAAGGCGTACAGTGCCTATATTTGTTTTTCTAACCGAGGGCCCTCTGGAGTGTGAAGCATATGTCGAGGTTTGGTGGTCATCTTAAAGAGAAATTCTTAGTGTTTATTTTCCAAGAATGCTTGGTACTCTGTTTATTTACACACTCAAGAGATGAAAGGAGGTGTCAACCTTCCTCAGTCCAAGTATCGAACCTCGGACCAGCGGCTTGGAAACGCGAAGTGCTTCCACTAAGTCCTCTTGGCTTTATCCCAATATGAGACAATTTTTATATAGTGTAAATTGAAATGAAGCTAATTTTATAATTAATCACTGCCTGCATGTATTAAATCATAACATCAAAATGCAAAGTTTAGTCTTTTATATAAATGTTGTGGGTGATAAGAATATAACTTGAGGACACTCTTAAACGTCCTAAAGAGGAACCAAGAATTTCAAAATACATGCATGACGAGATAAAGTGGACTGTGTTAATGGATTAAGTATCAATTTACTTAGTAATTTCCTTAACTTTTGGTGAGAAATACGTAACGATTGAATAGTATAAAGTTGCTTGGAAAAAGATTTCGATGGAACTTTTTCTCAGAACAAGAAAATTACCTTCAATCATTAAATTCAGTGCTTCTTTTTCTTCCTCTTAGAGTTGGGTTGGATTTGTATGTCATAGGGCACCTCTGCTTTTATCAGCATTTTGTACCACTAACTCCAAACCTAATGTTTCCTAGTTCCAGTTGCTCGGGTCACCCACTTTATTAATAAAGTCCAATAACCCTTTAAAAATTCAGTGTTACAAAAATCAATTAATTTTAGTTGGTTAACAAAATTTTCTTTATTCAATTTTGCTATTTATATGAATAAATTTTTTTTATTCATAACTAATTCGCTTAAGGGCCTATATAAAAATTCGCATTTCGTATTATAAAAAAAATATATATATCATGCTAACTGTACAAGGTTCTCAGCTTAATAAAATCAATGGAATGACAGGAAATGCCATGCGATGGGACATTTAATTGTATAAGACACAAAATAATTCTGTGATTTGATTATTCTACTTCAACAAGAATCTTAAAAAATTAACATAATTGGGTGAAAAATATTTTGCTCAGGAATATTTTAAGAGAGTATTGAAAAATGATGAAAATTCTCCTTATCCTCTTCAGATAATATATATATATATATATATATATATATATATATATATATATATATATATATATATATATATATATATATATATATATATATATATATATATATATATATATATATATATATATATATATATATAATAAAATCATTGTAATGAAACTCTTAACTTTTACACGTGCTGAAATTTGAAAAGTTAAATATTATTTTCTGATTTTTTTAAAGAAATTTTATTTTATTCAATTAGTGATGTTGAAAGTTTTTTTTAAAGTAGTTTTGAAATTCCTCGTAACTTATTTCACTCATATTCTATTTTGTTGTATCAGTCTGAGAAACTTTTAGCTGTTTTATTATTTCTTTAATGAAGTACAGACAAATGTCATGGTCTTAGTTAAATTATTTAACCAATTAGTAAATAAGATTTGTGCATAAAACAACAAAAAATATACGATTTTAAGTTTACTATTCAGATATATTTTAGAAAAATAAAATATATAGGAAATTTCCTTTACAAATGCTAGAAAATACCCTAACATATCGAATACAGATATTGAAATCTAAACCTATACATTTACCTTACCACAGCGATACAGCTACAAATGCTTTTTTGGCATTGCTTTATTGACAACTTGTCAATTTTTTTATGATCCTTTATTTGAACAGTGTTTTTTTTACATGCAAGTTTTGATGATCTAGTTTAGTGGCTTTCGAATGACAGTATTTATTTCAGTCACATAAAAACAAGTAATACTTTAACAGTAAAAGTATAAAATCATTTCTCGGTTCTTAGAATTATTATACCTTTTGTTTTCAATATATCTTTTAAAATTTTAACCAAAAATTAATTGAATATTCTTTTAATTTAGTTTTTTTCCATATAATTAATGAAAATCAATTAAATTTAATTATAATCCTAAGTCTATTGATTCAAACTTTCTATTTATTGAGTGTTTATTCATAAAAACAAATAGAATGCGATAAATGCGTTAAGTATGATCATAAAATTTGCATATAAATAGCTAATTTTTCGACATATAGAATAATTTTGCACAGCTAACATAAGTTTTCTATAGAAAGGAAAATTCATTAAATAAAAGTTTGCCAAAGTTTCATCACGTTTTTTTCAATAAATATGCCTACTTTTTATTCTTAATGTTTTAAGTCACGGAAAGGATTGAAAAGTAATACAATAACCCTTGCTTTATATTACTAACCCATTATTTAAATTAGAAGCTAAAATATACATTTGCAAGCAAATTGTGAAAACAAAAGGATTCTCTATTATAATTGATCCACATTGTACTGCACATAAAAACTTGGCAAATCGATTCTTGAGTTTAATAAATTCAATTAATGAAAGGTATTTTCTTTTATTGATTTCGAGTTATATCGATTAAAATTAAAATGTAGGAAATATAAGTTGAAGATTCAAAGAATCAGGATACCTATTTTGTGAGGCATTTAGTAAAATCTACTAGGGGAAACTTGAATTTGCTATTATTATGTTTTGAACACGTGAATAAATAACTGGATTAGTATATTTAGAGTAAACATAAAAATTAAATGTCTATTGAATCTTGTTTCGTATGAAAAAATTTCAATCGATACCAACGTTGATAATTTTTTTTAGCATTTTTTGCATTATCTTTGATTTTAAAATATCCTTTATAGACATCTTTGACTAAGCATTTTTATGCACTTATTTGTTTTTTAAAGAGAAAGATAAAGTCATCATTTTGAATGTTCACTGAAATGTATTTAATCTTCTTTTGAGTTTTCAAGTTCTTTGAATTAAAATAGAAATGTCTCTCCATTTTATAATAATGCAAATACATAATTTTCTATCAATATCATGTATATAGTAGAAAGTTATGTATTGATATTATTATAAAAGAGATAAATTATTATTCACCTTATTTTGTGTTCCTAATCATCTCTTCGTTTTCATAAAGAATTTTTCAATAGTTATATGTTCCTCGATACGTATAGGAAGAAATAAATGGTGAGTACTGTATTGATTTTTGGAAAATTTAAATACTTGCTTATTATTATGATAGTAATGAAGCAGGTATTTTCAAAATATAAAAGGAAAAAAAGAAGTTCATGTTTTTGAATCATTCATTTAATTTGTGAGTGAGTTTGTAAAATCAATACCATTTTTTTTGATATAGATCTTTTTCATTTTTATGAAAAATGTATGGTTAAAAAAGTAAAAATTCCATGCTTTGGGGCAGAGTTACTGCATATTTATTCGCACAAAGTAAAGCTACAACTTTGATTTCAAAATATGTAATCAATCGCATAATAAATGTGTAAGTATTATAAGGTTCCAATTCACTGATATACTAGTTTCATATTATCTATATATTAAGTACAGGCTAGTTAAAAACAGTGGAATCTTAAAAACAAAGCATTAAATAAGGCACAGAAGAATAGGACATGGAGCTTTTATATACATAAATTCGAATTTAAAAGCTATAAAGAAAGATATGGCTGAATAAAAAACCCGTAGAGTAAAAATAGTGTCCAGAAAATAAAATAATATATCCGAATTGAGAGAGAAAGAGAAATAAAAAATAACAGATTCTTTTATTTTGAGAATAAAAACAGAAAAAATTTTAATAAAAAATAATAGGGCCTTTTTTCAAACTAAACATATAAATTATTCACTACATTAAAAAATGTCACAAAATAATGCTTTTTTATTTCCTATTATTTAAATCAGAAGGAAAATATTGATTTCGTAAATTAAAATTGTAATCGGGGAAGAAAATATAAAATGAATATATCATTAAAAGATGATATTTCTCTAATTGCTATCAAAATTTAATTGGTTATTACAGTTTGAAAAATAATGAAGAGTTCAAATTTTTTTACATTGACAGTCACAAACATAATTCCTTAATTTATGTTTCTGGAAAATTTCAACTTGGATGATTAATTTCTACCAATTTCTTGTAAATTGGAAGCACACACACACACACATTATGGTATGCTTCCTGTAATATAATGCAAATACTTCCCTTTGATAAATTTTTTTCATGTTGTAATGAAAATAAATTAACACAAACAGTTATGTAAATAAGTGCTTCATTTAAAGCTGAGATTAAAGACATTGAATAATGGCTGAAAGCTTGAAGGGGCATGCTCTCCTATCCTTATCGAAGAAATCGAGGGCAATGAAGCAGCTGATGATCAGGAGATATAAAGGTACCAGAGACTTAAACAACATTTCCAGAGGCCATATTACACTCGACGACCCAAACTCCATTGACCAATATCGATTAAAAAAGAAAATCATTAAGGTCAATCAACAAATATGTTAGATTGATTCCAACAGAGAAATCACAAAGACAATTGCACAATGGAGAACAAGCCAGGACAGTGGTAGGTTAGGTAAAGGCGCCGGCCTTCCGTTCGATAGGGGGGGGGAGCTCGATTCCTAATATTGTCAAAGACCCACCAAATACATGCGGCATACGTGCTTGTTAAATCTGTGGAATCGAAAGTCCTGTGGTCGGTCGTTGAGCAGTTCTGGGGTCTGGGGAAATTTTTCTCCCCCTCCAGGAAGGAGTGAATCCTCTCTCTGGCGGTGCCCTCTATCGGAGAATTCTTAAAGCGAAGACGTGCTTTCACCTTCGAAGTGCTCTCGTGAAACGAAAGACGAACCCTACTGACTTAAATGCACATAACCAGCTTGGCTTGTTCAAGTGTCATAAGTAAGAACAAAAACAAGATACAGGCCACTTGAGTGGCATGAAAATAAATGTAGACAATACAAGGACATATGTAAAATGTAGAAATTGTTTTGATGAAGATCTCTCATCATGCAGTATTTTCATCTGTGCAGCAATATAAGCCTCTCTCCAGAATATCAGAAAATACCTACCCAATTCCGATCTCAACACAGAGAATATAGTGAAGCCGTCATTTTCTGTCACAAGATACATTTGACTTCCTGGACACGACACCAACCAATCAACATTTTAAAATAAAAGAATAATTTTTTAAAATACTTTTTTTTGCATTTAAGTAAGCATGCAATTGTATATTTTTGAATGAATATTAAATTTAAATATACATTTTTTAAAATATTGTATATTTAAAAATCATTACGCAATAATTTCATTTAAATATTCATTTAAACTATAACAAATAAACTTAAATACATTTTATATTTATCGCTCATAAAAATAGTCTTTTAATATTTCTAGATATATTAATAAGTTAATTTGAATGAATGCGTTTTTTTTCCTTTCAAATAATTTGCTATCCAATAATTATACTTTTTGGTACTTATTTGAACAAAAAATATTTTCTTGCTTTTGGATTAACTACAGTAATCAAATAATTTGATGGCATTTCAGTTATTTGATTATTATATAATAAATAAATATTATATTTTTCATATAAGCCAAGAGCTTATTTACAGTATAAATGTGTATATGTTTCATTTACCTAATTTTGGTTTTTGAAACCTGAAAAAAATATAATTATTTGAATCAATTAGTCTTGCCTCAAATTCTAAGAATAATGTTTAGTGACACTTATATATATATATATATATATATATATATATATATATATATATATATATATATATATATATATATATATATATATATATATATATATATATATATATATATATATATATATATATATATATATATATATATATAATTACTTCCTATCGTATTCAAAAATATGCCCAAAACATCTTATTAAGTTTTGTTTGAAGAGCGAGTTAGAAACCACAATTTTTTTAGAAAATGTATGAACTTTAAATTAATAATTAATATATAGTTTAATATTGAATCTAATATGATTGATTTTATCATTTCTTTAATATAATTTCAATATTTAACCTCATTTAATGATTAGAAAATGAAATTTGCTTTTGTTGATGAGATAAGGTATTAAAATAAAATGCTTGAATTTAAAGAATTTCAAAACAGTTTTTTTGACGCTCTCAAGTTAATTTTTGCCATCTTTAACTAAGATGATATTTTTTAAACATTAACAATTCTTTAATTTTCAGTAATTATATTTATTTGAAAAATAACTATATTTAGTATATATATATCAATAACTATATTTGATTAGCTTTGCATGGAAGCGACTTATACTACATTAAAAAAATTATACAGCTTGTAAGAAATTATTCTACACAGTTTTTTAAAATTTAGAAAGCAGCTGTTGTTCGAGGGAAATTTCTGTGTTTTAATTACTATAGTAAATTAAAACATTTTTCATTATTATTTATATAATAGTAAATAAAAATATTCAAAAGGATAATTATATAGTTATTTTACATATTTTGAATTGTACTATTTTTGAAAAGTGCATATTTAAATTTTTTTAGTACATACTAGTTTATTCTAATTACACTACAATTTTAACTGTTGTTAATTATTTAACTTACTGCATTTTATTATTTACATTAATTTCAAATAAATGATTCTTAATGTTCAAAGGATTTACTGATGTAAAAATATTTTGAATTTGGTTTAAACAGTACATGGAAATTTAAGATTTGGCAACCTGTATTGAAACATATCATTAATTTAGAAAAAAACGAAAAAGTGCATTTATATTGAAATCAGAATATTATTAAGCTGGTTTACACAGAATGGTAATTATAAATAACTTTTTTTTAAAAATTTTTTATTCTACATGTTGTTATAAGTTCACACAAAATATTTCTGTGCTGTATGTATATTCAACTGTCAGCTATCTAACTTTTCGATAGAAATTAAATAACATTTGGTTTAAACAATATTATGCGATGACATTATGGTTGTCCAAAGCAAGCATGCAGATTTTAATAAAATAATAACTTTTATGCATGTATATTCAACACTCTTAATCAAACTTTTGGATGAGAGAAATATTAGACTTCAATTATATCATGAGAGAAGATTGTAATGATTGTTGTAATTAAATACGTAAATATTACAAAGCACATTTAAGCCTAAAATATTTGTAATATTACACGTTGTCATCTAAGGAAATTAAACTGTAACCGCATTTGTTGGACTTAATAAAACAGTTGAGAAATATTTCGGTTACTTTTGTTTTGAATAGGGAAAAATTACATCAGCCAGATCTTTCAAAATTAAGATAATCTTTTGATTTCATATTCTCCAAGACTAAATAAAAATTTATTAGAAAATCTTAGAATCTAAAAAAATATACATATTTCAATATTCTTAATAACTTTACTGATATTTTATTATGAATTCTTACAGGATGAAGTCTCATCGTAATACATCATTTTTGTTTATTCACATTCCTTTCTACTCTAATTCCTTTCAACGGAATTTGTTTTAGTTACAGAGAAAGAGAGAAAGAAAGAGTGAGAGAGAGAGAGAGAGGGAGAGAGAGAGAGAGAGCGAGAGAGAGAGAGAGAGGGAGCGAGAGAGAGAGAGAGAGAGTGAGAGAGAGAGAGGGCGAGAGAGAGAGTGAGTGAGAGAGAGAGAGAGCGAGAGAGAGAGAGAGAGTTTGTTTTAAGTACACGAGGATTCTCTCTCATTTTATTAATTCAATTAATCACTTCAATTTTAAAAATGGTTATGTTGTATATAGTAAATAAATACTAATGTCACCAACTATGTTTTCGTTTGTTCTTGACAATCTGCAAAGTTATAAGTATGTTCAAATACTATTAGGGAAAATGCACGCTGCAAGTAGAGTTCATTTTCTGTGATTATTTATGCAACCTATTATATATCTGTCTTCATTATTGAAATTTAATTGCAGTAATGTCTTAGGAATTGTATTGGGTTTATTATTTCGAAACTTTCATTAAGCAGAATTTTTAATAAGATATATTTTTAACATTCTACACAAATTACCTAGAAGTCTTATCAAACACATAAATTCACTTGGAAATGAATTATAAACTACATTTAAAACAGCGTTGATTAGAATTTTAATTAATCTAGATGTCATTCTAATGTGTAAAATATATGAAAATATAAGAATTATTTTTTTTTTATCTTAATATAAAATAAATTTCTAATATTAATTCTGTAATTCGAAAAATTTATTATAATCGTAATAAAACAATAAAGAAACGATATATTCAAAAAATTAAAATAAACGACAAATGCTAACATTTAATTTAACATTAAATTAATTAATAAAAACATGAAGCTTCATAACATTTAAGTAAAATTTAATTGAATTTAAGCAAAATAAAAATAATTAATTTCATTTTTGATTTGCATTTAAAAGAAAAATTTTGAAATTATTGGGAGCTATATTATCCTCATGTTTCAATAAGCGTTACACATTTTAAGTTAACAATTCTTATGATAAATATCACTCCATTTTGTGTAGCAATTTTATCAATTATATCTTTATCCCCAAGAAAGTCTGCTTAAAATTTTTATTTTATTTCGAAATCTAAATACACTTTTCTTATAATCCTCTTTTAACAAACTAATTTTAAATTATTTTACAGTTGTAAAACTATTTTACAACTGTAAAATAATTTTTTACTATCAAATTGCTCTGATAGAAATTACTTATATGATACTAAATCTGAATAAATAATTATTATTTAATAATATTAAAAGCATTCCATATTAGTTATGCATTCATGAGATTCAAATGATATTTTTACATCTAAATTTTTTTTCATACAATTTATCTTTTTCCTTTATCAATCTACTACGCTTTTCCTCATATTTTTTATTTGATATTCTAAATTTATATTATCCTCATATTTAAAAATTTCTCTTACAATATAAACTTAAATTTGATTTCATAAGTATATTATATATATATATATATATATATATATATATATATATATATATATATATATATATATATATATATATATATATATATATATATATATATATATATATATATATATATATATGTATATATATATATATATATATATATATATATATATATATATATATATATATATATTAAATAAATTCACATTTAATGTTTTTAGAAGAAATTTTTTAACGAGTTAAAATAATATTTTTCTATCAGTCATTATTTCAATTTTCAATTAATTTGGCGTTTTATTTAATTCCGTTTATAAAATATAAACATTCATTGTATGCTTGCGTTTTATAAATATAAACATTCATTGCTTTATTTTATTTTAAAATTTAAGAATTTATAAATGCTATTAATAATAAATTATTCCATACAAGTTCATGGGACTAAAGAACAAGGTTTAAAATTTAATTTTGAAACTATCTGATGAAATTTACGTCGCATCCAAATACTTTAAAAATTCAAAATATATAGCGACATCTAATAATTTATGGTTTGATTATCGATTACACAAGCATGATCATAAAATTTGTATTACATTAAATTTATGTGAAAATTTTATAAATAGTTTAACTTATGATCTGTGAAATAACTCGTTTAGTTTATGATGTGATTAAATTATGTTTCGCATTGAGTTGAAAGAATCAAAACAGTTGCAAAGATAGAAATAATTGATTGCATCTTGAATGTGAAAATTGAGTAAAGAATGTTATTATATTAACAAAGGAATACTTAAGAACCAAGCGGGAGCAATGATGGATAATGCTACATAGTTTAAACATGAGGCTGGAAGTTTACCATTAAAGTAAAAATATATTAAGGTATAATTGCGTTGGAATGTATTATGAGCATAAGGGAAGAATGTGTGCTTGCTGGAAATTCTAAACAGTATCCGGAAGGAATTCTTCTTAAACAATAGACTGAAAGCTAAATGAAAGGCAAGCAAAACGAGAAGCACAGAGGGATTCTTTGTTTACCACTTCATTGTAGTTTCAACTTTAGAAGCCATTAAAGAAATGCTAATTTAAATATATTAAAGAAATTGTGAAGTATACATTTTATATTTAACTGAACTAGATCATGATTTCTTTAATTACTTAAAATAATAAAAATGAATAAGATTATTAAACTTGTTTTTAATTAAAATCATGTTAGACACATATGATTTTAATTAAATATAAATATATAAAGGAGGAAATATTTAAAAAATAAAATGAAATACAAAAATTGATTTTACAAAACTGAATTCCGATTAAAGTTGCGTTAAATTAAAATATTTTATTATAATCCTAATGTATAACCTAAAAAACAATCTGTTAAAGATGCATAAATAGTGTCGCGACGCCAATGAATGTTTACGCTTTAGTAATTTTAAATTAAATTTGTTAGATATGGATAATAATAACCTTCTTCATAGTACAAACTTTTCAAAAATTTCATGGAATGCTTTTTATATGGTTTCCCAATCAAACTTTACAATTTAATAATAACGGGAAAAAAGGTTTAAAATAGTAATTAAATTTGAAGAGGAAAGTATTATATTCAGTATTTATACTTTTACAGGATTAAATATATATAATTCAATTATTTTTTAATTTCACACAGTACTACTTACTGTAATAATGTATTTTATCCCACTCTTAATTTTATTAAATGTCGAGTTGAAGGTTTCAGTTTTCAATACGCTTCAACCAAATTAATTCAATTTTAACATTTTCGTGTTTTGTTTTTATTAACAACATCGTTTTTTTATTTATTATTATCAAAAAAAGGCATTAATACTATATTTCTCTTTTAAAATTTTTATTATCAGAATGTTTTTACATTTATATAGGCAGTTATAGTTTATGTGGTAGATATTATGTGTATCATCGTATGATAAAGTATTCGATGAAATTATCGTTGAGTAAAGTCATTATCCGGAATAAAAATATAATACGAGCACAAGAAAACATTTGTAGATGGAAAAAGAGCATTCGGAGGAAGAAGAGCAAAAAATTGGTGAGCCCCATCAAAGACTAGCTTTTCCTACAGTTCGTCGAACTTATTTTATCTTGTCTTCCAGTGGGATAACAAAAATAATAGTAGGATAAATGGATTTCTAATTGCACTCAACAATTATTTTTGAATAAAATAAATCCTATAGTAGAAAAAGAGATCATGTTCACTATTATGACTTGTAAAAAGGGTTAAGTATAAAATTTTGATTTTTATGAAGCAATATAGAATATTAGTTTTATTTGAGGTGAACTTATTTCAAATATATATTTTTTAAATGGAATTAAGCTTTCACAGAATAAAGAGTTTAATTGAAGCATGTATCATTTCTTTAAAATTGCTTTATTTATGGTATTTACTTGGAAATGTTTTAAAATAAAATCTTTAATCGATTTTGATATCTCACAGTAATAATCTTCAGTTTTCAAATTGATACTTAAAGGAAGTGAAATCAATTAAATAATAAAGTATATTATAGTTTAAGCATTAGTTTGAATTTATTGTATTGGAAGGAGTACTTATATTATACAATTAGGTAGTACAAAACAATGTTGTTGTTACAAATGACACTTGGACAAGCAAAGCTCGCTATGCCTTGGCTATGCGAATTTAAGTCAATTGGGAGCGTCTTTCGTTTAATCAGAGCACCATGAAGGTGAAAGTACTACTTTTGCTCTTCAAATCCTCCGATAGATGGCAGCACCAGAGGATATACTCCCTCAATTTTGGCAATGATTTGAAGGGGGAGTAAATTTCTCCTGATCATATGAGTGCAATGGCAATTTTAACGAGCACGTATATCGCATGTACTCGGTGGGTCCTTGGCGGCATTGGGAATCGAACCCCACCCTTCCGGATGGAAGGCCGATACCCTAATCACTAGGCTACCACAATGCAATTTGATCATAATGTAACAAAACAATGTAATTTGCACAAGCAAATTATTTTTTTAAACAAGTTCAATAATTAGTAAATGATGATATAACATTTGCTAGCGTCATGTTCAAAGATCATAAACTACACAATGGAAAATTTTTAAGAAAGAGAACCATTTGCTTTAGCTTTTGCTTAGGCAAGCATACTAAAAGGAATTCATATTTAGCAATTAATGGAAAAAATTCCAAACACAATATTCCTTAAAAGTAATATACTTCACGTTTCCATTATTTCTGTTTGATTCAACAATAAAATTGAAAATGCACATAACTCTACCCCACAAAAAAATCAACAAAAATGGTTCTCACGAAATATTATACCCCAATCACAGGTCCGAGGTAAAAATATAATCGATAAAACTGAGCAAAGTAATTGATAAGCCTGAGTACCAAGCATGCTTGGTAACTAAAAGCAGGAGGCTACGCGTTAGGCTGAACCCCAGACCGGGGCGTATGATTCGCAAACCAGGACCTTCGGTCATGAAAACAAATATAGGCACTATAGCCCAATATTTTTTTACATTAAAGGCTTATATATTAAGCTTTAGCCCTATAAGGGCTGTCATCCCACTTAGTTTAGTTACATATTTTGTCATTAGACAATATATAAAATATATTGATAGAGTTAGTTTTCATGAATATAATAGAAATTCATATAAAAATAATATTTTTTATTTATAATATAAATTTGATTTTATAAGAAGAAATATTTTTTAATATGAAATTACTTTTTTAAAATATTCGTGATTTGTTTTCAAGGTGAGTATTTTTTGAAAGTTAAGAGTATATGAATTACTATAAAAAATGATAAATGCTAGTGAAACACAAACATTCTTTGAACGTCGTTCAACAGTTTCCTTTCATAGAATTTTATTTCAGAGAATGACAAGTGTGCCTCTTTACCAATCAATACATAAAATTATTTTCGGAAATAAGTTTTTATTCATTATATATCAAGGGAACATTGATTTACGAAGGCTTTGATCTTAAATTATTATATCACAGCATTAAAGTTAGAATTCATAGAATTTATAAATAGAAAAGTAGAAATGGAGGACAAATATAGCAAAATGATTCCTTTTATAACATTTCAAAAACAATGGTCTAGGGATTTAATGCTTGTTTTTGTTTTACTTGAGGCATTCAGAAATCTTAAACTTGTGATTATATCAATTTGTAATGAAATTCATTAAATATTGACTTTATTGGATAGGAAAACAAAAGCTTATTCAAACATGTTCACTCACTATTATGAACACCAAGAACATTATGATTTCAAAGCCATAATTATTTTCAGTAATAAAAGGCACTTTCTTAAAAGAAGAATGAGATTTCTTAGTTTTCAAAGATTTGCAAGACTATTTGTTAATTAACTACGTAATTAAATTAAGATACATTAGACTGAACTCCTTTCTTTTCCTTAAGGAATATAAGAAAAGTTCCTTTTCTATTAGATTTCCTTAATTCTTTTTAGATTTATTTTCTGAGACTTTCTACTCATTTCAACTCATTACTTTTATTAAAAGTTTTGCTTGAATAGCTTAAAATTCTTTATAGATAATTTAAATTTTAAATAAGATGTTATAAAAACAATGCAACAATGTTTTCCTCTTGAAAAAGCTTGATTAGATTATTTGTATAGTATCTTCTTTATGAATTTCGAATTTTTCTTCTGTACGATAAAAAATAGGGATATTACGTTTGGTTGTTATATATATTTAGATGTTTTATTAATTAAAAAAAGCTTGATCAAACATCAATTTTAATTATTTTTTTTTGCTTTTTAACAATTAAATATTATAACACTTTTGCAAAATTGGCTTATATCAAATTATTTACTTTTAATTACTAATTTTTAAATATTCTTCGCATTTTTCTATTACTACTTTTCTAAGTTGATTAAGTATATATTCTTAAGAATACAAATAATATAACTCTGATTAAGTTAATCTATTTTGCATTATTTTAATGCTGATTAATTTAAGAACGCTTCACCATTTGCCATGATGTACTCGGCCATAAATTTTAATTGCCTGAATAAATTTTCAAGGGAAAATTTGCATAGTAAGAAATTTAAAATTTAAGCAAATATAGGTATTGTAACATCACAGATTTCCTTTAAAGAATGAAAAACTTCCTAAAGATTAAATAACTTTTTGAAAAATTACATTCAGAAAATTTTTTAAGGGTACCATAGTCAACTCTGTGTTTTGATTATTTTGAAGAGAATAAGCTTAGATGTGAGAACTTTATACAAATCAGTAGTTTTTAAAAGTATTTGTGCTGTACCAAACAAATTTGTATTAACTTTGGTCTAAATTCAATAATGAAAATGAATGTTTCAGATGATTTCCTCTACAATGATGAAAACCAGAAACTGATGTTTTTAATAACTTTACTTTATCATTTTATTTAAAGATAAAAAGTGTAGTATTGGATTAAGGTGAACACATATAAGATTGAATCAACATTTTGGAATTGGTTTGCCTGATTTTAATGCGCAACTATCTTAGTTTAAGATTATAATGTTAAAACTGCTCTAAGTATTTTGGTACATTTTTATAATAAAGACTGAAATTTGATATCATCAAATATTCAATAGTTGGTGGAAAATATATTACTTATAAAAATAATAGTACTTATGTATTACTGCCACCGCAGCAATTTTGCTCCAAAATTTAAGTAGAACTAGCAGTTGACTTATAATTAGGAAATTTCTTTTTCTAATTATGAAAAATGTACTTGTAATTAGAAAAAGAAATATTTTTTAATTATAAGAAAATTTCTTCCAAATTATTTCTGCTTAAGAAACTGCGGTGACGCTAATACGTAAGTACCAAAATAATTAATGGACCCTAAAATTATTCAACATATTCAATATATAAAGTACTCAGAGAAAATATAAAAAGGAGAACAGTTGCTTTATTATTGTATGATGGTTTACATACATAAAAAACATTATTAAATTGCCTTATAAAATAAAACTCCTGATCTTTATAAAAAACAAATCTGAACCTACATAAATATATTTGAACATGTAAACAACGATGTTTGATACTTGTCATATGGTAATTTATTTCAGTGTCATCTAGTGATGAATTAAGTACATTAAAGCATAAATAAAATACTTGCAATAAGAATTTTTTAAAACAGAGAATAAGAATTTTATAAGACAGAGTAAAAAGTATACTTAATTTATTTATTAATCGGTTTGGAGTTTATGAAAAGAATATTGCTTTATGTATTGCCAATAGGATACAATAAACTTCGAAATTAAGTTTTCAAGATTAATTAATGTAAAATTACATTATTTAAAAATAAGGCATATATGAAATGCCTACATAATAAAGTAAGCGATAGTAAATAAACAACAGAGTACCCAAAATATATAAGATTTCATGCTTTCCTGTAAATTACAATTGGAGATTATAAAATTTGCAGATAAAAGTTTGATCAAGACTGAACAAACAGTAATTATAATAAAGTGATGATAATATTTATTAGAATAAAATAAAAAGATTTTTTGAACTTAATTGTGTTTCTCCCTTTTCTAACCATCAATATTTAACCTTATGAAATTCATTAGCTTAAGATTCATAGAGTAGAAATAATGGGAAAATCGAAGAGAAAACAGAATATCATTTGATGTAAATATTTTACACCTCATCAAAATGAAACAGTACGATACTGTCCATATTCTTTCATAACAATGATAAGACATCAGTTGATAAAAGCCTAAAACACAATCAAGGAATTTGATCGACAAAAATTTTGGTATACAAAATAACAGCCAATTTTTATAATAAATAGATAAAATATACACAGTAGTAGATAAAAATAATGTTCTAATTTGGAATAATTCTTAATTTTATTTAAAAAATATGGTATAAATTTTATTCTTTTTAAAATACCAGCAAATTATACTCTAATCATCAAGATGAGATCATTGTGATTTTGTTTAAATTTGACCAAAGAATATTATTGGATATTTCACTGTAAATGAAGCCGTATATCAGCAAATGCAATGTGCTTTATTTATTATGACAGTCGAACTATATTATGAATAAAAGTATTACCAAATATCCATATGATTTAGGTTTTGTTTTGTAAAATGGTATTTTGAAATGCAAAGTCATAGGATTGAATCCTATTGCTTCTAAGCAATAAGACATGTGTGAAATAAGAACAATAATAATTTAAATATACATTTAGCTATTGCATTATAAATTTTCTAAAACAAATTTATGTAATGTTTATTAACTTTAATAGAATTTATTTTATAAATAGTTTAAGTTCACTAATGTTTTCATTTAGATTTAACCTGTATTTAAACAATGACTGACGTTTATGTTTAATACATACTAAATTGATTTCGTTTTCACAAAAATTGATTCGTAAAATATTTGGATACATTTTTATTGTGTTTTCAAAGTTTACTCCTTAAAATTACTCACACCTTTTTATAATTAATAATTGACTCGATACTTATTTTATCTCTAATTAAAAAAGAAAAATACAGTGTTATTCAAAAATATATTCCTTTTTTTGGAACACGACTTAGTCTTTATTCTTGATCGTTAAATAGGCTGAAGAATGATTTTTTTTAATATAAAAAAATCAAACAAGATTCATAATATTTTTCAAAGATTTTGCTTTTATCAAAAATATGTTTGCTGTATAAGAATGAAATAGTCATTCAATTTGTTGATTGGAGATAGTGACATTGGAGAATGATTTAATAAAGTAATAGAAGACCATTAACGTATCAAGAAGCAAAGAAAAAGTCAGAATTTCCATTTAATAGTCTTGACATTCCAATGCGACTTCATTAAAACTGGTCAACCTTATCTGAAATCAGATAAATAAAAGAGTTGCAAAATAATTTATTTTTAATGAGGTAATTCGAAGCCTCTTCTGGTTTCTTTTGTATCTTAAAGAGGAATTATAAGCGAAGAATTTGCTTACAGCAGATCAGTTTATAAAGAAACAATTTCAAGCCATTTGCTTAAAAATGAAGTAATTTTATCCTAGAATTGAAAACACAAATGAATTTTTTCATATTCAAATTGAAGAGCACAGGGATAATTTGTAATTTATGGTGCAGAACATAGGGATAGAGGTTAACAAATTTTATATTTTTCTCATAATTTTTACGATTAGAACCATTTTTTTTCATGGCATGTATAGTTAACTACAATTCAAAAGACTGAGTAACTGATTACCTCATTTAGTAAACACCTGGTTAATTTGTCACGAAATCATTTCTTTTATAATAACTTGTTAGTTTAATCAAAGTTAAAATCCTAAGTTAAAAAAATAAGGCAGATAAAAATCCTTATTTTCGAAACCTTAATTCAACCTTAAATACCTCAGTTTCAAATGTTCAGACTTACATGTTTGACTGTAAAAAAAGGAACTGTATAAAATATTTCTTTTTTTACTATTCTTTAAAAGTGTTGCTTATAGAAATAGAGAACATCATAGCGTCTTTTTTAACTCGTGAAAATTTAACTTTTCTACCATTTGTGTGAAACAGAGTTTCTGCAGTTTTGTTGTAAAGATAATATATGATTATATCTGTTTATTTAATTTTCTATTTTGCTCTGTTGATATAACAAACGTTAATAATAGCTTTAGGATGATATATTTTATCTACACAAACGAAAAAAAAAGAAAAAGAAAAGAAAGATAATTTTTAATGTTGGTGTAAGCAAGACATTAGTCTTAAGATTTAAAAGAGATTGTTTATAGATATTGTAATTATTAATTTAGAATTATATTAATTAATGAAATTTTTGAAAATTTAAATCATCTTTGGTGATTTAAACTAACCACAAAGTGGATGTTTGGTCATGTCTCTTTCATTTTGCCTTTTTTCCCTCATTCTATTCTCAACGTGTTAATGGCTTGAATCAATGAAAAACTTCTTCTCAGACCGATACTTTGGTCTTTATATAAGAATCGTTTCATTAACAAAATGAGCTTCTACAATATTCTCAGATATTCGATGGTGAACTTCGCCTTGTTTGCTGCCGCTGAAAGAATGCGACTAAAAGGCAAGCAACAAATTCGTCGACAATTCGGATGGATAGATGCTGTCTCAATACGCAGTCATAATTAATTGTGTGTGACGTAAATGAACCTTTATCTGACATCATGCATATTTTAAACCAATATGAATTATAATAAAGTAGTTTAGACATAAGCTCTACTGGAACGAAAAAAATAACCACGTTATGTTTTTTTTAAAGTTTAAAATCAGATGCAATTATGTTTGTAATTATAATAGTATTTAATCTGTAGTTATCCATCCTAGTATTCTAGAAAATACTAGATTTTCATACATTGAACTATAATGTTGATAAAGAAAAACACAGTATCTGAAAAGTTAAACTTGGTATTCTTATAAGCATTATAATTTGCATATATATATATATATATATATATATATATATATATATATATATATATATATATATATATATATATATATATATATATATATATATATATATATATATATATATATATATATATATATATATATAAACTTGAACATAATAATTAAGACGTTTTATTATAAGCAAATACCCTATTTATTATTAAATCTTTCGTGTGTAAATCCATTCAATCTTAGGAATTGAGAACGTATTGGCGCTTTGGGAAGGAAGCCAAAATTTTCTCTTGCTTTATGTTTTATTTCAAAATCTAATCTGGGTTAAGAATATCCTCATCTATTTTGTTCATTGATAAAAGCAAACTGATTGACTTGATCGATTTTAATTCACCTTCTATAATATTTGATAAAGAACTAATATTTAGACAAATTATCTTTGGTTTTGAAAGAAAAATATGGTTTAAAATTATTAAATGTTACCAATAAATATTATAAAAATGAATAAAAAATATTCAAATTTTCTTTACAGTATTTATTTGGAACATTCCTAATATTTTATTTTTCAGGAGAATAAATGGAAAGTCGAAAATGTTTTAAACTGTTGTGTGTGTAATATATATTTACATGTATAATTCACCATAAAAACAAACAATAAATTTGTTCTGAAAATGCTTGTAAAAGTGGTTATTCTTAACTTTACTATATTTTTAGTTCATTAGTAAATAAAAACTATTATTGTATAAAAATAATAGTTGACAATTTTTTATCAATATATAATAGAATATTATTTTTGCTATTAATTTTTAATACACTAATTTATAAAAGAAATAAAGCATAACTTTTGAGAAATAAATAAACTTCTTTTGTAATTTTCTGTCGAGTATAAAATGATTGCATTTTTTACTGCTTTCTTATATACTGTATTAAACTTATCAAAAAAGATACCTTTCAATCTCTTTTTATATTTAGACAACGTTTATGAAAAGAAAAATTATTAATTTAATAATGTAAGCAAATAAAAGATTATAGATAATGAAAAAGTAAGTTTTATGACTAATTTTATTATATCTATGATCCATATTTAAAGAGTCAAATATTAACACAATTATATTGATATAGGAAGGTTATATCAAAAATTGTGCTTTAAAAATTTTGATATAATTTTCCTATATTAATGTAATTTTGTTTTGCAAGTTTTCAGCAGAAGCTTTAAGCTAAAAATGCATAAGACAGAAGATTGAGTAGTATAAGAGAGTATAAAAAAGAGACACCTTTTCAATTACAGTAAAAAGCAAGTTTGTTTTTTCATGGAAAAATCAACATTGTTGAAATATTAGTTTGTAAGATTCTAGAACTGAAATTACTTGTAAGGAATTTTTATTTTATTAAAGGCAAATTTTAATAAACAAATATATCTAAGAAAATATGTAAACAACATAAAAGCAATGTTAATAAATTCTAGAAAAAATGAATATTATGTTCTGAACATGCACTGCATAAAAATAATGTTCGTTGCAGTATGTTTAAATCTGAAAAAATTTAAAAAAGAATGGTAGATAGTTTGTTTGAAACGCTGGCATCACATTATTTTTGTATGAATTGAAAGAACAGTTACACCCAACTGTTTTTGGTAATTTATGAATTACCACAATGAAGTATAGAAACGAATTTTTCTTTACATTAAGTTTAAATGAATTGATGTTTTATATTCAGGAAAGATATCACATGTATTTTTCTATGAATGCTTTTCACTTTTGCTAAAATATTAACAATAATGTGACATTATTTTTGACATTTGAACTTTAGGAGATATATATTTTTGTTCTAAATGGTTTCTGAGATACAATAAGAATATAAGATGAAATAAATATAAGATGAGAATATAAGATATAATGAGAACAATAAGAATATAATATATATATTCTTATTGTTCAAATGATATTTTTATTCTCAAAAAGTTATTATCTACTGAAAATAGAAACTAGATTTAGAATAAGAGATTCGGTTTTTAGATCGGTGTTTTTCATGGCGACATGATTTCATGGTTTTCATGTAATAGTGGGAACAGCAGAGACAGAAGACTATATAATCAGACATACACATCGAAATTTATGAGACGAAAGAATGACTCACCTTTAATATATATTTTTAATGAACATATTTTTTTCCTCGATATGTCTGCTGGAAGAAAAATTGAATGGTAAATAAATTCGGTTTCTTTTATTTATTATTTTTATTAAATCAATTAAAATTGTCAAGTTTGATGTTTTTTGATATTTGCAGGAAATCGCGCGGTGAAAATTAGGCATGCTATGTATGTCTTTAATTTGATGAAAAGAAACACTTGTGATTAAAGTTTGTGAAATAGCCAGAATTAATTCATACCATTGTTAGTAAAAATCTTGCTTCTCTAATAATGACCAAATGACCTCTGAAAGAATTGATTTTCATCACAATTTGTTTGTTACTTTACGCATTAACTCACTGTAGGTTAGTAATATCAACACCTTTAATCTTCCACTTCAAAAATAAGCTTTTGTTGTCCTAAATTGCTGCAGGAGAATGATAGTAACAAATTCTGAAACTCTTATAGAAGGATCACTCTTGAACTTAGAGATGCATTCTACTTTTTAAAGTTATATTTATAGAATTTTTTGAAAGTGTTTATAGTAATATCAGTGAGTATCAGTCATTCTTTTTTTTTCTGAGTCAATGAAAAATTGCGTTTATAGCCCACCAGTCTCATCTTCGGAATAAAATCGACAATTGCATAAGTTCTTTTTCAGATTAAAAATGCCAAACGTCACATATAGTTAGATCAAATATACAGGGCGAATGTTCTAAACATTGGGGTTTTTGTTCAAGAAACTCAAATGTCAATCTTACTGAATGAGAAGTTGGCTATTCATGAGAGTGAATTAGTTCCCTAACATTCATTTCATGAGAAATTTTTGGATGATATTTAGCAGCATACGAATTAACTGCCACCATCTTCTATCTTATCTGCTTGATGTTTTTGATAGTCCTGTAATTGTTGAAAAACAACTTATGCATTACTTTGTCATGATCTTCATTAGTGTTGTTTTTTCTCCTCCACTGTAAGTGGTGATCATATTCAAAACCACTTATTTTATTTCCTTGACGTGTTAGAACGTCCGAAAAATTGCATATTTCATCGCCAAGCTATGATTTTAGTAATAATACTGAGGCCAATAACTTTAAGTAATATATATATATATATATATATATATATATATATATATATATATATATATATATATATATATATATATATATATATATATATATATATATATATATATATATATATATATATATATATATATATATATATATATATATATATAAATCCATTGATTAATTAAAGAATTTATGAAAGCAAATGAAAGCAGAACCATTTGATCGTTGCAAAGATTAACACATCTATAAATATTTTATTTTCCTCATAGTAGCCTATTATTTGGAGTTACAGTTGGAATAGTTCTTATTTGTGTTTCTCATCCTGAGGAAAATTGCAATGTGTAAAATTCTATAATCTATTTGAATAAAATTGTTCAAATTGGACCTTCTCTTCCAAATATTATAGAAGCTGTGAGCGAATTTTTCTCTACAATTATATCTTGAAATAGCGAAAATTAATAATCCTTTGATTTTGTTGCGTCATTTATCTTATCGCGTAAAACTAATTCCACGCTAAATCATTGAATACGCAATCTCTCCGTAAAGTATAATCTTGTAGGATAAAATAATTCATATTATCAAAATTAATTCATAATATTTTATTACCTCTTCTCCTCTTAGAATATTTAAAAGATTTTAAGAGTGATCCTCAAATACCGTCACCCAATAGATTGATGACATTTTAAACTACCTGTATCCTTGTTAAAAATAATTTTACACCAAAAAGTTTTATTGAGAATATGCAGATTTTGTTGAGTAGCGGGTAATTCGTTACAAATTTCAGCTCCTTTATCAAGCCGTATTAATGTCGTTTTCTACTGTATAAATAATATCGTTATCTACTGTATTAAATTAAGCGGAATAAGATTTATATTTGTTGCAAAATAATTTACCATCATTAGAAGTTAAAATGTTATTTTTTACCATATAACTCAAGGTCCCAAAGTGTCATTACTATCCGTTTATAAATGTTTTACTGCTGTGAAGATTTACATTCTTTTCTATAATTTTGATTCAACACTTGTTTCGCATGTTAATCAATCATATTAGGCAAAAAAATCTTTGGTAGTCTTAAGTAAAAATAGTTTCCTAAGATTTAGGAATGTCAATCATTTATATTAATGGCTTTCATATTTGATTTGGTGACAGGGTATCTATAGATTTCAATCGTTCTCAACATACTTATATTAATTTCTTTCAAGGAAGGATTCTTATTTCGCTAGATGTTTAGTAAATATAATGTCATTTTTTAAAATTCCTTATATTGTTATATTTTGAACCAAATTAAATTATGTAAGTGATAAAAATAAAAAAAGCAAATATAAAAGCTATTTACAAAAAGATTTTATTTACTTCTGTAAATAAAAAAATAGTTTATATACTTTTTAGGAAAACAAGTGTAATGCAAGTACTGATAAAATTTTTAATAAATTTAAAATTAATTGTTATTTATGTTTAAAATTAAAAACTATAATTGCTATTTATTATCTCACCAACAATTTTTTCAAAAGTATATGTCCACCGTATATTAAGATTTAGCTTCAAATCTTACAAATTAGTGATCTAAGCCACACTTTATATTTTTTATTTAAGCTCTTACTTTTAGATTATGCAACTTTTAAATTTCAGATTAAAATCTTGCAAAATAAAATAAAAACAGTTTTTAGCTTTTTATTTTAGTGAAGATATAAGTTAACTACTTTGTGCTTTTTCCTTATATATTGAAAATCAATGATTAAAACTTGCAGAATTTAGTGGCATATTTTTATTATCAACAGGATCTAACGAAAATACCAAATATCTTCTGTTTAAAATATTACACATATTATTTAGTACTTTCGTTATTAAAATTTATCATAAAAAGGAATAAGTTTTATAAAATAATAAAATAAATAGAGCATAAAATTATGTATTACTAATACATAATTAATTTTTAGGTTATTATAAGTTAATATTTATTATACTCAAATATTTAAGTTGATAAGTTGTTCATACAATATAAAAATGAAATTGTATGACAAGTTTACAACTTTATGGTTTTAAAGGATTTGTGAAAGTATTTAAATGAGCATATCCGAATTCATCAAAGTATTTAAAATATAAAACTTTTGTAAGCAATAGTTAGTAACATGATAATGTATTATAAAATTTTCTCCAAAGAAAATATTGAAAATTTAAGCACAAAAATGTATAATATAGGATATTATGTGATCTAAAATAAAAAAAAGCTATCAATAATTTGTATATGAGAAATTTTTTTTTAGTAATTTATGTCTCCATTTTGTTTTGTTATTACTGTTTTACGAAAACAACATAAAACAAATATTTGGGCATGATAGCGTGTGTGTCACCTGTTTCAATAGTATTATCTAGTGTCATTCACTTCTTAAGAGCCCGTGAATGATATTATGCTTCCATATATTTTTAGTTTCTCTTGTTATGTAAGTGTTACTTTCCTGACTTATTCTCGAAAATTTATAAAAACTCAAATCCTTCTGTCTTTTAAAGTAATTATTCAATATTAATGGTAATATCAGCTTAATACACACACACACACACACACACACACACACACACACACACACACACACACACACACACACACACACACACACACACACACACACACACACACACACACACACACACACACACACACACACACACACACACACACACACACACACACACACACACACACACACACACACACACACACACACACACACACATGCACACACACACACACACACACACACACACACACACACACACACACACACACTACTATCTATATATCTTTCTCCATCTATCTATCTATATATATATATACATAATATAATATATAATATATATATACATATATATATATATATATATATATATATATATATATATATATATATATATACTAAAAGGACTGCATATTCCATTTGAATATAGTAAATAATGGAAATAAACATAATTGAACAAAATTCTAAAAAAGTTCTCAATAGATGGCATTGTAGTCACAATGAGATGACATCTAAGAAACGTGCCGCGTATACCAGTCATTAGTCTTATAATAAAGTGAATATAAATAAATAAGTAAATAAATAAATAAATAAATGTATATATATATGTATATATATATATATATATATATGCCGCTCGTATCATCTTAGGACTCAGAAATAACTACCCATCAGCTATTGCTTTATACGAGGCTTACATGCAACCATTGCACTTTAGAAGAAGAGCTAGCTTAGTTAAATATTTTAACAAAATCTATAGCTACGGCCCGCATCATTGTACCTCCTTGTATTTACACAATTGGCACAATAGTCAAAGATTAAAGAAATTCACCCCTTTTAGTCTGGCAGAATCTCAAAACCTATTTTCGCGCAATGTCGAACCTCAATCTTTAAAACCTTGTTTTGATTTCTCAAAGGGAATGCCAAGAGTCATCTTTCACTTAAATCTGAATTCCACTGCAAACAAGCAAACTCACATCGGAGATCATCATAGACAATTAGCACTAGAAATTATTAATTGCATTTCCTGCGATGCAGTGCAAATGTTTACTGATGGTAGTCGTACAAAAGACCGTACTGGGAACGGAGTTTATATTAGAATCCCTCAGTCTGAAATCACGCTAAAGCAACGTAACCCTGATACGTGTTCAGTCTTCAGAAGTAAGTTAATAGCGATGAAAGTGGGACTTGCTGGTATCATTTCCAGCAACTGTGATTTTGGAGAGCTTTGTATTTTGTCGGACAGCCGCAGTGCACTGCAACATCTCAGTGACTGGTCCTCTATAAAGGATGAAACAAGTATATCTATTCTCCTGAAATTGAAAATGATCTCCCAAGAACATGTTGTACATCTCCAATGGATTCCATCCCTTGTAAATATTAGTGGCAATGAGATCGCAGATCAACTGGCCAAAGAGAGTAGCGAGGAAGATACGCCCACTGATTCATCACTTACATATCAGGATCTTTACTCTAATGAAAAATCTACTTAATACAATCTGGCAAATTCCACCAACACACCAATGGTACTCTGGAACATCTCCTGGAAATCTTCTGGAAACAAAATGTGACCGAAAATCTCAGACTGCCTTGGCCAGATTCTCAAGTGGACATCTAAAATGTTTATCATTTGAACGTGGTGCAAAAATTTATCCCACTTGTAAAAAATGCTATGAACATCCAGCCACACCGAAACATATTCTGGATTGCGTCGGACTTTCCCAGGAGGATTTATCCTCAAATCTCTTGCTAGTCATTGACTTTTTAACTGTCAACAATTTAATGGAGTTGATCTGACAAATGTCAGATCTTTAAAGAGGATAAGCCAACAACAACAACAACAACATGTATATATATATATATATATATATATATATATATATATATATATTGTTACAAATTTGTAAATAATGATTATATTTGTCGTAAAATATCTCAGACAGATCAGAAATTCTCACATTTTGGGCAAAAACTGCGGTATTTAGACGTGTTGTAGTTTAAAAGCGGATTTCCTAATAATTTGGCGACTTGGCGACAGTTGGCGAGATTCTTGGCGACTTGGCGACGGTTGGCGAGATTTTTGGCGACTTGGCGAGAAATCGATACTTCTGGAAACATCCATCACCTAAGCTCTAGGACCAATATTTTTCGAGATAGCCTAGAAGCTTCCAGAACCTTGGCGAAATTGGTAGATTTCTCCGCCAAGTCAGGTATAAATACCGCAGCCCGACATGGAAGAGAGAGTTTTGTGTAGACAGTCAGTTAGTGAAGACGATTAGTTGTGACTGCTAGTTGTTCTCTGTCTGAGGTATTTGAGACCTGTGATTAGAAGCTGTTTCTTATTGTATCCGACGAATTGTAGCTGTATAATTGTGATTGTTACAGCGGGAATTTCGTTTATCTAGTGAAGTTTTTAACGAATAAAAGTCTTGTGTTCATTAAGTGGTCGCTTTATTCAACTCTCAATCAACACGAACCCGTGGAGCTCGGTACAACTGGTGTCAGAAGTGGGGTTGAAGAGTTGATGCAGCGTGTCACAAGAAAAATGGATATGGATTTAATGAAAAGTCTTCTCGAAAAATTAGCGGAGCAGATGGCTGAGATGAAAGCTGGACAAGAAGATATGAAAACCGAGATGAAAACTGGACAAGAAGATATGAAAACCGAGATGAAAGCTGGACAAGAAGAGATGAAAACCGAGATGATGAAAGAGATAAAATCTGGACAGGAGGAACTTAAGAAGGACATTGTAAGTGTTAAAGAAGAATTCTCCAACATCATTCAGGAGAAGATGAATGCAATGGAAGATAAGGTAACTTCAGTTGAAACTAAAGTTCTGGAGATAGAAGAAAACGTTGAAGTAGCATTAGACAATATGAATAAGAAGATTGAAAGCTTGGAGAAGCAAATATCAAACAAACATGAGGAACCCAACGTGACATTTGTGCCTTCCTAGCCAATATTAAACTCTCAACATTTGATGGGAAATCATCCTGGCAAGTATACAAGACCCAGTTTATGATGGTAGCGGAAGCTAATGGATGGAATCCCCGAGCCCAAGCTTTTCACCTGGCGGCTTCTTTAAGAGGAGACGCGGCTGACATCCTCGAGACGCTTCCGGAGGAGCAGAGGCACGATTTCCAAGCCCTATCGAGTGCGCTTGAGCTGCGGTTTGGAGATAAGTGCACTAAAGAATATAGCAGACTACAGTTAAAGTCCCGCTATCAAAAAGCGGGTGAAAGTCTTCAAGAATTGGCTGCCGATATTCAGCGACTTTCCCATCTAGCATTTTCGGACTGCCCAGCTGAGACACGTCAGGATCTGGCTCTCCATCACTTCATCGATAGTGTGAGGGATCCGGAGATACAGAAAACACTTAGACTCGCCGATGTCAAAGATATTGGATCTGCCCTAGTCTACGCACATAAGATAGAGGCTGCCCAGCAGGCCGCGCGTAAAGACCAGCACTCAATCAGAGCCGTTTCTGCTATTGATACGAACTATGATCTAAGAAAGCAAATTGAAGATTTGCGGCGAAAATTACGTAGCTTAGAATTGAGTAAAGGTGGCAGAAACACGAAAATTCAGTGTTGGACTTGCGGTGGAGTCGGACACGTACGTAGATACTGTCCGAAAACAAAAAATGGTGGAATTCCTAAAATGGAAATACGTCAACGCAAAGAAACTCTTCATGGAAATACTGATGCATTATCAAGGAAACCGTGTAATGAAAGCTGCCGATATTGTTCTAGAGTAGAGAAAAACTATCAGCTGGTAAATCCTTCGGTACGCCAAGTTACTGTTTTACCTCCATCGAAACCAGACCCATGGAGTGATAAAGAACTTAGAGAAGCCCAAAAAGAAGACCCAGATATAAACCCAATTTTAGAATTAAAAGAATCTTCCAGTATGAAACCAAGTTGGCAGGATATCTCTACCTACAGTCCTACTACTAAGCAATATTGGACTCTTTGGGACTCACTCTATATAAGAAATGGTGTCTTATACAGGAAATGGGAGTCCGATGATGGACGTAATTTCAAATGGCAGCTTGTTCTTCCAAAATCAAGAATTTCAGATGTTTTGAAAGAATTGCATAGTAGCTCAACTGGAGGCCACTTCGGAGTAATGAAAACTCTACAGAAAGTTCGAGAACGCTTCTATTGGAGCAAAACGAGACAAGATGTAGAAAAATGGTGTCAATCTTGTGATGACTGTGCGGCACGTAAGGGACCAAAGAAACGTAGCCGAGGAAGGTTGCAGCGGTACAACGTAGGAGCACCTTTTGAGCGAATAGCATTAGACATTTTGGGTCCTTTACCACGATCTTCAAATGGCAACAAATACATACTAGTTGTCATGGACTACTTTACTAAGTGGCCTGAAGCGTTTGCAATCCCCGATCAAGAGGCGACTACAGTAGCCGAGGTTCTAGTGCAACAATGGGTTTCCAGATTCGGCACACCCTTACAAATTCATTCTGATCAAGGGACAAATTTCACCTCTGTTGTGTTTAAAGGAATGTGTCAAATTCTCGGAATAGACAAGACGCAGACCACGCCACTACACCCACAATCGGACGGCATGGTAGAGAGGTTTAACAGAACCATCTTGAATAACCTCTCCCTTATGGTTTCCAGAAATCAGCAAGATTGGGATTTGAAGCTACCGCTGTTTCTTCTTGCATATCGCAGTGCTGTCCATGAGACTACCGGATATACTCCTTCACAGATGCTCTTTGGTCGCGAACTTCGTCTCCCTTGTGATCTTCAGTTTGGTCGTCCACCGGATACATCTTCATCGCCAGAGGAATACCTTCGAGACCTTCAGGCACGTCTTGAAGATGTCCATAACTTCGCTCGAGACCGAATCAACCTGACGACCGAAAGAATGAAGACAAGGTATGACACAAGAGCGACGGGACATGAATTCCAAGAAGGTGACAAAGTTTGGTTGTGGAACCCGATTCGACGTAAAGGACTTTCTCCAAAGTTGCAAGCCAACTGGGAAGGTCCCTACACAGTCCTAAAAAGACTGAACGACGTCGTGGTTCGTATAAGAAAATCATCTGCTTCAAAACCAAAGGTAGTACATTATGATAGATTAGCTCCTTATCGTAATGTAGAGTAAAAATCAGTAGACCATGGTCTGTTTGTAAATAGTATAGATAATTTTAATCTTTTCTATTTTCTTGTATTTTTAGTTGCTTGTGTATGTAATGTGCTCTGTATCCTCTTGAAATGTAAATTCTTTTATATTAAATTTGGCCTCCTATCAGGGGATTGTACTGCCCGGGACGTGCAGTCCTTGAGAGGGGGGCAATGTTACAAATTTGTAAATAATGATTATATTTGTCGTAAAATATCTCAGACAGATCAGAAATTCTCACATTTTGGGCAAAAATTGCGGTATTTAGACGTGTTGTAGTTTAAAAGCGGATTTCCTAATGATTTGGCGACTTGGCGACAGTTGGCGAGATTCTTGGCGATTTGGCGACGGTTGGCGAGATTTTTGGCGACTTGGCGAGAAATCGATACTTCTGGAAACATCCATCACCTAAGCTCTAGGACCAATATTTTTCGAGATAGCCTAGAAGCTTCCAGAACCTTGGCGAAATTGGTAGATTTCTCCGCCAAGTCAGGTATAAATACCGCAGCCCGACATGGAAGAGAGAGTTTTGTGTAGACAGTCAGTTAGTGAAGACGATTAGTTGTGACTGCTAGTTGTTCTCTGTCTGAGGTATTTGAGACCTGTGATTAGAAGCTGTTTCTTATTGTATCCGACGAATTGTAGCTGTATAATTGTGATTGTTACAGCGGGAATTTCGTTTATCTAGTGAAGTTTTTAACGAATAAAAGTCTTGTGTTCATTAAGTGGTCGCTTTATTCAACTCTCAATCAACACGAACCCGTGGAGCTCGGTACAATATATATATATATATATATATATATATATATATATATATTGTTACAAATTTGTAAATAATGATTATATTTGTCGTAAAATATCTCAGACAGATCAGAAATTCTCACATTTTGGGCAAAAATTGCGGTATTTAGACGTGTTGTAGTTTAAAAGCGGATTTCCTAATGATTTGGCGACTTGGCGACAGTTGGCGAGATTCTTGGCGACTTGGCGACGGTTGGCGAGATTTTTGGCGACTTGGCGAGAAATCGATACTTCTGGAAACATCCATCACCTAAGCTCTAGGACCAATATTTTTCGAGATAGCCTAGAAGCTTCCAGAACCTTGGCGAAATTGGTAGATTTCTCCGCCAAGTCAGGTATAAATACCGCAGCCCGACATGGAATAGTAATATATAGTTTTTGTGAGGACAATCAGTGAGTGAAGACGATTAGTTGTGACTGCTAGTTGTTCTCTGTCTGAGGTATTTGAGACCTGTGATTAGAAGCTGTTTCTTGTTATATCTGACGAATTGTAGCTGTATTATTGCGATTGTTACAGCGGGAATTTCGTTTATCTGGTGAAGTTTTTACGAATAAAAGTCTTGTGTTCATTAAGTGGTTGCTTTATTCAACTCTCAATCAACACGAACCCGTGAAGCTCGGTACAACTGGTGTCAGAATCGGGATTGAAGAGTTGATGCAGCGTGTCACAAGAAAAATGGATATGGATTTAATGAAAAGTCTTCTCGAAAAATTAGCGGAGCAGATGGCTGAGATGAAAACTGAGATGAAAGCTGGACAAGAAGAGATGAAAGCTGGACAAGAAGAGATGAAAGCTAGACAAGAAGAGATGAAAGCTGGACAAGAAGAGATGAAAGCTGGACAAGAAGAGATGAAAGCTAGACAAGAAGAGATGAAAGCTGGACAAGAAGAGATTAAAACCGAGATGATGAAAGAGATAAAATCTGGACAGGAAGAGATGAAAGCTGGACAGGAGGAGCTTAAAAAGGAACTTAAGAAGGACATTGTAAGTGTTAAAGAAGAATTCTCCAACATCATTCAGGAGAAGATGAATGCAATGGAAGATAAGGTAACTTCAGTAGAAACTAAAGTTCTGGAGATAGAAGAAAACGTGGAAGAAGCATTAGACAATATCAATAAGGAGATTGAAAGCTTGAAGAAACAAATGTCAAACAGACATGAGGAACCCAACGTGACATTTGTGCCTTCTCTAGCCAATATTAAACTCTCAACATTTGATGGGAAATCATCCTGGCAAGTATACAAGACCCAGTTTATGATGGTAGCGGAAGCTAATGGATGGAATCCCCGAGCCCAAGCTTTTCACCTGGCGGCTTCTTTAAGAGGAGACGCGGCTGACATCCTCGAGACGCTTCCGGAGGAGCAGAGGCACGATTTCCAAGCCCTATCGAGTGCGCTTGAGCTGCGGTTTGGAGATAAGTGCACTAAAGAATATAGCAGACTACAGTTAAAGTCCCGCTATCAAAAAGCGGGTGAAAGTCTTCAAGAATTGGCTGCCGATATTCAGCGACTTTCCCATCTAGCATTTTCGGACTGCCCAGCTGAGACACGTCAAGATCTGGCTCTCCATCACTTCATCGATAGTGTGAGGGATCCGGAGATACAGAAAACACTTAGACTCGCCGATGTCAAAGATATTGGATCTGCCCTAGTCTACGCACATAAGATAGAGGCTGCCCAGCAAGCCACGCGTAAAGACCAGTACTACATCAGAGCCGTCTCTGCTACTGATACGAACTATGATCTAAGAAAGCAAATTGAAGATCTGCAGCGAAAATTGCGTAGCTTAGAATTGAGTAAAGGTGGCAGAAACACAAAAATTCAGTGTTGGACTTGCGGTGGAGTCGGACATGTCCGTAGATACTGTCCGAAAACAAAAGATGGTGGAATTTCTAAAATGGAAATACGTCAACGCAAAGAAACTCTTCAAAGAAATACTGATGCATTATCAAGGAAACCGTGTAATGAAAGCTGCCGATATTGTTCTAGAGTAGAGAAGAACTATCAGTTAGTAAATCCTTCGGTACGCCAAGTTACTGTTTCACCTCCATTGAAACCAGACCCATGGAGTGATAAAGAACTTAGAAAAGCCCAAAAAGAAGACCCAGATATAAATCCAATTTTAGAATTAAAAGAATCTTCCAGTATGAAACCAAGTTGGCAGGATATCTCCACCTACAGTCCTGCTACTAAGCAATATTGGGCTCTTTGGGACTCACTCCATATAAGAAATGGTGTCTTATACAGGAAATGGGAGTCCGATGATGGACGTAATTTCAAATGGCAGCTTGTTCTTCCAAAATCAAGAATTTCAGATGTTTTGAAAGAATTGCATAGTAGTTCAACTGGAGGCCACTTTGGAGTAATGAAAACTCTACAGAAGGTTCGAGAACGCTTCTATTGGAGCAAAACGAGACAAGATGTAGAGAAATGGTGCCAATCTTGTGATGACTGTGCGGCACGTAAAGGACCGAAGAAACGTAGCCGAGGAAGGTTGCAGCGGTACAACGTAGGAGCACCTTTTGAGAGGATAGCATTGGACATTTTGGGTCCTTTACCACGATCCTCAAATGGCAACAAATACATACTAGTTGTCATGGACTACTTTACTAAGTGGCCTGAAGCGTTTGCAATCCCCGATCAAGAGGCGACTACAGTAGCCGAGGTTCTAGTGCAACAATGGGTTTCCAGATTCGGCACACCCTTACAAATTCATTCTGATCAAGGGACAAATTTCACCTCTGTTGTGTTTAAAGGAATGTGTCAAATTCTCGGAATAGACAAGACGCAGACCACGCCACTACACCCACAATCGGACGGCATGGTAGAGAGGTTTAACAGAACCATCTTGAATAACCTCTCCCTTATGGTTTCCAGAAATCAGCAAGATTGGGATTTGAAGCTACCGCTGTTTCTTCTTGCATATCGCAGTGCTGTCCATGAGACTACCGGATATACTCCTTCACAGATGCTCTTTGGTCGCGAACTTCGTCTCCCTTGTGATCTTCAGTTTGGTCGTCCACCGGATACATCTTCATCGCCAGAGGAATACCTTCGAGACCTTCAGGCACGTCTTGAAGATGTCCATAACTTAGCTCGAGACCGAATCAACCTGACGACCGAAAGAATGAAGACAAGGTATGACACAAGAGCGACAGGACATGAATTTCAAGAAGGTGACAAAGTTTGGTTGTGGAACCCGATTCGACGTAAAGGACTTTCTCCAAAGTTGCAACCCAACTGGGAAGGTCCCTACACAGTCCTAAAAAGACTGAACGACGTAGTGGTTCGTATAAGAAAATCATCTTCTTCAAAACCAAAGGTAGTACATTATGATAGATTAGCTCCTTATCGTAATGTAGAGTAAAAATCAGTAGACCATGGTCTGTTTGTAAATAGTATAGATAATTTTAATCTTTTCTATTTTCTTGTATTTTTAGTTGCTTGTGTATGTAATGTGCTCTGTATCCTCTTGAAATGTAAATTCTTTTATATTAAGTTTGGCCTCCTATCAGGGGATTGTACTGCCCGGGACGTGCAGTCCTTGAGAGGGGGCAATGTTACAAATTTGTAAATAATGATTATATTTGTCGTAAAATATCTCAGACAGATCAGAAATTCTCACATTTTGGGCAAAAATTGCGGTATTTAGACGTGTTGTAGTTTAAAAGCGGATTTCCTAATGATTTGGCGACTTGGCGACAGTTGGCGAGATTCTTGGCGACTTGGCGACGGTTGGCGAGATTTTTGGCGACTTGGCGAGAAATCGATACTTCTGGAAACATCCATCACCTAAGCTCTAGGACCAATATTTTTCGAGATAGCCTAGAAGCTTCCAGAACCTTGGCGAAATTGGTAGATTTCTCCGCCAAGTCAGGTATAAATACCGCAGCCCGACATGGAATAGTAATATATAGTTTTTGTGAGGACAATCAGTGAGTGAAGACGATTAGTTGTGACTGCTAGTTGTTCTCTGTCTGAGGTATTTGAGACCTGTGATTAGAAGCTGTTTCTTGTTATATCTGACGAATTGTAGCTGTATTATTGCGATTGTTACAGCGGGAATTTCGTTTATCTGGTGAAGTTTTTACGAATAAAAGTCTTGTGTTCATTAAGTGGTTGCTTTATTCAACTCTCAATCAACACGAACCCGTGAAGCTCGGTACAATATATATATATATATATATATATATATATATATATATATATATATATATATATATATATATATATATATAAGTAAAGATTAACGCAAATGAACAAATATTTTTTCCAGAATTAGATTAACATAATATATACATGTTAATCTAAATCTAATTCTGGAAAAATTATTTGTTCTCATTTGAGTTAATCTTTACTTCTTTCATAATTTTTTTAAATTTTGTAAAATTCATTCAGTAAGATAACTAATATGGTAACAATGAAATTTGTCTGCATTAATTAACTATTTAATTTTAAAGAAAAAGTTAGTTGTTCTGCAGAAGAATGTGTTTTTCTCATTATAATAAGGTTGATTCTGAACCATATAAAAAGAAGGCGAGAAGTTTTCCTTAAAACCAATACCGTCAAAATGCTAAATCATTTAAACGATTCAAAGATTTTGATCATAGGGAAGCATCATGGAAGTAGATAAACAGTGAATTCTATGTGGACAAGAGAGGATGTGGATAAACAGTAAAGTTTCCCGCATCAAAATTTTCTTGGAACAAAACAGAGGTAAATCCGTAAGAAAATAACTGTTTGAGATTGCGATATCCTATGGTTCAGCGCATCAGGTTGTGAGATAAAAATTTGAAATTCTACTCTATCGTTTACCGTCTGTGATAAGATATCGCTTACAGTATGTCCAAATAATCCAAGAAATGGTAAATTTGAAAATAATAAAAAAAATTTATCAAGGGAATAATGCATTTCTGTATTTGGTTTCACCAATCTTTTCACATTCAAATAATCAATGATTTTACTTTTTAAAAGGAAGCTTTGTTCCACCTTAATGGCTGTGTAAATAAATCAAACAGGATTCAAAAGAATACTTATGAGCTAATAAAATCTTCTTTACTAGTCCAAAAGATTATAGTGTAGTACGCTTTGTTTAGGCGAAAAGTTAGATGACAATTTTTTTACCCAAATTATCAATTCCGAAGTATACTTAGAGACAATTCACGATTTTGTCTTTACAGCCGGACTATTATTGCTATTTTTTAGCAAAACGGAGTCACTTTAAGCACGGCAAATATATTTATTTGTTAATACTTTTATATATTTATAAACCTAACAATGGAATTGCTTAAAGAAATTTTTAGATCGCTTAGTTTCAATGGACATTTGGCCACCAAAGTTACCAGACCTCAACCGACTAGAACTTTTTGCGGAATTTTCTATAAGATGAAGTTATTCAAGAGAAGTCTTGCAAACATCGATGAATTAAAAAATAAATCATAACAGAAGAAATATTTTCAGGAACACAAACAATGTTGCAAAGAGAGTAGAATAATTCAAATTGATGGCGAATATTTACAACCTTTTCTGTTAGGAATGACAATGCAAAATCATTTGAATTAAATTATATTTTTCAAAAAATATTTATATATCTAATAATATTAATATACTGCATTTCTGTTTTACTTTATTAATAAAGTTGTAACAATCTTCCAGAAATTGTTGGAAATTGTAAACAACACTCTTAAATCATCTTCAAACAATTATATTTTTGTGTTAGAATAATTACCTCTTCAATCAGATTTAAGGTTTATAAGAAAAAAGAACCGGTACTCTTTCAAAGTGTGTGCGTGTGTAATATACACATATACACATAGGTATTCACTTTGAAAGAGTACCCTTTATTTGAACTTTAGTTATTTAAACTTTAACCTTTTGTTGTCATCAGATATATGAATGTGTGTTTTTGGTGAAAAGTACTCTTTGAAGAAAAAGCTGATAAGAAATATTCTGTCTAAATGTTCTGATAAAGAATTCTTCCAGTTAGTTTTCCATTTCCCTCGGATAAAATCCTCTATTTTTTTCTTTCTTCTGTTATTATTCCCTTCCTTTATTTCTCTTTGGAATTCTTGAAAGGTTTCCCAATTCATTTTCTCTCTCTGACCAAATTATTGATTTCTTCAGTTACCAACCCCCCCAGTTATCAACCATTTATAGAACGGAATAGTTTCGACTTATTTGTAATATTTCTGCACATTGCTTCAAATGATAATAATATTATTTTTATATTAAAAACATATTTTTAATAAGAAATAACAATTCACGATAAATTATGAAAAATTACAATGGTTATTACATGAAACAAAAAAATAAATTGTATACAATTTCAAAAATCAGCTTATTAAAAAGGCACTTTCTGTTTATTTAGATAAGTAAGAAGATAATATTCTCACTTTCTACTTTATTAATAAAGCACATTGCTAAGATTTAAAATAAATTAGCAATTTAAATTTTGTAAATCAGTTACTTGTAACATAAGATGCTTAGAGAAATGAAAAAACAAATGTTAATGTAGACAAAAATAAATAGTATTTAAAAATGTGTTTAGTATTAATTTTCCTTAAAATACACCAGTTTTAAAGGATAACTTAATTTTTGGAATTTACAAATCTCTCTTTTGTTGAAAACATTCTTTTAATAATATTTCCTTTTATTATTATTTCAATATTTTTTTGTTTTATGACTTCAGCAACGAATACATTTTTTTAAAATCTTTATTTTATATTACATCCTATTAACAAGTGAAGAAGAATGCATGATTTAACTAGAACTATTGAGGAATATTATAATAGAAAATAATATGTGTTTTTTTAAAGATATATGATGCATGTTTTTTCATGCATATATGTGAATACTTTTGTCGTACTTATTTCAATAAATGCATACTGTGCTTTTAATCAATTTTCTCATTATATTTTTAATTTCACTTAATTTATCTTATTTTTTTAAAATTTATTTCAAAAGGCCATTAAGAAGTGGATTGTATGCATAGGATTCGTTTGTGTTGTTTTACCAGTTTGAACCATTATGGCCTGATAAAAGTGGTGTCACCAAAATATCAATTATAATGTGTTGTTGTCCTATCTGGTTCTTATCCTATCTGGTTAGCCAATAGACTGAATTAGATCCATGAAACCATGAACATGAACCCAAAACAAGAAGAAGACTTCGAAATAAGTCCCCTTTTTTTAAAGTCCTAAGCAGGAAAGGTTACCAGGGATAAAATGCGTAATGTTGCATTATTTACTCATAGGATGACCTTGTTTCCTTGCTCAATTTTATGACATTTCAAGTGTCCACATATGCTAATGCTATCTGCTGCACTTGACTATCCTTAAAAGTAGCAGAACCTCCTGGTTGCCTGCCACCACACCAGTCATGAGATGGGAGAGAACACTAAGATGAAGTAATCGTAGATTTGACTTTTGAGCAGGCCTCCAAAAAATTCAGGATAGTAAATGTTGGGGTCATTAAAGTTCCCTCCTTTGTCAAGGAATTGGTCACTTCATTTCAGTTAGAATGCACCAAAATAAAGCAAAGTTTGAACGTTTCTGACAGAAAAAAGCCACCATTTCAGTGTTGCAGAGAAAACGACGAATAGGAAGATCTGATGCCAGATGGTTAGATTGGTAAAAAAGACTTAAAAACAATAGTAGCTGACTGATGGAGAGCCATTCCATGGAACGGAGCTGTGTGGGAAAGATTTGAAGAGACAGCTTTGGTCTAAATAGGCTGCAGTGCTTGAGAAGATAAAGCACAATGTCAATATTAACAATATCTTTCTGAATTTTCATATTATCTGACTTTCTTTTTTAAAATAAATTGCATTCATAGCTAATTCATAAATTATTAAAAAACATTTATGTTATTTATGCGTTAATAACACGAAATTCTTCCTTAGAAAAGGGTATATTTAATCAAACACTAAATATATTCGATTTTGATTTGCTATATGTTTATGTTTCCTTTTGTTTATTTTCTCAAAAATCAAGTGCCATTTTTTTGAATCTTTGAAAAAGGCTTCTAGACTATGAATATATGCGTAACATTAACAAAAATGCATTTTTAAAAAAATTATATGCATTATAATTTGTATACATTATAAATTGGCTTTCTGTTTGATTCAGGTAATTATTTGCTGTATTGTATTTTGAGCTATTTATGAATTAGAGGGATTTTAGCATGCACTTTCTTATTTAGTGGTAATCCACAAATTATATTTGAGACAAGACTTTTATATGATAATATATTTTCTTTCACCTGAAAAGTCTAAAATAATTCATTGTGTGCAGTCATACAAAATAATGTACAAATGTACAAAATCCAAGTGCAATCAAGCGCAGTTGATCACATTGTGCATTCTATTCTAAGTGTGTTCCATTGTTTTGTGATTAAAATACAGGATATTTGCACAATCATACATTGTGGTATTCTGAGCACTTCGAAGAATATCAGTAATTAAGTTTTAACCAAACACAATGAGTTGCTTTAATATAATGAACTATTTGTTACTTTGGTGATGCAAATTTCAATGCATCGTCTTTTCAGTTGTTTAAATACTGTTAAGAAATAAAATTTCCTCACACAATTGAATAATTATTGTTAATTTATCTTGAATAAATAATAATATAAAGTTATATTACAAATTCTTTCTGCATTCTTTTTCTATTAAATTGAATAATCTCTAATTGAATAAGTAATTTCTTTCTATCTAAATTAATAATTATGATTTTAATCTGAAGCTTTTTGGGTTACTTTCCTATAAGATAAGAATTATACAGAGAATTTTTATAATGTTTAAAATATATATACATAATCCAATATGCTTCTCAATTAATAATACCAATAAGTTTTTATAAATGTAAAAATATCAATCAATTTCTTGTGACAATATTTATATATTTTTTTATTAAATACTATTATTTATAGATGTTGTTATTGTTATAAATATTATATTATTTATAAATGTTGTTTCTATTATTTATTAATATTATATTTAATATGAAGGAAACATTGATTTGCAAAATTTAAACATTTGCAATCTGTGATAGCAAATTCATTTTCTAATTAATCAATTATCAATTAGTATTTATTTTTCTAATTACTCAATCATACTCGAAGCTACTTTAGTAACTGCAATCACATGTACATAACTGGATGTTTAATTTTATTTTCCGAATGTCATAACAATTAAATAAAGTATTTTATTGAAATATATTTTATTTGAGAAAAATAGTAATGCGCTATGAAGTTTTATGCTTTGCATGTTGGTTTATATATATTGGTAAAATATTTTCATAAATTTTACCGTCAGAACAATTTTAGTAGCATAGTTAATGTACCTAATTATGCAATTTAATTTTGCTAATGTAAAGTTTAGAGTTATGAACTTACAAATATAATAACCGAATGAGGTAAAAATAGCTGTTGTGCAAAAGAACAATTGCTTGAATGCTTAAATTTTTTTCTGTTTTGTTAGTAGTACATATGGTAACTATCTGTCAGAATAAGTTCAGGAAAGGAGATGTAGATTAACATCAAGAATGTTTTATAATGATAACGTGATTATCTTAAACAATAACAGGAGCATATTATTAATATATATATGTGACGATGTGTTGTTAAAAAATTAATCAGTATGAACTTGTTCATATTATTAATTTGCTGATTAACATTCAGAATATCAGAAATAATATTGTGGTTTTTCTTATGTATTTTTTGAAAGGAACTAGAACCTTTTTAATCATTTCCTCATTTTGAGTTTTACTTTGTTATATAATTATATTGCAGTGGCCTAAAACATAAAAATAATATTTTTACATGCCTGAATGTTTTGACGATGAATTTTTGATAAATTTAATTTTTACTCTTAAATAATTTAAAGATTCAGTGAAGAAAAAAGGTAAACGTTTAACTATAATTAAAAAAAGTCATTTTTTTATTACGTAAAAAGTGTGAGTATTGCAGTAATTTTTAAAAAATTTTCTAAAATTTCTTCAAAATGCAATGGAATAATAAAAATATATTTAATGGTTTTTAAAAATATTTCTTTTGATAACATTATTTCTGACACATAAAGCGGTAAGAAACTATTTCAAAAACTCTAATGAAATATTATTTTATTTTTTAAATTTTAATTTACTTTTGATAGTTAATTTTAAATATAGTCTAAAGTTTATAATCCATAAGGAAATATTTTGCAAAATACATTGAATTTAAGAACAATAGTTGATGATTATCAAATTCAAATGGTTAAACAATCGAAATCTAAAAAATTAAAATTGCAAATAATATAATTTGATTATTGTCCTCATTATTTTCAATAAATATCATGGTTTTCAAAATTCAAGAAACAAAAAGAAAGTTGATTATTTAAAAAATATGTTAACATATTGAAGGAAATTAAGGATGGAAGAAATTTTGATTTTTTTGTCAATTTTGCTAGCTCCAAGATAGGCGCCAAAATGTGAATAACAAACTGGCAACCGGCAACGTTAGTTAAAACGCTGAAAATACCAGGGTTACCAGATATTCAATTTTATCACCAAATTTTTTTGCCAAACCTGTGGGTGTTCTGTTTTACACTGAAATCAAATTAAGAAATAGTTTTTATTATAGTGACTTTAAAGCACACGAAACTATTACGTAGAATATTTGCCTCTTTCGACATTAAGTGGAATATAAAAGAAGTTACTAATTTCTGTGTGAGATAAATGCTAAACATAAAAGCACTCTTGATAATGAGTATGATTACTCTGAACAGCAAAATAGGACTTAACACTATGCCTTATAAAGTTCATGATCTGCATGAAATAAACTGCCATTGATCATAAAAACAAATTTTGGAACAGGTGCCGTAATCTATGACGCCAATTTCTGAGATTGGCGATTTTTGGCGGATTTTCTTATGTATCTATCAATTTCGTTTTTGTTACTTCATACATATGGAGACCTATAAGATTATGCAGAGAATTCTATTTTCGGTAACCCTGGTATTTACGTCATCACGCACGTCACGATACGTCATCTTGGCAACATTTCTCCATCGCCAAAAAAATTCAGAATTTGGAATCATGGATTATATTGCACTTGTGCCCAAATTTTAACTTAGTCAGATTTCAAAAAGTAACTAAGGCTAAGAAAGACAATTTTCAGGAATATAACGTATAAGCTCAATGGGATTGAGATCAAGAAAACATACTGGCCTTGCTATTTGAATTTAAGATATTGATGCGTGAGGTGAGTTGTATGAGATAAGCATTATTTACATGCCAAATAGAGGTTTCAATAATTGTAGCAGCATAAGGCTGAAACAATAGAACCCAAAATGTCATTTTTGTACGTACAACTGAGCAAAAATTCCATGTGGCTGCAAATACGAAATTGGTGTTATTATCTAATAAATAGTTGCTTCTGTTTATTATAAAGAATTTCGAGATTCTGTCTGCAAAGGAATCTAGGAGACACAAATAATTAAGATGATCTTCTATTGGTTTTTAGGGTTATTTGTAAGACTTTTCCAAATCAAAAACTTCTCCCGTAACTAAGTAGGGCGGTGACAAACATGACGACAATTTTAGTAATTAGTATTTTTTCCTAAAAATTAGGTCAGAGATATGTATAATATTAAAAGACCAATCAAAGATATTTTCCAAGGAGTTTATTGCTGTAGAAAGAAGAAATAAAGAAATAAAATCTTTTTTTATAAAAATCTCTCGAGTTTCCAAATTAAATTATTTAAAAGAAAAATATTTGTTAACCAGTTTTCTTTACACTTCAGGATGAAAATAAAAATACCAACTTTAAATTTCTTTTCCAAAAGTTGCTTTATACAAAAAATATGATTAGAGTAAAACCAATCTAGCTTAGATTATTTTTTAAGTTAAAATTTTTATTTTAGAGCATGTTTAGTGAAAAAATAATTTTAAGCAATTCAGATGCTATAATTAAAAATTTATAAGTTATAGATAAACTGTAGATAATTAAATATAGCTTACAAAAATTCTTTATTGAAAACAACATTTAAACAATGCTATTAAAAATTTAAAAATTAATTAAATATTTACTTAAAATTATAGTTGTTTACCTAATATTAATTTAGCAGAGTAGATGATGCATTGAATGTCTTTCATTGTAATAATCCTTCCTCTTGATTAAAAATTGATTATACTTATGGAAATGCAGAGATACTTTAAAGTAAATATAAAAAAAAAATACTATTTATGTTTGAATAATATATTTCCTAATTGCATGAAAAAGTCATTCAGTTTACTCTAATATTGAGGATAATTTTATTAATATCATTTTGAATTTGAGTCCAAAAAATTTTCATCGAAGATAAAAGAGTCTTTCTCGTCATAAAAATAAAAATTGTTATAATAAAAAGAAAATTCCCTAGTTTAAATTACTTTTATCAGATTATTTTATAAATTATATCGTTAGATTTTATCGTATATAACAATTATATAAATTATTATAAATAAGAGTAAAACACTCATGAATTTGGTATTCAATATGAGAGATAAATGATCATTGCTCCATTTGTAATATTTCAATGCTAAAAAATTGCCTATTTGCAGTAAATTAATATTTATGGGTTAGGTAATACATAATATACATTTTGCTTAATATTTACTGATACTGTTAATTGTAAAATAATTGAAAGTTATTGTTGAACAATGGTAACTTGGTATAAAGTAACGAAATCTTTCTATTGTGTGCAAGTAGAAAAGTTGCGTGATTCCGCTCATATATCGATATATCTATCATAATGAATCGACGTACTTATCGCAATCGTATAAATATCCCAGGATAAGTGCAATAAATGCGTAAATGAACTCGAATTAAATTTAGGAAACAATATTTAGTTACATTGAATCAAACACAATTAACGAGATGGGCTCATTCATTTCTTAACTTCACCATTTCATTAAAGAATGAATATATAACTATGTGATTTTGATTTTTTCTTTTGAATGGGCTTTTTTGATAAAATTCCTACTGTTAATAACATAACTACCTTAAATATATAACCATAGTTTTAATGATTATGTTACTATAATTGGTTATAAGAGAGAAGCCTTTCATAACGGCTATTTGAAAACTCTAGTAATAAATTATAAAAAATTTTTTCTTAAGGAAAGATAAAAAAAAAATATATGCCTAAGCTTTGATCAAAACTATTCAAAGTAAAGAAAGATAGTTGATGGTAAACTAAAAATACAAATCATCACACGAACAAAACAATACATAAAACATTTTATTGTTTAACTCATCTATCACAAAATATACAAAAGTTTCCCTCTCTCGTTTAGACATCTGACGTCATATGGATAAAAATAGGCCAAGCATATGATACCTTGCGTTGAACCCTTATCACTCTTAGATAAAACTTGAACTAATTCTAAGCAATGATAAAATACGGAAGCAAATTTTGGACTTATCATTTGTTGTAGTTTATACACACAATTTCTCCTTTTTTGATAAAATTGTGATTACAAAGTGTTCATTAGTACATTTTTATTTGTTGGAAATATTCAATTACATGAACTCCTCGAATCTGGAAGAGTAAAAATAATTAAGAAGACTTTGTTTTCTTTGTTATAGAAACTAAAATAAAATAAAAAGTAGAAAGAGTGTGATATCTTAATTGTTTCCAAATGTCAAGAGATTTAAATATATGCACATTGTATCTCATTGGCATTGTTCAATTCAAAGTTATGAATACTCAAACTGGACAATATATGTTAACAGACTGATATCTTGATGTACGTCATAATTATCAGTTATTCATTCCTCTCTCAAAAAAAATATGAGTGAAATATATTAGCTTTTCCAAAAAACTTTTTGATCGAGGAAGATTAGCATTTATGTTTTGAATGTTATAATTTAAAATCTTGTAAATGCATTGGAAAAAAACGAATAATATTTTAAATAAATTCAAAAAGGCCTTCATTTTTGTCATTGATACATAAATTTAATTTTAAAAATTTATTTCTAACTAATATGGAAAAATCATGATAATAAAATATATTTAGTTTTAAAAATATTCATCAACAGATTTCTGCTTGTTATTTTTAGATCTTAAGGGATTTATTTGAAATGTATAAAATAATATTTGCTATAGAAACGCTTATTTGAATAGCCAGAGCGTTATTGAATGTTATGTAAATATTTAAATGCTGTTGAAATTTGTGTTTGTAAAAGTTTTAAGAAACATTTTATGAATTTAAAGAATTCACAATTTGAATACTAATCAGCCTTTTTCAAGAGATCATTATAAATTTTAGAAATGGATATTTATTTATTCAGAATATGCTATTCGCATTTCTATTCCAGTCAATATGGGAATTTCCAATTAACATCTCCAAAGTCTCATGGTGCTTGTAAATATTTGTATGTTATTAACTGTGAGACATTTAAGGAACAAACACTAGACTAGATTAATTCAGGAGATGAAGATAAACAGAGAAATTATTCACTGAGAAATCACCTGTTCAATGTTTGAAAAGCATTAGTAATTAAATTATGTGTTTCATAACATAGTTCTCATTTATTATGATGTCTAGTACAAGTTTAAGTTTCACAGTTTAAAAAAATTCTATTGTCATATGAATGCAGTAGTTTATTGTAAAGTTATAGTGTAATAATTGTATATAATGTTTTCAAAACTCAGTGGATTATTAGTGACTGTGAAATTTTCGGAGTAGTTTCTAGGCAGATAATCAAAATATTGGCAACAGTAACCAACAACAATATCATTTAATCAAAATTTGAACTTAGAATTATTAGATGAAAAAGTTTAAATAATTATTTTTATTTTATTTTATGTAAATTAAAATATATGTTTAACGATAAAAATTAGATTTATTAGCGCTGCATTTCTTTTAGTTTATTCGTTGAGCCAAAAATTAAAGTAAAAATTTTTTCAATGATCCCAAAGATTTCCGAATGATGATTTGAAATATTTTTTTACCTATATTTTAGAAATCGTGAATGAAATATGAACTTTCATAAGTCTTCAGTGTTACTAACACAGTAAACGTAGTTAAAAGATGCAAAAAGTACACAGAAATTCATTAATAATAAACTTCTGTGTGCTTTTTTCTAAAAAAAAATATTTCTGTTCGAAGAAAAATTGTGTAAGCAATTAATTTCAGTTTGAATGACATTTCAATCCATTTAATTGTTATTTTATAAAATGTGATTTTTGGATATTTATGGAAACAACTTTTGGAATAATTCTAAATGCTAACATCAAAATATTGCTACATTATAGTAACAAATTGAATAGTTGTTAATCAGAACAAATTTGAAGTTTTAACGCATCATTGACACGTTAAGAGTTACATTAGATATGTGACATTACCTATCTCCAAAGGAATTTGTATAACTGTATAATATTTTAGCGCAAAGAAAGTATGAATAAATGTTGTTGTTAAATGGTATGTTCAATGGTTTCCCTATGAACCAGAAACAAGAATGGTCATTTTTTAGGAAAAATAAATCAAAGAGTTGTTACATGTTTCATATAGTAATGTAAAAGTGTTTCTAAACTTTAATTCTATAAAATATGGAATATGCCATTCATTGAGATTTTAATTTTTTTGAGAAATTTTAGCGAAATAAAGTTATTTTTTTGCACGAAAGTTTTATATTATCAAATGATTTGATTTTAGCAACTTAATTTGTTGAATACAATTTCTCTCTGTAATTTAATTGCTAGAAGTAGTTCCCGATGAATCTTAACATCCTAAGCATGATACATAAGAGTTCTGTCTTTATTAAACTTCAGTGATAATTGTACAGTTTAGAACTTTTCAAAATCTATATTTATTTTAATATACCGGAGGACCTATACACATGAAAGATAAAATATTTATAAAAACTAAGACATTTAGTATATTTTTTTTAACTATTTATAACTGTACAGATTAATTTTAAAGGAGTCCAAAACAGTTAAAATAATTTTGATAGTTAGAGGTATGATACATTCAAATTTACAATTTTTAATAGAAATTACCAGAACATACCTGACGATAAATATTCTTTAACAAATGTACTGTTTACAAAATTTTAATATTAAGTGAAATTTTAATTTCAAAATTAAATTTTAAATAAGCTATCACAAGTAAACATTAAATTCGATTTTAATGCAATAATAATTTTCTCATATAATATTATGGTTTATGTATGAAAATCATTTAAAAATTTCATAAGGCTTTTGGCAACAGTATTAGATGAACTAAAAATAGCATAATTCTATTTTTAGTTAAAATAATTCTTAGATAGGATCGAAGAGAAACTGAGATATAAATCAATATTCTTTTATCCATCCTATGATTTGAATGCAGATTCACCTTATGAAAAAGCAAAATGTACACTATTCATTGATTAAATTGCCTCTTTCAATTTTTTACTAATATTATAAGTATTATCAATTACGCATTTCTGTCTTTTATTATAATTTTAAATTCACTTTTAATCGTTATCGTAAATGTGTATAAACAAAATACTAATAAAACAGGGACACATATATTTTATAAAAAGTAATTTAATGAACAAGAATAAACATATTTACGAGTAGATTAGCTTTGATAAAGTACAATACTGTTTAATACTGACAAAGTATTTGGCTTACATATTATATGAGATCAGCTTCATCATAGCATAGCATGATAGTTCACCATTACAATTAGCACAGTTTTCAGTCGCTCGTAGGAGCTATTTGAGAAATACAAAATCTCTTATACACAGTCACAAATCACATCTCACTACAAATATTTATCATGATTTTGTATTTTGCTGTTAAATGATATCAAAAATGTATTTCACCAACTCAAATTAAATAAATAAGTTAAATGTGATTTCTCGCTTGTATTAACTTTTACAATTTAATGAGAAACGAATTTTTAACTCAACATTTAAAAAAAAATGTTGAGATCTTAACTGAAACTGTGCCTTAGTAAAGAAAAGTGAAATTGAGGATAAAATTTGCTACAACAATAACTTTTTATTAAACACATGGTAGATTAAGTACACAATTTATTAAGTACTCTAGTTTCGAATGTTATAAGACATACTTTGAGAGATTTCCTTGATTCAAATATGATTGTAAAGTAAATATAATTCTAGATAGTTTTTTATGTATATTCGAAAAAGTCATAAACCTTCTGTATTTCACCATTATTTCAAAAATATATTTCATGTTAGGTAAAGTTTCATCTGAGATTAATTTCAATCCTTTTTTTTTATGATTTTTTATTTCTATCAGAAGTTGAAAGCTAATATGTGTTTTACGATATCCCTATCTCTAAAGCAGCTTTCCGTTGTCTTTTTGAGCTTAGATATTTCATCTATAAAGAATTATTCTTGTATCTTTAGAATTTACGAACATACAAAACATTAAATTCTGTGGGTTAAGCCAATCTTTATATAAGAAGTAACTTAATAAGTAAAAAAGCTTGATAGATGTTTTTTCTAACATTAAATTTACTTATCGATTGGCCGTTTAATGAGCGCTGTTTGATTAAATACTTCTAATTTTGTTATTTGACACATTTTTTTTAAAAAAATGTTTTAATTGGTTCACAAATATTTAACTATAACAATGTGTTCAAATTTACTTAAATTTTATCAATGGATTTTTAGCAAAAGACATTTTAATTAATTTGAAATATACTAATTTATAAGCAAATAAAACACGTCTAGTTTGAGAAATATGTTATATGCTTATTATTTTAGCAGAACATGAACCCTATAACACATGAATTCAAGCATAATCAAAATATGAATTTGCTTGCTAGTTAATACTGGATAAAAGTATTTATAATATAATTTTATTCATTAATTAATATATATATATATATTCAAAATAACTTTTGTAAAAATTGATCTTTATGAATTTTTATTAATACAATTCCAATTGTTCGTACAAAATATTCTGATAATATTCAGTAATAAATAATTTGAGCTCAATGTAAAAGATTTTGCAAATAATTTTGCTTTTTCTTTTAGAATTTTTAATGAAAACGAAAAAGATATAAGTTGATTAATTTCAATGATATTTTAAGTTTTAAAATTGTTTTCACTAAATTAAATTATTTTCCATTTGTAAATATCTAACTATAATCAACGATTGAGAAAACAGAGATGATGTAAGACTTTTCCGGAACACTATAAACTCATATATTGCAAAATTATGTTCTTAATAAATTAATATTTCCTTACATATTTATTTATTGGTGCAAAATTAAAGAAATTAGTGACATATATTACCAGTTTACATCTTGAAATTAAAGTGACTTATATTTAATGAAATTTGAATATTTGCAGATAAAATAAATCTTTTAACATCATTCATTTGTACAAAAAATATTTTTTAAAGCACGATTAAGTTCGAATTCATTTTAAGCAAATGTAAACTCAGTCGTTCTTTGTGTATAATAAAAGTGATTAGAAGAATGAGTTCGCATTCGTTTTATTTATACATTTGCCATTTTACCCTCACCGCTTCACTTTCATATCAGTAATTTAATTTAATATTAAAACCATAAAATTATGCTTCATTTTTGTATACAATCTGTACCAAATCAAGCATTTGAATATCTAATTCCTGCCTTAGGAAGAAAGGGACAATTTAAAAGCTTTTACAGTAAGTTACAGATTTAATTGTACCAACTATATTTATTTCCAGCATAGAATTTTGATATCCCTCTAGTTTTTACAATTTTGTTGGATTTACTAATTTACTAAGTGCAGAAACCCAACTTAGTATCATTATAGTTCAAGTTACAGAAATTTCAAAATGAATTGTGAACAACATATTTAACTACATTTATTTTAAATCTAGCTACAGAAATTACTAAGTATCAGCACCAAATTCACCAAGCTGCAATGAATATTAAGGCCAATTAATTGGTATCCGAATTTCCTATTGATGAAAATATAGTATATATATTTATTTTCGTAAAAGTTTAGATTTATTTATGTTAATAAGATTAATGTGATGTATATCATTAATCGGTAAAGTTTTTGGCAAAGATGGATATTTTTTCAAAATTTCAAATACATATAAAACTATAAAGTGATTCACGTATAAGTGAAATTCATGAAGAAATTACTGCTTTATAACTATGATTAATGCAGCTTCTTATTACAAATATTTATATTGCGAAGAAAATCTATGAGACATTGAAGAAATAAGACGAAAATTAACAGTTAAAATTTTCCTGAAAATTATTTAAAAATGTCGAAAATGACACAAAACGACATTAAAGTACTGTTTATATTTGATGGTACTCTATTAAATGCAGTCAGTATGGGATTAATATTACCAAATGGTAATGTTGATAGTATCATATATTCGTAGTATCATAAATTGTTCATTGATAAAAACATCAATATTATTTACTTTAATCGATTTGGTCATTAAGATAAAGATTGTTTCACAACTGAATAATATTCAAACGTGAACGAGTTATTTTTTTCTAATAAAAATAGAAGTTTATATTAACTGTTTAAAAAGAAGCTCATGTTTGTGAGAACAATTTTTGATGCGATGACATTTTTAAAGCAAAAAGTTTTGCTTTACACTTTAAATTCTAAATAAACTTTGATTATTTACGATAATACTGTTTGTTAATGATTAAAGAAAAATAGTTTTGTTTGTAATTTTATAAAAAATATAACAACTAATTTAATTGATAATACTGATCTTATCCTTTGTACCATCGGGGATGTTATTAAATTAATAAATGAAGTTGGTCAATAATTAGCCTAAATATAATTACATATAATGTAATTAGCAATTAAAAAAGCTTTAACATTAACTAATTTCCTTAATTTTAAATAATAAATAATTAATATAAAACTTTGTTTTTCCAATTGCTAAATTCCTCTCGTATAACTATCACTATATATTTTGTTATTACAACTTTTATTAATCCACTCTTTATCAATTAATAACGGAAGATTTGACTTTTTTAAAAATCTATTACAATTTCCGAAGATTTAGGATTTAAATTATATGTTTAACTAGAATTAAATATTGAATTTTTTGTAACACTGTTATATCTTTTTAATCCTACAGACGCAAATTCCAAAAGTCTGGAAAATAAATTTTCTTATGTCTAAGTACAGACTTTTCTTCCTCCTGTATATTTTACCGCTATAAACTTATCATACATTTATTACTCTTCCTATTTCTTCATCTACTCTGGTTTTAGTGTTACTGTCAGCAAGGCAACGCCGTGGAATCGCCATCTGAAGCCAAGACCTCCGCTGAAGATTCCAGAATAGTTCTCGCCTCTTCAGCTTCAGTCTTGTAGAGGGCTTCCCTCGCTAGGTAACGTTTTCTCATCATCTTCTGCTGCACTGATTTGGGAATGTCAGGAATCATGTAGGCTAAAATACTCGTGATGAAGAACACTAGATGCTACAATGGTAAGAAAAAGGTGATTTTTAGAGTTAAGAGAATTATACACTCATTAGGAATCACAGTGAAATGAAATGCTTTGGAAAAGGTTCCTACCTCAAATACGACTACAAAACTGAGTCTTGCTGCAAAAATATGCCAATATCTCACGTTCAGTTGATAAGCGTTTGGGTGGTCAGGAGGGTTTCTGTAATCTTGATATCTGAAATAAGATGAAATATATTCATAGAAGGAATGATTAAATTCTAAATATTCGCATCCATAATGATATTTTTCTAACTGATTTGAGGTTTATATTTTGTTTCTGTTGATGAGAAGAACATATAGATTAGGAAAATATATAATTCGGACTAAAATATATTTCAACATAGAGCTGATAAAATGATATTTATTTTGTTTCAAATTTCCATTTATTTAAAGCTTTTGCTCAGAGAAATATGAAGAAAAGAATGCATATAACTCGTACTAGTTTGTGAATGACTTCTAACAATATTACGATATTAAATTCTTTAGAAAAGAAGTGCCTTACTTTCAATAAAACACTCGTAATGCTCGTCCAAATCATTGCTCGTAGACTTTATTAGTGTGTTAAAATTCGTAACCGATTCTCAGTGGATGTATATGATCTGAAAATTATTTTGAAGTTTCTCAAGAACAGCAATGCTTAGTAGGGACTAGCTGCTTTATTTTAGCTCTAGAACAAGAGCAAATACAAAATAAATAAAGCAATCCAGAGAACAGTAAATGCAGTTTGTATGTTATGCAAAAAAGTAGAGAACGGATTATTTTATCAGGAGATATAAAATGATATTTTTTCATGATCATTTTCCAGGGAAGTGTATAGTTAGATTTTACTTCCATACTTTCAATACAGATAAAATGTCTAACAATGCAATTTAATCGAGGACATTTTATTGCAACTTTGTCTCTATCTTGAGTGATACGAACTGTGAATTGAAGTGCGCAGCTTACCAACTACGATCCCGTAGATTTGTAGTTAATAGAAATAAAAGTACATCCAGAGTACGTCGAACACACACGTCGATCACATCTGCCAGTTCTTAATGTAGCACTAGAGAGGTAAGCACTGAATACAGCAACCCTGAAATAGGATACCAACGATTGTTGAACAAAGGGAGATGGATATAGAGCGTCGACTTTTTGCTTGCATGCCTTTTGAGATGGTTGCTAGTAAATTTTCTGGTTTTCTAACTCTTCAATATGTAAATGCTGTCAATTATCTATGAAAAATCCACTTGGAAGGTAAAAATGCCACGGATGCTCAACTGCCATACCATAGCTTTCGGCTGTTAGGCAGTTCATTGGTTTGTGTCAAACTTTTAAAGTAAGATCTCCCACTGGTCTAGTGGTAAGACATCAATCTTCAGAATTAAAGTTTCGGGATTCGATATCAACTATATTTAACAACGGAATACAAATGTTGCATTTTACTTCCAACACATATATCTGTAATGTTTGGGAATTTTCCGTTTCTCCTTTCTTACAACATGTGAATACGACCTATCCGGAAGTCAATCTATGAAAAGTCTATCCGGAAGTCAATATGTGGCTTCAATTGTTTTATAGTGACTTTTTAGTTGTTAAGCTATCCCTACATTATGTTGAAGTCCAGAAGTAAGAAGGTGTTCATCAGTTCTTACCAACACCATATCAAGGACTACTGCCAGGAGCACACTCTCAAATACATTACGGCTGATACAGCATCATTCTGGAATGCGTAGAGATGTTCTCAAAGTCTTTTGCTGGCTTTATCTGCACTGTGAAAATATGTTTAGGTGTTAACAATGACAGTCTATAATAGGTTGAACAGCCATTGTTAGGGCACGGAAATTTTTGCACGTGGTTTATCAGGGCATCATCAAGTAAAGTGGTATGTATAATTAATATTCAGTGAATCCTTTTTAATCTAAAAATGACTTAGGAGAATTATGTTAATGTACACTTGATATTTGATCCCACTAAAAGATATATTAATCAATCTTTTTAGTAAATACTATAGTATTTGAAACAACTGTGATTTTTTGTGATACTGTACCGCTATAACTTTCAGTATGCGTTCAGTGTTATTTCATCATGGAAAGTGAGTGAAGCCATTTAAGCTATAGTAGTTTCAACGAACTGCCACTATCCTCGCCAGGTTCCACTGGACTTCATCCTATAGGACCAACTCAAAGAATAAGTGTATGACAACTTCCCAATGACATTTTGAGACTTATATATAGTCATTTGATGGCAGTTTGTTCAAATATGTCACATGATATTGGACAAAAAGTGTTGTTCGAGATTCCCACCAAAATCCAGATGAGTATTTTTGCTGAAGATCAGCAGATTGGCAGTTGATGGTAAACATGCTTTATCATATTTACTTGCTCCTTTCTGCGTCATCATTCTTCAACATCAGTTTTGCTGTTTGAACAACTTGTCCCTCCTTCTTTTTAGAACATTTCTATATACAACTTGTCGTTCAGTATTATTAACTGATATATTGCTTTGCAATTGGTGTTCTTCTTATCTATATTTTTGAGTTTTATTAAAATAAATGCTAGTTTATAAATTCAATTGCTAGGATCACTAAAAATCATTTAAGTTTGTGCATAGTTCCGTCCTACAACACGCTTTATTTTTTTAATGACAACAGTTCTCTTTATTTCATTGTTAAGAGGAAGGGATAAGACTTTTTTGAACATTCCACATATAACTCGCTAGAAAGTAAGAATATAATTTGTATATATTTCTCTGATGTTCCTCACAAAATTGCAAATTAACAACAACGTACATTCATTTGGGCTATATGATACTACTCGTTTTCAGTCAACTAAAATGGTTCACACATATTTAATGAAATCAATTAAATACAGAGATTTTCAATAATTTTATTATTTAAATTTCTTTGTGCATGCATATTTTAAAATTATACTCTATAATTTCTACCAAATGATAACGTTTTCAGCTTGTCTTAGGTTAAGGTTTTCTTATACGGAGTTTTTTTAATTCACACACACCACAAAATAGAAATGAGAACTATATTTATGACAAAATGTTACACTTATCTTTATGATTCTATGTATGCATACACAAAATTTTAAATATCTTTGAAATCTCATTTCATTTGCTCATTAATTAATGTTAGGAAATTCATTGTTATATGTTTTATATAAAGTACATTTTGCGAATTTTTTTATAAAGTTTAATAAAGATTTTGAGTAGGGAAAACTTAATCACTTTTAATCATGCACCGATTAAAATATTTTTAATTATAAACATATATAACACATTAATATATTATTAAATATTCCATGATAGATGCACAGAAGGTATATTAAAAAATGTTCAATTTTGATATAATAAAAGCATTTTTTTTCCTCTGCAGTCATCAAAACTCAATTATCATAAACATTTCTATAATTTCAGAACATTTCCACAATTTTATTTCCGTAAATGTTTTCAATATTTTGGATTTTTTTGAATGATATATCATTATTTTCAAGCATTTACTTAAGAATTCTTTTTCTTATTCTAACTACTGAATTTCAGTATTGAAAAAAGAACTAATATTGTCACTAAGAATAGGAAAACTTTCTTACAGTTTAATTTTGAAGTTTCTTCACTTCCTACTTGTAAAATCAGCTCAACAGTACACTGTGTAAGTAATCAATATCTCTTTTTGCCTTAGGTATACTAAATATAACTTGATAGCCGAGATATCAGAAATCTTCAGAAATGAAATGGCTTTTCCATGCGCCCTCGAGGGCATCAATTTGATGGGCCATTTACTGCTACATCATCAAAGCCTTCACCATTAAATTAACTGCTCATCAATCGATATAAGAAGGTTTTCGATGAGGAAAAACATGGCAATTATTCATCCTTTGCTGAAGAAATCGAATGAATCAATACTTAATGGAGAGAATCGTCTTTATTTCTTTCCTTTATACTTTCTACATATATTCCTGCATGTCATCCTAAATAATGATGCGAAATGATGCTGATTAAATTTTAATTTTAAAAGTAGTGCTCTTAAATTTATTGGCATCTAATACGCACAAATATTATTATACCTACATAAAAAGCGATTCTTTTTGTAAATATAGTAAATGAGGAAAGATTAAATACACATATTTATAATCTTAATATTCCTACAAAACTTTTAGTAGAAGGTGGAGCCTTAAGCCTTTTAGTAATTTCTCGATAATGTGATTTTTGAGACACCAAAGGGACTTTAATATTCAATCAATATTTAATAGAAAGGTGTGTCTTAGAGATAACGAAATTATCTTAAATGTGTTCAAAATCATTGTTAATAGTTATAGTTACAAGATCATAAATAAAATGACGATAGTAATCCCAGCAACATAAATGCAAAAGGACATTTATAAACGTTTTAATAAAAATTAAAAAAAAGTTAAATGATATTATTGGTAAGGACTTTTAAAATCAATAAAAGATCCGAAACATAAACCATTCCCATAGAACACTTTTTTCCAGGGAAAAAGCAAGTTGGCAGAATTGCGTAAAGAAATCGGCAGACATGGTCTGGGCACGCATCCAAGAAACCGTATTTATAAAGATTTCGTATTAATCCTTTCTTGAACTGTAGAATAAATAAATAAGGCATCTATTTCAGAATAAATTCGAGAATATGCTTTTGGCCACGTACAAATCAAGGTTGCTATTGTAAAAGGTATTTATCGTAATCAGATTTCAAATTATGATCTCGCTGGATTACAATTTGTAAATAAAAACAGGATCTACATCAAAATATTTGCTTCTTATAATTCATAAGGTAAAATGTTGCTATAAGTATGTTTGACACACAAAGCATGTCGATTGATTACGAGAATGCCGTATTCGCATTTTTTATATTTTACACAGTATTGGATTCTTTCAAATAAAAAAAATCTCAGTGCTTTTTATATTACATATTGTGTCAAAGCAAATGTTAATACAACAGAAAATTACATAATGACCCGTGAATATGGTCTATTACATTTCTAAAGTTATCTTAATGGATCTAAACAGGTATATATAGAGCAAAAAACATTTCACTATAAATATTATTATAATTTATTTTAAACAACATCAAAAAATATATATCGGAGTTTTGAAATCCCTTTGAAATGGTTCAAGAGAAATTTATTTCAAGGATTCAAATTCCAATATCACTCGAGAAAATAGTGTATTTTTATTTACTTCAGACACGCGTAGGAGGTTATATGTTTCAATGCAATTTACATCGTATAGGTACAGCTTACTATCTTAGAAATCATGATCTAGGTTTCTTGAACACATCTCAAGGAATTTATTTTTCCTGAGCAGTAAAATTTTTATTATTCTACTTCTAAGAATTTTTGTGCCTAAAATAGTATCGGTTCAAAGTTGTTTTTTGCTTTTCGCACACTTCCTTATATTGGTATCCATGAAAAGACATTCTACTTTAAAAAGAAGATTTTTTAACATTACATATGCGGAAAGTCAAACTTCAATAAAACGCAATTTCACGGATGGAAGAAAAGAACAGCTGTACAAGGACTTCAACAAGTGAGTTTAACCTAACCAGAATAATTATACATAGAACAGTGTTTGTAATACATTTTTTATTTTCATATAATGAATTATAAACTTAAATTTTTTTATATAATTCCTGAAATATAATGATACAATTTAAACTTCCTAAAATAAAGCATAAAATTTAAGTTAATTTTTAAATATTGTAACAAATTTGTACTTATTAACGGTTTAACAACTCTGATAAACTCTTTATACACTTAAAATAAGTGTCCAATAAATTTAAATATTTTTTTGTAACTGTTGTAAAAAATTCTGACAGTACACAATAATGACAGAGCTTCTGTTTTTGATATAATATTAATTTTTTTTTTATAAAACCTAATTTTAAAAGAGATTTATGTCACATGCGAATTAAGTTTTACCTTATTCGGATATATATGAATAATTATGAAAAATATTTAATGAAAAAATGTGAATTTTATGGGTATTATGTTTTACTGGTAGAAAAGTTTAGTACCTAAAGTGACATTATAAGTGGCTTCAAAAATAAAACATGGCATGGATTGCGAAAAATTATTGAAAATAACCCTCCTACCATAAATTTTAACAACTGAAGTGATTGACCTTTAAAAGCAAGGAAAGTTATATATATATAATATTATATATTATATATATATATTAATAGCATAAATAGTAATAAAGTTATCTTTTTGTTTCATTGATAATAAATATATATATATATGAAATCCCAGATATTTAAGCAATTCTGATGAAATCCATTATGCGCAATTTGATATCACTATCATATAGTTGTCGATCCCAACTATATACTATATTATCAATTTCATAATTTAGAAATAATAGAAAAAGTGCAATAATACTTAGTTATTGAAAAAAAATTTAGAGCTGGTTTACAAACTATTAGGAAATTCCAGCCTCACATTAAAGAAATAAAATGTTGACACTAATATCGAATTATGTTGTTTCTACATCAGAATTTATTAAAACAATTAATCACAAAAATAAGAAATATTATACGAGGGTCACTCTGAAATTTTTGAGATACAACTAGGTTTTTAAAGTTATACTTACAAAATTTTAGGTGTGTTCAAAGTAGTCTCCTCTAGCATCAATGCACTTTTGTAGACGAATTTTCCACAGATTAAATGACGCTCAAATCGCTGATTCATCATTTCTTCGAATCGATGAAAAAATACATTTATAGCCACATTAATCTCGTCCTCTGAATGAAAACGACATCCATGTAAGTTCTTTTTTAAGAATAATCACAAGTCGCACATAGCTAGATCAGATGAATACGGAGGATGTTTGATCACTTTAATTTATTTTTGTTTAAGAAACTCAACTCTGTTAATCTGGCTGTATGTGAAGATGCATTGTCATGGTGAGGCATTAGTCCCTTAACATTCAGTTCTTGTAGAATTTCTGGAAGACATTTAGTGGTATACCAGTTTGCTGTTACTGTCTTCTGTCCTTCCAACTTGATGACTTTGACCAATCTCATATTTCTGAAGAAAACGGCATACATCACTTTTTTCAGTGCGCGTTGCTTTTTCACCATTGTCTGCGTGGGATCATCTTCAAAGACCCATACTTTGCTTTCTTGACGTGTTGGAATGTCAAAAAACGGTATTTACGTTTCATCACCTGTTACAATTTTAGAAATGATGCGGTGGCCACCATCATTCAGCATATTAATAGTTTCTTTATTAATTCTGGCACGCTCCTCTTTTTGAAGCTTAGTTAGACTATGGGGAACCCAACGGCAAACTACTTTTTTCATATGTAATTCTTCATGAATGATTTTGTGTATGGCTGCGGATCCAATGTTAAGTTTCTTCTGTATCATTTGATAGGTACAGCGATAATCATCCATTAACATTTTTCGTATGGCAGACACATTATCCGGGATTACTGCCGACGGCGGCTTTCCTGTGTGTTCTTCATCCTGAAGAAAATTTCAACCTCTTCTAAATTCTGTAAACCGTCTGAATACAGTAGCAAGAGCTGGAGATTCATCACCAAATGCTAATTGCAACCGTTGAACGCATTCTTCTTGATTTTATCCTGCTTTGAAATCGTAGAAAATCAGAGCGCGAAAATGTTCTCGCGTCAACTCCATTTTCTCTTCTGCTTAAAATTTATTCCACGCTAAGCAAGTTGAAGTAAGTCAGTAAAAAATTGTGTTCTGTGTTAAAATACTTTGTACTTTGAAATTAAACCGTTATTTTTATTTTGTAAATTCTCATCTGCGCGTAACTCAAAAATTTCAGAGTAACCCTCGTATATTCAGAAAATTTGTATTTAAAATTTATTTGGAAATTTCTTTTGACAGACTTCGTAAGTTCAATTTATATGGTATATCTATATATTATATAAATTTTATGAATGTTTCTCTTTCACTATTGCAGCACCAGATGTCCTTCCATTCAAATCAAAACAAATAATTTGGAGTTTTAAACTTTCTGATAAAAAAATTCATATTTTATATTTTGCTTTCTTTTGATATCTAAAATTGCTTAGTATTAATAACATTTTATTTTTGGATATATTTTCAGTTCACCTTACTCTTTTAGAAGGAAACATCACTCAGCAGTATTACGTTAGTTTAAAATGCGCAACTCAGTGTTGGCGTCAGTACTTACCTACAGACGTCAATGATGACCCCGTTGATGTCCGGTGACTGGGGAGCTGTCTGGTTGTCGAAATCACTGGTGTTGAAGTAGGAGAGGGAGTTGTTGATGTACCCATTCAGGGTTTGATCTTCGCTGGTCACGAAGATGTACACCAGTCGAGGAATGAAGTCGCTAGTGTACGCAATCATGAAGGCCTGCAAGAAATATAAAGCTTTCATTCTTCATCTAAACAGAGTTTAATAATAAAGTGCACCATATCTTCCGAGATCGTAAACTTTCAAGTTAAAAATGAAATACGACATATGAGAATATAAATAACAAAAAATATCTGATTATTATTTTTATCTATATTTCTCGGACATAAAATAAAATCTACTCTAACATAACCTACAAAGGTAGAGATTTATACTATGAATATTGTGTAATATCTCTAAATTATGAAATTAAAATATTTTTTTCCAACGGGGGGCTCTTGGGTGACTAACCCTCTGCCACAACAAGGCCAGTAATTGCTACTCATTTGTCGTTACCCAGCGGGCACTTGTGAGCCAAGTCACGGAGGTGAGTAGTATTGCCCGCGCCATACCACCACAAACCCGTTTATAGGGGGGCCACATTCATACATCATCACGGAAGAAAGGACAGAGAAAGAAAGTAACATTCATGCCCGAACCGGGATTCAAACTCGGGACCGACAGATCAGAAGTCTGGAGCACTAACCACTCAGCCATCGGTCAGCTAAAAATTGAACTATGATATCGTTGTTTTAAAAAATTAATTTCCGTTTAAATAATATACTGATTAATTAATGTATTTAAGTTATCAAGCTTTCGAGTTATACTGTACTTCAAACTTTCTACATAAAGAGAATCACACTTAATATAAAAATACTTTTAAAGAAACCTTGAAGAAAATGATTTTATTTTTAATTTAGTAATTAGTCACAATTATTTCAAAGAAGTATAAGGCAAGAAAAAATTGCCATAACGTTATCTGTATATGAAAAATATCTGAACATTCTGTTTGAAGAAAGCTAGTATTTAGTCGAAGCACAATTTGTCATTAGTAACTTTATAAAGACGAAAAAATAGTTGATGTATAAATTATCTTATTAATTTCAGGCTAGAAAATAAACTTAAATAATACGAAAATAAAGTTTCTTCTCAATTTATAGGGAATAATATAAAATGAAAAGGTATATATAATGACATATTTTTGCAATAACGCTCAAACAATATTTATTTCAGATAAATTGGAAACAAATTCAGTATTTTAATTTGAAGTTTTGTAGCTAATCTGTCAGAGATTTAAAAATTATTTCTTATACGCTTATTTCTGGATTTTTTACAAATAACATTGCTGTAAACAACGTTTTATATTAGATTTAGACTTCAGAGATTTCTTAAATATTTGATAAAAATTAATTTTTCTCTTTTATATTTAAATTTATACATTTAGGACACTTGTATAACGAATTGCTGAAGTTGGTTTGGGATAAATTAGTCACATTTAATGAACAAATTAATAAATTTGAAAGCGGATGTTAAAATTTAAACTGAAAATCTTCTCTCCTAATTTTCAAGTGGTATTACTTAAACGAATCGAATAGGGATAAATTGATTATGTATGATAGTATTCGATAGGGCCATGAACTTTATATCTTTGTTCATAATGTTTTTGCTGATTGAAGTAAAATTGATCCTGCTAAGATTTAAAATTGTACTTAATTACTTGAGATAAAAATTTTTTTTATTTTTAATCACATTTCTAAGAATGATGCAAATTCAAACATATTTTCTGTTTGCACTCATGGTTTTAAAACCAAATCGGTTATCTGAAGATCATTTCTTAAGAGAAAAATAACCATAATTATTTTATATATATTTTTAAAGAGAATAAGATATTTTTAAATATTAAAAAAAAAATAAAAAGCTTACAAAAATTCCATAAATTTTTCTCCCAGAGTGAGACTTAAGTGACGTTGAAAAAAATTTTTTAGACGTCATTTATTGCTAAGATGAGACATATGAATAAAAATATACAATGATAATTATTTCCTACTTACATTGCTGATTACTGCAAATACTGACAACCCTTTCAAAATCGTCTGCCAAGCACCTAAAACAACAATTATTCTTTTCAATGAAATAATTTTTCAATGAATACTATTATGTGTTGAAATAACAGATTTTATAAAAGTGATAATTTATAGACACTTATTAATTAACTAAAAATGAAAAAAATAAGCAATACTACAATCAGTCCACTTTTTATGCATAAATAGTTTTCATACGGTAATTTCAGGTTATGATGTAGCAATGGTTCTGCCAAAAACATGAAATTAAAAATATGTCTTTGAAATCAATGAAGGGTAAAAGTTTACAATCGGGTACCCTTTGATTTTTTGGCGATTGTTTTGGCGCCAAATATAGGTGCTAAGATATGACTATCAAAATTGCCGATACCACTACACAAAAGCTATACTAAAATAGGAATACTAGGCTTACCAGAAATTAAACTTTATCGCCAAATTTATTGTCAAACCAGGAGGTACCCGATTCTACACCGAATCCCAATGAAGATTTAAAGAATTTGACGTGACGAGTAGAAGAAATTTTGTTTTACCCGCATAAAATAAATGACAATGGCTTTTGCTAAGGAGAATTTATAGACCTCTTGGTTGTGTCAAAATTAGAAATCCATTGCTAGCTATGCAGAAAGAGTAACCGTAAGTTTAAAATCATTCTTAATCCCCAGATTCTAAAATACATGATTGAATCTTTATAGCTTTCTTCAAAATGTTTCCTATGTAAACAACCTGATTTGATATTGGATATAATATATAGAATAAAGATAATGTTTCTTTTATGATATTTTCATGTTTAAGAGAATATATATTTATATACATAATTTTGGTTTGAAATATTTAGTTTGACCCAAAAAGATAAGAAAATTTAAGAAGGAAAACAAGTTTCTCGGAAACTAAATTAAGTTTTATATCATCAATAGAACATCAGATGTACAAACACTCAAGAAATGGTAAATATTTTAATTTAACTGATTTTTCTAATATAAGTACAGTTTATAATAAATAAAACTTTACTTCTAAAAGTTTACTATTTATAAAATTCAATACTTCGAAACTTTTAATCTATCAATTGTAGCGCAGTTTATCATTCTTTCAACTATTTTTCGAAATTTTTGATCATGGGAGATATTTCAAGATTAATATTTAATATGAAATTAAGTGTTGAAATTTCTGCTTAAAGAATTTGTCAAATAGTTCAAGCATTTGCAACTTTATGGACAGATGTAACATACAATGTGAAGATTTCAGTTAATTATGGAACTCATTTCTGATTTTTAATCGAAATTAGTATTGTTTTATTATTTTTGTAAAAGAAATATTCTTTCAAATTAACGTTTCAATTGGGATATGAATAAATATTAGCTATAGTTTAATCCGCTTAATTTTTTCAAATAAACCAATTGCAAAAACTGAAAATTATATTTTTTAATTATTAAAAATAAGCTGATCATCCCCGAAATCTGCTTTAAGGCAAATTATTCTAATCATATTCAACATCTAAGTATTATTTTTCCTTCCGAAAAATAAATTCTTAATTTTAAAAATGATTTCTGAGTTTATGATGAAAATTGCAAATATAGTTAAGGAATAAATATTAATTATGAATAGCATTAAAGTTTGAGTAAATTTATACTGGGTGTGCCAAAACGACCGCATAACCTCTGCACAGCTAGATTCCTCGTTGGGGGTACATAAAAACTGCCCAAAGATCCTATACGATCCCTAGTTTACGAAAAAAATGCGAAAAACAAAGTAAGACGTCACTGCCGGTGCAAGAAAAATAACACTTTATTGAACATATCAACAGCAGTATATGCAGCGGATATCGACGGGCATACTCCCTAGCAGCTCGTAAGGCATTTCCATTACATCGGCCGTACATCAAATACATGTCATAGTAGTCATGAATGGAATACATGGACACCATACAAAGAGTACCGGTAGCTGCAAGATGCAGCCTATTAATTACCAGTTCAACGGCGGCTTAACGTCATTCCATGGAGTGCGCATTAATGACGCGATATGCGCGGTGAACGTTTTAAACATATCGCCTGGAAATTTATGAAAATAATGTTGTTGATATGTCCAATAAAGTTTTTTTCTTGCACCAGAAGTGACGTCCCATTTTGTTGTTCGTATTTTTCTCGTAAACTATGGATAGTACAGGAACGTTTCTATGTACTCCCAACGAGGAATCTAGCTGTGCCAAGTTTATGCGGTCGTTTTGGGATACCCTGTATAATGAAATCAAAATTAAAAAAATTTTTTTATACTATTATATGATTTCGATATGTTTGTAATTAAAACCTTAATATTTTTTTTAAAAAGAAGTTTAGCATTAAATATTTTTTTTCAATTTCAAAAAAGAATAGTAACTTTGCGTCATTTGGTTGCTTTGATTAAGAATTTGTTTGAAATATAAAATTTTTTAAAAATTTTGAAAACGTTTATTCATGTTATTAAACTCAATATCTCTTAGTTTACAGCTTTATTTAATGATATTTTTGGATTAAATGTTGATCAATAAGCTTTTCCATGTTTTGAATTGAATGCAAAGAAAAGTAACTTACAATGTCAATTAACGCCGTAACTCACACATCGTCATTAGAGTATTCATTAATTTACTCGAAAATTAACTTCAAACATTTATTCAGTTTATTCAATGTACTACACAGAACTAACTGAAGCTTAATATTAATACTTAATTGCATTATTACTGAAATATTAAAAGTTGAGTTTATTTTAAAACATTGAATAAAGACATTAATTATGCTATTCATTACGTTATTCGTAATTAATGAAATAAATTCGTTATAATTAGAGGAGTTATAAATGTTAAAAATGTTTTCTAAACTATAAATTGTATTAGAAAAGTATTAATTGTGAATTAATTGTAGTTATAGTATACCTTATGTTTATTTTTAAGAATGCCGAGTTTTTATATTATTATTTTTTTGTAATAACATATAATAATGTATGGTGAATTTAAAATTTATATATAATTTTCTATATATATCTTCATACAAGTTTATATTTTAATCATGTTTTCAGCCAATATTAAAAGCAATTAATTATCAATTTTGAACATTGTAATAAAGAAGATAATAACGTTATCTTTAAAATTGTAAAATAGTTAGCTCATAAACACACTTTGGCACAGGTTCCGTATAATACATGATCCCAAATTCTGGATTTTTTTGGCGATGAAGAAATGTTGCCAAAATGACGTATCGTGACGTGCACAATGACGTAAATACTAGGGTTACCAAAATAGAATTTTCAGCATAGTTCTTACAGTTCTCCATATGTATGACGTAATAAAAACGAGGCTGCCAGATACATAAGAAAATCGGCCAAAAAATCGCCAATCTCAGAATTTGGTGTCATGGATTATACGGCACCTGTGCCCACACTTTAAAATCAAAAATCTTATGAAAAATAAAGTCATAGGGTTTTATGATATTCGATCAATAAAAAATTAGACGTTACACACAAAGAATCATTGAAACACTCATCAAAAATATTATTTTGCGGAAAATCCGATTAAAAGAGGTTATATACCAGAAAAAAAATAACGTTAAAAGTTTTTAAACTGTTATTTATTTCAAATTATTTTTTTAGATACAGCATTATATTTCTTACAACGATTTTAAGCAATTTAAACTTTTGAAACTCTTTGTGTTAAGAAGTCTGATGAATAGAAAAAAAATTAAAAAGCTCTAATTATAAGCACTTGTTTTAATATCAGTTTCTCGTGAAAAGGTATAACAACTTGACAATTTGTAAACATTATGTACTGAAAATATACATCAAAATAGCAATAGGGGAGCAAATGTATGCGACATAAATTAATTAATAATAAATACAGCGAGCTGAGAGATAATAATTAGAATGTTTGAGAAAAGAGAGAAAAATGTTTTCCATTGAATTTACTCACCAATGCTTGGTACTCGAGCAGATAGAGGTCGCCTCAGTTGTGTGACGTATTTGTAAGCATCCAGACGTATTTCGACAATATTATTCAGCAGAGCAAACAGAGGAGCTAGGGGAAATGCAGCGACGAACAGCGTCACGAAGCCGAACTGAATCACTGCAAACATTAAATTGAATATGAATCTAACGATTGTTGAGGGACAGGCTGAAACAATAATATTTGAATGCAGTAACTCCAAATATTATTGAGTAATGACCGACTAGAACAAAATTAAACTGTGAAATAATCGTTTCAAATGTTATTGAAAATTACAGGGATGAAATGAAATAACCGAGTTTCTTTATTCTTTACATTTCACGTGTATTTGCAGTTTGTTTCATTATTTTAGTTTACTTAAAATTGCATTAGTTTCCTATGAGAATTATTATATTTGAAACATTAATCGGACACATAACGGCCTTACATAAACGCATATTATTGAAATAATTACAAATAGCATACTTATATGTGTATTATTGTTACACAATTATCACCATATTTTGAAAAGCCTACCTTGTAAAATATTTTACCGTGATAGTCAACGTCTAGGAAGGTTTTTTAAAGATAGTGGGCCGTATTCACGAGTCACAAAGGAGGAAACTCGGAAAACTCCCAAGCACCCACCTCGACAGGCATGCTTGCAAAAGGCAAAACAGCAACAATTATCTCCTATTATTAGCTGCTGGTATCGATCTCGGGACTTATTCTCCAAAGAGGAATGTCCTTTTACAATGTAACAGTGAGCTTTAATTGCAACTTTATGCATATATTTATGCATATAACTATATTTATGCATATAGCTATAACAACTTTATGCATATAAACTATTTCTTATCGATAATAAGATATTAAATAAATTGATAATCAATGTTTTTTATATTTTATGATTTAAGCTCTCCGGACATAAAAACTATTTCTAAACATATTGTTTAGATACTTGAGTTTTTTACTATTACATTTTAAGGAACAAAAGTTTATAAGTATTTAAATGAATTTAAATATTTATATACATTTTATAAGACATTTAGAAAAAAAAATATAAATGTACAAAAACAAATGAGGCAAGGCAATATAATATAAATTCTTTGAAAGAACCGCCAACAAATTATAGATATTTATAGAATTAAGTTATTTCATTTTGCATACCTTTTCAGGAAAAATAGTTTATTAATTTGATGTTTATATGACGAATTGAAAATAAATATGCATAATCTCACAATTAGAATGCAATAAGTAGTGCAAATTTTATCTTAATTAATTTGTGCTAAAGTTGATTTTTATATTAAAATTAAATCTATCTAGAAAGAATTTAAGATAGGTAGTATTCTATTTTCAGAGATTTTAATGGATGCATCTAACCAAATCCTTACAGTTGAATCCTTTTAGTGTTTGCAATGGTACAATGCAGTAAAAGGGTTTTGGAATTCCAGTAATTAGCTCATATGCTAAATATATCTGTAGTACTCGGATTTACAGCTGGTAAATACCTGATTAAGCTAAAGTGGTAAACAACATGTAGAGCATTTAATCCATTAATATAAATTTAGATTCACTTCCCTTTATCAATCTGAATTAACAACTGGTATTTAGTTTTCTCTAATATATTTAATCCAAAGCTCATTCTAAAATCCAGATAACTATACATATATATATATATATATATATATATATATATATATATATATATATATTAAATATATATAAAACAGCAACTGATTTCTTTAAAATATTTTTCCTTAAAAAATATTTTTAGCTAATTTAAGTAAATCAATTCTAACTTATTCACCAACTTTCCTTGACTTAAATAACTTTCAAAATAAAGTCTTCATAAGTTTCCTTTAATTTTAAGAGATTATGACATTTTGCCATCTTTCTCTTAAATGATCCAGTAGAAATTTTTTTCAATTCTATTTAAAAATTAATGTTTTGTGATAAATTTTATTTAATTTGCTGGTGGATGGCTTGAAGATAATAATATCAAATCATTTTTAAACTTTCGTTATATAATATTTTTGAGAGGGCTTTTTAAAAAAATTGAATTAAAGGTTACAAAGGAAGAAACCCGGAAAACTTTCAAGCGCACCTCTTACAGATGTTCTTGCAAGAATTGGAGATGTGATATCTCTTTTCTTTAATTAACAATGACAGGACCAATACTTACACTCCCAAGATTATACATTTACACTGTGACATACATTTATTTAATACATGTAACATTCAACAATCAGCCGCCCGCCCTGTCTAGTGTTCAGAGTCCCTGACTACGGATAGGGAGGTCCTGGGTTCGAATCCCAGTTCGAGCATGGATGTACTAACTCTCTCTCTCTATCCTGTCTTTGTCCTTTCCTTGTATGAATGTGGAGTGAATGGTTGCCAACCCTATAAACGGATCCCTATGTCATGTGTGTACTGAGGAAGTCGGACTCCACAACAAAATATGGTTCAGTTAAAAAAGTGGAGCAGCGCACCCAATATTGCCAGCCTAGCTGGCACTCGACAACAGCAACATTCAACAATCAGGTATTATAAAAGCACAGGTTAAATATTATTAACTTTAAATAATTCCATAATTCATTCTCACTAATATGTATGCGTTTACTCTAATTAATTATACATTTTAATATTATTCATTTTTATATTTATTAAATATTTATTGCTTTGAAACTTCCTCCATTTTGATACTTTGATTTTCATTTTTAGGACCGGTTAAAATAAAGAGAAAATTTCTGCGCTAAAAAAATTTGTTGCAACTTGTAAAAAATATCGACAATCATTTAATAACAGACAAACAGTGAGGCATTGTGTTTAAAGGAAAATATTAAATACTTTTTATTTAAGTCATAATTTTTTATATAAGTGATATTTAAGAATTAAAAAAACAAATAATCACTTAATATAGATGAATTTACCCAATAAACATTTTCAGAACTAGCATTTATGTAAAATTCAAGTCATGTTGCATTGACAGAAAAAAATACAATAGTAGCAAATACATTCACAATATTTATGACTTCTGAATTCAAGGAAAGTGATCTTATGGCTCATAGTGCGTGGCCGTCATATTTTTATTCTGTAAAAACAGTTAAAGAATATGAAGAAAAGAAATTAAGAGTTATAATTACCCATTTCCAGGTACTCGTCGAAGAGTGCCATTCGGTCGCACTCCAGCAGGTTGTAATCAATCTCCCACCGGGTGGTGGCCTTGCGATCTTTGGGTCCGTCCCTCGTCCGCCACCATCTCTTCCACCAGTTCATCACTTCCCTAAGGATTAACGTTTACTTGAAGAACATTCGAATATATCAAACACAGACTCATAATAACAACCGGAATAGAAACACCAGTTATGGAAGCAAAGGGCAATTCATTTCTATAAATGGGCTTTTTTTCTTATTTGAAGCATGCATATTTCGTATTTTACGACTACCATTTATCAAAGCCGCTTACGTAAGACAAAACTGGAATTATGAAACAGTTAATTTACTTCGCTTTTTGTAGTATGTTCTGTAAAAACAGTCAAGGAAGTTTTAATATATCTCTTTAGTTATCGCATTATACCAATTAAATTCTTTGTTGCCTATTGATAATTTATTACGTCATTTTGTTATCAAAGAATGATGAGAATTGGTGAAAGCGAGTGAACGTCATTAAGAGAATGGGGGTTTAGTTTAGGTAATTTCTAAGGTCAAAGAAGAAATAAAAATCTCAAAACATTAGTAAATGAATATTTTTTTAAAATTCTCTTAAAGTTAATTAGTTCTCACATTTTCTTGAAACTTTTCCGGAAAAAAGTCAATTTTATAGGTCTAGAATCTTGAGTTAGATAAATAGTATCTGATTTATTGTAAAAGTCTACTTTCCAAATTAAATACCTTAGCTTTGAAAAAGGTTGATAAAGGCCAAACTAATCATTAATTGATGAAGATGTTAAAGAATTATCAAGTAAACAAACAAATAATACTATATTAATAAAAATGTGTATATGTTAATATTAACAGTGGTTTTTAATTCATGATATTAAAAAATTAAGGTAGTTTTGAAAATATTCATCTTTATTATTTTTTCATTCTCATATTTTCTAGATAAGTACTCATCATTTTTGTAAACAAAATCCTTAAAATTTTGTTGCATAAATTCAATGTTGGTAAAATCAATGATTAGCATCAGACTTCTTGAAATGCAAAAATAAATTAACATTTTGATGAATGGTATAATTTGTGAAATGAAGAGCAATATATAATACGAGACATTTTTGAAGCGATACAGTAGATTAAATACTATGTTAATTTTCAAAAATAGTTATTACTTACGCCCATGAAAGCTCAGATATATTGTTTAGAATTTGTTTTCCAACCATTATGATTGCTAGTTGTACGCAGACTTCAAAAAGACAGCCACCAAGCTCGCACTAAAGAAAAACATCAAAACATGGTTCAAGCTATAATGCTTAATTATAAAATTTTGCATGTACTGTATGAAATGAAACAAACGTACTTGATCTTGTCGGTAGCCAAATAAAGTAAATGTATCACCAGGATGACCAAAAAATCTGTAAAAAGATATAGATAAAGTGACATAATTATAAGTTTATCACTCTTTTCAATAGCAAATTAGGATTGAGGTCAAGGTTCATTAAGCAATTTAATCTACAATTCTTTTGTTTAGTGAGTGGGCATTAGTTTTACATAAATTATAAAACACTGACCTTGAAAAGAGTAGTCAAATCGTTTCGATTTCACTAAAATAAGAGTATTTACGTGGTATGCGAAATCGAAGGGACGATTTGTATAAAAATTATGTATTTAAAAATGAGTGAGCAATTGGGCATTAGTTTTACCTAAATCATGAAAGACTGTCCTTGAGAGGACTAGCCAAATCATTTCGATTTCATTAAAATATTAGTGTTTACGTGGTAAGCGAAATCGAAAGCACACTTTGTATAAAAATTATGCTTTTTAAAATGAGTGAGCCAGCGGGTTATAGTGAAAAAACGTACAACAAACCAAATTCATTGGTTTGATGAGATTTTCAGAAAACGTTAAATTTCAAAAGATAAGAATCGGTGATACTCCATGGCAGTGATTCTCAACCACTGAGCAGCGACACAAAATGTGCCTTCAAATTTTAAAAATTTATCGAGTAAAAATTATTATGCTTTTTTATTACCAATAAATAATAAACGTACAGTTATTTTTGTAGTACAGATTATATTATTTTATTTTACATTCAAAATTATTATCATAAACTAGTTTACACAGTATATTATTGGTAAATAAACAAGCTTTGAAGCTTATCTTTTTCTTTATGTGCCCTCCAAATTTTTAAATCGTTGAAAATATGCCGTGGCATAAAAAGGTTGAGAATCACTGTTCTAAGGATATGAATAAAAGATGAGTTTAGACCCATGATTATAATAAAATGTGAAGTACGAATAATGGGCGCACTATTACTAGAAGTGTACTAGAACTTTCAGTTTTTTCTACAGTGGATTTCAGCAGTGTGAAGATAACGCTTTGATGTCTGTCCTTTTTTTTTATTTAAAATGATTATTTTTGTATAATTTTCCTGAACTCATTTGTGATCCAGTAAAATAAAAATTAATCGAAGAAAACTATAACATCGTTTATAATTTTCAGCACGAAATGTGTGTTGGAATCTCTATTGGATATTGGTGTAGAATATCTACTGGATACTGGTGTAGAATTTCCATAGGATACTGTTGTAGAATGTCCATAGAATACTGGTGTAGAATGTCCATAGGATACTAGTGTAGAGTATCCACTGGATACTGGTGTAGAATGTTCATAGGATACTGGTGTAGATAGTCCATAGGATACCGGTGTAGAATGTACACTGCATACTGTTATAGAATGTCCATTGGATACTGGTTGATTAGTGGTCAATATCCAAAAAATTTGCCATGAAAAGCTTAAAAAATGTGTTTCGGTACTTTCAGGTGATAGGATCATCATGAGATACTACTGGATCATTATGAAACAAATGTTGATGATGATGATGAGATAGTGGGAAATGATATTGTTTTATTATTTTCAAACAAATTAAATATCGTATCAATTTTTCTATCAAGACTATGATAATTTTTAAAATTGCATTTAATAAATTTAATAACTTTTAATGTTATTTAAATCCATAAAATATGTGCGCATTTCACTTTGAAATAGAAGATTTATGATCTGAGAAGAAAATTCTCGAGATTTAAAAGCATCACCAAACGTTGCTTTTAAAACTAAAAATGCAAGAAAAAAGAGTGCGGCCGATATTCTTGAAAATACGATATCGAAAATTTTGTTTTTTAATATACATTTAAATTAGTGATGTAAATTAATGAACCTATGAACTAAATGGTATCTTTAACAACATATTAACAAAATCACAAATTCAAATACAAAGACAGCTTCAATATTTGTATTATTTGTTAAGAAGCATCATTAAAACATTTCTTCATGGCTTGTTAGCAATTATTTAAGGGATAAAAATATAGCTGAACTGAAAATAAACATATATAGCTAAACGTGAGTTTTTTCTATAATGATAAGAAACATAAAACCAGGGAACAATGGAATTGTGGTGTGAAGAAATTAACTGTACATTTAGTAATCCAATAAACGTATGTAAACGTGAACAATGTCATGTGAACATATTAATCAATATATAGAGGGTATTAATCCCTATTTGATATTAAAAGAAGGAATTTTTTAATGATAACAGTTGCTTCTGGTGTTGAGTTAGATAAATTTCAAAAACAATAACTGTATATCAATTCTAGATTTCTTAGTGTTAGAAAAAAGTCTAACATGTCCACTCAATAAAGTATTTTATGTAAATCATACGCAACCATCAAACGACTAAACCAATAAATATTAATTACTCTCCAGACTTTGATTGCCACCCTTTTAAGAGCTTTTCCCAAACACTGCAGCTGGATTATTCCAGTCTTTTTAATAGTCAACTGAATGCATAATGATGTTTGTTGAAGTCATAATAATCTTATGTAAGATCCGATGTGTTTGTGTGATAATCAGGTTGAATGAATGAAACATGCTATATTGATAAAACTTTGCAATTTCTCAATAGTATCCAATTTATGACAAAGTGGTATTCTACTTGTAATTCTTTCATAACAGACGTTGTTTATTTATTACACGTTCTTATCATTCAAAGTGAATAAATATGACGATAATGAGAATTTAAATACATCTAACCATACCAACTAGGATTCAAACGCATTAATTCCGATGGTGTATACTTTATCTACAGTAATTACAATATTTTGAATTTTTAAACGTAGAAAAGAAACCCGAACAGTTGATTTATAAGAACCATGAAAACTGGGGAATTTTTATATGCTATTTTAGCATTATTTATTATTTTGACAAATATAAGCAGAAATATCAATAAAAAATATTCTCATTAAAGTTATACGTTTTCATGCAAAGTATTTTAGTTTTAGGATTTATTTTTAATTATTAGTTTCTTTCTAATTATTAAATTCCAATACTCTCTAATTAAATAAACTTCATGAAAGGATTATTTAATTAATTTCTAATTTTTTTCATTTAGTAAAATAATGTAATTTCTATGTTTTCTTTAAACATATTTAAAAGCAATAATTAAATATATATGTTTGGATTTCACAAGCCAATTATTTCAATTAAATTCATAATTATATTTCATTTCATCGCAAAGTAATTCCGAAATGAGACTATGAATAAATGTTTTGATACAAAAAAAGCACGTATTGATTAAACTAGAAGTTTTTGATATTATGTAATTTATTTTTCATAAAATGTTATATGCTTAAAATTTAATTATTAAATAAAAATAGCACAACTATTTCCTTAGTTCCATTCTTAGTTAATCCTAACAATTAATTAATAATTTAAAAGGATTTGTCATTTTGAAATAAGATCTATACATTCTTTTTTAAAAAATTCCCCAAGAATTTTGCATAATGAAGAATAAAAATGTTGGATGTAAAGTGTGTGACTCAAGGCAAATAAATAAGTAACTATCAAATGATATCTTTAATAATTCTTTATACATCCAAAACTATTTCATATAAATTAATTAATTAGAAGTATAAAATTTCCTTTCATTATATCAGAGAAATTTTAAATTAGAAAAAATAATTTGCATGGAAGTAATAAAAATAAATGATTAAATTTATGACAGTTTTTAATACAGGAATAATAAGTTTTAATTATTCATAAGTTACCACATAAATAGAAGATAATATTTTGCAAATAAGAAAAAATAGAGAAATTTTTATAGTTACTTATGCAAAAATCATGATTATATGTTTTGTGACTGTGTTAATTTTATTTCAAAGTTTTAAGTAGTTTTATTTAAAGTATATTTCTAAAAAATGAACTATTTCTATAATTTACTCATGAGAACTCATTTGTTTTTGAAATTATGTTGAACAATTATTGATTATATATTCGTACACTGTTTTTTTATTAGTAATATATATTTTATATTTGACTTGTCAGTTGTAAATTTATTCGACGGATAGAAAAAATGCTATTTTTGGAGGACTTTTTCCTTATAAAATCTCTCAGATCAATAAGAATATAAGAACGAATATAGATATATTGAATTTTTCCTAAATATGTAACCTAAGCCAAATTCACCTTAAATAAATAAAACTAGATATAATTCTTATAGTAGTCAACACTGAAATATAGTGTCATTATATCAAGAAAAAATTTAAACATCACGTTTCTTTTAAACATAGCATTTTATACATCGTAAAATTAAATAATTTATATGATATTTATCACAGAAAGAGAAAAATAAATACAAAACTTAATTGGGTTTTCTAATCAAATAATTTTTTTATATTGTTTCTTATTTTGTTTAATGCAGTTGTTATATTTTAGACATTTTAAACAGATAGATTGATTTAAAATTATTATGTAATTACATTCTAAGCTGATTTACTCTAAAATCAAATATTTAAAAACTCTATGCTTTAAAATTTTGAATATTAAATTTTAAATTTTTATATAGAATCTTTTATTATTTTGTTTCAATATATATCCCCAACCTTTAAATATATTTTCTCAATAAATAGAAACTTACATCACAATTAAGAGCAGGAAATAAAAATTTCTTGATACCTTAAGAAAAGTTAATAAAAACTTAAAGAACATTAAATTCAATAAATAATTAAGTTTTAAACAGTAAAATTATCATAAGCTTTCACAGAAAAACAAGGTGTGTTGTTAAAAAAATTCATGTTGCACATTTTAATGAACTAAAACAACAAATAATTTATGAAAATGCAGTTTTTAATAAAAGCAGACATCGTTAAATATGTTTCTTAAAAAGCGTTATATAAACGTAAATTAATTAAGTTAGAGAAACACATTCTGTTTTCTTCGGAGTAATAATTTCGTAGATTTATGATAAAATTATAAAAATTGCTTGGGACATATAAGAATAAATATATTTAACATATATAATCCTTGTTTTAAGTTATTTCGAGTTTTGTCAGACAACATCAATTTGTGAGTTTTTATTTTATTTTTATTTTGCAGCGTACAACCGAAAAGTGTCAAATAGATATTGGAATAAAAAATGAAAATTAATGTACACGCTAACTAAAATCATGCTTAATCAATTAAGCAAGACTTTATGAGATGTCTGGTGAAGTGTCTTAACAATTACTATTTTGAAACAATTTTTTGTCCCTATTAAAATATCTCATTACGCAAGCAAGCCATTGCTGTATCTTTATAGCATTTGAAATTTAAAAGATTTATTATTTGTGATATATATATAGATATTAAATATCATACATATATAACTGTAAAAAATGATTTATAATTCCAAAACTAAGAATATGAAAATATAAAAGTTCTTTATTGGTGTTTTCTTTTATAGAAGTTGTGCTTAAATGAATAGTAAAATTAACAAACTTGAAATTTCCATTGAAAATATAAAAAGAGTTTCCAATAATTTTGTAATGTGATGGTTAACGACAAATTTATATTGAGAAAAATGTATAATGATTTCATCCTTCTTCTCGTTGAAATAAATGTTTAAAAAGCAAAATTAATGAACATTAAGCTTTATAATACAAAAATGTTTACAAATTGTAAAATAGAATTTTGATTACCATTCTTTCTAATCAAGCGAATTAGGAAAATTTAAAGTTAATTAATTTGATTTCATTTATAAAATATTCTAATCAGGTGATTCCTCGTAATATTAAAGGTCAATCAAAGGTGAAAAAAATGCATTATAGTTAGCAGATTTATTGAGTGGGGGAGAGATTCCGTGTAGTTAGAAAAAATCACTAATTTAAATAGATTCATAATAATTATGAAGTTTAGCAAACTTTATAGAGATTTGTTATAATAAAGGTGTTCTATACTGAGTGTGAGGAATGCTTAGAGTAATTAAGAATGTTTATCAAATTAAAGAGATATTGTAATTACATTATACTTTTGCTGATTAAAACTGATTTAAAAAAAAATCTTACTTTTACTTGAAATTAAAAGAATGACTTAAGAGAGGACTAAATTTTTGATTCTATTTTTATTAAATCTATACTCGTTTATATCTCGTATACTAAATATCTCGTTTACTCATCGAAATAAGAATTATCAATCGGGTAGGTGAATTACAAAGCTATGCTTACCAAATGCATTTCATTTAAGCATTCCTGTATAATTGGAGAATCAAGTAAACGCTCTAAAATTAATATGTGTGTGGTAAAAACGTCCCTTATTAGTTCAATAATGTACGGAAGAGATATTCTAAAATTTCAAACATAAAAGAATTCTAAATTTCATAATATTAAAAATTTCGGAAAAAATTTTACACATCAATAATTAAATGTTGAGTAAGAGCTATAGGTGAATCAAAATTGGCAATATTTTTTAACAAATGAGGTATATCAATTTTTATCTGAAAATTCTAATTTCATCTTTGATTTTATCTTATTTTAAAACATTAATTTAAATTTACAAATTACTTTTACCTGAAATAAAAGTTAAACTTTTCAACACAAGGGGTTTAAAAAAAATCACAAGAAACATATGAAAAAAATTCTAATTTTACAAGAATTTAAGTATTCTCTGGGGGCTTCTTCCATCTCAGAAATTTCAACTAAAATCACCAATAATCTGTTTTTTAGCTTGAGTGTTTAGGGAATTTATAATTCATGACTAACTTCTAGTTTATTAACAAATATTCTTATTTCTTTCTTTTAATTATAGATATAATTACTATTCTTGTTTTTCCGAGCAAGATAAAATACAATAAGTACAACTTCCATATTTGTCAAACAATATATTGGCTTAAATAATTTTCCTCTTTTTCTCAAAATATTAGAATGTTTAGTTAAAATTCAAATCTATGATAGAACGATTAAATGATAGTGAAAACAAATAATTTTTGAATGTAGAAGAGCATAGAATTTGCATCAAAAACCAGTATAATAATAAGACTTTCATCATATCGATAAAATATTCCTCGAAAACATTCTTAAGATTTTGCCAGATTTGAAGTAGTAGCCACCAGAAGAAAAGTGGAGGAAAAGAATTTATTATTTATCTTTTACCCATAAAGAGATATATTTGTCTATCGTAGTGCCATTTTAGGACTTAATGCACTGTATTGAAAGCAAGGAACTGCTGGAATGAAATCAGATTTCCCAACGGAGCACTCTATTGTTCACGATGATTACTTAAGATCGGATGGAATTTAAGGCCAATAGTTCTCATGAAGTGTTAGGAGACAATTGTTATTGAATTTTACAAACTATAGGGTAAATTTATTCTCATAAAACTTATTTAGCACAGTAATGTGTGTTTCTGTGTTTAATTATCAGTGTTCACAATGGATAAAAATATTGATTATTTTTATCGATTGCTAATTATTTTCAGATAATAATTTGATAAACATTTATGAAAACATAGTTTAAATATTAAAAAATCGCATCTTGTTATGAATTCACTATCAAAAAGTATATTTACTGTTAATGGGCTGCATTAAGAGTTATTTTGAATGTAAATTTCAAAGCTATTTTAAACGATAACAATCCTATTTCCATTTAATTGATAGTTTATATTATTAAACAAGAATACCTTGTATTATTATGCTTAGATAAAATTATCAGATTAAAAAAAGCCAAAAAATACAAATGTGAACATACATATATATATATATATATATATATATATATATATATATATATATATATATATATATATATATATATATATATATATATATATATAAATGCACATATATTTGTGGGTTAGGAACTAAAGATTAAATAATTAATAATTACAAAACGATTTTTTAGTTTTTCTAATTTCTAAATATGTAAATTTTTTAACGTAACTTGGATACTTTTTGAATAGTTCTAAGTATAAGCAAAAGTTAAAAATTAATTTAATTTTATTTCACGTTTGTTTAATTTTTTTGGAAATGAATAATAATGACGTTTTTTTACACGATTTCACTGTATTTCTAAGATAAATTTACATAGTTATTTTCTCAATAAGCGATGCTTCACAATTAGGTAATTATTGTTTCCTTGTTAAGAGAAAAAAATTAATTTTGCATCCAGTTCTTAAAACTTTTATTTCGTTTGGTTTAATTTTAAAAAATTCATTTAGAGTACAACGATATTAAAGAATTCCTATTAAAGTCCAATTAAAGAGGAAAGATTTATAACTACAATTGTTAATAAATTGTATTATTTCCTTTTTTCCTATTTTCTAAAGTATAAATAATGAGTTCTCAATAAATCTTAAAGGAAACTTATGTTATAATTTGTAACAGTAAAATTAAATTTTGCAAAAGCATGTTCTATGATTTAATACATGAAAACTGAGATTATCATTTTATAAATGATTTAACTAATAATTATTTTCTAAGGCTTCGAAATAAATATAAAAAGGCATTATACTAAATATAAGTTACTAGCTTTACATTCTTAAGAACCATATAAAAATATACATTAAAAGTTTTCAAAAAATTTTGCACACAAATGAAACAACATCAATAATAATTCAAAACAACAATTATGAGTTTAAGAATTCTTCCCATAAGTCTACATGTTAAAGGTTTTTCTACTTATATTTAATTATTTACGATTTCCATTATTTAAAACAAAAGAGAATTAATTTTACAAATAATGCGAAATAAACTTCCAATGCGGTAAGACTGTGAAATAAAAACAATTAAATGAAAATTGTAAACTTTTATTGTAAAAAAGTTTTTGCAAAATAATAGAATATTCGTTCTTTACACTGAAAAACCCAAGAGATGTAATTAAATAACAGTTTCGTAACAGGGATTAAATAAGATTTAAACTTTCCTGTTTTCCCCTCAAGGATTCTGAGCATTGCGTAGTTATGGTTGAAAGGAAATATGATATTATTCCAAGAAAAAAATCATGTAAAACTTTGCTGCTGTTATGAATTAATTATTACGAAGTTTTTGCATTTTTATGGTTTTATGCTTGCATTTTAACTCGGAGCGAAAGAAAAATCTCTAGCTTTAAATGTATAATAAACATTCTTTTTGAAATACATATTTTAGATTATTTTTTTTATTTAAAATTGTCTGCACTATATAATTTTATGGAAAATATTAAGAGGAATTAATGCCACGGATACTGAATGCAAAAAAATATGAATAAATAACATACAGCAGTATATGTTGACATTAATTTATAATTTTAGGAAAAATGAGTCCTATCTTAGTAAATAAAGTAAAAAATAGGTTACAAATTGACATTATTAGAAATATAAGGCAAATAATATTACCGCAAAAATATAGCTTATTATTTCTTTTTATCAGCATAAAATTACAAAAATTAAAACTAATAAAATAGTAGTTAAATTAGCAGTGTTAAATAGAATATAAAAAAATTGCTAATTAATTCACTAGTTAAAACAATTTCTCAGTACTTAGGTAAAAATTAATATTCGCGTTCGGTTATTTAAATTTTTCAATAAGTGACTAATATTAAAAAATAGCAATGATAATGTAAAGATGTAATTCAATTAATTCAGTTTCTTTTTTATTGTTTTAGCAAAAGACATATTTAGAAAGTGTTTTTATTCTAACATTTTTTTTATTTATGCCTTAAAGTAAGACAATATAAAAATTTTAGAGTCGGAGACTTGAAATTAAAATCAAGTAATTAATATGTCTAGTTGAAATGGGAAAAATATTTTGGTTATATAAATATTTATTAAATATTTTTTTTAAAAAGAAACCTGTACGACATTTGAAGGTTAGCATAATTAGCCAATAAAAAACATAAGAGATTTGGCGACATATGGGTTTGAAAAAATTGGAATGAAATGCAGACAGACCTGTCATAAAATCAGGAGGAAAATCACCGCATATTTATGAAAATAGCCTGCAATATATGAAAAAAAATGAAAAAATGAAAAAAAAGTTCACAAATGATGTATTAGTTGCTAAATCCAAGTGATTTAATTAATGGTGATTTTGTGCTGCATAAGGTTTTCATTAAGTGTTTATTTGCAATGCTTCCTCAAATAGGTATTAAATGCTTTCTAATGCAATCTATTTGTATAAATATTTATTCAAGAATTTTAATTGATGTTTTTATTGATTTTTTTATCATAATTTTAATACGAAATAATTTTTATTTACTTAAATGGTATTTATTTTTAGATTAAATTGACTTATTTATTAGTATTTTGTCCTTTTTTAATGTTAATTTTATAAAATTCAAATTGATATTTTGGTTGGCTTTTAATACAATTTTAATAAGAAATAACTTTAATTTTTAAGAGTCTTCATTTAACTTTATCAGGGTTCTTTTATTCTAATAGTGACCTGTGTGATTATCATTTTATAAGTATTCTGTGCTTTGTAATAAACTATTTTTTTTTTGCAAAATTTACAAAATAATTAACAATAATTTTACTAAATATAGTTTTTATAAACACTTATACTTATTTAAAAGATATCATTTTAAGCACTATATCGGGATTCTCTCACTAAAATTTGAAAGTTATTTTATAGAGATGAGTCAAAATTTTTTTTCCAAAAGAGTGAATGTAACTGAAGAAATAGTAATGTAGGGAAGAAGAAACGCATATCTATATAACCTGGGGCTTTATGTATGCTAAAAAGGATAAGTTAAATTATCACTTTGTGAGAATTTTCTATTTTAAAGTTCCCACCTAAAATTATAAAATCTTTGATGATATTTCGTCTTAGATTAATAAATTGGCACTTATAAAATTGTTCTTTAAAATAAAAAATAATAAAATAAAAAATAAAAAAAATTGTTAGTATTGATGTAGAGAATTTGTGTGTTAAAAAACCATTGCATGAAATGCTTTATTTTAATATTTTATTTCTTTACACGAAGACATTTAAGTGATTTAGATACATTCAAATATTTATGAGTACATTTAAACTTTTGCGGTTTTTTAATTACAAATCTTAATTTCAAATTATGTAAATACGAGGAAATTAAAAAATAACATCGAACATTGTTTAAGTTGCAAAAAAAAAAAAAAAAAAAACATAAAGGTCTCGAACAAAATCCATAAAACTTTGCAAAGAATTAAATCGAGACATTTTTTTCTTCTCTAAATCTCTAGATAAATGAATCTAAAATAATACGATTTTACTGAAAAAGCAAAGTATTCGTTTAAATTAAAATCAAAAGAAACTTAATGCACTAAAGTTTCATGAAATAATACATTTTCATACTTCTAGCGATGAGATTTCAAATAACGAATCGAAAGCATTTTTAAGTTTACTTAACTTAGGGCTTTAAAAGAAGGACTTACTTAAACTCAAGAGGATAATGAGTGTTTATCTTTAAACTTAAAAGAGGATTTTTTTTAAACTCATGGGTACACCGGGAGATAAAATGAACCCAAATAAAAGCACTCAACTTCACAAGCAAACACTCAATTGTTCTTGTCAATTACTTACAAATAAATGCTTTAATAAAGTGCATGGAAATATTTATTAAATTATTTTTAAAATCAATCATCCAAAAACGTAAGTGTAAATTAACATTTACATCTTATCGCCATTTTAAGAATTTAAAATAACTTAGTTTTAATACCAAAAGATTGGGTAGTTAAGTAACACACATTTATTATTTTAGAATGAAATTAAACTAATGTCACAGATTTGATTTCCGATGGATAAAAACTAAAATGATACATTTTAATCTGAAAGATTCGATGTAACAAAAGAAACATATATGCATAATGTAGTCTGGAAGTATCTCGAATATATTAATATATTTTTATGCTAAATGAATGTTTAATAACGAAAAGATGTTTATAAAAGCAAAAAGGAAAGGAATAAATTTGTGAAAACTTAGTGCTAATCTGAAATTCCATAAAGGAATATGAAACTCGTGATAAAGTTTCGTTTTAAAATAAATAAATTGACAAAAAATAAATCATAAAGTGACACTGAAAAACTAACTTACCTTTTGTGAAGGACAGCAAAAATGTATCAGAAAAAATTGTAATGTATTTTAAAAATGAAAGTTTTACTCAAGTTTTAACATCACATTCTATATAATTTTCCTTTACATTTTATTTTATTTAAAGTTAACTATATATAACTATAGTTATATAAATTTAAATATGTGATATCATTCAATAATTATTTATAAATATTAATTAAATATATTTGTAGAAACTTATTTTCTTATGCAAAGCTCATTTTTGAGTTTATTCAGAAAATATGTTATTGTTTTTAAATATAAGCACATTTAAATTTGTAAGTTTTATAATATCGCCAAATATAATCATAAAAAAAAGAACCGAGTGACAAAATGTTAGTTATATTTTTTATAATTGAAATCGTTTCTAGCAAACATTTTCATGAGTTTTAGATGCTAAGCATATTCTGAATAATTTCTAAAGTATTGTATCAGGATTTCCATTTAGTCTTTAATGATACATATGCCATTTTTGGAAATAAAATAAAAATAATAGTTTTTAAAAGTAACATTAATTTTTACATTTCAAAAAAATAATAATTACATGTTTAACAATAAAAAACAAATGCTTTTAGATTTGTGCAAATTTAGATTTTGACTTCTTTAAAAATTACATGATTTAATTTACAAACAGGGAATTCTTTTATCAAAATAAGAAAATACGATTACAACATCACACAAACCTCAGAAGTAGGATTTTTAAATAAAACAAATGTAACAGAATGTTAAATTAAACTTTTCAGCTTATTATAGTTATACACAATGAAGTATGATTTTTTAAATTCAAATTCATCTTTTATAATTAATTACTAGAAAAAGACAAATAATTGAAAAACTAATTTTGTTGCATTGAATCCAGATTTTCTAATTTTGAAAATTGTAAGGAATTGGAAAATTTGGAACATATAATATGTAATTACAATTTAAATTATTTTAATATATTTCTCAAGAGAATAGAACAAAGTAATAAAATTTCGCTAACTACAGAGATTTGAGAAAATTAAAAATTGCAACATGATTAAAATATTAATATATTTGTTTTTAACTTATTTAATTTTATAAGATAATCAGATTATTTTAATTTCGGAAAGATGGAGTTTAATTTATTTAAGCTGTTTAGTTATATTTTTTCGATCAGGTTACATATTTTGCTTTAAACTTTTACATGAAAAAATTGTTCTTATATAGCTTTTAAATCTTTTTATTATGTTAAGATTATTATTATAGTATTATTATAAACAAACTGTTTCCATTTTGATTTTTAAATTATATATATATATATATATATATATATATATATATATATATATATATATATATATATATATATATATATATATATGTATGTATATATATATATATATATATATATATATATATATATATATATATATATATACACACACACACACACATATATATATATACACTACTGGCTATTAGAATTGCTACAGCAAGAAGGAATGCAAATAACAGAACGATATTTATTGGACACATACATTATAGTGGAAAGAACAAGTGATTAGATTTACAGGAAATTAGGATGTATAGATCTTGAGAAATCAGTACCCAGAGCAGCCACCTCTGGCTGCAATAACAGCATTTATCCGCCTAGGCATGGAGTCAAACAGAGATTGTAGGGCATGTACAGGGATCTCAGTCCATGCAGCTTCAACACTATGCCACAATTCATCGACAGTAGTGGATGGTGAGTGATGGCGTGCAAATCGCTCGGCAACCATTGGCTGCACGTTCTCAATTGGTAACAGATCAGGAGAAAGTGTTGGCCAGGGTAACAGTCGAACCTGTTCTGTATCAAGGAAGTTCAGAACAGTACAGGCAACATGTGGTCGTGCATTATCCTGTTGAAACAAAGCATTAGGGAGGCCTCGAAGATAGGTCAGAGCCACGGGTCTTAACACATCGGAAATGTAACGGTTACTGTTCAAAGTGCTGGTAATGCGAACAAGAGGTGATCGAGACGTGTATCCAATGGCACCCCATACCATCATTCCAGCAGATGGGCCATTATGGCGATGTCCAATGCGAGTTCTCCACGATGCCTCCAAACACGATGCGGCCATCATGGTCCTGTATACAGAACCGAGATTCATCTGTAAAGATGACGTGATGCCATTCCCGCGTCCAGGTTCGTCGCTGATCACACCATCGAAGGCGCTCCTGTCTGTGACGCAACGTCAATGGTAGCTGAAGCCATGGTCGCCGTGCAGACAACCCATGCTGCTGCAAACGTCGTTGAACTGTTCGAGCAGAAAATTGTTGCCTTGCAAATGACTTCATTTCTCGACCCAGGGTTCGTGACGTGGCTGTACGATCCCTTGTGACCATGCGGATAAGATGTCTGTCTTCGCTGCTGTTAGTGATGGGGGTCGCTGAGATCCTGCATGACGTTCCGTATGATTGTTCTGAACCCATCGATTCCATATTCCTGCTAACAGTCACTGGGGTCTCGACCGACGCGAGCAGCAATATTGCGGTACGATAAACCGCAATCCCGGTAGGCTATAATCCTTCCTCGATCAATGTCAGACACGTGCTGATAGGCATTTCTTCTTCTTACACGAGGCATTACAACAACTTTCTTTGCCAAAAACAACGCTGAAACGGAAATTGAGTATGAGAAAACTGCTGTCAAATCTCTGGTTTTATACACATTGTCACATTGCAGATGTCGCTACTATCGGCTGCTTTGTTTGAATGCGCTGAAAATCTAATCATTTGCATATCACAGCAAGTTCTACCTGTCATGCAAATTTCACGTGTGCAGTGTGCGCTTTCGTGGTGTAGCAATTTTAATGGCCAGTAATGTGTCTGTGTGTGTGTGTATATATATATATGTGTGTGTATATATATATATATATATATATATATATATATATATATATATATATATAGGTAAAAAAATACGTTGAAGAAAAGTAATAAAATTTTGAATTTTACAATTCTATTAAAACAATTTAGATGCAATAAATACTCTAAAAAAGTCACTACAATTTTAGCGTTGTAATAAACACGCAATCTTATTTAAACTACGCCGTTTTAGTTCTAAATTTAGAGCCCTAACTGCTTTTCGCAGCATTAGAATTATAGTATCAGAAAACATTATTACGGTAAAAGTATGTCCTTTTCTTTTTAAAATCCATTATGCTCATTCGATTTTATTCAAATTTCACATTTGTTTCGAAATTTGTTCAAAATTGACATTGAGCATGTGAAACAGTTATGCAGTAAAATCATTTTGTAATAAAATTATTTATGGTTCAGTTCAAGTTAATATGTAGGATTATTATACTAATTTCAAAAAACAATGTAGAGTTTTTATATTTTTCATAGAATTATTTGCTTATAAATTTACAGTAAGATTTAAAATATTTTAAGAAAGGTTTTGGCTACAGATTTCAATAATTAACTTATTAATATCCCTATATTTATGAAACTGAATTATTTTATAAACATAAGAGTTTAGTAAAAATCATAATTTGAGCGTTAACAATTTACTATATGCCACATTTTTTGTGTGGTGACAATATTATTTAGGTAACGTTAAAATAAATCATTACTAGTATAACATACGTAAGAGGACTTGATGAAAATCATTTATAGAATGTATGCATTGTGCTTTCAGATGATAGCTTTCTTTTTTGCTGTTTTTCTTTTTAATAAAGGAAAAATATAAGTTAAGAACATAGCACATTTTGATTTTACAATATTTTTTGCAATACTGAAATTAATGAAAATATGTAATAATTCTGTACTGCTTATGTTTTAGAAATAATAACTTAATGTCATAAGTATTACATCATGTTAATCATATTTTCAAGCACACAACCATTTCTTATGACTAAAATAGTTTAGTTATAGTTTACGAAAATTATTCTTTTTTGACTATTAATAATATTTATAGATGTAAGATTTTTAAGTTGACATTAAAATCACAAAATATGTTCATAAAATACATCATGCAATAAAAAATCTAAATAGTAATTACTAATAAAACTGTTAAAATTTTTTAAAATTTATATTATGAATAGGAATATATTTCCTTTAATAAGTATCTTTAAGGAAGTACTCTTGAAAGAATCATAAATTTTAAAAAACGCTAATATTTTCTATAAATTTCACCAGCAAGAAGTATTTATTTAAATTTTTTAAACCTGAGAAGAAAAACCATTTACATCTAATATTTGTTTAAGGATATTTTAGCATTAGTTTTTATTCTGGTGAAGTAATTTGTTTCACCAAATTTCCATAAGAAATTAAAATAAATGTCTTTTGCGACATGAAATCAAAGAAAATAAATTTTTAAACCTTTTTTTCAACAATATATTCAAATTCCGAAAATTCTTATTATATCAATGGTAACCGTTTCTTTTTTATTTTAACTTTAATCATTGTTTCAATTTTCGATTTAAACTTTATAAGAAATTTTCATTATTGGTAAGGGAATGAAATGAGATGTAAATTGTTGGTATTGAATGAAATGTTAAAATTTAGTTAAAGAAAATGAAGGAAAATTTCGAAAGTTTATAATTATAATGTAGTCCTTCAAAAAATCACATTAAAAATACAAATCATTTTACCTAAGGACTGCTAATAGTTATTGCTTTTATATTAAAAGTTTAGGGAGTATATCTATATACCATTTTTAAAACTCCTATAATAAATATTATTGAAAAATATGAGAAATTTAGCATCGAGATTTTGTGATATAAATTTTGCAAAATTTTGCAGTTCATTTTCTACTATGATCCAACCTCAACTATTTCATCTTACGAAATAAATTCACGATTACGATACATTCCGATTTAAGATTGATAAAATGTTTCCGACTGAAGCAATAATAATTTAAAAATCACTTTTGAAATGATTATTATTAAATTATATAGTTCAGTTAAATTTTATTTTTCAAAAAATATTTTTATGAGATAATAAATTAAGAATAATCCTGTTTCACATTTATTTGAAATAGGAGTTTCAAAATGTGACAAATAATAAATAATTATTTTTCATTCCATAATATTGAATATAAACACACGCATATTAACAATGACTTTAATTTATCAACTGATTTTTAAAACATTACTTTTTAAAAATTTTTATGATAGAATTTATCACAATTATTTCCTGTTTTATATCTTTTCTGAGGTGAATGTATCTATTATAATTACTATATTTTTTTTAGAGCCACTACCGCAAATCGAATTGTTTTTAGCAGGTTATATATATTATTCAAATTACATAATTAATTATAACTGCGCAAGAATTCATCAAAAGCATCCAGTAATAGAAAGATTAAAAAGCCATGCAATTGCGCAATTTTTAATTAATGAGATATTCGGTCGCCATTAATCATCAGAAAGAATTGAATCAAAAGTTTTCCACAGTCATGAGTTATATATGCCTTGCCCACACACACAATTTATAAGAAAAATAAATAATTGTAACAGGAATTAACGGAGAAATGCTCTTAGGATGATATCAACTAAAGATTCTGGCCTAAATTGAAATTAATCGCTTAACAATAAATTTATTGAGTGGCGGATTTTGGCAAATAAATATTAAAAGAAATTTCATACAACCATTTATTCAAATATTTTATGACATTAATTGAAATAAAAACTTTAAAGTTTGCCTTTTGATATTTTTTAATTGAACGTAATGGAATGACGTCGCTGTGAATTTCTGCATGATGAATATTCTACTAAAAAGGAATTTATAATGTATATTTCAAGATGAAGTCTTTTATATGAAATTGCAAGAGAATAGATAAATAAATTTTTCTCAGGATAAGAATTTATTGGATGTGAACACCATCAAATTTATCATCAACTTGAAGCCAATTGTCAGAGTAACAAATTTTCAGCATAGAGAATTTGGCTTACACAAGTGTCTTATAGTGAGAATTGTGATTAGTTATTTAAGAGAAAAAATATAACAAAACAAATTTTTTCCTTTTAGTTTTGTGCTTATTTTTCCTCATTACGATACTTTTTAACATTAAAAAAACAGCATTAGAATTGTGTTAGAGTCAGAATTAGAAAAACTCTGCTAAATCTTTTCATTTTTATTTTAACTGATGCATACTTTTAAAGAGTATTTCTGTACCAAATACTTTAACTAATACATGAATAATATAAATGATCAATTTAATATAAATAATCAAAGTGATGCTTTGAAAAATATCTCACTATTTTGAATGCAATGCCCATAGCTTTTCAGGATAGATTAAGTTGCCCATACATACGATAATTAGTCTCTTTTAATATTATGCTACGTCACAATATTTTTCTATCTCTGCGTTTATACAATTTATAATATGTAATGTTTCTTATCCAATCTGCTTAGCAAATTGGCTAAATTAGATCCATGACACCATTAACTAATAGAGTCCAAGACAAGAACAGGATTTCCATATTTTTCAAATCCTAAGCCGGAAAGCAAATGACCAGGGGTAAAATCCATGTTTATAGTAAGTTATTTATAAGAAATTCTATGAAGTATTCTTTCATATATTTTATATGAGTCACTAGATCGCGTAAGCCTACACAATCAGTAATTAATTAACGTAGTATTAAGACTATTGTGAATTTTTATACCAAAAAGTATTAGTTCGCTTTATTTTGCAAGTATTTATAGACACATTTCAAATTATTTATTAGTGTGTTAAATTTAATGAGACCAAATATATATATATATATATATATATATATATATATATATATATATATATATATATATATATATATATATATATATATATATATATTAAAATAATCAATTATATATCAAATTTTTCAATTATTAAGAATTAATAAAAAATTATGTAAAGGCGTACAAGTGAACGGAAAATTAATAATTGAAGATATATCCATTAAATAATATTTATACTTAAACGCTAAAATAATAACTTAATTAAAAAGTTTTAAGTACGTCTAAGTTTTGTTTTCGTAAAATAAGATTAGTGAATTTTATTACTCAAATATTTTACTCAGTTAATGACATTAAGAATTGAGTTTATGTATCAAAATTGAGAAATTTACTGTACTTAATGTAATTTATCAAAATTAAGAGAAACACTAAATGTTTTTGTTTTAACCTAAATTAGAGTTATGACAACATGCAAAATTGAATTTTTGAAGATTATTTTTCATTTCGAATTATCTTTGAAAGAAAGTTTTACTACGCAGTAAATTTTTATGGCACACAACAGTTTCTCATTCTATATTTTTATTATTATTTGGAGCTTTAGAAATGTCGACTTTTGAATTTAATGGCATGCAAAATTGTGTTACAGTAAGTAAATAAATTTATGTCTTTCTAAAAATGAAAAACATCTTTTAATTTTATACTTTTCACGGAGATACACTATCATAATATACTTTGTGTAAAATTTTATTGCACTACATTTATATTTTATCAGCACATTTCATCAATTTTATTAGAATTGAGATTCAGAATTTTTTTTTTTGTAACTCTACAAACGACAGTTTCAAACTATTCAATGAAAGCATTAAACTAGTTCTTTTAAGAACGAAATCAAAGGAAATTTTATAAATGATTCTCTATTCGCAATACAAAATTCACGAATTATTCTCTTACTAATGGATAAAAGATTGACCTTTCTTTTCTTGAAAGCATTTTGATCGATGAATGATAATTTCATTGATAAATTTATTGTTCAAAACTTATCAGACTATTGTAATCGAAATATTAACATAAATGAACTTGAAATCTTTATGTAATTCCATTTTGAAAACTATTGCAAAATATATAATGTATTTTAACGAAAAATGCATCTTCCAATAATTGAGAATTAATTAAATTAACTATGCAAATATTATCTTTATGGCACTCAAGTTTTGAACGATTAAGAAGAGAAAACGCAAGTATATAAAGTAAAGAAATATCTGTGTATTAATTTTAATATTTTTACTTATATTCATCCAATTTGCTGATATTTATACTAGATATATGCAGCTAGATATAATATTTTCGCTAGATATTCTGCTAGATAGATACTAAATATGCTGATAATTTATAAAAAAAATATGTAAAAGAGGTATAAATTAATCCAGATAATTAAAGTTAATAATAAAAGATACTATACTGTGTTTGCAGAAATAATATTTATACTTAAACGTTCGAAAATTATTATTGTATGTTCTCTATAGAATCTAAAATTTTTCTAGGAAAAATCAATTCCTTTAATTAATCTGGATTTACAAAACGATTTAAAATTTGATGAATATAATGATAAATATTATTATTTAGGACACTATATTAATATACTATTATTTAATTTATCAAACAATAGTATTACTTTTTGTGAAACATTTGAAATTATTTATGTTGGCTCTTTATATTATGTATGATTACATTTTATGCTGTTTATGTATAAGATTATGAATAATATTAATACATTTAAAATAAAGAAAATATAACCTGCTAAATTTCACGCATATAATTTATTTTTTTTTATAAAAGTTACCACAATTAAAAAAATGGGAATGGAATCACAGAGTAATTGTGTTACAACGTTTATTGTATTTTGTATTGTTGTATAGATAAAAGAACTTGTTTGCTTTATATTTATGTTAAAAATCAAACAGTTAATATAGCACCTGATAATATTTAGAGAGTTAATAACAGCTATAGTATATTTTTTATTCAATTGTTATAAGTCAATTTTTTTATTCAATTGTTATAAATACACAAATGAATAAAAAAATTGACTATTGAAAGTATATTTATACGTTATAAAGATATTATAGTATTGTATATGAAGAATGTTTAATTAAATACACTGTGAAGTCATAATGAGAAAATTTAAAAATAAGTTTATAAAATAGATATGTAAAAATTTCATGCCCTGAAATAGTATTTTTTTTAAAATTTTTATTAAAATTTTCCTAGATTTTTCTTAGGAATTTCAACACTTAAAATGAAATGTATCTGTATATAAATTTAAAAAATCTACTAATGTACCCCAATTATTTTGAAATACTAAAATTAAGCATTTATTCAAAATTATGATTTAGTACCCGGTAGAGCCCCGGATCTGCTGGACAATCCGTCCGAAATGACGCCGATCATGCTCTTGGAAAACTGTGCTTGAACCGCAGTTACATCGTCTAGACAATGATTGTGGGTTTTGATTTTAGCTTTAGAAAATCTTTGATAAGGCTGATTTTGAGGACCTAGTTAGATTTCCTGTCTTATAAATCAAGGACTCCTGTAAACAAGTACCAAGACTATGCCCTTTTTCAAATATTAAAAGATGTATTGTTTACTCATTTTTAATTCATTCATCGTGAAATGCCCCTTAGACCACATTATTACCATTTTGAGGACGTGTTATCCATGTCATAAAAAAAGTTTCCGTTTCATCACTAACAAGCATTTAAAAGAAAATCTCAAAAAAATGTCCAATTCAATTGCAGTGTGCACATTTCCATGTGATAGAGCAATGCTAAAAAAATGCTAAAGGAACACGATTTCTATAAGCAAAGGTAAATTGCTATCGATTATTAAATTAAAATCGATATTAATCTCTAAAACTGACAAATATAAATGTAAATTTAAAACAATCGGATTTTAGAGTGAATAAAAATTTAAGCAAGTATGTTCTGAATATTTTATATGATTCACAAAATATGATAATTATTCTATTTGCTAATTTATATTTTAAATCAGACCTATATATAAAATTTATGTAAGCAATAGAGTATCATTATGAAAAGCATTTTAAAAAATTTTCTCATCTTGAAATATTATGTATTTTTTTCAAATGAATCATTTTTAATTTATAAAAATATTTAAAAATAAATATTCATGGATCATGTTATTAATTTAATTACTATATACATATTTAAGTATATATATATATATATATATATATATATATATATATATATATATATATATATATATATATATATACAGTAAAAAAGTTAATTAGTAAGTTTTCCTAATTCCTACACATAATTATATTTATCTCTAAAATTGTAGATGAAATTTAAATTATTAATTATCATGTAATTTATTTTAAAAATCAAATTTTATGGTATTATAAAGAGCCAAAAAAATTTAACATTTTGGTACTTAACGGATTATCAAAAAATCTAAATAGTTTGCTATTTTAAAAATGTTTTTACTCACAAATTTGCACCAAATAAAAGTTTCAATTTTATTTTTTATTTAGTATATTCAGTTATTATCTACTCAGTTTTTTGAGGGAAAATATGAGATGACTTCACTAAAGATAGATTATTTTTATTCCTCTAATATTTTAACAAATTTTTTAAATTATAAGTGATGTCAGAAAAACGTGTTTGTGATTCTAATTTGACAATCTGTTTGTAAAAAAAGTATTTGAAAATAATTTTTTAAATCATGCTTACATCTCATATTAGTTAATTACCTATTTCTCAAAAAAAGAAAGGATAAAAAAAAATCTCTTAAGAATCCACCTTAGTTATAATTACGCATAATATGTAGAAGGCCTTTGTCAATTATTATGTAAAAAATTTCTCAGAATATGAATTTTCTTTAATTTTTTTTTCAGATATTTTAATATACAAGAGTTAAAAACTTTTTAAAAATATCTTAAAAAATTCAAAATTTGAAGATTAAACAAATCTAATTATTTTGAGTATGAATATATCCATGAATAATAAAAAAAAAACTTAATAAATGAAACATATTAAAAATTTATATTTAAATAAGAATGGGAATTTATATATTTTTAATGTTTGTTTTTTCTTAAAATAGAAATAACAGGACTTCATATCCTGAAAGCTTTTTTTCGGTTTTTCAAACAAAGCTCACTTTTTATTCTTTCTATTTTTTGAAGACTAAGAATCAAAAGATTTAAGAAAAAGAATATTGTATTCCAAATATAAACGTTAGTTTGAACATACATTTCTTTAATGTGTGTCACACATTTTTCACGCTTATAAAATTATGATTTTTAAAGTATTGTTAAAAGTTAAAAATTTTAATTTGAAAAGGAATTTCTTAAGGTATATTTGAAATTAAAAGTAGAAAAATAGAAAACTACCCATATTAAACTCGGTCTTAAAATAATTCCTCTAATTTTTACATTAAGAACTTCAAATGTAGAAAGGTTTTCTAAAATAATGGAAAAGACTTGCTGATAAAATACTTGATGATTAAAATGATGACATTATATATGACTAATGCATAATTAAAAGCTTTTTCAAGTAGCATTAACTCAAGAATGTATGAGTGTATCGTAAATCATTGCTTACTTAATCTGAGAGACCTGTCATAGTCCCAAATAGGTCAGATGATAGGAACTCGTCGAGTCGGTGCATCGATAACCACAAAAGCGATTGGAATATCAATGGACATCGTGTTGAAAGTCATGAAAATATACAAATGCCATGACAAAATAACATCTGAGAGAACAAAATGCGGAAGAAAAACCAGCTCACTACAAGGAAAAGATGTACATTAAGGAAGAAATTGACAATGAGATGGAAGACCATAGCGGTAAAAGTGATTTCTGGGCAGAATGAACTGCTACAGAGTTCAGTATCGAGCCACATAGTTTGACGGAAATGGCATAAACAAAATATTTGTGGGAGACCTGCGATTGTGAAACCAATTATGACAGATGTTAATCGGAAACAATGAGTACTGTAATCCCTCCTAAGTCCTGCTAGCTGCCTCATTGCGGCGGGAGGGTGTTCCTGGACGGAATGGCCGAAGTACTTCTGGTAGGGCCACCCTAGGCGTGAAGGCCATTCCATTATGTCCAGCTAAAGCTTGCAGGCACTCGGGGCTAAGTTACACTTCTCTCTTTGGTGCCCCAGGTCCTTGGATCAATTGAAGCTGCTCCTTTCCCATATTCTTGACTGCCAGAATTTTACTGTGAACGAGGTTTTGGAGAATCCTATTTTAAGACTTTTTTTATGATATTTTGGTTTTATGGAGATGGTTTAGCTTAGCTACACCATCTGGGATTAGAAACAACAACAGTACTGTGGTTCAAGGACCATAAAAATTAGACTCAACAATTGATTATCAAATGAAATCAAACAAAATATCCTATTCAATTTACATGATTAAAAGGTCATGTATGGATAGTAAGGTATTAATTTGCAGACGAAAAAGCAATAAAGGCAGCCAAACAATCTTCAGAATTCAGCTCAAATACCAGTGTGAGTCAAAGGAAGCATATCTTTATTTTCAATTAAACTAGCTTTTCCCGATACCACACCACGAAGCGGATTACCTGTGAAGGAGCCAAGAATCCTAACTGGATCTTTCTCAGAGTGAAGAATGGGATGGTTCTGTAATGGTTTGTGACTGCATACCATGGTTTGGAGTAGGTCCTTTTGTCATCTTACATTGAGAAGTTACTAGCCCTGGCTATATTACTTTTCTCTGACCAATTTCATTCTACAGCATAGTCACTGTTTTCCAAAGATCCATAATTCTTGGAGACAGCCTCTACATCAAGCTGATAATTCCCCGTGTCGTAGTCGTGGTTTCAATTCAGTCATAGTTCAGACGTGACAGTTCAGTCACCGTCTGTCGAGTCCAACTATGTGGTTCAATTCAGTCGAGATTCAGTCGTGATTTAAAAAAAATGAGGTCTTCTTTGCTCATCTTCTGCATGCTATTGAATTACCATACTTTAGCACAGTACAGCCCTTGTGGTCTGCTTTGGAAAAAATAATAAGATGCTGTTATCCACCTGTTTCCTTTATGAATGGTACAAGATCCTATTTACACTATAAAGAATTTGTATACCTCAATTTCAAGGAGAATCCAATAGTTTTACCTATTGGTAACATGATTACCTATTGGTAACTATTGGTGATCGCACATTATATTTGCTTCAAGACATTTCTTTTTTTTTATAGGTTTTCCATAATTTCAAACTACCTTTGTATTGATTTCTTTATGTAATTGATTTTTTAGTATTTACTGAGATAAATTTCTTAATAACTTTTGCGATTGTTAATTATAACTTCCAACAAAATGGATAATGTGAGTAGGTTAGTGAATGGATTGATTTTAGATTGATTATGATATTGATTTTAGAGATTAACGTTGTTTTATATATAATTTTATTTATCGTGCTCAGGGATTATTTTGTAATAATAAATAATTACGTTTAATACATAATTAAGAGTTTCATTGATTGAGCGATAGATAAGATGTTAAGGAAATAATGCTAAAGAAAATATTGTCCTGTAATTTCTCAATTCAAAATTTAAATTAGCAAACATATTAAAAATACTTTAAACAGACAAATGTTATAGAACAGTTAAAATATTTTGCAATATTTTCCAAAATGTTTGACATTCGAAGTTAAGTCATTAAAATATATAACAAGTATGGGGGATACTTAATAATTATTCAATATCAAAAGTGACATTAATATAAACTCTTTGTAAAATATAGTAACTAAGCACTCAGAAATCTTTAACCTATAAAAAATAGATGAAATTAATCTATTAATTTATTAAAAGTGCACTTTGTTTTTAAATAAATATAAATAATATTTATTGTCGCATTGTCTGTTTTTCACAACTAACATAAGTAATACAAAAAATATTAGTATGATATATATATATATTTTTACGTAATATATTTCAGATTTTAGGCATGAATAACATATATATTATTTTATTTTTATATTAAATCTATAAACTCATTTTTCGAGTTGAAAAATATTGTTTATCTAAAGTTTAAAAAACAACTTGTTTTTTAGAAATAAGTGAATTTATATAATTCTAATTAATGATTCTAAGTTACTCGAAAACATTTTTTGTGTCACGGTTCAACATAAATAAGAATCAGATTAATTAATATTATGCATGCAATATATTTTCCAAATTTTTTTAATTCCTTTACTAAAATTTTATGCGAATTCATAGCTTTAGAATAATTTATCGATAAAGATGATTCGTATTAATTTCTAAATAGAATAGAGATGACTAAATTTTTTATGACTCTTGTACATAACACACATACACAGTATGTATGAATATAAAATTTTTCATGCCATTAAAGTACTGAAAAATTTAAGTAGGCATATATCTGCAAGTTATATAGATACGTATAATTTTTCAGATAGATATGTATTTAATTCGCGGTGCATTGCGATACACAACACATGTGCATAAAAAAGCTGTTAGATAGCATATCGGTGCTACAATGACAGGCTACTTAGATTTCACTCCCTTTGAACGTAGGGTTACATTTGATATACAACAGATACGATACAACAGCTCTGAGTCCGCAAAAAAAACTATATTATTGCACACGACCATTCAACGAATACACCATGAAAATCTATATTCCAGTAAAAGATCAAATCTCAGACAACAATGAGGCTGGGAAAAGATTTTATAAGAACAAAATCATTGATGAGTGATAAAAATTCATAAACGAGGTAAGCATGCAACACTTCTGGACTATGATACAGATTTAAATCATCAACTGGAATATGAAGAAGTGTTAGCGGACCAACCATTAAGTGGACCAGCGTTGATATGAGATTTCGGAGCAAAAGTTAAGCACATTAACCGTTCCTAAAAGCTTTTCAAGAAATTTGACACTTCCACTAGATTGTAGGTGACTGGAAACATATTGTTAAGTGGGACGAGTCTCATTTTTTATTGGATGGATGGTATGTGGTCATGGGGGAAAGCTCCTGAATCTAGGCTTCTACAGTAAGAAAATGCTCAATAAAGCCTCTGTGTTGGTATGAGAAGCGATTTATAGACACAATATAAGATTCCTGATATTTTTAGAGATGGATATGAAGAATGATAGAGGCATATTTTCTGAATATATTTATATAATTAATGTGTTCTGGCAGATTTTTTGCAGTGTGACACGATAAACGTTGAAAGTTCTCCTTGGTAGGATCCAGAAGCAATCTTTTAATTTTAAACATTTTCGTTAGCAAAATAAATCTCTATTGTTGAACAGTGTTGATCAAATCTTTCATGATGTAGCCAACATCTCGACAATTTTGAATTTCTGTGAATTTTTGTTGTTGTTACTAATGACACTTGGACAAGCCAAGCTCGCTATGCCTTGGCTATGCGAATTTAAGTCAATTGGGAGCGTCTTTCATTTAATCAGAGCATTATGAAAGTGAAAGTACGACTTTTGCTCTTCAAGTCCTCCGATAGATGGCATCTCCAGAGGATCTGCTCCTCAATTTTGGCATGATCTGAAGGGGGAGTAAATTTCTCCAGACCATTGCACCCATAGTAACTGCTCCACGACCGACCACAGGACTTTTGATTCCACAGATTTAACGAGCACGTATATCGCATGTACTCGGTGGGTCTTTGGCGGCATTGGGAATCGAACCCCACCCTTCCGGATGGAAGGCCGATACCCTAACCACTAAGTTACCACTGCCTGTGAATTTTTAATATGCTTAACAGAATTCATGACATGAATTGCTTATAGAATAGCTTCAGACATTTTTCTAGTCAATTACACATCGTGTTAAGACACTTCTGTGTGCTCAAGGGGATTATGTAGGTAGGATTCCTGCGAGAAGACAGAGATACATACATACTATTTATAAAAGCCTAAATAAGCCAGTGAGATCAATAAAATGAATTATATTAACTAATTATTTGTTTTGTAACAATGCATCTTTTGGAGTCAAATTACCATTCAAATAAACAAAAGGACGATTTTTACATTAAATAAATTATCATGCCTATTTATATTTTTAAATAGCTTTTGAATTTTAAGAAAAAAATTTTTTTGAAATACTTTCCTAAAAAACAACTATGATACTGTATTGAAATACGTTCTTAATTTTTATTGTTACATCTTAGAATGTTTATTAAATGAAATCTAATGGTTTATTTTTATTTGAATTAATTTTTTTTGGAAAGAAATTTAAAATTTACTTTAAAATGAAGCAAAGATGCCATTATTTATAAAATAATTATTTTAATAAGAGACTTTTTTATTTCAAATTACAATTTCAATGCTACCAAGTTTTACGTCAGCATTTTTATGTTTGCTGTTACCGAATAGCAAATAAATTAAACGAACGAAATATAATTTTTATATGGTTGTTAATTTAAAGGTGTATTGTTTTAACTAGTGTTTAATACTTTAAACGTACAGAGTAAATCCAATTTTGCAGAATTATTATGAAGTGGTTGCAGAGAATTCAAAATATTTGTTAAACATTTACATTTTAACCTTTATTTATGAGCAGAATCTTATTACATTATTATGTTTTTGTCATAAAATTCATATGTAACAAAAATACATGAAGATAACGAAAATAGAGAGAAATACAAACACGAAAGCCTTGTACTTTAACATAAGATTTTAAAAATTATTTTCTACAAAGATGTGATTTTTGATTTTATTATACGTGCTCAATTTTATCACAGTTTATATATTGAAACCAAAAGAATAGTTTGCCATTAACAAGTTCACTGACGAAAAACTCTTTTTTATACCTAAGAAATGTAGTAATGTGAGCTATTGCGGTGCGAATGTGTGAAGTTGAATAAATGTAATTTCCTCTTCCCCTACAATGTGATAGCCTGTTTTTGAAATAAAATTCTTAGAATTCTGTTAAGAATTTTAGAAAAGAACAAGAAAATCCTCTTTGAATGAATGGTTTAAAACTTTTCCACTTTATATTTAACTATTATAATGAACTCGCCATATAAATGCTTGCATGGCTTTATTCAAAAATGTGTGGACTTTCATACTGGAATTTGGCGAGAGAGAAACAAAACTTTTTAAGGTATATTTCTAATTTTTAATGGTAGTAAAATTTTACATGTCTAAAAATCTAAGTTTAAACATGAAAATCATTTGTGAATCTTATATTTTTTATATAAAAAATAGGAAAATAAATGACTATACAAAAAAAGAACTCATACTGAAATTAGGCTTAAATTAAAAACAAATGTAAGGATACTAAAAACGTCATATTAAGGACGAAATATACTTAAATAGTGTATTTGACAAAAAGATATAAAATTTCGCAATTGTATAAAAGAAATTTATATAAATGAAATAAATTATTTTTGTTAAATATAATTTTTTATTTACTAAGAAAATTACAAGTTAAAATACAGGATTGATATTTCAAGGATTTTTCATCGCAATGCAATCTACATACGAATTTCAAAATCTCATTTTCCAAGAAATAATTATTAATTATTAGAAATGTTTTACATATTTATATTTTTATGTACAGAAAAATGCGACTAGAAGAATGTTTGATTTCAGATTATATACTGAATGTCAATTAATTATGTGATATTTATGTTATGCTTCTAACATTCATATACATAGCAAAACGAACGTATGGTATCAGCAGCCACTGATTTAATAATAATGACAATGACTGAGCTATCACGTGATAGAGTGTAAAAATATTAAGTCAAATTGCTTACAATAAATCAATATTTATAATGAGCAACTTCTTTATCAAGCTCAGCGTAGGTAATACCAACAAAAGTTAAGAAGAATACTAATTCAAAAGTTGAAGTTTTTTAATCATCTACACTATCTTTTATTGCTTATTATACTGTTGCACTACAAACATTTCATATCGCAAAATTCTACTGACACAAAGCTATCAACAGCTGCTGCTGAAAATGAATTAATTGAAGTAGAAACATAGTTGGAGATATGGAACATATCCATATTATTACTTGACATAATTATTCACTGAATATTTACTTATTGAACCCATCGGAATCTCACTCATAATCCTTATTTTAAAACAAATAAGTTTACAAATGAATTTTGAATATGTATGTAAACAATATGGGATTATGTTTCCAGATTTTTAATGTCTATCTGGTTATTTATACATTCTAAATCTGTTAGACTGAATATCGTGTAATATATTAGCATTGTGCTATGATTATTGTTTACCCTAAATGCTAGATTTGAAACACTAACGTTAGCATTTTGCTATGCTTGTGTTTCAAATCTATTAAGTTTAATCCTTTAGTTACATTAATTCATTGGGAATAAATTTTAATTTAATATTAATACTTTGATCGTGTTACAATCTGTACAAACACGAGTATAGTTAATGAATTCATTAAAAATTAATTTTAAATTGTGTGTTTGTCTTACAATTTTTTATATTTTCCCCATACCTTAGCAGTTTAATGAATACAATTTTTAGATAAATTTGATATTCAAGCAGAATAAAAAATATTATTGTATGCACATTTATATACAAAATATATCCATATAATATATATCTCATGTTGTATGGAACTTTACACTTTGGCATTAAGAAAACTAATTTTTATAACATTTTTAAAACTATTTTGCGTAAATTTTTTCTTTCTGAAGTACTTTAAACTTAGATCACAAAATTATTATTGCCGTTTTGTGTCGGCATATAGATGCTTACTATTAAATCAAAAGATCAATTTATGGGAGTAAAATGAGATTTATTTTATTTATTGTTTTCTTTGGCTTTACATAATTAGCAAAGGTAAATAAATCTTAGAATAACAATAAGCCTAAATTTTGGATTGCATACCAGAAGTTTGAACATAAACATCTGAATTTTATTATTAAAAAACATGACTACAAAAATATTTGTTAAATGGGAAAATCCGACCGCTTTTAAAAATTCTGACTGGATTTTCCCGTAGATAAAATTATAAATGGTCACATAGTACCAATAAAAACAATCTTACGCCTTTGTTGATAGTTAATTAATAAAAATGTTTAAGTTTTGGGAATTATATACAATAGCATTACATGAAAAAAGGAGGAAAAGGAATTCTTACCGGCCTTTGAAAAATGCTATGTATATGAGAGATGAATACATGTTGATGAATTCGAATAAAAACATTTTAAACGTAAAACTATCTTCATATTCTCTTTGTGTGCGAGGTTGTTCTGAAAGAAAAAGTTACTGTAATTAATATCTCTTCTTAAAAAAATGAAGAAACGAAATAAAACGTTTTTTTCAGCCACATTTTATTTAAAATGAATTAAATTACAATTGTGAATTAAAATGAATCAAATTATAAAGTGAAGAAAATAATTTTACCTAAATTTGTAAGTTTGGCAGTAAGTTCTCTGTAAACCTGCAAGTATAGAAAATAACAATTTAATATAAGAACTTTATTAAGTATGAGAATTATTCCAATATTTAAATTTTTTCCAAAAAATTCTTGTGAAATAATTACAATATGTCGTACGAATTTTGAAGCTATCTTACAAACATAACTTACGATTTAGTCCAAGAATTGTATTAAGTATGAAAACAATTGTTTGATTTCATTTTCACTTAAAATTCTTTTCAATAAAATGAAATAAGTTGTACAGTTTTTGAAATTACTATCCATATTTGAAATTAAAATACTTTAAATATTCCAATAAATTTAAAAGAATTTTAAGTAGTTATGTATGCATTATTTTCCTACACGTCAATTTATATAATCTCTTTTACAAAAGTTCTATTTAATCTATTTAAAACCTTAAAACACAACAAATTTATTAGAATGTGCCTATATTTAAAGAAGAGTTTCGGCATAAAGTGTTACATGATAATTTGGAGAGTTAAATAAAGTTTTTGTGAGGAAATTATGAGTAAAAAATAAATTATACATAATTAATATATTTTTATTTCTATCATTCGATCAAAATATATTAAAATATAGAATCTGAAATCTCAAAAACATGGGAAATAAATACCACTATTAAGTAAAGAGTTATGCTTTTTAAATAATGTTTTAAATACCAATAACTCTATTGATTTATAAATTCCCTGATGCAAATATATTTTGTATTGCATTTAAAAATTCAACACAATGAAAATTTAATTTTTAATCGTAAGTTTTGGTATAATAAATAACAATATGTGGACCAAATAAATAAATAAGAAAAATATATTCACCTTATCCATAATGACGATGACGACAAGATTCAAGGATGACGCAGTGATAGAGGTTGTGATTTTGGCGTATGGTTTCCAGATGTGGTGATCACTCGCCATCAGAACAGTCACCAGAATGATTCTGTACACAATCATTCCGAAGACAGTAGCCAACAGGAGAGTTAACTACAACGCAAAAAGTATATGCAGTTGGTGTATATTCGCAGATTAAACTATCATTTTATGAAATTCATTATGGTGCATTTACAGCAGCTTTTTTTTGCCACGGGTGTTACAATTACATAAAATCCATATTGTGTGATGAAATGAAATATCTAAACTGGTTATGTAAATTTGAACCTGACTTACAGTTGATCATGGATTTTTGAAGTTAAGCTTCATAATATCCACAAGAATTACCGCATTACTTTCTAAACTATTTAAAAAATTTTTTGCAACAGTTTATTTTTCTTAAGTGCTTGAAACTGACGTCCAGATATCACTTGTAAAATGTGTGGAGGAAAGAAGTGAATGATTGAATTTTAAATTTTATTAAAGCTTGGCGACAAGTACAACAGTTTTATGAAGAACATTGCTCGGATATTCTGTTTAAGCGGATAACAAGTGATATGAGTATTTCAGAGATAATATAAAATGTTTAAATGAACGAGCGCTCTCGAAAATTTCAATAAACGAAACTAAATATAAAATCAATTATATAAATACAGAAATGCAAGAAAATCATTGAATCGTTATGCATAAAATATCTGATGGCATTCTAATACGTTTATATTCAATTATACTCGCATAAGATTTACGTATTGGCTAATGACTCGCTGATTGACAAAAGTGATCTCATATTAAATATTGTTTGCTTGTCGCTCAACGGTCATTTTTTGCACGCAAGGGTTAATTAGACCGGGACCTACGGTTTAAAGTGGATTCCTAACCACTACATTCCCAAGGTGGGATTCGAATTCACGATCTGTCGAATCGAAGTCAAGAGCGATAACTATTCGGCTGCCAGCTCGGCTGTCATATTAAAAAACGTTTATGCTGAATGTCATATAAAAGTCATGCTTACATTATTTAGTGCAGCGGAAACTATGAAAATAAATTAGAAATTACTATAATGGGAAATGAACATTTAAACTAAGTTTATTTTATATTTCATCGTTAAACTCATGCAATACGTCACATCCAGATTCTCCTATCATAATTATGGAAGAGCTCTGTTTTCCATTCATATTATATTTTATAAATTCATATTATATCATCTATATATATGTATCTATATATATCATCTAGATATAGCATCTATATATATGTGTATATTTATGTGTGTATATGCATCTTTATAGATGCGTCACTCTCAAATTTTATTACACAACCACAGTTTCGAAAGACTATAATTGTTTACACACAGGATAAAATAAATAATATTTTTCAATATATGAAAAGCGATTACTTATTAAAAATTTACTTGATAAAGGTCTTAAAAAGTAGTTTCTTTTATATAATAAAAATATATTCTTATATAAATATAAAACAATAAAAAATATTACATACACACTACACAGTTATGCTTTACATAAATATTTTTATTACACAGCTCTTTTCTTAACTTTATAATTCTTTTAGATTAAATTAAGACTAAAATGTAGAGAGACTTTAAGTATATGAGAACGCTTATTATTTTTTTTTATAAAATATACTCTTTTATTTAATATTTTTAGAAAAATGTTTGCTTAATTTATGTAGTTAAACCTTGACAAAAACAACTTATCAAAATTATAGTTAAGAAATTGAGTAAAAAATTGATAAAAATTTAACTAAGAAAAAAGACTTGAATGATTTAAAAATTTTATAAAACGACTAAACATAAACCTTTTTTTTTATTTCCTTCTACGTATAATATGGTTATTACATTTTTATGCATATTTTTTATAAATGCATAAAATATTTAAAACAGTAAAAAGTCTCAGCTTTAAAGTATTAAATTTATGTACGAAATAAGAGAATTTATAGCTCTTACTTCAACAATTAAATAATTTATAAATGTTAAAAATGTATATCATCAAAAAATGTTTCAACAAAACAGAAGTAAATTATAAGTAGGAAAATTTTTATGAAAATGTTCCCATTTCTATTATGACTGTTAATGTTATATTTTGTTTAAGCTTTACATGAAGCAATAAATTTTATGAAGATTATTTAAATAGGTTTAGTTATAAAATTTAAAAAAATTATGTATCGCTAGGAAAAGTGTTATTTGATTAAAATAAAAATTATACTATTTAGTGCTATAAAAGAGCAATTTTTTAAAGAAAATTTACAAATGATACAGAACTACTTTAAAAAAATATGATTATAATTAGCAGGAAATAGTTCCATAATAAAATTGTAAAAGAAAGAAAATGAGCGAAAATTCAGTAATTATTAATATAATATTTTATTTATTAAATAAAATAAAATATTTAGATTTTCTACAGATTCTAATAAAATAGTGAAGAAGTTTTTTTCTATCTTTGAAAATGCTTTTAATCTTACAACTTCTATAATTCTAATGGATTTGAAACTTTTCTTATTTATTCTGGAATGTGTATATTCATTTTAAGAGAGATATAACGTATATTTCCACTTTAACAGCATTTGAAATATTGCATATTTATTTAAATTCTGTGTATCCACATTATTCTAATTTAACTTCTGCGAAGACTTTCGCTATTAAATGGCAATGCTAGTGGAGCATGGGCTTGCAGCCAAATCAAAACTTTGCCAAAAGGATTAAATAGCATCCATACGTTCTTGTCATTGAATATAATGCTGAAAGGGAAATATTTTCATTAAATTTGTGATAAAATACTTTGCTGAATTATTCAGTGTGAAAATTTTTCAATTGAAATTAATAAAAAAAGAAAAAAATTCAAGCTATAAATTTGAGAATGGGATTCACATTTATGTGAATGTTTGTCGTGGCTTATCCTCCAAATGTCTGACGATGTCAGACAAGGTCCATCAGACCGCTGACCCTAAGGAAAACCAGGACCAGAAGGGGGGATGAGCTTATATCCTCTCTGGAAAGTCCCAAACAGTCCAGGATGTGATTAGGTTAGGTTTGGTTGGTTTGTTTGTCCTCAACGGTCATTTTTTGCACGCGAGGGCTAATTAGACTGGGACCTACGGTTTAAAGTGGATTCCGAACCACTACAAACATCCATGCCCAAGGTGGGATTCGAACCCACGAACTGTTGAACCGAAGGCAAGAGCGCTAACCATTCGGCTGCCAGCTCGGCAGGATGTGATTAGGAGAAGCCTGCTCAGTTTTACATTTAGAGCAGACCTCAAAAAATTTCCTGCTTTTAAAATACGTGAGACCTCTAGTGTGACCACTTGCTAGTCTGGAAATTCCGATTCTAGAGGCTTTGTCACAATCGAGGGCGAATGAAGAGCCAGGCTCTTTGCCCGCGTACCAGTGATGGCAGGGAGGAATCCTCCACCCTTTCAAAATTTCAGAATTAACTATGGACTATGTTCAGAACTATGAACAGAATTAACTATGTTCTAAAAAGGTAAGTGTTGAAGAGGAAGGATTATCGTGGTAACAACCCCCTTGGCCAGTCTATCCGCTTGCTCATTGCCGAATATGTCTACATATGTGTATGTTTAATTTTATTTAGCAAAAACCAATGCTCCCATTCACAATAATTATGAGAATTAAACTCTATCTAAAGATAAGAATATGATTTAACAGCGTTTTTTCATAACATCATGTAAAGTTATCTTTTTCGACTTGAATATATCTTAAATTTCTTTTTCATCACATGAATATTTAAGTTCAATTATTCAATAATTTAATGCGCCTTCAAACACACATATTTTGCTTCTGTTTTTTTACGATGTACTATAATTGCAGTTTTAAAAATACATACTTTAAAAGTCCTTTTGTTCAAAAATAACTATAGTATTTAGAAATTTTGAAAGCGTTTCACAAATACTAATAATAATACTTATTTTTTTCCACTGTAGAATGATAAAAAGGGACAAAAACGTGTAATATTTGTTAATAAAATTTGAAGTGTCAGTGAAAATAGCACATTGTGTTAAGTTTTGGCTCAAAATTGTCCTTAAAATTTAGGAGAAAAAATTTTGCTATTTTTGCTTATACAACCTTAACATAAATATTGCGTTAAAAAGCCAGGATTTTCTTCCTTTCACAATGCTTTAAGTTTTTTTTTCACATTTGTATATGTTTTATATAGAAAGGAAGAACCATGCCCAGGACAGAGAAATGCATAGAACCGGACTGAAAATCCCTAATAGTCTGTTGTTAGTTATTTTCGGAACAGATTATTGATATTTTTCCCACAAATGTTAGCTTTTTACTGACCACATTTGGAACGTTAAGAATGGTTAAAAGGAGGCTAAATGATATCCTCTATAAATAATGTGTCATGAATTGTACAGAAATGATTGCGTTAAAGATTACAAATTCAATTGTTGCAGATTATTTGCATTTATTGCAGAGATTTGCAGCAAAAATTGCTACACTTGTTGCAGATTCTAGAATAACTTTTAGCTTTGTCGTCTGCTTAAAAAACTGCCATGTAAATGGCAGTTGCAATCTTACTTTACAGTTTATATAAAAAGGCAATATATTTAATTGTGGTAAGTAAATATAATACGGGAGTTTTTCAGTTTCTTCTTTGGCGACAAATAAATATAGACCACTATCTAAAAAGTTCACCGAAAAAAGATTAGTAAGAACAAAAAATCAGACTGCTTGAATATATCGTCAATCGATATTTTTATGTTCCACACAAAGGATATTTTTTATTGCTAGTTTGGTCACGAAATGCATATTAATACATTAGAACAATCAAATTGTTAAGTGCACCAGAGAACATCAGAACTAGAGATGCTAGAGTTCTGCAGCAACAATTGCGAAGTTTGGCAAAATGTTTCATTGGATGTGTGTGTGTGAGAGAATAAGAATATTTATCATTGCGTCTTACATTTATAAGTAGAAATATTTCCTATGATTTAAACTTAACTCAATTAATTTAAGAGAATAAATCTTGGAATAGACAGATGAATTCTATTATATCTGAAACAATACAAAAGAAATTAATCGTTAGAATGAAATCGACAACTAAATTTAAGGATCACAACAATTACATTTAAAATATAACTAGATATGTAAGCAAATTATACTAATTCACTTAGAGAGCACATACAAAAGGCACAACGTCAAAATAAAAAATAATCATCAATTTAATAATTGTTTTATTGGCTTTCAATTCAGTATTATGTAAATCTATTTAGACACAACGACAAAGAAATATGATAAAGACATTTATAAAACTCTGGAATTTTACTAATATTTTTTAAATTTTATTTCAAAATATATTTTCTGATTTTATTAGCTTATGGAAAATTATAAATGCAGAACTCTAATTTCTTAAGAATTCTTATAAAAATAAGCTTCTAGCCCATATCTAAATTACAAAAAAATAAAATAAATAAATAATGTAAATACGTACAGGATATATTTGATTAATATGCTTTCAAATTTGTTTTTATTGTGCTTATGAACTTAACTTATTCAAAATACGATCCAGAAATCAAATAATAATCTTAGTGTTATTAATAGTATCAAAAGTACTAATCATTTAGCATGATAAAATGGCAACCATAGCTTGCCTATCAGTGAAATTACTGAGTACATGGATGTAAAATTAACATTTTATCTTCAATTTAACAGTACAAGGATTTGATTTTAAAATCATGTAGAAATAATTGCAATGATTTGGTATTCATTTTTAATTGTCTTGGGAAAAACTGTATAGGGAGGCAAAGTAACCAAAATTAAAAAAAAAAAAAACTTTTAAATACTATAATACTAACCACAGTATTAAATATAAGAAAATAAACAACTTCTAACTCTTATGTTCCTCAGAAATGTTTGTGATTTGAAATTCATTTTAAGCCAAAAGACCAAGTCACCCTGTATAAATTTCGTGTACAACATTAGAATGGGCAAGATCGTACTTAGAATGGGCATCGTACTTAGAATGGGCAAGAATAAACCAATTCTAAGTACGTCTCTAGTATTCGTAGTACTGACAACAAGAAATTAAAGTTTATATATAAAATAATCAAGTACAAAAAAGGCATTTACTCACCACAAAGAGAACGGCGGAGTTCGCTGCAGCTATTCTATAAACTTTACTCCAAAATGGAAGAAACGGCTCAATCGCCTGTAAAAAAAAAATCCACACGTGTACATAAAATGTGTTCGCGAACAATGAAAACAATGAGTAAATAAAAAGCTCGTATAAAATGCAGGTAACTATAAGTTCATAGGCTTAATTTTTTTTTCGCACACTAATCTAAGGCATATAAAATTGAAAAAAAAATACAAAGCGGGTGGCATGTGTGGAAGCCTAAGCGCTGGAATGAGTGCAGAATAGAACGGGTTTTGAGAATATTCTTACCATTGTAACTGGATTAAGGCGGTAATGTTTTACTGTGGTCTCATACTCAGGCCTAATTTGCTCCTGAAAGTATAAGAGACAGAAGAAGAAACAATAATAAACTAAAAAGCATAGGTTGTTAGATTTAGGGTAAGAGTAGGAATAACTAAAATAAAAGTAACTAACAGAAGGTTAACTAAAAATTAAAATGATAAGAATAAATTTTTTTAATTGTGTTGTTTTAAAATGGGACATTATTAAATTAGTTTTTCTTTCTCATTTTTCTTAAAATATTTTTGTAGGAGGAATATGAAGTACTAGAAGGTGAAGAATAAACAAGTTAGTCATAGTATAAATTGAACCCGAAGAGAGTGATGTACCCATGGCCAGCTTTTCTAAGGGTGCTAGAGGAATAAATTAGAAGGGGAATAATGTGTAAGAGTTATATGAATGTTGTTATCTTTCATTTCAGGGGTTAGTCAGCGGGATATGTAAGCTGCAGTTTAAGATTCGATCATCTTGCCAGTTTTTGCAAAGTTCTTAAGAAATAAACTTTGCTTCCTATCACAATAAGTTTCTTTTAAAACTTGTACGAATGAAATTATGATTGATTAAATATATTGTTATCAATTGTTTAAGTACAATCAGGATTAAGTCAGTGCAATTTATATTTTTATATTTTAATATATCAAAAGTGTATTATATATATATATATATATATATATATATATATATATATATATATATGTACTAAAAGGACTGAATATTCCACTTGAATATAGTAAATAATGGAAATAACATAATGAAACAAAATTCTAACTCTAAAAAAGTTCTCAATAGATGGCATTGTAGTCGCAATGAGATAAAATCTAAGAAACATGCCACGTATACCTGTCATTAGTTTTATAATAATGTGAATAAGAACAATCAGTTTCCATTTTTATGCATCTGAAAAATTTATCATGGCTATATCATTATAAGACCGGGGTACTAAAAAGTATCCATGGACGGATGTCGGCTGTCTGAGAAATATGATAAATAAATTGAAAATTCCAAATAGTTTAATAAATTGTAACAGAGGGAGGAATTATTTCAGCGTCATTGAAGGATGTGGCTGTAGGTACTGTCAAGGTAAAATTTGGTAATGAAGAGTGTACATAAAATTCATCATATTTAAGCATGACTGTCAAAACAGCTCATAAAGTTTTATAATGGTTCAGTTTTACACCTTCTTATTTAAATGGAAAAAGAGATTATGTATTGTTATGGAAAGTTTAGGATTTAATTCCTATAACAATATTCAAATAACTAAAAATTTTGGAAATATTCTATTAATTTCAATCAATGCTACATTCTTAAACTTTCATCTTGGAAAAGTTCTTTATGTCTTCTAACCAATATTTTATATAACAAAATCATTAGAATATTAAAACAACCTAGATTTTTTTCTTTTATACAAGGTGCTGATGGCATTCTCGATAATAATTTTGATAACAGCTTTTTTTACATTGATAATGTAAAAGAGATGTTAAATCTCTTTTTTAAAGGTAACAACATTATCTGTAGCTATTTTTAAAAAGCAGCGCTACATTAACAATTTGACCTAAAATTTTGAGATTTCTTATCATATAGATTTTAATGAATTCTGCACAGGAATTCATTACAATTCATGAATTCAATTTAATGAATTAACAACACGTATTAAAAGTACAAATTCAAACAAAACTCGATATAGTTCGATATATTATAGAATTCGGCATATTTTACACTTTCGCTTAAAGAAGAAAATACTTGAAAACTTCTAAGCACTACTTGAACAAAATATTGGAATTTTCATTTATCTTTCAAGAAGTTTGGACACTGTTTTTTTTTTTGCTCGTACAGTTGAAAATATTTTCTTTATTTTCTCCGTTTCCGATATTGGAAATGCCATATCAAGAGGATTATCATTTATCGAACAAAATTTAATATGTTGTTATGAGTATGTGATTGTAATTACTGGTCATTTGGCTTATATATTAATAAAAACTATAAAAATTGAGGGCTTAAAAAATCTATTTTATTGTCTCTAATACAAAAGCATTCAAAGTTATATTCTGTAATAATGTATATGAGATTAATTAAATCGCGAATCCATTTTTTTACTACAAACAACATAAATGATATTTTGCACCATTAAATCAAATATGTAATTTTTTACAATATGTTTGGATAAATGGGACGTGAAATTAAAATTATAGGTAAGTTAGGTATTCAGAAAATCTTGTTCTTACTCTCAGGTTATTCTTTAACACGTGGACGAATTAGGCATGAGCTATTTATAAATTTCGCAAACATTACAATACCAAAAGATTGAGTATTGTTGATTGTCATCTAATTGGAAAATGATATAACGCAATGAAAAAACAAAACCATTAGGAGGATTACCAGTTCATAATCCTAATTTGTTAGTTTTCCGTGTGTCTCCCAAAATATTAAAAATCAACGTTTTTAGTCTGAAAATGAAATTTCAAGAATATGTGATAATGCCCCCACTTTAGGAAGGTTAAGAATAACCCTTGTACCTTGAAAAAAGAATAAAACTGCCTTTTATTAGTTAGACAGAAGTTAAAAAAAACATAATTAAGGATGATATGAATTTAGCTTAAATTTTTCTTTCATGATATAGCCACACAACATAGTGAATAAGAACAACTGAAGGTCGCTTATAATTGAAATTTCTCTAAGTAAAGCCATTAGTGACAGATTTTTAAAGATAATAAAGTACACTGCTGGCCACCCAAATGGTAATACATAGAAAGACAAGAGATATCATAACAAAATTTATTGTATAGATAGCATGTTGACCTAGTATTAAATGATTAAATTCACAAACTTTTGTAAAGTGTGGTTCCTGCCAAAATCAGTAGCCAGAGTAGCCGCCATTGTTGGAGGCCACCGCTGCCACACGCCTAGACATTGATTCAAAGAGACTTTGTATGTGTTTTTGGGGTATAGCAGACCAAGCAGCTTCCTAGCGTTGTCAAAGTTTATCTCTTGTGGCAGCTGGGGATATAATCTGGGTCAATCGTTCAGCAGCCATGGACCACATGTTTTTTATCGGCGAAAGATCTGGACAGCGTACTGTCCAAAGAAGCAATTCAATCTGTCAATTGATGAAGAACCCTTGGACAATGCGTTTCTCGTGTGGTCCAGCATTATCCTGTTGAAATATGGCTGTGTGCAAGCCCTGAAGGTAAGGAAGAACAACTAACTCCAACATCTCAGAGATGCAGGACATTTGTAACGGTGCATAACGCAGCTGTTCAGCATCCTCTCTCCACGGTGCCTCCAGACTCGAATGTGACCATCTTGGTGTTGCAGACAGAAACGTGACTCGTCAGTAAAGACAATTTCATTCCATTCTGCCGTTCACACTCTTCTTTCATCGCACCATTGGGGGCGAGACGTCATTGGTTCTGCGTCAAGGGTAGATGAAGCAATGGACGTCTTCCGGACAGACCACAAGAAAAACACAATTGTCAAACTTAAAATCGTCGAAATATCCAAGCCTTAAATAGCGCTTTGAAGTGGTGCCACAGGCACGCGTGGTGTGCATCCGCGCTGAAATTCTACTCATTTGCATATCTCACCTTTGCTAATGCATGTTGTAAATTTCATGTTTTTTGCATGCTTCATTCAAAGTGTTGCACTAACGGTGGCCAGCATGTATATTAATTTATTATAAAGAAGGAAACTATGAATACATATTCTTAAATTTTTTATTTGAGTGAAAGAATAGAAAATATGATATCTATTTACTAAAGAACCTGTAAGGGAACTTAATATTTTACATTTACCAGGGAATGGTTCTATGTTTGAATCGGGCATTAATGAGCTCTAATCAATACTAATGGACAATTGCATCCACCTTTCAAAATCAAAAATGTTTTGTAGTCCATCTGACAAAAGGTTATATGTAAATTCATGTAAATTTACTTACTTTTTGATGAAGATTCATGCTAGTGGAAAACAGTATACTTATATGTTAGGGTATTCTAATTAAGTTTTTGATTTTAATAATATTACCAAGTAATTGATAACGATTTTGTTTTATTTATACTACCAAGAAAAAATTAATTATTTAAAAAAAACTTCATGTAAGAAAAAATTTTTATTGAATGAATTCTTAGCTTTTTGTCCGTTATTTAAAAAAGAACATTTTCTTTATTACCATGTAGTTTGAATAGAGGATCAAAGAAATGTGTTTAAGTTTACAATAAAAGTAACATTTGCAGAAAATAATTATACAATGTCATTAATTGCTCATGAAATGATAAAATATGTGTCAAATCAGAGTATTATGATTTTTGCTTTGTGAAACTCTTAGTATATTATAATATTTACGAAAAAGAAAATTTTAATTAATAAGGAAAGTAATAGACTTAATTTTCCTAGTTTTTTTGATATAGTCTGCAAATTTAATGTGAAAAAAGTGTCAATATCCAATGTACTAGTATAAAGAATTAATATCTTTAACTAGAAATTCCTTTAATAGGTATACCTTATAGGACGTTTTCCAATAGCATTTTCTCATTATATTAGGCTGGGGAATAAGTTCGTAACGTTTTTACCAAAGAATTAAGCAAAAAAAAAAAAAAAAACAATAATTATATCAATAAGTTAATCAATTATATATTAGCCGCGTTGCTGTTTACAAAGTCTTCCCACCTCTTGACTCATTTGTTGATGCCGTTCCGTCAAAAATCGCATGGTTTAGTGTCAACGAAGTAGTTAAGCCAGTTTTTATCGACCTCTTTGTTATCGAAGGTAACGCCCTTCATATGGCTTGACAAGGAGCAGAATAGATGGTAATCGGTCGGTGCAAGGTCCGGTGAATACGGCGGATGCTGAGGGACCTCCCATTCGAGCTCTTGGAGTACAACATTGACGTTTTGTGCAACATGGGGCCTGGCGTTGTCGTGAAGGAGTATGGTTTGACCATGCCGATCAGGTCTTTTCAGTCGAATCATTCACGCGGTGTAGCTGGGCAATGTAGAGCTCCTTGTCAACTGCGGCATTCTTTTCGAGCGTTTCCCAGTGCACCAAGAGGTACTTAAAAACTGGCTCAACAATTTCTTTGACATCAGACCAGGCGATTTTTGGCGGAGGTGGGAAGAGGTTGTAAACAGCAACGGCGAATATATAATTGATTAGGTTATTGATATAATTATTGTCTTTTGCTTAAATAAGTCTTTGGTAAAAAAGCTACGAACTTATTATCCAACCTAATAAGTGATATTGGGATAAAAATACACGAAATTTAAGTTGGAATTTTGTAAAAAAGGCTTCTGAAAGAAATAGGACAATGGCTAAAGGAGGTTTCATAGACACAGCGCTTCATATGAGAGCATTTTTAGTTAAGCAAACGAATAGAATGCATGCGGCAGTATTATAATAGGTATTCTTCATACATTTTCGATTTTTTTATCAACATATTTCAATTTAGGAAACTTTTAATTTTGCAGGTAAAAATTTATCTTAAATATTTTTATAAGGAACTTTCTTAGTAAAAATATTTCTTTGTCTGATATATCAAGTGAGACACAGTATAAAAGAGACTAACTTTATTTTTTACGAAATATAAAATACTATTTTATTTATTTACAATTTAAAATTATATAAGTTATGATTTTTAAAACTTCAATTAAAATTCTGATGCATGTTATTTTTTTCCATAATAATGAGACAATACAAGATACTTTTCCCCATTTATGAGTGTAAAAAAAAACTAAAATATAATTTACATTTCTCACACACAGAAATTTTCATATTCAATTCCCATTTTAATAAAAATAATGATTTAACAAAAATTTTACAGACATACTTATTTATTTAAATGCACCTTTTTATAATGTAAGATTTGAAACTTTCTATTGATATCTCTTAAATAAAATAATCTACACAATAATAATAGGACGAAGCAGGTTTTATTTGCAGAAGTAAAGAACATCGCAATCGCAAAAAAATAATCAGAATAAGAAAATTTCAAAAAAAGTTATGGGAAATATACTGCATTACTCTAGACCACAGTGGACCCTTGAAAATAATTAATTATTAATCAAAAAAATCTTTTGCTTAGTTTGATGCATGTATTTGAATAAAATATTTAAAAACTCATGTAGGTGACGAAAAAAAAATGTTTGAATTTAAAAATCATTTCAAATTTTCATGATTCAATTATTTTTCAAATCTCTCTCGCTACCAATCTACAAATTTTCTTGAAATTCTTTCAAATTTGGAATATATATATATATATATATCCATCCATCCATCCATACATACATACATACATACATATATATATATATATATATATATATATATATATAAACTGGAAAATAAATATTTTGTGAATTTGTGAGTGACTGATTGTGTGATCTGACATTTTTCATTTTCTTAAATTACATATAACTGAGTCTTGAGTCTATATTTGCAATTATTTGAATAAACTATAACAGGAAAAAGAATGAAATGGAAGTTTTTATTTATTTCAATTGGATAAATATATTATATAATAATTTTAAAATCAATTCTATTAAAGAGACTTTCATAGAACTCTAGATTTTCTTAATTTTTTTACCCACATCCATATCCATAAAATATACTGAAATGAAAATTTTGCTTACAAACATTATAAATATTTTTCAAACAAATAAAATGTTAAGATTTGTTTATAAATTGTAAGAAGTTTTATGCATTTTGAATAAAAGACAAAAGGTAGTTATATGTATGTATATACAATTATATATATATATATATATATATATATATATATATATATATATATATATATATATATATATATATATATATATATATATATATATATATATATATATATATATATATATATATATATACATACATATATATATATGCAAATTAGAATCCGAGTAATTTAATTTGAAAGAATAATTTCCATAATCATTTCTCATTCTGCTCCTGTAGATATTTTTCATTGAAAAATGATAGAACATATTTTAATTTGTCTTGTGAAATGTACTAGTAGAATTGTCAAGTCCTTTTGTATTTAAGAAATTTTTAGTACAATGTACAATAGTTATAAAGGTTTTTATACCAAGTATAAAGCATTTTAAGTACACGTATTTTTAAATTTAAAGTAAATGATCTCAAAATGAATATACTTTCTTTTACTCTGGTTATATGTAAATTTTATTTAAACAAACTTCGATTGAACATCGAATCTTTTTCTTGGGTACACCACATTCTCTTCACAAATATATTCAAATAATTACAGTTAGCAATAAATATAGTATTCTATATAAAACTTTTATAAAAATGTATGAAATATTGTAATAACACAATGCAATATTTTATTGAGAAATTTTATATTTTTTCAAGTGTTTAAATTTTAAATCCATGCATTATTTAAAATTATGATGTCCATACATAAGATTATTAACTTTAATACAGTAGATAGTAACAGATATTTATACTTAAATTTTATATTGATTTTTGTTTTCATAAAATATGAGCAGATTAGCATACACAAGCTAAGGCCCAACATTTAAAATTCTCACTTTATTGTACAGATACTGGCCTCATTTTCAAATATGAATCAAGTTTTGAGGCTCACAATAAAAAAAAAGAAAATTTCAAATATTATTTAAATATCCTTATTTGAATTTGAACGAAATTGGTAAGAGAATTTTAAATATAAAAAAAAAATGTGCCAGAAATTACTGACTTTTAACGTTAATTTTCTTGCACATATTTCTATAAGCAACATTTTCAAGTGCATCTTGATTTTGATTTGAATATAAATTCGATTTTCAAAGTAATGCACCATTGTTGATTTTAATAGAAATTTCTAGGTACATATCTTATTAATTTCTTAAAACATAGAATCCTGTTTATTTTCTCATTCAGTACTATTTCTCCGAACTCTTTTTTTCTGTTCTTAACAGAAGACTACTGTGGTATGATCATACACTGTATATTAGTCAAGCTAGAAGTCTAAGAACATACTCAAAAAATGAGAAGTCCTGTATTTCTGGAAAGCACACATATTTTTACAACAGAACATATCTAAATGGAAGAAATATACAGCCAATTAAACTAACATTCTATTTTCTAAATCATGTCTTATGATTCTTTCATGTTCATATTTTACTTAAGACATAAGCACAAATTACAACTTTTTAGAAGCTTTAATAATGATTTTTGAATACACATTTATGGATAAGTAAAATCGAAATAAATGTAGGGGTTAAAATACTGTAAAGTACTTGAATCAAATGAAGTTAGAGTTATTAAATGTCTTTATCACATATTAAAAGTGCATGTCACTTTTAAAATTAGATTTATAATTGATAAAAATATTGTTATATCAAATGATACTTCGAGAATTTCCCTCTCACATTTGGAATAGTGGTATGAAATGGTTTGGGATGTACTTTAAACGATAAGTCTAGAATTTCAGTTACAGTTACTCCTCACAATGTTTTTTATTTGTAAAACGTAATAAATTGACAGTTATTTGCCTTTATTAGTGAGTATTCACTGTTTATTACTATTTTCTAGTTATTGCTTAAGGACTATAAAATTTATAACAAATTGTAATGCTTTTTATAATTATAAAATATGTGTTGTTTTTTACATCGTTAATCATTATTACTTTTTTTAAGTAAAGCAATTGTTATTCGTATTCTTAAATATATATAACATATATGTCTTTTTCTCTGAAATATATTTAAAATTTAAGTTAGTAAGTAATAATATTTTAATAGATGATTTAAAAAAATTTTCTCGAATATAGAAATACAAAATATTATTAAATGAAACAAATTATTTTAAATTTTATCTCAGTTTTCATCGCCAATTGTAAATTGATTTTTTCCATAGAATAGTAAATAGAATTGTATCCATAGAATCAACGACGAATACATTACAGAAATTTTCATTAACAAGAAAAATATTTTTCATCGGTTAATAAAAAAGAATTAATAGCAGAAGCATATCTTTCATGAAGAGGAATAAATATCACGTGACTACACATGGTGTTTGAATAATTAAAATCATAGTCTAAATAAATCCTAGTCTAAACAAAACAAAACTCTTTTATTTGCATTCAATTAATTAATCTTTTGAAGCAAAAAAATTACCATTCCGTAATCTAAATCAGCTAGGTTCCACTCCCAAGCCAGAGTCGCTTGTTTTCGTTTCCAAAATTCCATAAACATGGTTGCTGCAAAAGAAGTTTAATAAGCACTAAATATCTGCAAATTGCATGATAATGTCAGACATTTTTATGAAGCTGTTCCCATCATCTTTACGCAAACAAGGATTATTAGTTTTAATAAGAGGGGAAAAGGTGCTTAATAATATAGATTGGAATAAAAATTGCGAAGAATTCTCTTCTATGTCATCAGTATTCGAATAGAATGAACGCCTTCGTTTCTGAAAGGTTACTCTAATTATAATCATTATTTGCAAGGCATAAAAGAAGAATTTGCGTTATAAATTACTTAATAATCTATGTTTATACAGAAATATTTTTTATTACCTAATTAATTAATAGAGAATTTTTATTAACTGTCAAGAACAAGACTTAATTATTTTATTGGGATATCAAATAATTAAGCTTTAAGCAAAATATTAATCTTTTTCTTTTAAAAAAATGCAAAATTTATAAAAAATTAAATAAAGTCACTTTTTATTAAAATAAGTATAAGAGAGATGCCAATTAAAGGTTTCCATTTTTAAAGAAAATTGTGTCTTTAATTTAAGTAGTTTCATTTTAAAAAATAAAATTTGTGTTTTGGAAATAGATATTTTTTAGAAAAAAACAAGAAAATGAAAAATATGAATCACTTAAATCAATAATGAGATGGGAATGAAGTAAAATAACATGCGCTGATTTGAAATTTTTATAAAATTTAATCTCTTTACAGAGTGAAACTTTAGTTAATAAAAGTTAGAAAGTTTCAGTAATGTTACTTCCTTCAAACATAAGGCATTAAGTGATAGAAATGTACTTAGAACGTAAAGTAACACCACGAAATGAAATATGTAGAAGAGTATACAAAATAACATTTCTTAAAGAAAAGAAAACATGCATGAAAAGATAAAAAACAAATTACATCGAAGATAAAACCCAATCACGAAAACCAATATTCCGCGGAAAATAAATATTGCTGAGATAATCGCAGATTTTAGGCCGGATCATATTGCAGTTTCCCCATTTACTAGAGGATGAAAAGCTTCAGAATCTTTTTCCCCGGAGAAAACTCGAAAGAATAGGAATAATATTAATAAAAAAAGAGCTTTTTTCTTTAAAAAATAGGATATTGAACATTTTATACTTGGTTACGTAGTAGAATACCGCTTCTGTACTCAAAATCAAATATATAATAATTTCTTAAAAATAATGAATTTTAATACAAATATATAATGTTTGTTATATAACATTATACATATAATATATAACATTATATATATATATATATATAATTATATATTATATACATAATGTATAACAAATATATAACATTAAACTGTAAAAATTAAAAATTTTTGTATTCTTGATTTTTTTATATTTGCCATAAATTAAATTAAAATAAAAATTATTTTACATAGCAATTTAAAATAATATTCGCTTGGTTTGAAAGTTTTCAAGGTATTTTTATTTAAGAAATTATTAAAGACTAAAGCTTTTGTAATTTTAAATTACATTGAATAGTTATTTGGTTAAAATTCAGACGTATATTTTAATGAGACCATAGAATAATATTGTTACAAATTTATAAATAATGATTATATTTGTCTTAAAATATCTCAGACAGATCGGAAATTCTCACATTTTTGGCAAAAATTGCGGTATTTAGACGTGTTGTAGTTTAAAAGCGGATTTCCTAATGATTTGGCGACTTGGCGACGGTTGGCGAGATTCTTGGCGACTTGGCGAGAAATCGATACTTCTGGAAACATCCCTCACCTAAGCTCTAGGACCAATATTTTTCGAGATAGCCTAGAAGCTTCCAGAACCTTGGCGAAATTGGTAGATTTCTCCGCCAAGTCAGGTATAAATACCGCAGCCCGACATGGAAGAGTCAGAGTTTTTGTGAAGACAGTCAGTGAGTGAAGACGATTAGTTGTGACTGCTAGTTGTTCTCTGTCTGAGGTATTTGAGACCTGTGATTGGAAGCTATTTCCTATTGTATCTGACGAATTGTAGCTGTATAATTGTGATTGTTACAGCGGGAATTTCGTTTATCTAGTGAAGTTTTTACGAATAAAAGTCTTGTGTTCATTAAGTGGTCGCTTTATTCAACTCTCAATCAACACGAACCCGTGGAGCTCGGTACAACTGGTGTCAGAATCGGGGTTGAAGAGTTGATGCAGCGTGTCACAAGAAAAATGGATATGGATTTAATGAAAAGTCTTCTCGAAAAATTAGCGGAGCAGATGGCTGAGATGAAAGCTGGACAAGAAGAGATGAAAGCTAGACAAGAAGAGATGAAAGCTGGACAAGATGAGATTAAAACCGAGATGATGAAAGAGATAAAATCTGGACAGGAGGAGATGAAAGCTGGACAAGAAGAGATGAAAGCTGGACAAGAAGAGATTAAAACCGAGATGATGAAAGAGATAAAATCTGGACAGAAAGAGATGAAAGCTGGACAGGAGGAGCTTAAAAAGGAACTTAAGAAGGACATTGTAAGTGTTAAAGAAGAATTCTCCAACATCATTCAGGAGAAGATGAATGCAATGGAAGATAAGGTAACTTTAGTAGAAACTAAAGTTCTGGAGATAGAAGAAAACGTGGAAGAAGCATTAGACAATATCAATAAGGAGATTGAAAGCTTGAAGAAACAAATGTCAAACAGACATGAGGAACCCAACGTGGCATTTGTGCCTTCCCTAGCCAATATTAAACTCTCAACATTTGATGGGAAATCATCCTGGCAAGTATACAAGACCCAGTTTATGATGGTAGCGGAAGCTAATGGATGGAATCCCCGAGCCCAAGCTTTTCACCTGGCGGCTTCTTTAAGAGGAGACGCGGCTGACATCCTCGAGACGCTTCCGGAGGAGCAGAGGCACGATTTCCAAGCCCTATCGAGTGCGCTTGAGCTGCGGTTTGGAGATAAGTGCACTAAGGAATATAGTAGACTACAGTTTAAGTCCCGCTATCAAAAAGCGGGCGAAAGTCTGCAAGAATTGGCTGCCGATATTCAGCGACTTTCCCATCTAGCATTTTCGGACTGCCCAGCTGAGACACGTCAAGATCTGGCTCTCCATCACTTCATCGATAGTGTGCGGGATCCGGAGATACAGAAAACACTTAGACTCGCCGATGTCAAAGATATTGGATCTGCCCTAGTCTACGCACATAAGATAGAAGCTGCCCAGCAGGCCGCGCGTAAAGACCGGCACTCAATCAGAGCCGTCTCTACTACTGATACGGACTATGATCTCAGAAAGCAAATCGAAGATCTGCGGCGAAAATTCCGTAACTTAGAATTGAGTAAAGGTGGCAGAAACACGAAAATTCAGTGTTGGACTTGCGGTGCGGTCGGACACGTTCAGAGAGACTGCCCGAAACGAAAAGATGGTGGAAATGATCTTCCACCACAGCAGGGAAACTAATATGTGGCCATCTCGCGGGGCGGAGATGTCCAGAGAGTCAGAAGCCCCATTTCAAATTGTTTCACATTTCTTCCGTAAGTAGCGGCGACAACGGACTTTTCGTTATGGGACATGTCAACGAAGTTCCCTGCAGAATGATAATCGATACTGGAGCCAACGTAACTATCATTAGGACAGATTTGGCTCGCAAACTTGGTGAGAAACTCATCTGGACGCCGCCCTGCATTACCCTCCAAACTGTGACAGGTGATAAGATTAAAGTGCATGGAAAAATCAATCTAAACATTGCATTTGGTAATGCCGTGTACGATCATATGGCATATGTCGCTGATATAAATGACGAATTTATTCTCGGATTGGATTTTCTCAAAGAAAACCATTTCAAGTTAGATTTTAAAAATAATGAACTACACTCATGTTCTGAAGACATAGCGATTTTTAAGACGAAATATTCAGATATTAAAACAGTCCATCATATAACTGCAAAGAGTGAAACAACACTACCACCAAGAACTGAGACAATAGTTTGCGGAGCTCTTTCAGAAGATAATAATTTTCATTATGGATTGACTGAATATCCAGATTCCGACAATAGCGTTAAAGGAGTACTAGTGGCTTCTTCACTCGTCGACCTTTCACGAAATGTAATCCCGGTAAGAGTTGCTAATCTAAGCAATAAGGTAAAACTTATAAAAGAAGGAGAAGTGCTAGCGACTTGCACTCCAGTGACCTGTATTAACCGAAATTGTCAAGCCACACTATCTGAACCTCCTGACACTCTAATTAATGAACTCCTTCAGAGAGCGGAGTTAGATGATAAACAGAGGAATGCAGCAAGAAATTTATTATTAGAATTCGGAGATCTCTTTTCCAAGAAATCAGATGATGTTGGGCGAACCAAATTGACGCAGCACCGAATCAATACAGGAAATCATCCACCCATTAGACAACACCCGAGAAGATTGCCATTCGCTAAGCAGGAAGAGGTGGATAATCTTCTGATGGAAATGCAGCAGAATGACATTATTGAGCCATCAGAGAGTCCTTGGGCTTCGCCTATTGTTTTAGTTCGGAAGAAAGATGGTTCTACCCGATTCTGCGTTGACTATCGTCGGTTAAACAACATCACTAAAAAAGATAGTTACCCTCTTCCTAGGATTGACGATACACTTGATGCTTTATCCGGAAAACAATGGTTTTCGACTTTGGATCTCAAGAGTGGTTATTGGCAAGTAGAGATACATCATGAGGATCGAGAAAAGACTGCATTCACCACAGGACAAGGACTTTGGCAGTTCAAGGTTATGCCCTTTGGGCTTTGCAATGCACCTGCAACGTTTGAGCGCCTGATGGATACAGTATTACGTGGACTTTCCTACGAAGCCTGTTTGGTATATTTGGACGATATCATTATTGTAGGGCGCACATTCGAAGACCATTTAAGAAACATCCGAAAGGTGCTGGAAAAATTAAAAATGGCCAACCTGAAGCTGAATCCTTGCAAATGTAATTTATTCCGACGTGAAGTAAGCTATCTGGGACACATTATCTCTGCTGAAGGTGTAAGAACAGATCCTGAAAAGATCTCCGCAGTTAAGGACTGGAGTCGTCCAAAAGATGTCCACCAATTAAGAAGTTTTCTTGGACTATGCACATATTACAGGAAATTTGTTAAGGGTTTTTCAAGTATTGCCAGACCTCTTCACAAGTTGACAGAAGTTAAACAGAGATTTCTATGGACAGGTGAATGTGAGAAAGCTTTTAAACAACTGAAGGAGGCGTTGACATCTTCGCCCGTTCTTGCATATCCCCAGCCCGAAAAATTATTCATTTTAGATACGGATGCCAGCAACGAAAATATCGGAGCTGTTTTGTCGCAGGAAATTGATGATAAAGAATGTCATTGCTAATTGGAGTAAATGCCTATCAAAACCGGAGCGGAATTATTGTACAACCAGGAAAGAATTGCTGGATATCGTCAAAGCAATAGAACATTTCCACCATTATCTCTATGGAAGAAAGTTCTTGCTCCGGACAGATCATGCATCTATAACCTGGCTTTTAAATTTTAAAAATCCAGAAGGACAGGTAGCCAGATGGATTCAACGACTCCAGGAGTTTGACTTTGAAATACGTCATCGCAAAGGAACTCTTCATGGAAATGCTGATGCACTATCAAGGAAGCCGTGTAATGAAAGCTGCCGATATTGTTCTAGAGTAGAGAAGAACTATCAGCTGATAAATACTTCGGTACGCCAAGTTACTGTTTCACCTCCATCAAAACCAGACCCATGGAGTGATGAAGGACTTAGGGAAGCCCAAAAAGAAGACCCAGATATAAATCCAATTCTTGAATTGAAAGAATCTTCTAGTATGAGACCAAGTTGGCAGGATATCTCCACCTACAGTCCTGCTACTAAGCAATATTGGGCTCTTTGGGACTCACTCCATATAAGAAATGGTGTCTTATACAGGAAATGGGAGTCCGATGATGGACGTAATTTCAAATGGCAGCTTGTTCTTCCAAAATCAAGAATTTCAGATGTTTTGAAAGAATTGCACAATAGCTCAACTGGAGGCCACTTCGGAGTAATGAAAACTCTACAGAAAGTTCGAGAACGCTTCTATTGGAGCAAAACGAGACAAGATGTAGAGAAATGGTGCCAATCTTGTGATGACTGTGCGGCACGTAAAGGACCGAAGAAACGTAGCCGAGGAAGGTTGCAGCGGTACAACGTAGGAGCACCTTTTGAGAGGATAGCATTGGACATTTTGGGTCCTTTACCACGATCCTCAAATGGCAACAAATACATACTAGTTGTCATGGACTACTTTACTAAGTGGCCTGAAGCGTTTGCAATCCCCGATCAAGAGGCGACTACAGTAGCCGAGGTTCTAGTGCAACAATGGGTTTCCAGATTCGGCACACCCTTACAAATTCATTCTGATCAAGGGACAAATTTCACCTCTGTTGTGTTTAAAGGAATGTGTCAAATTCTCGGAATAGACAAGACGCAGACCACGCCACTACACCCACAATCGGATGGCATGGTAGAGAGGTTTAACAGAACCATCTTGAATAACCTCTCCCTTATGGTTTCCAGAAATCAGCAAGATTGGGATTTGAAGCTACCGCTGTTTCTGCTTGCATATCGCAGTGCTGTCCATGAGACTACCGGATACACTCCTTCACAGATGCTCTTTGGTCGCGAACTTCGTCTCCCTTGTGATCTTCAGTTTGGTCGTCCACCGGATACATCTTCATCGCCAGAGGAATACCTTCGAGACCTTCAGGCACGTCTTGAAGATGTCCATAACTTTGCTCGAGACCGAATCAACCTGACGACCGAAAGAATGAAGACAAGGTATGACACAAGAGCGACGGGACATGAATTTCAAGAAGGTGACAAAGTTTGGTTGTGGAACCCGATTCGACGTAAAGGACTTTCTCCAAAGTTGCAAGCCAACTGGGAAGGTCCCTACACAGTCCTAAAAAGACTGAACGACGTCGTGGTTCGTATAAGAAAATCATCTGCTTCAAAACCAAAGGTAGTACATTATGATAGATTAGCTCCTTATCGTAATGTAGAGTAAAAATTAGTAGACCATGGTCTCTTTGTAAATAGTACAGATAATTTTAATCTTTTCTATTTTCTTGTATTTTTAGTTGCTTGTGTATGTAATGTGCTCTGTATCCTCTTGAAATGTAAATTCTTTTATATTAAATTTGGCCTCCTATCAGGGGATTGTACTGCCCGGGACGTGCAGTCCTTGAGAGGGGGGCAATGTTACAAATTTATAAATAATGATTATATTTGTCTTAAAATATCTCAGACAGATCGGAAATTCTCACATTTTTGGCAAAAATTGCGGTATTTAGACGTGTTGTAGTTTAAAAGCGGATTTCCTAATGATTTGGCGACTTGGCGACGGTTGGCGAGATTCTTGGCGACTTGGCGAGAAATCGATACTTCTGGAAACATCCATCACCTAAGCTCTAGGACCAATATTTTTCGAGATAGCCTAGAAGCTTCCAGAACCTTGGCGAAATTGGTAGATTTCTCCGCCAAGTCAGGTATAAATACCGCAGCCCGACATGGAAGAGTCAGAGTTTTTGTGAAGACAGTCAGTGAGTGAAGACGATTAGTTGTGACTGCTAGTTGTTCTCTGTCTGAGGTATTTGAGACCTGTGATTGGAAGCTATTTCCTATTGTATCTGACGAATTGTAGCTGTATAATTGTGATTGTTACAGCGGGAATTTCGTTTATCTAGTGAAGTTTTTACGAATAAAAGTCTTGTGTTCATTAAGTGGTCGCTTTATTCAACTCTCAATCAACACGAACCCGTGGAGCTCGGTACAATATTTTAATGAGTATTACAGCTACATAAAAGCTTGATTTAGGGGAATAAAATTTGTTTAATTAGGTGATTTTAAGCATTTTGTTACAAAGTTATAAAAGTAAAGAGTCATTACAATGTAATGTGTACAGAAGATTAAACTTAACAACTTCTTTCTTTGAACAATCATATCATAACTTTTAAAGTTTCTGCTCACATGTTTTTCCATTTGTGAAAAAAAGAGATCATAATATCTTTTCCCAATTATCATAGTTTTAACATTTTGTATTTTATCTTCCTAATTTTTTTGAGAAAGATTTTCCGCCCTTAGAACAAACTGCCGCAATCTTATTCATCCTGATATAAATTACAAAATACTTTTAATGTATTTATTCATATACAGTTTTTATTACAAATATTCGAAAAATATAATCTATATTCTCACTTTTCTTTATTACACAGAATCACATCAAATTTTAAAATTAGGAAACTTACCCCACAAGGACATGAATACAGCAAATCCTACAGTAGCAGAGTTATCAAACAAATGAACAATCTAAAATAAGAAATTTCAAAAAAATAACTTTATATTATGTTTATTTTAAAATATAGTATGTTAATATTTTAATTTAAAAACAAAATTTTCAGTTCAAAAATATTTCTCAAAATCAAAATTTTTATGCATATAAATATACAGGGTATCCCAAAACGACCGCATAAGCTCTGCACAGCTAGATTCCTCGTTGGGAGTACATAAAAACTGCCCAAAGAAGCGTTCCTGTACGATCCCTAGTTTACGAGAAAAATACAAAAACAAAGAATGACGTCACTGCCGGTGCAAGAAAAAACACTTTATTGGACGTATCAACAACAGTATTTTCCTATCTTTCCAGGCGATAATGTTTAAAACGTTCACTGCGCATATCGCGTCATTAATGTGCCCACCATGGAATGGCGTTAAGCCACCGGTGAACTGGTATTTAAATGGCTGCATTTTGCAGCTACCGGTAGTCGCCATGTATTCTGTTCGGGACTACTGCGACATGTACTTGATGTACAGCCGATGTATTGGAAATACCTTATAAACTGCTAGGGAGTATTCTGTCGATAACTGTGCTGCATATACTGCTGTTGAAATGTTCAATAAAGTGTTTTTTCTTGCACCGGCAGTGACGTCATACTTTGTTTTACTGATTTTTTTTTTGTAAACTATGGATCGTACAGGAGCGCTTCTTTGGGCAGTTTTTATGTACTCCCAACGAGGAATCTAGCTGTGCAGAGGTTAAGCGGTCATTTTTGGAATACCCTGTGTAAATTATATTAAAAAATGTATACTATACTAAAATTTTAATTTCTAAATTCCTAACTTCTATGACTAATAAATTAAAGATAGAATTATTTACTTTCATTAACAAAGTGTAGTTTTATTCAAGATAGAAGATATTTACCCGGCTGAATAGGCAACCCTCTTGGAGTCTCCAGTAATCACAGCGTTTGTCGCACTGAGGGCACATGGGCAGGGAACCTGGGCCATCTGGATCACAGATTTCTTTACTGTAAAAGATAAGCTAATTTAAATGATAATAAATTAAACGTGAATTATAAAATATTAAGTGCTTATTGAGATCTAACGTATTTATATCCACAAATAAAGAAAGGAGACTGTAGGTTATCAAATCGTGCAGTATATTCAACTTAAATCTCATCAGTAGTTTCTTAAATCTTCTTAGATAAAATTTCGAGACTATGCTCTTTGTGGAGAAAAGCGTCAACCAGTCATAAGCATGATACATGACGGGGTCTTTATTTAAAGTCACTAAACAGTGCATGTTAAAATATGAGGGACATGTGCTCCTTCAGAGACAAGAGATATATTCCATAATCTTTGTTTAAAATGATTGAACAATGTATGTTGAAATATGAGGGGCATAAGCTTCTCAAGAGACAAGAAATGTACCCCAAAGATATATTCAGTGATCTTTGTTTAAAGTGACTGAACAATATATGTTGAAATATTACATATTCTTCTTGAGAGACAAGAGAAATACCCGCCATATATTTAAATTATACTGATGAGAAACTTCCTTGGGATTCAAACCAAATTATTATTTCTTTTGATTTCAAAGATAAAACCAGAGAATTTTCAAATTCTTGTGCTTTTACTCAAGGCATTAAATGTTTCTCAAGAATTTTAAATGAAACTCATAATTATATTTTGACATTTACCAAGCACTATAAAAAATTCAAGCAATATTATCAATTAATAGTTCTCATCAATTTATCATTAAAAATACACTGATTCAGGATAAAAATTTCTTATTTTTTAAAAATGAATTTACATGCCTTCTTTAAAAAATCGTTGAATGTTTTTGAATTTTTAAAAAGAAATAGATTTGAATTTTTTTAATGTTATATAATATTTGTACATTTAATTATGCTTAAGCATTTAATGAATTTAAAATTTTTTCTCCATGAAATTAATAATAAATAATATTTCATTTTAATTGTCAATTTTTATGAGTAATAAAAGTAGTTTTATATTGCACTCAATTATCATTTTACAGATAAAAAATACAAGTTGATTTATGTTATAAATATGGAATATTACTAGTTCGTAAAGAAAATCTGGTTCGGTGTAGAATCGGGTACCACTTGGTTTGACGATAGATTTTGGCGATAAATTTTAATTTCTGGTAATTCTGGTAATGTGTTTCTAAACCTTTTGTGCAGAGGCCATCTTGTTAGTCACATCTTGGCACCTATCTTGACGTCAAAAAATCGCCAAAGAATCAAGAGGTACTCTATTGTAAACTTTTACCGGAAAACCAAAACTAGGTGCTTTTTTGTAGATATTAAAACCAAATATTATATAAACATAATTTTTTATGTTAAAAACAAATAGAAGAGAATCTTACCTAGGTATATTGGATTTCATTGTACTGACGCCATATATCATGGTTAGTAAGCCTAGGAAAGCTGCTGGAATCAACATCGTAGTGTAAAAACCTAACCAGGCAAAATAGAGGCCTGTTTTTTCACCAAAATAACGCCTGAAATTAAGACAGATTTTAAATACCAATAAGAGTGATAAAATTTTTACAAAAAAAAAATCAACGAACTATTTGAGCCTATGTTGAACTGTTTGAGCTTTATATTATTTCAGCAATATTAATTAAGAGGAAATTTTAAATGTTGACGTAAGCAAGGCAATAGTCTCAAGATTCAAAAGAGATTGCGGTTAGACTATACTTGAGGGTGCCCCTTGAATTCTTGTCAAGTTTATCGCCAAACTGGGCGATGTTGTTCTATTTATGATAACCCTAAACGTTATTCTGAAATTCATTCACGGTTCTGATTGATTTTCTTCTCAGGATAAATTTAAGCAATATCTGTAGGTGCTATTAGAGAATTCTGTGTACTTCAAAGTGAGGATATTCCAGCAAAATAAAGTGAGTACATTTTTTTATGTGCTAACTGCATTATTTTTGAAATTTCATTGTGTTTTTGCCGCCATTACTGTTTGTACAGCGTTCCGCACGAACAGGATTGGCGCCAAACAAAAATCGCCAACCTCGCTAAGGGGCACCCTCAAATATATTTTTACCGAGCTTGCTTATAAATATTGCAATTGTTAATTTAGAATTCTATTAGTTAATGAAATTTTTAAAAATTTAAATCGTCCTTGTGTGTGCCGATATAAACTAACTAGAAAATGGATGTTTTGCCACATTTTTACTTTTGCTGTTTTATTGTCCATGTCTTAATGGCTTGAATCAATGGAAAATGGCTTCTCAAACCGATATTTTGGTCCTTATAAAAGAAATTGTTTAGTAACAAAAGGAATTTCGACGATGTTCTCAGGTATTCGATGGTGGACTTTGCTTTGTTTGCTGCCTCTCGAAGAATGTGATTTGAAGTCAGGCAGCAAATTTATTGACAAGTCGGATTTACGACGCCGTCTCAATATGATGTGACATGGATGAAACGTTATCTGACATCATGAATATATTAAACCAATGAGAATTATATTAAAGTAGCGTACTCAGGATCTCAATTATAACGAAAAAAACAACCATTTAATGGTAAAAAAAGTGATATTCAAATTTAATATTTTTCTAGTAAAAAAATTCACGTTTTAAGCTCTTGAAAATTGTTCATAAATTTTGACCTCAAAATTTTCAGAAACTAAGATAATATTGAAGATTTAACTTAGAAAACTTTATCTTTATGAAAGCCACAAAGAACTTTAATAAAATATTTATCATTTCAACTAATTCATATTTCGTGATTCGTCATAAGATTTGTTTCACATTCTTTTAACGAGATTACTATTAAATATAAATATTATCGTTCTATTTTGAAATTCATTTACATGGATATTTTTTACCTAGTTAATCTGCAGATAGAATTATTTACTCCATTAAAGTGCAGATCAATAAATCTCCACCTTTTATCTAGGTCATAGGCACATTAACGGCTTTTTTCATCGTTAAAGCTCAAAAATTGACTGTCGAAAAGTTGATTCTATTAAGTAATTGGCTTATTGTTTATTGGCATTAGATTTATTCTTTAAATATCAAAAATAAATAACGCTATTTCAACTTGCATTGTTGTAACAAAATTTAAGCACACTGTTCATTCTTTTAATTATAGTTTTACTTGACTGATCACATTGATTCTATCAACTAATTTATAAATAGTTTGATTGTATTAACTTGATTTTTTAGATATTGAACTATAAATAATGCTCATTAATAATATGTTATACACAGTTTTGTCACATTAATGTGACTCTCTTTAAGGAGTCAGAATAACCACCTGTCGCTGAACGGACTAACTGCGAGACGTACAGGATGATATTCAATTAGGTTCTTGAACATCTAGGCTTGAAGATGTTCACTGGGATGTTGGGCCATACCGACTCCAGGCTGTATTAGAACCGATCGTGATAGTCCCACCGATTCTCAATGGGGCTTAAGTCAGTTGAGATTGCTGGCCAGGGGAGAACGGAAAACTTATCCAAAGGTTCTTTGTACTAAGCATGTACACTGCCAGCTGTATGACATTTCGCGTAGTCCTGCTGGTAGTTGCCATCATGTTGAGGGGAAAAAATGCGCATATAGAGATTGACATGGTCCGCACAGATTCGTATTTGTTTCAATTCCATAGTGATGAATGAACCCAGAGAATGTCAGGAAAACATTCAAACATCCCCCAGAGCATAATACTAAACCTCCAGCCTGGACAGTTCAGACAATGGTTGCACATTGTCTGCTTTCAGAGATTTCACTTCGTATACGACAATGTGTATGTGTTCGAGGGAGCATAAAACGTGATCTATCGAAAAATGGTAGCTATCGGTACTCAATGGATGTCTAGTTGTGGTACTCGCGGGAAAATTTCAGCTTTCGATATCGATGAACATCTGTCAACATAGGTGTATGAACCAAGGGTCTGGTACGGAGGCCCAGAAGCAGTAATGTTTTCTGAACAGTAGTTCGGGAGAAATTGTTGTTAGCCTCTTCGTTCATCTGGGGGGCTGAATTGTTCAACAGTAGCACGTCTATTCGCCCGAACACTTCTCCGCAGCTGTCTTTCAGCTCTGTCATCTATGAATTGCGGTGCACTACATTTGTTACGTTGTTGATTTTGAACAGTTCCATTTTGCAATGCACGGTATGTTTCTACCAAGGTGGCACGAAAACAGATCACACACTCAGCCATTTCGGAAATGCTTACACCTTTAGCCCGAAAGCCCATGATCATGCCTTTTTGAATTTGAGAAAAATCGCTTCGTTTCTGCATTACACTATGGACTGCAATGTTTTCTGAAATCCTCATACACCCTTTATATGCGCTCAACAACACTGCCTTTTCTAATTGGTTATTTAACGTCGATGTCGAAAGTATGTGATTGTCACATTAATGTGACTGGACTGTGTATATTAATAAGATGTAATTAACATATTATTTATTAATAGCAGGCATAATAAATGATATATTAACTTAATGGCACAGTAGCGTTTGTGTTGTTCCAGCAAATGCTTTATTTTTCCTTATATGATTGCTTAGTGAATAATGTGCAGAATATCTAGATAATCAGTAAATTACTTTGGTAATTTGAGAAGTGAAACAACTTTTTAAAACTTAATGTGTAATCTAAGTTAATATGCAAAATGGCTTGGTAATTTACAGAATAAGCCATTTCTGCATTTCAGAAGTAACACAAACAATATAATATTTTGGTGACATAAGCCTTAGCTGATATGAAGATTTTAAGTGCTAATTTCTGCAAAAAGTTTTCAAAGAAGTTCGCTTGTTTATTTTTTGAAATTAGGTAAACAGTAAAATAATCTTCAAACATTTATTTAATCCTTTGATTAGTTTATCAATACATAATTACGGCAGGCATTTAAATTTTTCATTATGAAGCTACAAGTAATGAAAAGGTTAATTACTTTCCTTATTTGTCGTTGGTAAATTAATAATTGTAAATTTCTAGTTAACTAATTGGGCTGAAACAGGCATAAATGTATAACATAATAAGGAAAAACTTATTACATATAATAATGTAAGTTAGGGTAAATGTCTATGTAAAGCGTATCTTTATATGTTGAAAATATCAATTTTGTTGTGCTGACCAGTGTGCTGGATAAAATATTTAAATTAGCATAATTATATGGAGAGAAAAAAACAACAGGTAAATATTTCATTATAATGTAACTAACTTTTTTAATTAACATTTAAAATCTGTGAGTAAGGGTTTAGAAATAAAAGCATATTATAATTTACCTTATAAGTCCCAAAGGCTGTCGTTTGTACCAGCAACCAAATCTAGCCCATTCACTATACAACAGCTAAATATTTGAAGAAAACATTAAGAAACATTAATTTCTTCGAAATCTAGTTAAATATTGTTTCACATAAGAAATGGTAAAACTGAGTAATACGGACGAAGTTTTTTACAAGTACATAAAAATCAAAATAAGAATGAATATTAAATAAAAATTTGAGTTAATAATACAGTAATAAGTTCTTAATTCATGATTCATCACTTTTCATAACAAAAACAGTTATTGATTTGAATTCGCTCTGCGAGGTCTGTCCGTAATACTCAGTTTAGCCGAAATTAAGTATTTTGATTGATTTTTCTTTATACTCACCCTCCTAGTATTACGCTCTTCTTCGTCTTGCTTACAAGCACCTTTTCCGTAAGGACCCTATAAGAATAAATAATATTGAATTACATTTATTATGAAATTATTGTTGTTGTTAGATATGATACTCTTGGACAAGCCAAGCTCACTATGAAGTTGGCTAAGTCAGTAGAGTGTGTCTTTCAATTAACAAGAGTACCACAAACGTGAAAGTACAACTTTTCTCTAAAGTCCTCCGATAGATGGCAACACCAGTGGATACAACCAATTAATATTGACATTGATCTGGAAGGGGAGCATTACACCCATGGTAACTGCTCAATGACTGACCACAGGACTTCTGATTTCACAGATTTAACTTGTACGTATATCACATGTACTCGATGGGTCTTTGTCGGCATTGGGAATCAAACCCCGTCCTTCCAGATGGAATGTTGAAACAACTAGGCTACCACGGCTCACTGAAATTATTCATGAAATAATGAGCAATTTTTTTTAAGATTAATAATTTCTTGTGATAAATACTTAGTAGGTAGAATCGAGTTTCATATGATCATTGCAAAAACATAAAATTCTTTGACAAATTTCCTGAAATTTTTTATTACATATTTTGCATAACTCAGACTTTTGCATAACTTTTATTTATAGTAACTGTAATCAAGCCCAATTATTATGTTATTTTGCAGAGTCACTTGCATTGAGGGAGCATTATCTGATTCATAAATATTCAACATAACTCATTATTTCAGAGATGACTCCCTATGGATTTCAAATTCCAAAACTGTAAATTTATTTATTTTCGGATGAAAATGTAATTGATTTTATTTTTACGTTGCTTAGTAGTCATGGAAATTTAAAAATATATTATTACAATATCCTTGGCTCGATGGTTTATGCTAAAGTTAGTCACACGTGAATTTAAATTTTATGAAATTTATGTGCGTGAAAAAATGCGTTAAACTTTCAGAATATCAACAAATATTTGTAAAGAGAATTTTTAAAATATCACTTTTGAAAGTTAACTTAGATTGATGTACCTCTGGCTGTTTGCTTACTGGCATTTGTATTTTATGTAATACATTCATATTAAAATGCATAATAGAAAATTAAAACTAAAATGTATTCGTATGTAATATAATATATATGTTAGTAACAAATATAATTTTTAGTTTATTATTAAAATTTTTTCAAGTTATGTCTTAAAACTATTTGATGCTATTTAAAATATTTATTTTGTTTATTCCCATATTTGAGATGTTTTACTTTATAATTATTTTGGGGTTCAGTGTAGAATCGGGTGCCCCTTAGTTTGGCGACAATTTGGTGCTAAAATTCAATTTCGGGCAATCCCGTTATTTTTTGTCTTATTATTTATTTATTATTTCATTATTATTATTACTATTTATCAATTATATATATTATATATTAATTTAATAATACAAATTATAGATTCTTATTATTTAGCTTGTTAGTCACTTCTTGGCGACCATTTTGGCGCCAAAAAATCGCTAAATAATAAAAGGGGCACCCGATTGTAAACTTTTACCGAATGCCAATCTTTGTAGTGACTTAAATTGTTTATTTAGAATAAAGATATTTTAAGGGAATTCTGCAGGGATTTTTTAAATGGGGAGTGTGTCTTAAAGTACAGTACTACAGATTTATATCGTGTCTAATCATTTCTGCATTCATTACCGTTCTTCATCAATTGATTTGTTTCCTCCATCAGTCAACTGATTTATTTGTGAAACACTATTGTTTTTTTTGTGAAACACTATTGTTCTTATGCAGATTAAGTGATGCTTCGAAAATATAACAATGAGCCAAATGTAGTAATGAAAAAGTATTATTTATACTTTCGCATAACTCTTCATTGTATATTATATAAGCCACAGAGAGTTATCTTAAACTATAAATAATATCTTTGTGATGGATTTAAAAAATTCAATGAAAAATACATACTGCATAGTTATGTAGTAGGGTGATAATAATAATAGATGGCGAAACAGATGACAGTGTTTTTCAAAAGAAGACATCCTTATGAAAGTGAAAAATACACTTAATTCATTAAATTTCTTCTTTCCTCTTGTAATTCTAAAAACAGATTCTTTTTTAATGTATTCATCTATAGTTATTTATCTTAATAGCTTAATGCTTTTTTACATTTATTTTTCAAGTTTATTATTTCTACTCATTTATTATTATTTTGTCTGAAAATCTGATTCATTTTCTCTGGAATTATTAATTCTTTATCATTAATTCATTATATATATATATATATATATATATATATATATATATATATATATATATATATATATATATATATATATATATATATATATATATATATATATATATAACGGGTTTGTGGTGATATGGAGCGGGTAACGCTACTCGCCTCCGTGATTTGGTTCACAGGTGGTCGCGGGGTAACGATAAATGAGTAGCAATTCCTACCCTTGTTGTGGCATAGGGTTCAGTCACCCTTGTGTGCCCGCCATTGGATATATCTATCTATCTATCTATCTATCTATCTATCTATCTATCTATCTATCTATCTATCTATCTATCTATCTATCTATCTATCTATATATATATATATATATATATATATATATATATATATATATATATATATATATATATATATATATATATATATATATATAATTCTGACTGTTTTATTTTCTCTGAAATCATTAAAATTTTTATCAAAATATATTTAAAACCTACACATTATTATAATTTTACTAGTTACATATTTTGAATTTTAATTGCTCGAAAATATATTTGCTTTTAATTTTCAAACTATGTAACCATTTCGTAATTGAATTTTTATTCCTTCTCATTTTTAATTTAAGTCGCTTAGTATGACAAAAGTTTCTTTGAAAATTGTTAACTATTAATAAAGTTTAAAAAATACTAGTATCAATTATTATGTCAGAGTTTAAAAAAATTGATAGAGATTTTATCAAGAAAAATCTACTAAATTAGCTTTAAAATGATAAACGTATATTTACGCATATAAAGTTACTCAAATGTAATTAAATTTATTATTTATCATAAATAATATTCGTTAATATCATTTAATTTAAAATAATATAATTTTTAAATTTCAAAAGAAATATTAATAGTAAGACAAAAAAATTGAGGTACCTTTCAAATTTAGGAAACATGTAAAAAATAAAACTAGTTAATATTAAAGAAATAAGGTATGTACAAAATTAAAATGGAAGCTGTGTCTAGACTGATTACATTATTTGATTTTTAATTATTCCATTTTTAAAAGTTTTTTAAACTACTTATTTTTAATGTTACTTGTAATATTACAAAAAATTATTAAAAAAATGATTACAAATTTTAACTGAAGGAATTTCTATCTTAATTTAAAATAAATATTTGTAATAGTAAGATACATTTCACAAAGTTTCATATAAAAATGCAATCGTAATTTTTCATGTTTTTAGTGTAACATGTAATATTTTTCTATTCTTTGCTGTTATATTTTAAGATTATGTAATTAATTTTAGAATTATAGAAATTTACATAAATTATAACAAGTCTTATACTGAAATGTGCTTTTATATAATTTAAAAACTAACGATGCAGTTATTAGAAATACTTCGATCACAATGATTTTAACTATCTGCATATCAGAATTGATTAAAGATTTGGTATCGAAATCGCACAAGTATGTATCAGTTAAAGGAAAGAAAATATCTGCAAAGAAGCATTTTTAATTTGTAATGTTCTATCATGTTGAAAATGTTACAGTGATCAACTTCAATAGAGATTGGTTCAATATTTTTATGTTATTTGAAAAGTGGTTTTTATCCCAATGGCAAGGCCATTATTACGGCAATACTACCGATTCAATCCTCGTGAATGTAGAACTCATGTTCATAGGTATGAGTTTCGGTTCGGGAATAAGTTCGTAGAGTTTTTACCAAAGCCTTTTATTTAAACAATAACTATATCAATAAGTTAATCAATTATATATTCGCCGTTGCTGTTTACAACTTCTTCCCCCCTCTCGATCAATTTGTTGATGCCGTTCCGTTAAAAATTGCCTGGTCTGGTGTCAAAGCAGTTGTTGAGTCAGTTTTTAAGGACCTCTTTGTTATCGAAGTTAACGCCCTTCATATGGTTTGACTAGCGGAAAAGATGGTAATCGGTCGGAGCAAGGTCCGGAGAATACGGTAGATGCTGAAGGACCACCCATTCAAGCTCTTGGACTGCGGCTTTGATGACTTGTGCAACATGGGGTTGTAGTGAAGGAGTATGGTTTGAACATGTCAATATATATATATATATATATATATATATATATATATATATATATATATATATATATATATATATATATATATATATATATATATATATATATATATATATATATATAGATAGATAGATAGATAGATAGATAGATAGATAATTTGTGTATGTGTGGATACATGAGGATTTTTGTTGGTTTATTCTCGCAATGCCGTAAAAATGAACTATTTGTTAAGATGATCTCAAATTTTATTTGAGTATTGAAAATCAATATAATCAACAAAATATCCAAAAGTAACCGATAGATGGCATTATATTCGATATGAAATGCTATCTAAAACCTTATGCATGCAGCTCATTACATTGTGATAAATATTTATAAAACTAGAATTTCTGTTACACTGGGTTTGAAAAATTCCTCATGAATCTGTCATTGCAACATTCAGTTTATGAAATTATTTCTCATGAACAGCGATTATGCTCCAATCACCGTGAAGAAATTATGGACCGAGTCGGAGTTGTCGAATCTAAGATTCTTTGACTAGAGGCATATGGTTTATATTTGATATGAGAGTTAGGGAAATGTCCATGTCTTGCTTTCGGATATTCTTATCTCTTAAGTAACGTCATTTTGTAACCTTTTAGGCTTGTTTGAAGAGTCTTCTCCAGCCAATTCTGTTTTCACAAAGACTCAGTTTGGCCGTATATTACTTGGGTTACTTCAAAAATACTTTTGAAATGTTAATATTTTTAATAACTAACCAGAACATCAGATCTTTTATTAATCAAAAAACTTTAAAATATGTGGATTAAAGAATTTTAACAGCCACGAAATATTTTCGCGAATTTTTTTAATAAATTGATTGATAAAAACGCCGATTGTGTTTAGCGAATGCTTTAATTGTATCACCGTGCAATTGTTTGTTGAAGTGCTGTATTAATCTTTTTAAGTAAATACTTGCTTTATCAAGGAGCACAAGCATGTAATATCATCACCCATCATGGTATCATCATTCTGGGTAAAGATATATATAATTTGTATCGTCAACCAGAATAGATTTATCACCTTTTAAAAGTATTTAAAAATTAGAAATATTGCAACTTTTTTCTAAAATGTTATAATGTTCTAATATTGTTTTCAAAGTTTCATTCATTTAAAAATTATATGCATGCATTTATCAAAAATTATACGTAAACAGTAAGTAAATTAGTGTATGCTTTTATTTTAATTAAGACTTTCAATGATATTTTTCTCTATAACGGATGTAACCATAACAGTAACATTTAAATTAGACTTAAGTTTTCGTAATTTCATGTCAGTTACTTAAATGGAATGATGTTTTATTAATTTAAATTTTTAATTTGATAATATGATCTTTTATGAAATGTCTATATTTCTAAAATTCGCTTTTCGAAAGTTTTTCTAGTATCTGTAACTTTGTTATCTAAGATATATTCGCTATCTAATCCCTAAAAGAATCTTTCTTCGAAATGATCACTACAATCCCAAAAATGTAATGATATATTATGTTATTATAAAATTATGTTATTATAAAATTTATGTAATTGCAACCAAATATCTGAATCAATCAGTCAATTGTTTTTGAATGAGCTTATTCAAAATAAACAAATTATAATATTAAAAAAATATATGAAAATATTAAAAAAACGAAAATGGATATTTTTATTTCCTTTAGTAATCAAAAATTCTAGCCTTATAAAATACTATAATCCGTAGTTTCCAATATAAATACATTTAAATACATTAGTACTTTAGCATCCAGCTTAATTCAATTAAATAATACTAGACATCAAAAATTAATATACAATCTCTTTTTCTAATTGATTTAATTCCTTAGTGAAGGTATCCCTTTGATGTTAGTTATTTTGTATATTACTCAGGCGCTCACAACATGTTAGCAATATTTGGGTAACTATAAGAATGCTTTTAATGATAATTTTTAATAATTATAATGCTTTGCAATTGGAATTATAAAATTATTAGAAAGTGTTTTATATTAATGACAAGTGATCTCGATTATAAAATTTTTGCAATAATATACAATTTTAAATCAAATGTATATTAAAACTAATGATAGTTGTTTAATAAATTCACAATAGTTGTAATTGAAGTTAAATCTAAAGAGATATGACATTCTTTTCAAGCAATATTTTAAAACATTAATGTGGAAAAGATTTATTCAAGTGTTATTCATCGTATATGTAAACCTTTACAATAAGCATTCTAAATTTCTTCGATAATAGTGTTAAAGTAAATTACATTAACCAAATCATTATACATTCTTAAATGAAGATGAATTCCGTTCATTGTTTTATAAATATTTATAAGCTTATTTCTTTTGCTTCAAAATACATTTTAGTAAGCAAAGTCTAATCATCATAATGCAATATTTCGAATAACCTGGAATCCATTTGAGAAGCTTAAGAATATCTTCTAAATATTCATCAAAGAGATACATATCAGTCTCTTTGCTTCAGTGATCCCAAAACACTTGTTATAAATTTGCATCAATATTAATGAAGCTTTCGTCTTAGAAACATTACCTTAGATTTGATACAATGATGATCTAATTATAGTATTCAGATAAACTAATTCATATGGATGAAAGTTATCCTTTCATAACTCATTTATTTTAAAATCACATAATTCTGATAAATGTAAAATTTTTGTCAAAGTATAAATTTAAATTTATTACTTAGTGCTTTTAACTGAATTGTATAGAAGTGTATCAAAAATACAATGTTTGGTTTTGCAGAATTATAATATTAAGAATGTTTTAGCTGTTTGGATTATAATTAAATTATTTTAGCAAACTTTATGTGAAGCAATGAATTTTAAAATATAATTTAGAAGTTACAGATATTGTGCTTGATTTTAAATGTATTTTAAAGGTTTAAAAAAATATCATAAGACAATTACCCTCTTTACAATTATGTTTTTCTAATTTTGAAACACATTTTTTGCAAATGTAAAACTTTCTTCTGTTATTTTTCAAGTAAAGTTCCTGTAAACTTCATCAAATTAATTATAATTTTATAGCCATTATTTTAAATTTATACCATTAAAATTTTTATTTACAAATTTATTGTATTTTGCAATTTATACATGGCATAGAAGATTTTGGTATTTGCTCGAATTTGTGAATAAGCAATATGTAATGAAATGAGTGAATCGAGATATTTCATAAGGTATTCACTGGTAGCATGGCTTGAAGATTTCTGCTGTAAGTCAATATTTCTTTACTTTTCCATTTAGATTTAAAATAAGAATAACTTATAATTTGATTTCCAAAATGATTAATCAATTGGAGATGACAAAGTAAAACTTGGAAGTATTATTCATGATGTCATGTCTTCTTACGTAGTAGCATCAAACATTTTATAGCTCAGCAATGTTAAAAAAAATAATGACATAAATTTCACATTTTTTTAGCTTGAATTTCCATTTTTAAAATTTTTTTTTAGTTTAAAATACAGTACCTTTCCTATACACAAACATACTATCTATAATATTTGTACAAATGTGAAAACTACATTATATCAATTATATTACAATTTATAATTATTTTTGTAAAATAATCGAATTCCACATAACTGCTTGATTTACAATATTTTACGGGCCGTGGTAGCCTAGTGGTAAGGTATTGGCCTTCCGTCCTGAAAGATGGGGTTCGATTCCCAATGTCACCAAAGACCCACTGAGTACATGCGATATACGTGATCGTTAAATCTGTGGAATCAAAAGTCCTCCGGGATGTCGTTGAGCAGTTACCATGGGTGCAATGGTCTGAAGAAAATTTCCTCCTCCTTCAGATCAATGCGAAAATCATGGGAGTGGATCCTCTGGTAGTGCCATCTATCGGAAGATTTGAAGAGCAAAGTCATACTTCACCTTCGTGGTGCTCTGATTAAAAAAACGAAAAACGCTCCCTATTGACTTAAATTCGCATAGCCAAGGCATAGCGAGCTTGGCTTGTCCAAGTGTCTTAATTTACAGCACAATACTTTTCCCTGTAGTTTTACTTTTATCAAAAATGATTCAATTTGCGATATTTTGATGTTATAATTCATAATTATAATCATTCACTTCTCAATCAAGTTATTAAAATGGAATAAAAGTTTATGAATTTACGTAAGTCTATTTAAGATCCGAAGTTCTCTCTATATTTCTGCTCATTTAATTCAAAACTTTCAGAGCGGATATAATTTACTTTGGAACAGAACAGTTTTATGTAATTCAAATCAACTGCTTATTAGTTCAAAAAGAACTACATATTTTAGAAGAAAATATAGTTTTCGATTTCATAACTTTCAAAACTTCTTGTTTTCATGATTAAAGTTAAATACTTAGATACATTAAATTGTTACTTAAAAATTTAGCTTTAAAGTTTATAAATTCAGCTTCATTTTGCACAGTTGTTTTCTTCATACTGATTTATAATATCCACTTAAATACATTTACCGAAAAAGCGAATAATTAAGACATTTCTTTCAAAATTTATCTGTATAAATGGTACTGGGTTTGATCTAATTTCTATTTCATGTAGCACAATAGATGCAGTTATGGCACCGTTAAGGATCTTTAAATAATTTTATATTGAGATAAAGGTAAGCTGGTTTTAGTTATGAGCATAAATTTCGACGAAAATTGGTAATACCACCTAAAAAAATAATAAGTGAATTAAAAATTTTAAAATTTGATTAACTTTCATAAAATAATATAAAAAGATATCATCCACTGATGTTATGATAATTTTGAAACTTATTCTGATTAATATAGTTTGATATTTAAATGTCTTTGCTACATATTATTCATGTTTTTGTTGTTTCGAAAAAAATAACCCACTTTTAATTTGTAAAAAACAGAAGCAATCTCGTCTTGCAATAAAATAAATAGCTAATATATCTATGCTTTTAAACTGTTCTCCTGCAATATAATTTGTCATAGGAGATATTTCGCACACATACACAAAATAATATTTACTCAATAAAATATACATAAACATGGAAATAAATTGATCCATCGGTCCACGAGGACTAAAGTACTTTAAAGTAAAAAAGTCTACAAAATTGCTTTCACTGACGAAGCAAACACGAAAAACTTTAAGAAAATGCTAAAGTTAAAAAAGAATAATAGAGTTATTTTCATGTAAAAATAAGCATTCAAGGAAAATGATTTCTAACTGTTACATGAAAATAACTACTATTATCATGAAAGATAAAAATTTTACCTTTCAGTTGAAACTAATGCTTAATATATTCATTTTCTTTTTTAATTTAAGAAAAATAATGTATACCTTAAAATGATATAGATTACATTTTCAAATAATATCAGTTAACTAATAAAAAAGAATATAAAAATACTTTTATTTGAATCTTTCGTGTTTAAATTCATTAATTTCAAATATATGGTTTTATTTATTTTGTTTTCTTAAACTACGATTAAACTTTTGTTATGAAGTGCATTTTACCTTGAAGATTTTTAGTTTTTTTCTCTGTATTATATTGCATTCATTTCCATATACATTGAAAAAAGCGAATATTTCGCATTTATCGTCTTTATGAGATATGGCTCTTTAAAGTCAATAAATAGAATATATAATGAATGTTTTATGTTGTTTATGCTGAACTATTACTTATTTGCGATTACTGATGTTTATGCTTAACTATTTATAAATTTAAATTGCAGTTGCATTAAGTTGTTTTCTAAATTAAATGTAAAAAATTGTGGAGATATATTTTATAAAATTTTCATTTGTAAATAAAATATTCATTAGATTCTTTTATTATTCCAAATTAATTATTCATTGATAATTATCTTTAGATATAAAAAATATTTCGCAAAGATTGCGTATTTTCTCAATCAAATGTCGAAACAAAATGAAAAATAAATATCAAAACTCTATTAGAAAGCTGATGATACACAAACAATTATTTTAAAATATTACTATTTATTTCATAAACAGAATTATTTTTAAAGAGCTTAAAATAAAAGTCATAAAAGAAAAAAATGTTCGGTTTTTGCTGAAAATATTTAAAGTTTTAAGAAATATACTAAGAAATTAATTTAGAAGATAATAAATGCAATTACAAAGACTTTTCTAGAAAAGGAACATATTTGTAATTAGATTTCAGCAATCATAAAATTGAAACATTGCGAGTTATCAACCTAAAAAAAATCATTATAAGTTCAAGTAAACCAGTAAGGCTAAGACGTTTGTAAAGGATACTTGTTAATCAGAAGAATGTTTAAAGAATATTAATAAAAATAAATAGATTAAATATGTTATAGGAAATGTTTATTGTCAGATAGGAATTTAAAACCCTGTTTTGATAAAGCATATGTGACATACAGCCTAATGATGAGTCAAATGTAATTTTTCGTCATAATAGATCATTACACACATAACAATATATTGGGATTACTATCCTTTCGGATAGGTTGATAACTTCAATATCATCAAACACTTTATAAATATGATTGATGGACAAATGATGGGATTGAAACATGAATTAGAACTTCTTCTCTGTATGATACGACACTTATAGGGGAGCATTATCATTACGAATATAGCCTCAATCATCACAGATCCAAAGAAACCTACTTTTTCACCATAAGATCACACAGTAATTGGTGTTGCTCATTGAATGAGTGATAGAGTTCATCCTTAAAATAAATCTATCTGGCGTCGCAATTTTTACAAAGGAATTAATAACAGCATTCTTCTAAACTTAAGTAATGATTGAATAGCCAAAATCGGTTTAATAATATGCAAAGTTTTGCATTATTAATTAAGAAACTTTTGGTGAAATATATTTTTGTTAAATAATGTCTAATTTGCAAAATTTTTAAATTACCTAAATTTTGATACAAAAATATCATTAGAATTTCAATATTTTACTTTGTTAATTTTAACTGTAACTAGAATATAAATGTAAAGAAACGATTACATCAACATCAAACTGTAACTTTAAAATATATAATAAGTTAATTTTGGAATGAATTTGCAAATTATGAAGTAAACAATAGTTTCTCATCAAAAATATCCTCGCATATTATTCTTCAATACACAATAGATTTGCATAATAGTTAGCGCTAACGTAAAATTAACAGTTTATGCTAAGCATTTAGTCTATTTCATGGAATTAATTATTTCTGTAAAATAATGGATATTTTACATTGTTTCAATATACAATAGTTGTGGATAAAATACTTTTTCCTTTTTTCAAAATAATTTTAATTTAAATCTTATGCTTTCAAATAAATAATATGTTGGCCCTACAGTTATATCACTTATTTGTTAATCATATTTACAATGTTAATTGAATAAAAGTTAATATCCTTAAAATCTTTGACAGTTATATGATTAATGAGCAACTATTGGGAAATATGAAAACAATTTAGAAATCTGCAATACTTACATCATGTAGTGGATATGCTGCTTTATATGTTCCATTGCTCACAAGGTAAAGAACTCCTAAGAAATAAGAATATAATTTTACCTTGATTGTGAACTATGGAAGTCAACATTTAAGTGTTAACTTAGCCATAATTTATCAAATAAACATGTATGTATAGATTTGGAACATCTTTGTTGGACATGAAGAAAGAAAATGAAAAGCAAAATCTTTGGGTATATTTGCAAATAATTCAACTTTTCCACCGAATGACACCCACAGTGGTGGGTGTCAGTTGCTCAGAGAAGGAGTAAATATTATATTAGTTACCTGTACTTGCCCTACCGTCGCCGTGGTGGGGTGTTCGAATCAGGATTTCCCAAACAATACGACTTCGCTGAGCATCAGTGTATTTAACCATGTCAAGATTGCATGAAGTTCTCATATCCATCGACCTTGAAATGATAAAATAATTGAATAATATAAAGTAAATAAGTATGATTAAATGCTGTTACACTTGTATAACTTTAATAAAAAACTCACATGAGAAAATTAATATATTCCTGCGATTTTTTTTTTGATATTAAAGTTATACTTCAGTTATACGCTTGTTAGAAACTTATATATCCTGAAAAAAATTTCACCAATTTTTGACATGCACAGCAAGTGATAGCGGTGTCAAATAGAAGATGAATATCACAAAGAAAGCGAGATTTCTATTCCAACTCAATGAAAATTTTGCATACAAGTCGAAGAATCAAGGCAAGATTTCTCAGAAATGTATTCAGAGCAATCTTTACAGAATTACTGAATAGGTAAAAAAGGATTTTTTAAGATATCGCATTTACTTTAAAGTACGTTTACATATAGATACATTATGATGGTTCTAAGGTATTGCATTAAAGAGCCTAGATTTTATAACGTGTTTATACGCAGCAGAGAAAAAGGATTTGTTTTTAGTTTTTATGGATAATATTGCATGTGCACAGGAAATTTTTACTATCAATTCTTATCTAGAAAGTGAAAGGACAATGTGTCTGAATACTTCTAGAGTTCATGACACTGTATGCAGGATTCACATCGACATTATTTTTCCTATTCATGGGTACTTCTCTACCACATGAAGTCCTTGACTCTTTGAAGATTGATTATCTAATTCACGCCGTTTTAATTTTCGTATTCGGGAAAAAGTTATTCTGCAGCATTTATATAATTTTTTCACTTTTAAGTTCGTTATTAACATCGCCACTATGACGTTGCTTCATATTTCATGGAAATAAAATGCTGTTTTTACTTTTGTTTATGTAATTATTTGTGTTCTTTCATGAATAAATATATTTGGTACTTTTTTGTCTGATTTCCAATAAATCAATATAGATTTTAGTGAGTTTTACCATTTAAAGTTCTCTCTTCAGATTTTGGGCTTTTGGAAATGATGATGTAAAACTTTTCAGTTTTAGATAATTACATATTTTGCATATATATTGAAAGTCCAATAATATTCACCATGAAAATATTTGGTCTACAAAAAGGATTTCTAACCTTTATCAGTTTCAATAGATTACAAACAGTATTAACTTTAAAAACGACTACTATTTTTCCAATAATATTTTACTCAATAATTATATATATAATTTTAATATATATATATATATCTATATATGTATATATATACATATATATATATATATATATATATATATATATATATATATATATATATATATATATATATATATATATATATATATATATATATATATATATATATATATATATACATATATATATATATACATATTTCAAAATCATAAGTTTTTACATTACTCTTAAAAAATCTGTGAGATAATTCCAATCACGCAAGGGCTGTATGATGTTTGTTTTATTTCTGTTGATAAGGTTAACATTTTACCTTTTAGCCAAATAATATTTCCAGAGTCAGTTAAAAAAATTTAAATATTAAGGGGAAATATAATATTAGAAAAATAGCGTGGATACATATACAGTTGAATTAAACGTAAATAATGGTATCCTATTATTTTAATTAGTATATTCTTCAGTTAAAACTTTTAGAATTGCTTTCAATTTAGAGATCATTTGTTCAATTTATCGCTTTAATATTTTTGCAAACAAAAATGTTTTCATTATTTATGAGTTTTGTAAATGCATGTTGCGACTTTTTAAATGTATCCATTAAGTTTTTAATACTCATTATTTTTTGATGTAGCAAATTATCAGAAGAAAATGAATTCAAAATATATATTATGTATGATTAATAAAATGGAGAAATGCCATTTGGATATTCGTAATGTTTGCTTCATAATTTAAGAATTTTGTTTGATATTTGACTAAGTAATTCTGAATATGAATTTTATGAAAATAAGTTTTCATAAAATTTGGTCATCATTTATAATTGATCAGAAGTGTCTTGTTGATGATTTATCAGAAACATTATTTAAAAAGATTTTTCAATATTATAATTTTGGGATAATTTTCAATTGGCAATAAAAATATTAAAAAAAAGTGTTAACAATTATATTTTTTTACATACATGATAATAATTAAGTATTAAAATACTGACTACACACAAATATTTTTTTAATCTTCGTATTTTTTGCTAAATAGAAAAAAAGATTTATTTTATAAATATAAAATAAAAAAAGACAGCTTTTCTTTATAACATAAAATTAAATGAATAAATAGCGTGTTTTGTTGATGAGATTTTAATGTTATATTAATTTCTTTTAATTTTTTATACATTAATCTGTTATTTTTACATTGTGGTTTTCCGTTTTCCCAATTTTAAGTTAAAATGGAAAAAGAAATATTCGAAAGAAAAACAAGTCTCAAAACTATACAAAATTAAATGCTTGCTCTTAAAAATTTACTTGGCTGATACATTATTCTATTAAAGAAAATATGATTTCAAGAAATAAAGGATTTACCCAGTAGAAGTATCATTACGGTCATAACAATCAATGTCATCTGGAATCAAACTGCTGTTGTAGCCAAAGAGGTTTTTGAATGATCCAGGGAAAAAGCTACTCAAGCTCGTTTGCTTGTTAGGCTTGTACTCTTCGCTCTGCAAATATTGAAAGAAAATAGCCTTAAAAGTTATATATATAATTAAGCAATTAAAAAAAGAAGAATATATTTCAAAATTATCATTTGTAATTCTGGCAAACATTTATCTTTGGCAACAATTTGGAAATAAATATAAGTAAAAGAACTAAATCACTGGCAACGCTTTCTTCTTGTTCTGGTTTTATGTACTACATAAAATGAAAATACATGTACTACATAAAACTAGAACAAGAAGATTGACAATTAAATATTATGTGAATAAAATCCCAAGATATAACTACTTATTTGATAATGTATTATAAATAATATAATGCATTATCAAATAAGTAGTTATATCTGGGGATTTTGTTCACATAGCTTTTAATTGTATCGTAAGAAAGTTTCTTTTAAGTAAGAAAGCTTTTTTTTCCTGCTGTAATTTACATTAGTTTATATATTCTTAGTATAATAAAGTATTAAATGTTACTGGTATTTCTGTCAAAATATATTTATTCAGTTTGAAAAATATATTATCCACAAAAATAATAGCATGATTTTTAATGTCTATTTATATCTGATATAAAATTTTTTCACACACATAATATCTTGCACTTGATTTTTTATTAATAATCCATTTAATCATATTATAATATTAAATTATTGCCATAAGAAATTAACTTATTTATGTGATACGTCACATTATAATAAGTTGTTTAGTAAATAATGAAAACCACAAATTCATTGTGTTATGAAATCTGACTCGTCATATTTATGTTTTCATATTCATAGAAATGCGTTGGTTATTTAACTTACAATTTGTGAAATATCCTTAAAATAACTTCAGAAATTAGGAAAGTTGAAAACATGAAACTACATAAATTATAAGATGTAAATTAAATAAAGTGAGAAAAGATATAGCAAAAAATTCAAAAATCTTCCACATTAATTTTACATAAAGGCAATGCAATTTTTTTTTAATATTTTATATTCAAAGGTTTTCAATTTAAGCTTAAGCTAAAGCTGAAAAAATAGCATTATGGTCAACTTGGAGAAAAATCCGTTTCTTTCCTAGAAAATACAGTTTTTTATGTAATATAAATGAGATTTTCGTTCTATTTATTTTCCATTTTGAGTTACAATTTAGAAAAAAAAAATCGCTATTCAATAAATATTTAATTGCAATTCTTTAATTTCAAATGAATATAGTCACAAAAAATATTCTAAAAATGAGAGAATAATTTGGAACATCACAAATTTCAGATTGGGTGCTATTTTATGCTATTTAAGAACTGGTGGCATTGAATGACATAAATTTGAGATGATTTAAATAAGAAAAAGATTTATTATAAGCTAAACTACAACACATTTATCAGATAAAATATTCCTGCATTTTTATCAATTTCATTTAGAAACGATTTCGTGAAAATGATGATTTCAAGAAGAAAATCACATTTAGAAATAATAATGAAATTTCAATGCACTCACAGTTTTATCTTCTATTTAAGAATTTTAATCTCCTTTTACTACTACTTATGATGTGTGTTACTTAAACTATATTAAGAAAGTAAAAAAGATTATAATTCAAATTAGAAGAACTTTGTTAAGAATAAAACTTGATTATAATTGCTTAGAAGACAAGAATTGGAATAAAAACTCAGAATACAAGGGGAACAAAAGAATATGAAACTTTTTAGAAATAACTTTTAAATCTGGAATTAATTCTTTATATATTACCTGTTGTAGTACAGCCAAATATTTGAAAAATTAATTCACTCTTGACTTAAAATATGTTAAAACTGTTATATTTTTTGTTGATTCTAATTACCTCATTTGTTAATGTAAACTTTAATCATTAATGAAAATCGGGACACACACATTATTAAAAGCTTATTTATATAGTCAGTTGAGTATTGGAAGTTAAATATAGTTAATCTGTACAATGCGTAACTTTATATGTAACTTTAAAAGTATAATAAAAATTCTATTGATTTATGATTAGTAATTGTGTGTGTGTGTTTCTATTTTATAAAATACAATCCTCCATCCCATTTTCGTAGGCGAAATTTTACAGTAAAGAGCATACAATGTGAATAAGTTAGTTATCACCAAAAATTTTTACCAAATGATTGCTTTGTTGAAATATATTTATCTTTAGAAAACATTCTTTTAGTAACATATAAGTCCTTACTTGTTAAAATTGTAAAAGCATTATACTTTCAGTAAATGAAAAATGCTCTTTTGTTTTCTTTGAATCTGGGAAAAAGAAATTATTTCTTTTCTTGGACGTTTTAATTTACTTTGTTTATGGTTTATTTCGTATTTTTTTAACGTAGTTTCATAATTTTCTTTTCTCTAGGATTATAAATCTAATATCATGGAAAATAACGCATCTCTGGTTAATTTTCGTTGCTTATAAGTGTCGAGAAAATCACACAAAAGCCTTTCAAGCTGAAGTGATCTCACTGATTTCGCTGAAATGACACATGACAATTTATCCCTTTTTCTTGCGGATTGTATACTCCCACGCGCAAACTCAGCAGTCGGCGATAATAATGACAGCTAGACGTTCTGACGTCATTCGACAAGATAAAATCACGACAGAAACCCACTGAGTGCAAAGACATGTGGCGAATCTGAAGTTAATAAAATATTGCCCAGAAGAATTCCTACTACTTGAGCGTCAAACTGTAAGCAATTAAAATCCTCCAGAGAAACTAATAAATCGAAGAAATTGATAAATGAATATTTCATGAGAAATATAGTTTACTATTTATATACTTAATATTCTGTAATAAAAATGGGTGATCATTTCTCTCTTTATACAAGAATCACATTTCAATAGATTTTGTCTTTCAATTGGTTCATTTAAAATTCTTTTCAGATCTTGAAACATTGAGCAAAGTTTTCTTTGAACTATATCGTATTCATCTTCAGTTGTTTATTCAGCATCCAAATCGATATCTTCCTGACGAATCGATTTATTCAAAAAGAATTTTTACACTTCATTTCCGAGAAGGAGAATGTCAGAATCGTGATTTAAGGTTCAGTTTCTAGAATCATGTTTCTTAAAGGATTAAACAGTCCTAAAGTTATGATGTATATTCTACATTTTTAAAAATTATTTGATGGGTTAGTATAAATCATTAGAGGCACCTCGAAAAATGAACGATAATTTTTGATTCATTGATATGAAACAGATAAGGAGAGTAATAAAACTACATAAAAGTAATTTAAAATGTTAAATAAATTACATTCACAGTAAAATTTTAATATTATATTATCGAAAAATAAGCATTCTTTTTGTCTTATAAAAATGCATAAAAATTTTTTCTAAAGAAAAAATATCACGATCAGAATTTACTACATTACTCACATTGCAAACTAATTTGGAATTTACGATTATTTAAAATTAACAACCATTTTCTTGCTAATTTAAAAAAAGTGTAAAAATGTTGTATTATTACATGTCTATTAACTTTTTCTAAAATAAAGCATTATTTACACATTTTTCGTATTATTTGAAATTAAAAGTTATGTTATTTCTTGTTCATAATTAAACATTAATAGTTTTATATGAAAAAGATGAAAAATAAAGAAAGTTTTCCTCATTAAAGACGCAGCTATAGGGGATATTATTATATACACATGTAAAAGTCATTTGTAACGTTTCATTATCAAAGTCCCCTAATGTGTGTTAAAGTTTAATTTTATGATGTTATTTTATCAGGAAATAAATTTTCCTGTATAGTGATTTCTCTGTATATATATATATATATATATATATATATATATATATATATATATATATATATATATATATATATATATATATATATATATATATATATATATATATATATACTAGATCAGGTGATTTTTGGTGGAATTGCATCAACAAATTGCTCGAGAGGGGGAAGGAAGTTGTAAACAGCAGCGGCGAATATATAATTGATTCATTTATTGATATAATTATTATTTTTTGTTTAAATAAAAGTCTTTGGTAAAACGCTAAGAACTTATGCCCCACACAACCTAATATATATACAGACACACACACATATACATATATATATATATATATATATATATATATATATATATATATATATATATATATATATATACATATATATACACACACCCATATATATATTCAAAATTGAAATTGTTCAGGATTTAATTTTTTCTATGGAATATAACAATTCCAATAAATTGATTCACGAAAAGTAAGTTTTTTGATTAATATTTTTGAAAGATTCTGAGAATTACATTTGGGAGATGGAGGCTTACTTTCCTATGTACAGAGATTGCAATATAATAAATAAAATAATTTGATTCTTCTGAAAATATATATTTTCTGCAAGGATTTTTGGAAAGCTAAGCCCCAACTTTATTAAAAACTATGATATTTGTCGCAAAACAATAGTATTGCATTAAAGCTATGTATCAGTTGTTTGATATTAAAATGGTTGGATCTTATTTATAAATGTGATGTTTATGACAGTAATAAATAAATAAATAAAGGATTTTATAAAAATATCACAAAGTTACAAAATATTTTTATTCCTATATTGAAAATCTGTAGTATTTACTGAATAAATGAATGTTTTAATATTTATTTATAGGTTCATTAAGAAAATAATAATTTTTATTAGAAATAGAATTTTGTTTTCTTCAAATCATTTTAATATTCACTTCATTCTGTTGATATTGAATTGTTCTACTAACAAACGATTCTATCATGAACTAATGGGCACTAAAATTGTTAGTAATTGTTTTTATTTCTGTTATTAAAATTGTTACAGTAATGATAACTTTAATATGTTTAAACGAAGAAGTTATAGATAGTTTCTTATAAACAAGCTGCATCTGAACATCGTAAGCTGATGAAAGATTCTATTATTCACCGCATATAGAAGAAAAATGCTTATCAACACGTTTCAAATTATGAAAGGTGTATTGTGGTACGCCAAGATTAAATGGTTCATCATATTTCAGCAATGCTGGTCACATGCGGCAAGATTCCACGTCTTGGAAAACATTTGGAATAGGCAGATGCAAGAAGGTCATGCGGATTGATCTTAGAGGTTTAGTATCACTAACTGTCTAGAAGATGGACGTGCTAGATGTATTGCCTTATGGGATCCTACTGTCAAATCACGATCTTTGAGTCAACTAAGAGAATAGTTTGCAAGGCAACAATTTTTATCACGAAAAAGCTCGATAGCTTTCGTAGTAACATGAATGTTCAACTTGGTGACCCTGGCTTTGGTTAATCTTTGCTAAATTAGAAACAGGAGAACACTTAGAGGTATCATCAATGATGAACTTTGACGCAGAAGTGGCATGAATTGGAGTTTTTGCATGAATTCTGGATAAAATTGCAGAATCATGATAGTAGTATCCGTGTTTAGAGGCACTGTGGTGAAGGCACACTACCGATGTGCCTTAGATATCATCATTATGGCCAATCAATTGGAATAATTGTATGGTGTTACACTGGATATATAACTCGGTCACTTCTTACTCACATTGACCTTGAATAGGAGATGACACATGTGTTTTACGATTCATGGCTTAGTCATTTATTCGAGCACCGTGAAACATTACGTTTCACTACAATAAAGCCTGTAATTATTACTTTTTGGGCTTCTTTGTTAAGAAAAATGTTTGGTTACCATCTTAGCCAATACATTTTCTAAATTTCTTAATAATAAAAACTGCTCAATGATTGCCGAGGGACTATCAATTTACCATTTACCAGTCCTTAAGATTAATTAACTGTAATCTAAAATTGTAACAATACGAACAGCTGTACCTGTAAATACCATCCAATCTCTTTTTGATCTACGCTTGGATATATGATCAAAAGAAACTGAATGATATTTACAGGTATAGCTGTTTTGCTGTCATTAATGGTTCGATTTATGTTTTTGTTATCATTGATGGTTAGATGCTGTGGATATAATTTGCTCAAAATCTCATCGTGCTTTTAAATTTCTTAAAAAATAATTTTTTCCAATATAATATATATTTCAAATAAACATTATTAACATTTCTGTATAAGGTAGCAATGAGTGATAGTATTTAAGAAAGATAATTGTTCATAAAATAAATTTTTTCTTAATATTTGATTCTTAAAACACAACCCATTCTTGCTTAATCTTTAAATATTAAATAAATTCGTTACGTCATATTATTTACAATAAATCAAAATAATTTTTAAAAATTAATTATTTTATAAAAGTTGATGGGAAATCCATCAAATCTAAGCCAAAAATTAGAACTGGAAAAATATTTTTTGATTTGATACTCAATCAATATTTTCAACATTTAAATTAGTATTTTATTCTAAGTAACTTTAAGGAAATTTTCTTTAAGAAACTATTTTTGGTTATATTAATATTTTTCGATATGAACAGTGGTACATTGAAAAAATGTTCTTTTTTATATCTCATATGTTTTGCTACAAATTTTGGACTAAAACTCAATAATAATCCAATTTAAAAACTTTCTTTTGAATCATCAGCATTATAATTTTCATTATAATATTGTTATCAACATTATAATTTTGAATTTTGTAATTTTTTACATTAATGATACATAGTAATTGTAAATAATAATTTATATTTATTGAATTATATTAATTTACTTTAGATAAAATTTTACTTTAGATTACTTTAAATAAAGTGAAAACTTTAAACTTAGAGTAAACTCCTAAATATTAATTTTTCCGCTTGTCGAAAACCTGGAAGTTGTAACATAGCGGTAGTTTGTTTTATGAATTAATGTATTATATGAATATCTGTATTAGTTAATGTATGTATTATGAATATCTGTATTAATGAATTAATGAATATCTGCATTAGAAAATAATATGAATAAACTATACCACAAATCTTTAACCTTAACTGTTTAAATAAATTGCATTATAAAATATAACTCCTTTCTTAGTTTAGGCAACCTCATAATCCTTTATATACACAAGATACAGTTATTGATTATTTTATTTCCAAGGTTTTTTCATTGTTTCTTTAGTAAAGGTTTCATTCTTAACAACAAATCAAGATTACAAATTAGTTTCCTCAAATTTATACGCGACAAATAGGAACTCAGATGTCTTATTATTTTAAGAACCTCAGAGTATATTACAATATATAACAAAGTACATTTCTTAATTCCATGTAAATTGTTTATAAATATTCTTTTGATGTTCTCTTATTTGAATTATAATGTACTTAGTAATTACATCTTCAAGGTTTATTAACGTGAAAATATAATATATTCTCTAAGGTATATTTGAATTACGTAGATGCTTTTGTTCTAAAATAAATAAGAATTATGTTTTTCAGTAGGAAAAATTTATTCTTCCGAGAAAATCATCAAAAGATACTATGATAAGTAAATATTCTGAATGTGAAAATATTTTTATTCATTAATTAATAATATTTATCATTATTATCGAGGGGCAAAAGATGGCATGCTAAATATACTTATCCATCAAAAAATATGGTTTTAGATGCAATGAGGATATGCAAAATTCTAATAGGATGGTAGCGTTTCTTTTCATATATTCTCTTGTTAACATATGGAAATATGTTACCATGGGGAAGTCATAGCAATGTCTAACTAGTATATATCGGAAAAATGAAACTGAGAATTGATAATGATATTTTGAATTTATGAATGCGAGATGAGATATTTTTTTATTATTATTTATACAGGTGAAGTGATATTTAACTTATCCATATTTTAATATCACATGAAATGAGTTCACTGGTTAAGAAAAAAGAGTTATAGCATAAGATGTTTTAAAAGAAATATTGGGTTTAGTGTAATTTTTGTAATTTTTTTCTGATAAAAATAAGGTAAATAAAAACGCAAGGTATAAAGTTACTACAAAAAGGAAAATTTTGGTTTTCAATTTCGTATTTTGGAACATTTCATTTTCAATTGGGCAAAAACATAGTTAAAGTATTGGAAAACTTAGCTGGTTTTTTTTTTGTTCACGCAAAGATAGAATTCATTCTTCTATATAAAGTACTTCAAAATCTTCTTACAATTTATCCTTTTTCTGGATAAATAGACGTCGTAAATGATTCTGTCTAGAAAGTATGTGGAAAAAGAAAATAAAATACCTGAAGAAAAATTATGCTTAGGAATAATTGTTAATAAATAGTTCTATTAAGCTATAAAAATTAATAACAACAAACTCACTGAAAATATAGTACAAGAATGATATGCTTCTTTTATATTTCTTGTTTTTTTATCTATGCTTATAAAATTAAAATTCCTAAGCAAACAATTCTGCAATCAAGTTTAATTAATTATTTTTTTGAATACTTTTGGTTTTATTTGGCTAATATATTTGTTAGCATAGGTATTGTTTTTTTCCCAGAAACTACATATTCATTATTTGAATTGGTCACACTTCAAAACAAATTATCTTTCAGCCGAATACCTAGACTTTCAAGTAATGCCTGATCAGCATTTTCATATCTTTCCTAGAAGATAATGTACATGTTACATAACTGCAAGTGTGGGCAGGTGTTTGAAGAAAAATTATGCGAGGAAAAATTTGAAAATTTATTCAAAAACAATATAGACCCGAATTTGTCTGCATATACTCCCAAACTATATATTTATTGTCGTAGAATTTTATTGAAAGAAAGAATTGAGCACGATCCGAAGCAAATAAGGTTTTTCTGAATGTGTATGTAACGTAATTTTCGTCTCCATTGCTTATACGTCACAACATCGCCAGATGTAAAACACACTGCTGCTGAATAAACAGGACGTGAAATAAGACTCTTAAAAGGAAATGGCAAGAGCGACTTCATGTAAGAAAGGGTGGACAAAAGTGAGTTGAATTCTATTTTATTCTTGTCCCGGGAGATGAAAAATGGAACAATAAATATTTTTGAACTATCTTACTTCTTTTTAGTGTGCAAATATAGATTTACATTCGACTATATATTACTATTTTCTTCTTAAAACATCTTCTGTACATATCTTTGTTCACTTATTCGTATAAATAGATAAATTCATGAAAAAATATATTTTTATTTATAAGCATGAATGTCACAATATCTAATGTTATGTAAATTTGAGTTTCAAACCTTTATTATTAAATGATAATAATAGTTTTTAATGCACTTCAAAACTAACTGTTATATCCTCGAGAATAGCTTTGATTCTAGAATCGTGAATATTATTATAACTTTTTCTACAATTATTATAATCTCATTAAACTGTGAAAACTTTTAGCTATAAAATCAGTCAAAATGTGGTTTTATAATCTATATTTGACTTTACATATTAAACATATTTTAGCTGCGTAAATTTTAATAATGAAATTCACTATTTTAAATTATTTATAAATTTTATATGCTCGATAGGTATATTTGAAATCTTAAAGTATACTCAGAAAAAAATGACTACTAATTAAATTTTCAATCTTTTTAAACAAAATAAGTTTGTTTCTTTTACTAAAAAGCAAAAGAAAATGCTTCAAAATGGCGTAGATAAAAATAATCAAAAGTAGAGAAAGCAAAAAATAACTTAATTGCTTTCATATAATATAGACTGATACGTCACATAACGGTAAAGTATGTGTTATACCCATGTTATAGCAGTAGAATTTAATGGTGCTGTAACACATATTGCATCTCATTATAAATAAATGTAGAAGATTCACAAAAAAAATGCGCAGAAATATTTTTTGTGATTTAAATTCTATAAAACAAGCTTTGAGAATAGGGAAAACAGTAAACTTTGTTAATTTTGTGACAGAAAAATGTAATTACTTTTTTTCCTTAAATTTATATGAAATTTCATGACTATCCAAAAAGAAACAACTATTCTGTTTCATAAAGATTTTCAAATTTTTGCAAGTATTATTAAATAAAAGAAACAAATGTTTTATTTTTAGAAAGAAATTATAATAATTAGGTACTTTGTTTCGTTATAAAAAAACTATTCAATACAAAAAATGTAAAGTAAATTAGAAAAATTTAATGTAAAGTAAAATATAAAAAAATAAATAAAGACTAAAAGAAATGAAATCAGATTTTTTAATGGAACTCATTTACTTGAAAACATGTAATTAAATATATTTTAAGTCGTTAAAATATTCTCTTTCTCTCTCATCTTAAATATTTTTCCCTCATCGTCTTCAAATATTTTCAAAAGGGCTGTTTTGTTTACTCACCAGAGTAGGTCCGTCCGCATATTTGGGCTTGCATGAAAAAACAACAAATATTAGCACAACATAATATCAGAGTAGTTATAAAAATGCTAAATTTACAGAAATAAGTGAGATGATAACTTAAAATGTAGTCTTAAGAGTTAATGAAGAGGAACTTTTAAGGTCTTTGAAACAACTGTACTCTATTTTTTGATAAAATCGCAAAAGCACAAAACATGTGATAAGCAACATATAACAATTTAAATTGAAGAGATAAATTAAAAAATATTTAAATACAAAAGCATTAAATTTTTTATTTTTATCAATATTTTTTACTTTCTATCTTGTTTTTTTTAACACATAAATTTCAGTAGCTTTTTTTTAATTTATAAACAAAATATTAACATTCGTGGGAAAAAATATCAAATTTATATTACTTTTGATTTTAAAAATTCATCCAATATGTGAAAAGAAAATGTAATCGAACTATAAATTATGCTCTTTATTAAATTTAAAAAGTTTAAATAATTGGAAATAAATATATTAATAATGAGTAAAGATAAAACTAAATATTTTATTAATGTTATTTATACATAAATAGTAACAACAATAATAAACATAAATAAGCTTCAAAAAGAAATAAAATTTTCTTTTTTTTCTTTTAACTGTCATAAATATTGTGACAAATGTTATTGACAGATTCTCAGTAGATTTATTTATTAAATCTGGCATGAGCATCTCAGACTTACAAGTTGGCTTTTGAGTGACACAAGTACCGTCGAAAAAAATAAATGAGTGCAATTTTAAATTTAAAATACTGTTATAGCCACAAATGCATCAATATTTCAGGTTATAAAGTAAGCAGTTCCACACACACACAAATTGAAAGAAGTTTTTTCTTATACATTTATTGATATTTATGTGATTAAAATATAGAGGAACGTGTACAAATTCCAATCATTTGCAGTCATAAATCTTTTTACATTTTCGTTGAAGATTTAAAAATGGTGTTCTTTTGCCGTAAAAAGTTGGATATATTTTACGGAAAACAGTACTCTGATATCATAAAAGAAACTTCTTATTTCAATATTTTTAAAAAAGCGGCTTGGTAATAGCAGAATTCATAGCAAATTAATTACTTTGACATCGTATGTATAACTTTGACATCTCAAATGTGTGAATTTGACATTGTTTCCATTTTCATTTTAAATATATTTTTGAGGAAAATATATTCTATATTCGTTTTAAGATACAGAAATGTATCGGTTTAAATCTATCGTCATTGTATTTATCTTCTTGAATATTACAATCAGAAAAAACACAAAATAATTTTAACTTCACTCATTTTATAGAATTAAAATCGATCACAAACTCTATAAATATTAATTTCAAAAGTCTTCCCAAATTGGCTTCAATAACAAAAAATCTGTGTCATGTCGTAAAAGTAATGATTATTTTACTATTATAGTATTGAATATTATATTTAATATTCTTAGAAAATATTTGTACATGTATAATATTGAGTAACAGATATAAACAATTCATAATTACTTCAATTTGCTAACTAAAATATGTGTGTTATGATTAAATTTAAATATACTCTTATTTTCATGAATAAATCAAAAATAAATGTTTAATGGCAAGAAAATAAATTCCCTGAAAAATGTTATAATTTTTAAAAAATACGAATAATATCTTTAATTACCACTGCTTGGTAAATCAATTATTTAACAAATCCTTTTAACTAGGCTTAATACCTAAATATTAAAACAATTACCCTTATACTGAATATATATATATATATATATATATATATATATATATATATATATATATATATATATATATATATATATATATATATATATATATATATATATATATATATCATATATATATATATATATATATATATATATATATATATAGATAGATAGATAGATAAGTAGATATACTGTTTCTCAAGGTAATAAGATGTAAATCATTATTATGGAAGGATTCCCTTTGAAGATTTCCAGCAACTGATGGAAAGTGCAAGATGGGAATTTTGACACTATATAATAGAGTCCTTTCATTCTAGAAAATCCAGTCCTACCATTGGAGTAAGGAAAACCCACAGCAAAAGAACATGAATAGTAATTTCAGAAGGTAAACTGCCAAATAATGAAAACTATTCTCATACCATAATGCAGCTACATTCAAATGTCTCCCTGATGTCAGAAATCTGACCAATAGTTGATTTTTTACAATAACTTCTCCAGAAATTATTTGAGAGACATGAAATTCAGACATGAGAGGCAACATTTTGTACTTACACAATGACGAAAGCATAATTTCGCAAAAAATGAATACAATCCATACAGTATGGAATCGAATTGAACTTTCACCATCGTTACGCATGATTGCCTATCCAAATGGAAGAATAGAAAGCAGATCTTCTTTGTTATGGGATATGCATTCCATCAATGCATTAATTGCTAAGCGCTGTCTTATCATATTCAGCATCATTATGTTCAACAATACTTGAGATAAGATTGCGCGTTCCATATTCAGCACCTATTTAAATGTTTGAATGTTATTTAGAAGATTTAATCATGCTGTAAATTTAATCATGTTGTAAAGGTGCCTGTATGCTGATCATAGGAATACGCTGGCCTGACCATACGAGGGATAACCTTACTTCCCAACAGTTGCTTAAAGTAAGAAACTGGCATAGCCACGTATTATTATCCACAAACAATGAAGTATGTTCCATACATGACTCAAAATAGACTCTTACTCTTGGAAGCATCACACTCTTAAAATAGGGATCTTTGGTTACCATTAAAAAGTTTCATTCACTTGTTCAGCACAATGCGTTCTCATAAGACAATTTCAGGACCACTGTAACGGTCTCTATCCACGAATTTACTTAGACAAAACAGTGTCCTGACCTCTATTCAAATCAACTGCCTTTGAGAATCATTTGTGCTACATAAACGACTCTCATACATAAAGCAGATATAACTCAGTTGAGGATATATCAAGATTTTGTATTCCTCTCATTATTCTAATTGTTGATGTCGATGACTAATTTTTATAGATTTGCCACATACAGAATGGTGGTCGAATAGTCCATTTTTGTGAATGAGTCTGGACAGGGTAAACCATGACATTAGTCCTCCCTTTGCTGTACACAGTTCCTGAGCAATGTCTCTGGTCGACTACTTTTGAGCTCTTTTCGACCGAAAGTTGATGTAAGGGGTGATCAAATGAAAGGTACGAAACAACGTAAAAACGTAAAAATTAAATATTTGCATATTCCGCCATGGGAGAACGTAGCAAGACATCTCGGGATGTAATTGGAATCTCTGGCTGGTTTCGGAGCATGTGCGGACGCCCGCGTGCACAGGAGAGAGCAGAGTCTCTTTTCAAAAGCGGTGTCCAAATGATGTGGCAGTCCGTATGAGAACAGGATGTCATTCGCGTTGCAATATTTGACGACTGAAGAGCACCGCGGTGTTATCCTATTTCTGATAGAGGAAGATGAGAAACTAGCGTCGTCACCTCCTCTTAAAATGTTCAAAACCGTACCGTTAGCAGGAAAGGTGTTGCTCACCGTCTTTTTTGACGTTTAAGGTCCGATAATTGTGGAATTCCACAAGCACAGAAAAACCATAAACTCTGATGTGTACTGTGAGACACTCCGACTCCTACGCAGGTCAATCAAGAACAAAAGACTGGGGCTGCTCACGAAGGGTGTGGTTCTACTCTATGATAACGCGCGTCCACACGTTTACAGAATCACACACATGGAAGTGGCCAAGTTCAAGTGGGAGACTTTGAGCCATCCTATCTACAGACCGGACATGTCACCCTGCAATTTCCATGTGCTTGGTTCACTGAAAAAACACCTGGAAGGGAAGCTCTTCAATTCGGACGACGTACTCACGGACGCTGTGAAAGACTGGATCTCGTCATGGCCACAGTAATTTTGAGAAAAAGGTATCATGCGGCTTGTTCATCAGTGGGATCGTTGTGCTCAAGCCTATGGTGTATATTTTGAATAAAGTCTATATTTGTACCCACCGTGTCGTTTCGTACCTTTTCATTTGATCATCACTTATATATCAGTCATCATGATATATCGATTGTTTTCCTGACGTGCCCACCAACAACCTTTCTAAAAGCTGCAACTATGGTATGAAAGGCTCTTTCAAAGCTCAGTTTCGTTAATTCTGAACTTTTCAGTTGCACTAATTTCTCTAAGCACTTTTCCCAGCTTTCCGGTTATTTTTTCCCCATGCGAATTTGTCCAAGTGATTTCTAGCCACATTTCGCGAAAGCACTCACTTTCACTTTTCTTTCATTCCGTTTCAGTCCTTTCTTTCATTGTAGTCTTGAACTGTGGTGGACTCGCACGTGTTTTGTGTACGCTCATGTCAACTGAGACATTTTGTTCCTGACATTTGCATGCACATGGCCTTTCTACTGAAATGCATGTGTAATGTGCTGATCAAAAATTTTTTTCTGCAATTTCATGGCTATCTAAAAATTTACTTTATTTCACACCAATGTCTGTGCCAAATAATTACTAATAACGATTAGAACGCTAAAGGCTTTGAGCTAATTTATGCAATTTCCTGGGACATAAATAGTTTTCTACTACAAAATTTTTCTTGATTTCTCAAAATACATTTTAGTTTTCCTCTGTAGCTAAAAAAAGTATCAAGAATTCACAAGCGATTGATGATCTGAAATACCAATATAATCTAGGTAATATATTGTGGTAACCATATGAAAATACACTTCCTAAAATTTGCTTTTGTTACCTAACTATGTTTCAAAGAAAACCATTTCGATATGTGTATAGATCATTGCACCAGACGGTTTTCTTATATTTTTTCCACTATTGCAAAATATATTTTTTTACCTCTTAATAGTTAGTAAATTATGCACTTCAATCGAAATCATTATAAAAGAAATCTTCTATCATGAAAACTACAAAATGTCAAATAAGGTTCATTGGCATTTATACTCGTATAATAAGAAAGAAATGTTTTTATTGAAAATATCGTTGTAAGCATAATATGCAGTATAAGTCATTAGAAGTCCAAAAACGAGAAACTTTTGTAAAGTTCTTTTTTATTTTTGGTTTCATTTAAAAAGAATGGAAACTATACTTTGTATAAGTTAACTTAACACAGCAATACACCAATGAAAATGAAATAAAAAGACGTAATATTATTAGAATGAGTATGCATTTCTAAATATAAAAGAATGCGTTTTAATAATGCGTACAATGATTTCAAATAAAACAATCCTCAAATGAAAATTTAATTTATTTACGATTAATCAAGGGAAATGGATGTTTTTATGAACTACATAAATAAGCAACTTTATACTTTTAATATTTTCTTGCATTCAATTCTAAATTATTTCTCTAACATTTACTTAATTCAGAGTAATCATTCACACTCAAGTTACACATCATTATAATTTATATTTTCTTAGCGCAGGTTTTCAATTTTAAGAATTAAATTAAAATTAATGTATGCAATAATAGAATCAGATTTTGAAGGTTTTAATACTTTGTCACACTTAATTTCGAATATGAATTGATTCCAATTCACACAATGATGCCAAATAGAAAATCTATATTTAAAATATTGGTTCTATTGTTAAATTCACATAGTTATGGCCAATAGAAAAAATAAAATTGTGATAAGAATAATGTAAGGCGACAAGTTTTGTGACTATAATATGCGTGTGCAAAATATTCTAAATAATTATTTTTCAAGATATGAATTCTATACAAGATATTCCTATTAATATAGAATATATTTTAAATAATATATTATTTGAAAAATATTTCTTAACATATGATATTGGAAAATAATGAATTCTATATTTTCTTAAATGGATTCAATCAAGCATTTATGGATTTTTTTGTTATATAAATCTAAACTTTACATTTTATTTAAAATAAAAGCTTTTAAAATTTTATTTCGACTCAAAAAATTGAATATTTAATTTTTTCGAGTAAATTGAATTAGTAAACAAATTAAATATTATATCACAATGAAATATGATACTAAATCTGTATTAGATAATTAGATTAATGCTTTTATTGAAGTAAAAGTAATTAAAATTGTCATTATATTAATTCTAAAACATAGTAAAGGTGTCAAAATACAAGACGGAGAAAAATTATTCTAAGCTAGAAATTAAATCTTTAAGGCATACATACACTAAGATATGCAAAATTATTAAAAATAATCATCAAACTTAAATATAAAATAAATATTTCATTGTTACGGTTTTATTCTTTGTTGTTATTATTTAACAAAAAATATTTTATAATGCATAACATTTAATAAAAGCTTCTTTGAAAATATTAAGAGTTTTAAAATGTCGAATTTATTTGTTTATTTTTTCCTGATCTAAATTTAGGAAAATATTTTTTAACATTTTATTATTAGAAATCAAATTTAATTGTAAGAAAAAAAATGAAAATATATTTCAAATTTATCTCTGTATGAAACAAAATGTTTGATCCTTAATACGAACTTACATTTGATATTTCTGAAAAACTAAATCAAAAATTATTTTGATAAATTGTATTTGATGTATCCTAAGCTCTATTTAAGAGAATTGCTTTAAAAAATTATTACTTTTCATCAGGATTTAAGGTTTTATTGAATAAGTTAACAAGATTTGAAAGGTTTTTACTGACAAAAAAACATACTTTATTAAAAATCGAAAATATTTTTATAATGATATTTTTATCAACATTTAAATTTTTATAAGTTTAGAAAAAATATAGATTTAAAATACTTTTCTTTCATTAGCTGAACTATTGATTATCTGGATATTTTTTGATATTTTAAAAAATTGATATTATAGATGAACTCTTTTATCCTTTCTTTAAAATTTGCTATTTTACTAAATTAGTTTTGTCTCACATTTAAAATTCAAAATTGAGATACATGTATTTCTATTTTTAGTTTTAATTAAACTGAAAATATGTAAATAATCAATAGATGTATAGTGTATTTCATATTTCTAGTTTATGACAGAAAATGAAGATTCTTCTTTGCTTACTGGACATAAACATCTTTGTTACAATGGAATATAACAGACTTTTATGAATCACTTTTTATTTGTGTTGGACAAAGAAATACTCTGTTCATAAAAGGAGAGTTTCAGAATATTTATGGGTACCCGACATTCCTGTGATATAAAAAATCTAATTCAAACAGCAATAGGAACTTGTTTTATATAACTACGAAGTTTGCTGCCCGGAATAACTTGCACTTAGTTACTGAATATGTCTAGTCAAAAATCAAAATTACATATTTGCATACTGTTTTCAGGTATTTTCCTGACTACTTTAGCAAAAAGGATTTAGAGCCTGTTTATGGAGTGGAAACAAAATATGTACCTCGGATTCCTTTTATCATTTATTCTTGTTTCCAAGAATAGAATGTGGATGAAATTCAAACAGAGAGAGAGAAAAAAAAAAGAAATTTCCAATATCATGTTAACAGAATATAATATATTCACGTGTTTGTATAACCAAAAATATTATAGATACTTACTAATTTCAAATGGGAGTTCTGTAGAAACAATAGACGTGCATATTGTTTTTTCTTCATTTCTCAAAAGGGTGAGATAGATGCAAGAAATTATTTAGAATTAGAAGAAATAAATTATTTATGTGACATGAGTTTCTAATTTGTAAGAAATTTATTCCTTGATTTAAAAAATGCTTATGAAAATTATTACAATTCAATTTAAAAAATCTGATGCATTCACAGCTCTTATTCTTAGTGAATCCAAATTATTATATATTATATTCGTGGGTTCGGTGTAGAAACTGGTACCCATAGATTTTGTAAGAAAATTGACGATAAAATTAAATTTCTGGTAACCTTGATATTTTCAGTGTTTTAACTAACGCAGCGTTGGCATTTTTATTCCCATTTTAATGCCTATCTTGGCGTCAAAAAATCGCTAAAATTCAAAGATTACCCGTAGCTAAACTTTTAAAGTATTCCTATATGCTGAATCAAATTATTGCATACATTATGCTTTTAAAAGTTGATGATTTTGGTCACGCAGTAAGTAAATTATGTTTAATTGTCAATTTGATTAAATATATAAATTAATTATATAATTGACTTTTGTATAAATATTTGATACACACAAAATCCCTCGAGTGAACAATAATTATGTATTCTGGGACGCTTTAAAATAGAAGAGTGTGATTGAAATTGGCTAAAACTCGTACAAAAAGACAGTGATTCGTATAAAGAAATCTAATTGTAAAATGTACAAATAGAAGAATTGAAATTACTGTTTAATACATTTCTAAAATAAATTTTTGTAATTTTATCATAAGAAAGCAACATGCTTTACATGAGCGTATGGTGAGTGGGACTTTCTAGTTTTCATTTCTGGTAATAATTATTAATATTTATTTCTGATTATTTACTTCATTAGAATATATTATAAAATTCATAAATATTCCAAAAAATATGATTTATATGCTATATTTAACATTATTCTCGTTTTTTCTTAATTATAATTAATAACTTTACCTTTATATAACATAAAATGAATAATTATAGTATTTTATATACTTACAATTAATATAATGATAGAATAGTATGCAGTTAAAATGTTTTTAACGAAGCCAGATACACATTTGAATTAAATTTATTAAATTATTCATTTAGGCAGTTTAAGCAAATTTTTGCGATTTAAATAACACGAACCTTGGAGAAGTTTACAAAAATATTTAAACAGATGAAATCAATAATCTATAAATATTATAAAACATTTGGAAAATTATTTATGATGAAAATATATGTTGCTTATAAATATTTAAATTATTCTAAACAAAACCAGATTTATTTGGTTGTCATAACACAAAAATGTATTAATATTACAGAAAATGAGTATGGGACTTAGAATATAAAAATAAATGCAATAAAGCTGAAATTTTTTTATTACGTTCTCTAACCAATGCATTTTTAATGTATATTATGATTTATAACATTCTTTTTATGAAATGAATTCAATATTTAAAATCAAATATAACATAAGAAATTATTGCAGTAAAAGTGTATAAAATTTAATTAGATAATGATGGTATCAAAGGTATTGCGATGATTTTTATATCAAACGCCATTTTTCGTAGATGTTTCGGCAGTTCTTTCGAAATTTATAAATTTATTATTTTAATCATTTTTTATTTGCTTTAATTTTCTTGATTTACAATTTTTAACATTTGAAGCCATTGCTTTCATTTCACAGATTATATATTTGCTTAAAGAAACTGTCTTATTTTCTCGTATGCATTTTTTTTATTTTAAAAATTATCGCTTGTTTTTATACAATTTTTATAGAAATTATCATTTATTTTTATAGAATTTTCTAGAAACTATCGTTTATTTTTATAGAATTTATAAAAAAATTATCTATTTTTATAGAATTTTTACAGAAATTATAGTTTATTCTTATGGAATTTTTAGAGAAATTATTGTTTATTGTCTTATAGAATAGCTAAAATGCTTTTCTTGGTGCATTTACTACTTTTGTTTCAGTGGTTTATAACTTATAATATAAAGAATGACCAAGTAATTTATGAATGAAATATTTATTTCTAAACACTTAATTTTAATTTATTTTTACGTATATTTTTTATCATTTGACACACTTGTATAAGCAACCTATCGATTATACACATAATTTATTTCAAATTATTACCAAAATATATTAACTATTTTAACCAACCAAATAAGAAAGTTTTTTATTCTAACTTTTCCCTATAAAATACGTTATTTTGTAAAAACAGTATTCAAATGAAGAAATATTAAATTATAGTCAATCTTAAGTCACACTGTTTTAAAATTATTTTAACAAAGTATGAAATGAGTTTCTAATTTCAAAAATCAAATAAACATGCTGTGTAAAAGCATTTTTGTCACTTTATTATTATTTCATGCGCATGAGTTCAGGTGTTTTCAGACGGTGATAAAGCAGATGGTATTAGTGATTAGGTGAATGACATACATGATTAAGCGGATGTCACCTGCGATGATACGGGTGACCAAGAAAATTACATCAGTGATTAAGCTAATGAACGATCAATGTTTAAAGCTGTTGACATCGACCATGCGAATTTCTGTAAGCAATTTTAGAAATTTTTTTTTTACATTCTCACTTTTCAACTATAGTCGGAGCCTGATTAGAAAACTTGACATTTTTCGTCATCATTTTAATTTGAGTTAATTCTAATGAGAAAAAAACTTTCTTTACAAAGAATATGCATTAAATATGAAGTAATTCATATTACATGTTTTCTGTAAAATGTTGTTGTCACTTATGATACTTGGACAAGCCAAGCTCGCTATGCCGTAAGCTAGGCGATTTAAGTCCGTAGGGCGTATGTATACATGTGTGTAAGCATTACATAAACCTTAGTAGCATAGTGGTTAGGACATCGGCTTCCATCCAGAAGGTTGGAAATTCGATTTCCGATGCCTTCAAAGACCCACCGAGTACATGCGATATACGTGCTCATTAAATCTGTGGAATCGAAAGTCCTGTGATCGGTCGTTGAGCAATTACCATGGATCTAATAGTCTGGAGAAAATTTCTTGCCTCTTCAGATCAATGTAAATATCGAAGTGTATCCTCTGGTGGTGCCATCTATCGGATGAGTTTAGAGCAAAATCGTATTTTCATCTCCCTTGTGTTCTGGTTAAATGAAAGACGCCCCCCACTGACTTAAATAACCAGTGTCATAGCGAGATTGTTTTGTCCAAGTGTTATAAGTGACAACAACAACAAAGATTACATTGTGTATAAGCAGTAGCATGAAGTAGCAACCTTATTTTGCTAACACATCTCGCAAATGCGCTATTTTATAAAACGTTTTGGAAACCAAAATAGGAAATAGTTAAAATGAGAAAGGCTGACATTTGAATAAGGAATAAATTACAAATCGTCAGACGAATTGAAACAATTTAATCTCAAGAACAAGTTGCGAACCACTTAAATGCTAATATAGGATGCCAAGATTGAAATCTACTCAAATGAGATTGATACCCATGAAAAAGACGGGATAAAGATCATCGAAGACCAATTTAAAAAATTCTGTTGATTGTCATAAGCATTAAGAGTGCAACTATCATTTCCTCAAATGTCAGGGAAACACTCAAACTTACAGTACTACAATTTTAAAATATGAATATTTAACAAATGATAATTTTTAATCTCTCAGTTAAAATTCATATTTATTCCACTTTATTGTTTTATGACAATCAAATATTCGTATCCATTCATACAATACTTAAGATAACAAAAATTCAAATACATATTTCGTGATATTCACTGGTTTAATCAGAAACTTTAATTAGAGAAACAATCTATATTTTAATATCAGTAGTTTATTATGAACGCCATATAATGCAGAGAAAATGTTATCATCTTAGTTTTCGATTGAGTTAAATGCCATCCAAACATACAAAAAAGATGTTTGATTCTGTTGTTACTTAACAGATTTATGGATTTGTACGAACTGTACAATGCTATTATTGCTACTATTTCAGAATTTTAAGTGAAAACAAAATCTGCATTCAAGAATGTCCTTTATTACATCTTCAAATTTTTCTCAATATTTCATAGCGTATAAAAATATCAGCATTAATACGTTTAAACAGGAATCAGAAAGGAAAGGTTTTATTAATGAGTCTAAGTACTGTTAGCTTTATATAGCGAAACACTATTTTATTTCAGCCAGTAGGTAACCTTGACTGCTTTCCTATGAATGCATACTATCATTGCTATGGCTTAAAGACTCATATTATAAGCCGATATCCATTTTACAAATGTTTTTTCCAAGCTACTTAAAAATTAAATTCTTTAACATTCTGTAAGGTTATGCAATTCGTGGCACAGATGCTGTATAATCCCGGATGTTAAATTCTGATTTTGTTGATTTTTTAAGTGGATTTTCTTATGTATCTATAGCAACTTGTTTTTTATTACGTCAAAGAAGATGCGTCTACAAGAATTATGCAGAAAATTTTATTTTGGCAACCCTATCATTTACGCCATCACGTACGTCACAATACGTCATCTTGACAATATTTCTTCAAAGCAGCCAGGTATCCTGAATGCATCTGGCAACCAGGTTTTTATTACGTCATAGAAGATGCGCCTATAACAATTAAGCAGAAAATTCTATTTTGGTAACCCTAGTATTTACGTCATCGCGCACATCAAAACGTCATCTTGGCAACATTTCTTCTTCACCAAACTGATTCCCAATTTGGCATCCTGGATAATACGACATCTGTTTACCTATTCGTTAAAAGTTACAACAAGTGGATATCTTGAAGAATGTCCACAAAATTTAAAATTTATCTTCATAGTCTATTAAATGCTATTGTCATTTCATTTAAATTTTTCACCTCTAACTGAAAAAATTTAACAAATGAATCAGGCTCCGTCTACGGAAGAAGAAGAAAAAAAAAACGCTTATTGTATGTTGCATTATCTAAACAAAGTTAAAAGCGAGACAGAAGCATAAACGTGCTAGTGCAGCCAAGTGTTAGGGATAACATATACCTCAGAGATAGTTCTCAAGTGGCGCTCGTAAGCCACTGAGAATCGTGGAATTGGTCTTGCGATTCCCGAGGTTTCTCGGTCCACTTGGTCCTGGATGGTCGCACAAGTTAAGAAAAGTAAACAAGAAAGTGTTATTTAAGAAGCAATAATATATTTGAAGCAGCTGAAAGGCAAAGATTAAGGAAACAAGTTCAAATGAGGCTCTAATTTTCGATTTGAAAATCGGGAACTGTCTAAGTTATTAAAAATACGTTACGTTATTAAAATATTTTTCTGAGGTTAACTAATGTAGTTTTCTACACACAAAAATTACTATTAATTTTACTATAATATATAATCATATTTTTTAATAACTGATATCATAGAAAGGTAAAAAAAGTTTTATTAACATTGTAGATCTTTTATTTATATTTTTAAAGAATAAATAAGTAATATATTTTATTAAAAAACTTTAAGAAAATAAGTATGTATTTCTGAACATAAGATCAATATTTTTACCTAGCAAACTTCTTCTGTTTCCGAGAGAATATGGTTAAAAAAATAGAAGCAATTCGTCAATATTAAATTAACTTAAATTAACATTTTCGGCTATTTTCCTGTACGAAATTACTTGTAATATAAAGTCAGTAGTTTTTGTTACTTTACCGGTTCTCAAATATTTTTTAAAGATGATCAAAAACAATAATGCCTTTACTCGAACATTAAAATTTTGAAAAGATATAGATTTAATAAAATGATAGACAAATATATGATTATTTATAGCTCATTTGTAATTCAAAACATTGAAATTAAAAAAAAAATAATGAAAATATTCGTTTTGTGCGGAAATATTCGTGTGCTAAAGATATCTTAAAAATTAGACTTATGTCAATATAAAGAAGTTATTTAAATATATTACTTCCAGGGCTTATGTAAACGTTTGTTATTCTTTTTAAATATTATTTGAATGTAAATAATGAGGATGATGTAAATTACCTTTATCGGCCTTTTGATATTTAATACTTCGGCGTGCTTCTTCAGTATTGAATATGGAGCATGAAGTTTAAGAAAATATGTTTTCCCATCCTGAGACAGCTGTAAAAAATCAATAAAAGTAGGTAAACATTTTTATGAGAGATGCATTTATAGTTCTAAATCGAAACGAATAAAAAATTATTAAAAGGGAAAATTTTTTATCGAATACACACTCATATTTAATATTTGGTTGATGTTCTGTTTCCTCTTTTTGAACACGAGAGCTAATAGGACCAGGACACAGCGAAAAAAATATATTCCAAATAACTACGAGCTGCCCAATTCAACGAACCTATGAACCATTTAATTGAATACCACAAGATTAACTATTTAGTTGATTGTTCAATACTTACGTTGAAATATAGAAAATAGTAAAGGTTTTCCTTTATTTAGAATTAATGTGATTTTGACGCAATTTTTGTGTTGTTTCTCTAGATTGGTTGAGTGGAACACAAATTTGTAATAATTATATATATAACACAATTCCATTATAGTATATCATTTTCTACCCAATAACATCAGATTTCATTTGATCATTGGTCGATATTACCAGATATCGACCATTGATCATTGATATTATATGTCCAACGTATAGAAATCGTTTTACGATTACGTTTTTTTGCTGTAACATATAGTGTGAATCTTCACGATTGTCGTTTTAATTTCTGTTACTGGTTCATTAACATGTTTTGTGTAACAGTTTGGTTGCTCTGAAATTATTTCTTAGTCAAAAATTCAAGCGAAATCTATAAATGTTGTTTAATTTTCACAATAATTGATTATTTTTCTTTGCAGCAATTGATTATTTTGGTTCAATATGGACAACAGCCTACTACAACTCAGATGTCACTTTCAGGTACAAAACACAAGCATTTTAACAATTTTGTGAAATTTTGTGTTTGTTCAGTAATTAGAACGATTTATTCACTGACACTGTTATTACTTTTAACAGACTTTGTAAATTTTTTACCCGTGTTTATTTTGATTTATGAACCAAATTGGCTTCTAGATTGTTTACATTTATGCAAGTATTTTATAGATAAATGCTATTGTTGTATATTGTGTACTATATAAAAATTCTTTTTTTTTTGCTAAAAAAGTGCAATTTTGTACATAAAGTTGTTCACTTTATTATTCCAAAAATTTTTTAATATAAAATAATTCGATTTATAGTTCTGTTTTTACTCAAGGTTCTTCTGTTAACATTATCTTCTTTTTATTTAAGTATTATTTTCTAATTTTTTAATTAATCGTATTTGTTTTATCATGAGCGGCTTTGAATTCTCTATTATCTTTCTGATTTATGAATATTCTCAAAATAGTCTATTCTTTCCTGACAAAAAAAGTTCATTTCATAGCGTTGTTGTTCGATAATTAATAATTAATTTATTTGATTATACTCCTTATTTACTTCTAATTTTTCATGATAAGAAATTTTGATTAGAATTTCAAATAAATATCTTTTTTATGAATAAAACATTATATATTAACATTTTTATGAAATTTTCTCATCTAATTTGCTTATCTTAATTATTACTTTGTGTATGCAGACTACAGATTGAAAGCCACTGTAGTCTATTTTAGTTAAAACGAGCTTTATTGAGAAATACGTTTTAATGAAAATTGTTAATCATGAAAATTATCTTTACATTACTTCTTGAAGGAAAATCCAATTGTCTTAATAATTAGGGTGCATAATATTTTTCTTCGAATTAGTACAATATGAATCATTCACTTTTATAAAACTAAAATTAATACAATAAAATTTAAAAATGCATTTTATCTTGGATTTATTAAAGCACAAACAATATATGAAATGAGAAATTAGAAAAATTGGTTTGAATGATTAACTTGTGTTTATTCCAAAAAAATTGCAATGAAATTTAGTTTCCCTGATTATCTATAAAAGAAAAAAACTTCTGCTTTTGATGCTTTTATTCAAAATAATTTTTTATAATAGCAAACGGTCAAAATGTTTTACAATTTTCAAGCATTTAAGGACTAATTTGTTAAAGAAAAAAGTTTTAAAACATCCTGTTTAAGTATTGCCTATAAAAAATATTATGAACTAATGGCTTTCAAATATATTGAATTTGCATTTGAAGAAAAAACTGTTAGTTGTTATTTTGTATTGCTTTTCTTTGCTTTGAATTTGCCATACATATATGCAAGCAAGAGTTAATTCTGACGAATTCCCAAGAGTTAATTCAAAACAATTTATGTTATAAGGGAAATGTTTTGATAGGTAAAAAATCATCCCATAGATAGTGATGAAAAGATTACTTACCATATTTGCGATTGGATCTAAACAAAATTACATAACATTTTATGTATGCATAAAATAGAAAACCAATACATTTTCATAATTTGCAAAATTAAATCTGAGATTATAAATATTTTATAAATGAAAATTTTATCGAATATTTACAAGCAAAATATGATGAAGTAACTGTAACGCTTTTAATATTTTGATATCAGTGCTATAGAGTTAGAAACTTAACATCTACTTACCAGAAGAATGAATATATTATGACTTAAGATGGAAGTCTAAGAAATCTAATCATATAAATATTAACAAATATTCAGACAAAATTAGAGGCAAAACATTAATAGTTGTAGATTCGTCATGAAAGAAGCGATATGCAAGCACATGGCATCTTTAAGGAAATTTATGAATTAAAGGTATTGTTAAAATTTCAATAATCTAAACACGCTACAGCTTGAAAGAATTTGGCATAAAATAATATAAGTGGAGTAAGATTTAAGGTACCTTAATTTTTTCGTTACTCACATAAGAACGGAATTCGTATTTGAAAGGGTTATTCGGGAACTTATAAAATTTAATTTGGATTTTCATCTAGAGCATTTTTGACTAAAGTAGGGGTTTTATTACATTTTAATCACTTATCTTCTCAATCAATTATTAGAAAGTTAAGAAAAAATTTTAAAATCACAAGTATGAAGTATATTTAGGATCGTTTCAAATCAACAGAAATTTTGTGAATGCCTTATGAAAGGTTTTAAGCACATGAAAGATTGCAGTACATAACATAAATTAAATTAATATTTCATCAATAGACGATACATTAAAAATTTTTACAATGGATTATTATAAAAAAATAATGAAAACGACGTATGCTAAAAATATACTATTTCTTAAAAAACAGAAACGTTTTAAGCATTTCAATTATAAAACAGCAGTAATTTTTATACGGATGTTTCTGAAATGTTTAAAAATATTAATTTAAAAGTTTAATGCTTATTCGGTATGACAAAAAATTCCGAGAAAAATAAAAATAATAGGATAAAAATTCTAAAATTATAGAACTTATAAAATTATTGTAGTATAGAATTTGTTATATGTTAATTAAACCACCATATTGGTGATTTAAAAATTTAGGATTTTTATTTGAACTAATCTGAGTATAGTTCCTGTATTTAGATTAACAGAACTTGTTTGACATTGTATTAATCTAAAATATTTGGAAAACAACTTATTCCTTACTAACTTAATATTTTATCATTAAGGAATTTTGCACTTTCAATAAATTAGATTGTGTACTAAATATATATACGTCATTAAAGAAACATTAAACCTAGAATTACTTAAAATTTCGAAGAGAATTTTTTTAATTATCAACATAAAAATATTTTATGCTTGGTTAATAGAAAACAACTAGTTATTTACAAATTTATAATTAAAAAATTACATTTATTTTTAGGATATTAAGACAGAAGTTTTATTTTTTACCCTGTTTTATTTAAATTGTTATCCCTTTCTTTACTACAACAAAGTAAAATTTTCAAAATATTTATGATATAATTTTATGACTGAATTAAGGAATTGTATTAACAATTACATCAAATACATAATGTAAGATTAATCAAATTAATATAATTGTTTTTATATTGTTCAAACAAGAAAGATAACAAAAATATCTTAAAAACAAATTTACTTGGGACACGTGAAATATTATAATAGAAAATAATTGAAATATAGAGTTTATCAAATGAGTAAAAATTTTAGAGATAAATATTTTCAGGGGAATTAAACTTTTATACATAAGTACAAATTTTATGTGAAATAGATAATATATAATTACTGAAAACATAGCTTTAATCACATTTAATTTTTTTTTCTTTACTATAAAAGTAAAATAATTCAAAAGGTGTCGTGTCTACTTAAAATAAAGAGAAAATTTAAATTACTGTTATCACATTAAGCACTATGCTTCATTCATTAATCTAAATTGTCCTAAGAAAAACCGGTAATTGCGATGCTCCTTTTTTTCTAATAAAAACTGATTTTAAATAGAATTTTTTCGTCACTAAGCATTTAAAGTACGATTTTTAATGAATATTTAATCGAGTCTTTTAACCTATTTCTTAAGCACTTGTTCTATAAACTATGGAAAAAGTGGTGATTTACGCAAAATATGAAAGATATTTCTTAACAAAAATTTCTGATTATAAGATAAATTTATTTATTCTAATGGGTTTTTTTTTTAAAATTTGTACATATTCTTCTTTAAATATCATTTGAAGTAATAGCAAGAACCGCTTGATTTTTGTTCACTAAAATATGCTTGGGAACCAATAGTTGTTCAATAGCTATGAATAAAAGAACGTCATTTCTTAGAAGCATTTTATATTTAGATGTAATAAAGCAAAATGCCACAAAACGCAGTTAATATTCATATCAAATACTTATATGTATATTCAATGTGTAAACATATATATAAAGTATACTTAATTTCTATCTTGCGATAAAGGTATAAATTAAGAGTGATTGATACAAGTTTGTAAATTTATTACATTTATTTAATTATCTTTAAATTTCAAAGAGCAGCACTTCATAATCAAAAACGATTTTTTATGGTTTTTATATAAACAACTGTCATCTGAATTTGAATTTGCCAATATTTCTTTTCCTCTATTTATTTCCTATATTTAGTATTATCTATCACTAATTTTTATTATAAATTCGTTAAAGAAATAAGCATTTTGAATTTTGCTAAATTTAGAAAATGTTAAACCACCGTAATAGACATTTTTCAGTTTTCTATTATTTTATTTTGTTAACTCTAATAACAAAAATAAGAATTACTGCTTAACTTTTTAAATTAATGTGTTTTTCTAAAGATTCATTCAGAAATTTCCTCGAAAAGGAATAAATTGATAAATTATATTTAATTTTTGATTATGTTTATATTAAACTGAGAACTGAGCCACATATTCATGTATAAAGAATAAAATTTAGTTTAACAAATCTTTGATATAAATTCATCTCTTTGCAGTTAAGTCCCATTTTCAAATAAAACAGCTGATTTTCAAATTAATGAATACAGTAAAACCTCCATGAAAACGATCTCTTTTAAATCATGATTATCTAATAAAGGTAATCAATATTCTCCATTATTGTCAATTTTATATCTAAAAGATTTATAAACTTCTCTACATGTAATCTAAAAGATTTATAAACTTCTCTAAATAATTGCCATATTTACATTCTCCAGTTTATATCCATCATCCTAAAACTTAATTTGAAAAGAAAAATTGCATAACTTTGAAAAAATGATATGAAATATTTAAAATTTGTTAAAATTTTAAAGCCAAAGAGTAATTTTTAAAATGTTATAAAATTTATCACACATTCATCCACGTGGGCATACATACTGCATGAATATTCATGCAAACTTCTGTATGAGTGTGTTTATTTGTCACATTATTATCATACAATATTTAATTAAAAAATTCCTTTAAATATCACGCACTTTATTATTTAATTAAAATTCACTTAAATGAGTATTTTTTAGAATTTATATTTTCGACTATAAGAACAGAAGATAAGGGGCAAGCATTAAATATCTTTAGCCCATGATGAAAAAAGTTTTCATCCGTGATGAAATTAAAAGTATACATACATACAAATGAAAAAAATTCGTTACGAATTTTAGAATGATTAAGATGTTTGAAAAAAAAAAACAAGAAACAAAATCTTCAACAATGATAGTGAATGTCAAGCCGAATCTTAATTTTTTTTCCTTAAAATTAATTAATGTATTCTGTATCTCAAGTGCAAATAGGTTCGCAGTTTAAATCAAGAAGTTTTTAATCGTAAAAAAAGAAAAACTTCTTTAAATACTGACTTTAAACTCCTATATTAAACAAATGAAAGAGTATTCACACTTCATTTTTCTTTTATGTGAGATAAAGTAATTGACTTTTGGAATGATTTTTTTTTTAAAAAATGAAGCATATTGAAGTTTGACAATTTTGAAAATCCCGAACTCAAACCACATCCTAATATTGCATTCTGGGAAAATATTTATAGACTGCAAGTCATGCTAAAATATCCAAAAGGAAATAAATTTCATTCATTATGAAGAAATGGATCTAATTCAAAGTGAAAGGGTCGATTATTTCTTTGTTGATTAATAAGAGACAATTCTTTGCTTTAGTCAAACTCATGCATGATGATAGACATTGGAGAGAATGTCTATTGTCTGTCATCGTATAATGTCTATCATCATACTAATGTTTATTATCATACTAATGTCTCAATTATCATACTAATATCTCAATTATCATACTAAAGTCTATCATCATATTAATGTCTATTATTATACTAATGTCTATCATCATGCAAAAGTTTGGCTAAAGCAAATAATTGTTTCATACTAATCAACAAAGAAATATTAGACACTTTCACTTTTAAGAGCACCCATTTCATTATATATTTAATGAATCCTTAAAATACAACTTTGATTACGAAGCTAAAATTAGAACTAATCAGATATGTTATTAGAAATGGGCATTGCTTAAAATAATGAATGAATCTTTGAGTTACTGTCTTGTTCGAAATTTTCATTTAAAAATCAAAGAATTTTTAAGCAGATAAGACATGACGTATATAATATCTCTTTTTATTCCTTCAGCATACAATAAATATTATCATTGATGAAATAATGATCGTCCAAGCTTCTGATGGTAAATCTGGATTACCAAAAAAGTAATAAATCAGAATTTTTCTAAGGAAATTTTAATATAAGTTTAATTTCCAAAATAAAAAATTTCAATGTTTAAAATTTTTTTAAAATGAATTTAAAACATATCCGTATGTAATACCTTAACATCTCAACGAACCTTGAAAATAGTCTTTATTTATATTCTTTAAGTATAAACTTTTAAAAATTTAAAATAACCCCACTAGCATATATATTCTTTTTATTAAATTAAATATCCCTGTATTAGAAATTTGAGCTGTCATATTCAAGAAAAAAGTTATTATATAAACTATATCGTGTAATCATTTATAAATATCTAAATGCATATTACATAGTTATGAAAACATTCCAGCAATTAATCAAATGATATTATAAAACGTGATAAAATTAATATAAAAGTACAAAAAGTGAAATTGTATTACATAAATGTTATTAATTTAATAGGAGTTTAGTGGTATTTTTATAAATAAAAGTATAATAACACTTTTTTATGTAAACAAATATAATGTAGCTTTTATTAGGTAATAAATTTATTTTTCCATGAATAAAGCTCGATAAAAAGCGAAGAAAATTTAGGGAATATAAATGTTGATAATGAACATTAAGACAATGCTCTACGTCAAACTGGATTCCTTAAAGAAAAACTAAGAGACTATTTGAAGACTATTCCGGAGGATAAGCTTCATTGCAGAAGAAATTTACGACATAAACAGCAGTTTCCTGTAAGAAAACTGCCGGAATTATGAGCTTTTCTCAATGACTAATTGCCCCCAGAGTTTCCTAAGCATTCACTGTTCTCTGCTATTTAACATTCTCCGGGAATATTTTCTCGGTTCTTGAAATGCTTTTGGAAAACTTTTCCAAAATCTTTTCCAATTGATGGTTTTTTTATTAATGATGAATCTTCTGAAGCATTAGATGGCGTAATTGATGGAAAGTTTGTAGAGAAAAGTGTTTTCGTGGGCAAAAGCTAGCCCCTATTTAAGTCCCGTACATAGTAACTAGTAGCAGAAAAGTCATTTGTTAAGGATTATAGATTGCACAAAAGGAACTTTGATGCAAAAATAAAAATAAAATTGATTCTGTTGCTATTTCATTTATCCTTAATACTACAGGTTTAAGATATTCAAGTCAGAGACTCTGCAAAATAAGGAAACTTAATGTCACAAACAGCATTTTGCTGTTATAACATATTTTCTGCTTAGAAAATAAAACACGCACATACATGTTTGAAAAAAAACTGTGATGCAATTGGTGAATATCATTTTACTCTTCTAAAACAAATGTGACGAATGCCAAAGTGTATTTGGCATCTGATTCAGCAATTTAGAAATCCTGCATAACAAAATGATTGGCTCTAGTTACTAAGTGAAATTTTTCAATAGTTACAAACTGTGCAATAAGATAACAAGAAGAAGATTCGGTTGATAATTTCCCATAGAAAATTCAAATTTCCAAGTTTTCTTTAACAAAATCTGTTCGTGATAATCGTCATATGACATTCTGAAATTATTAGATGTTTCAAGTTTTTATGTTGATAAAATGTATTCCATGCTGATGTCATCGCGGGGTTTATCATTAAATCTTTATATGAGAGAGTCATTCTATTTCTATATGGTGAACCATACAATAATCAACAAGTATATGTCAGAAACTCTTCTTAAGTTAGTAAAAATGCTATTAATACTTCTTACCAACCATATTTATTTATTGATATAAAAAAATCAAAATAGTCAATTTATATATATATATATATATATATATATATATATATATATATATATATATATATATATATATATATATATATATATATATATATATATATATATATATATATATATAATTTTCAGTATATAATAAATAATCTCAAGGTGTAACATCAATAAAGGATAACACATACATTTATTAAATTCAAACATAAAAATTATCAGTATTTTATGTTTGTGTTCAAGCAAATTAATAAAAAAATCAGGTGTTTTATTAACTTGACTTTGGTTCTTCTGATAACCATTTGCAAGATCATTAACAAAAGCAAGTCGGAGATATTGCTTTTTCTTGCTGGAGACGTTATAAGGTATAAAACGGGAGTATCAAATCAGTTAAGTCATATTCTATTGAAGATAATTACTATTTCGAAATTATAATTTTTATTCTTATTGATAAATAGCTAGAAACCCGATGGCTCAGTGGTAGAGTTTCCCGCTCACAAGGCACAAGTCTGAGGTTCGGTTTTCCTGCTGAACGAGGATCACTCAGCATTTCCTCCCATTAATGGGTCTATAAACTTAGAGTACCAAGCATGCTTTGAAACTAAACACAGGAGTTTTTTGCATTAAGCGGACCCCCTAATTGGGACGTATGCACCCCAGAGTTTAAATTAAATTTGCTCCTAGACTACGAAAACAGATATGAACACTGCAGATATTGACCCCCATTGTGGGCTGTAATGCTTCTGATTAGTTTAGTTGTAGATATATAGACATGTACCAGATTTCATTTCAAGTACAAAGACAGAAATGATCATTATGGGGATTTTTGATGTAATTACCAGAATAATTTTCTATGAAATATCAATCGCTTATAATTGTTTCCTATTCTAGTGATAAACATTATTCTTCCTATAGAAAAACACACATGCTTTAAAGAAAAAAGAAATTATTCTTTGAAACAAAAAGATACCCAAACTTTGTTAAGCAGTGAGTTACGTAGTTAATTATAAAATTTCTTTCACTTTAAAGTTTAATCTTTTCAGTTCAACTTTTAAACAAAATTTTAAAAATAAACTTATGTTATTCCTTTTTTATTCAATTTGGTATAAAATATGAAATTAGCAAAATTATCATTTTTGACACACACACACACACACACACACACACACACACACACACACACACACACACACACACACACACACACACACACACACACACACACACACACACACACACACACACACACACACACACACACACACACACACACACACACACACACACACACACACACACACACACACACACACACACACACACACACACACACACACACACACACACACACACACACACACACACACACACACACACACACACACACACACACACACACACACACACACACACACACACACACACACACACACACACACACACACACACACACACACACACACACACACACACACACACACACACACACACACACACACACACACACACACACACACACACACACACACACACACACACACACACACACACACACACACACACACACACACACACACACACACACACACACACACACACACACACACACACACACACACACACACACACACACACACACACACACACACACACACACACACACACACACACACACACACACACACACACACACACACACACACACACACACACACACACGCATATACATATATATGAAATAATTTTACACAATGCAAATGTGCATAAAAAAAGGTTTCCCATTTGAAAAAAGTAACAGATAGCAAATAGAAAAAGTGATTAGTGATTTACAATGTCACATGTTGTTAACTCAATCTAAAAATCATCTTATCTAATTTTCAGTCATTCCACATTTTACATGTGCCAATACGTTGCCTATAATATGCTAACTTACAGTTGAATACTTCTGTATCAAATTATTCTGGTAATGTGTGCATTTAAATTTTACGCTGATGCTAATTTCATTAAACATATAAGGGGGAAAAAGCAATTGATTTTCATAAGAACTAGAATTTATTCCGTCAGTCATATTTATATGTCAAAAGTGAAGTGGCATAAAAGTAAACTCCTTTGAATGTCTAGTCAATTTACTAAAATGTCACCGACATGAATTGTCCTCTTCTTAATATAGCAACGTAGAAATAGTGGAATATATTATCTTGATTTCAAAGAATACGGAACTAAATTATTACTTCCGTTCCATTAAAATGTAGAGTTTTGGAACTGAGCGTTGAAAGCTAATTTATCAAGAAGGAAAAGAATGAAGATATAAGTTATTCATGTTTCTCAGAAATGTGAGCTATACATCTTTTGTTCTCTATTCCTTTTTAAAGCATGCATTTTTATGTTTATTTCAGAGCGTATTTTTTACTACATCTTATGAAATTTATTTTTCAATACAAACTTATAATTTGTTTGAGGAGTTTGTTTTGCAGAACCATTAAAGTAATTTTTGCCATTAACCATCAAACTATTTGCCACAGAGAGAACCATTATAGCAATATTTCTTTAATTATGATTAAGCAAAATTTTTTTTACTTGTGAGAAAATAATTCAACTTTAAATTATTTTTTTAAGTTTGTTATTGTTAAGTTTTTTAGTTTTTTTGTTTTCAATGTTGTTGTTTATGACACTTGGACAAGCCAAGCTCGCTGTGCCGTTGGCAGTGCGAGTTAAGAGTCAATAGGATGCGTCTTTCGTTTGGATCAGAGCACCACGAAGGTGAAAGTACGACTTTTGCTCTTATTAAGGTGCCTCGTAATTTTGAACCACGGTCAGGTGACGAGGCCACACCTGAGCTGGCACCCTCCTCTCCACATCCACGCCACACCAGCGGAAGGACTTTGGACGTCACAGATTAAAGTGGACACGTCCCCAACCCATGGAGTTCCAGCAACCCAGTGAAGGAGAGAGTACACCGTGGTAACCCTCCCAACCACTGCCCGTGGCAAATGATGCTTCACTTTGCTGAGCTTACAGGAAGCAGCGTGAAGCTACTGAGCCACTTGAGCTCTTTTTCAACGTAAAATGGTTAAAAAGATAAATTTGATTGGTAGCAATATGATAATTTTTCTGGCTATTTGTTTAACAGTTTTAGAGGTTGATTTTCATCATAGTTGGAATGCACTATTAGTTGTTTCGTTTCCACTTTAAAGATAGATTTGAGGTAAAAATTTGCATTATTATTTGCGATGATTTTATTTACTACTTTCTTTTTGACAAATTTGTAATTTATGCAATACATATATATATATGTACATATTGGCAACATCGGAATGACTTCCTTTATATATTTACGTGAATATTATTTTATTTCCGTTTGATTGTATGTTCATGGCTGCTTACTTATTTTAAAGATTATAACTTCTTATTCCTGAAACGAAACTTCATGTTAGTTAGGTACTTAACTATTTTAAGCCTGAAATAATTTTGAAATATCAAAGTTAAAATCTCAGTGTATATGCATGGAATGAACATCGAAGATTTTTAAAATTTTTTGCAATAAATTAAAAAAAAACTTGAACTCTTATTTATGATTTACAAGGTTATTTAACTCCGATGATTGAAATATGAACTTTAATTTCCTCATAAATATTTCTAATTTGATATATTTCTAGTGAGCCTTCCCCTATTTTCCAAAAATTAATTATAAAATGATAATTATGTTTATTTATCACTTAATGCATTCATTATATGTATATTCCACTCTTTTCAGGTCAATGTCGAAATTGAGGGAGTGGATCATCTGGTGGCGCCATCTATCGCAAGAGCTTAGAGCAAGGTCTTACTTTCACCATTGTGGTGCTCTGGTTTAGCGAAAGACGCACGCTTCTGACTTAAACTCGCATAGTCAATGGTATAGCGAGCTACCTAAGTGACATAAGTAATAACTACAACATGAATATTAAACAAAAATGTTTTATGTATTCTAATAAATATATTTATAAAAAATAAATCTTGTTAACCAATAGTTGAACTTGTAGCTGTGTACGATTAGAACGCCAGTCTTCATATCAATAGATTTTAGGTTCTATTTCGTATGTGGATATTTTTACTCAGAATCTCTTTTAAAATGCCTCGCGCGAGAAAACTTTTTTATAAAAAAGTTGCCCTAAGGTGACAAACAAATTAAATCTTATTAATTTTTAAGTTGTTATAAAGTGAAATACAGATGGAAGCATGCTAACTATTTAAGCATTTCTTATCTAGTGAATGTTATATTACAGATATCAAGATTTTTTAATCAGAAAAATACATAAATATATCTCTCAATTAAAGTGATGTAGAGTTTCAAAGAGAATTTTAGGCATAGAACAGTTGGTCAGAGTTGACTACCTTATTTGCATGATGCTCAAAACTGCATGAGTTTTTAAATCAAGGTTATATATATATATATATATATATATATATATATATATATATATATATATATATATATATATATATATATATATATATATATATATATATAGTTGTTTTCATCAGTTTTGGTGAAAAAAGGTGAAGTCAGATACAACTCAACAATACAATTTTTAATCGTGCATTTTGAAAGGATATTTAAAAATTGAATTATTGCTTTGTGAAAACTGAGAAAGGAGAACCATGTTTAACACCTGTTGTAAAAAATATTTTAATCTTGCTTTGTTTATGATAATATATTCATTAAATTAGCTTATTTTATGCACGTTTAATGGAATCCTTATAAGCACACACATTTGAATGAATATTATTTATTATCAGAAATATACTTATCATAAATAATATTGTATTCTTATATCTATACTCACAAATCAAATTATATTAAAACGTAATTTATAAATCTCCATAAATTATTTTCTGTAGATTAAATCTATTTCCTAACGAATATAATTTGCAAATAATACTTTTAATATTACACTGTAAGGTTTGATACAAAATAAAAGTCTGTTGAGTTTAATTAAGTTAATAACAGAATTTAATTTCACTAATATCATACTTCAAGATTTTAGTAAATGAATCAAATATAGCTGAAATCCACAAAATATAAAATTTGATAAAAGTTGCTACGGTGAATAATAAAATATTTAAGCAAATTAAATGAATAGTTTTCTTGCAACCCTTACAGCCTTAGATGATTTTTAGTTGAGAGCAAGTTTTAATCTTCAAATGAAAATAATTTTGTCGATCATATATGTGAAAGCTTTTAACGTTCCACATTATCTTCTATTAATGTCTGCTTAAGTTTAAAAACTTAAAATATAAAGAAAATTTAAAAACCAATTATATTTGTTCAAAAAATATAATAATTACGAAGAAATTTAACTTATAAAATTTTCTTAAAAAATGGAAACACAATATGTAAATTTTATCTCCGTGTCGGGAGGGTGTTCTTGGGCGGAGTGGATGAAGTACTTCAGGAGTATATTCTCCTGGTAGGGCTACCCCCCCCCTCTTAGGCGTGAAAGCCACTCCGTTATGCTCAGCTAAAGCTAGCAGGCTCTAGGGGCTAAGTCAGTCTTCTATCTTTGTTGCCCCAGGTCTTCGGACTAATCGAAGCTGCTCTTTTTCCCAATGGCTTTTATGGAGATGGTCTAGCATTGCTTGATCATCTGGGATTAGCAACAACAAGTTTAATCTCAAATTTATACATTAAGAATTTAGAAATTAAATTGAATTTCTGTTAATTTTTACTGAATTAATTTACTCAAGATTTTTTATAATTTTATATCCATATTATATAGGAATAAATAGCAAATTATATCGCAAATATTAATTTATTGAAAATTATCAGGTAGAATATAGATAAGTTTTGCTATTATATCAATTTAATATATTACGATAACAAAATATAAATAAAAGTAAATAAATATAATAAGAATAAATCAAGTAAAATAAAGTTTGGTCAATGTTTGTAATAATCAACTTTCTCTATTCATTTTTACTTTCTATCACTAATTCTATTTATTTTACCATATTTAGATATAATTAAGAAAACAAAAATTGCTGATTTTCCAGATTTTTTTCTTGTTAAACATATCAGAAATTTAATGTTGTCTTTAATTTTATTCCTCTTAATATAGGGATTCAATATTATGTTCACATGAATCTTAACTACTACTAATTATATTACTAAAATAAATGTTATATAGTAATGAGGCTTTTGTTGATATTAATGTAACTACAAATGTATTTAAATTGATTTCATTTATTAACAACTGGAAATCATATAAAATTTAAAACTGTTTTGAGAAGAATTTATGTTACATAAAAATACAATTTCAATTAATATTATATCATAAGGAACTAAACAAAATAGAATTATCTTTAATAAGAATTAAAAATATTTATTATAAAGCTTTCGAGAAAACTTTAATATAGTTCAAAACCATTTTTCTAAGACATTTTACTTCAAATAATGTAAGGAAGAAATGCACCTGTCATTTTCTCAATATTTTATTTACCGACCCATTTCACTTGTTGTAAGTTGGTTAAGCTGGAAGTGTATACGTGTGAACATGTATACACGTATCAGAACATGCATTTGTAATCAATGTCACTTGCTGTATTTTATTATATATACATAAATAAACATTACATATGTGAATAATAATAAAATTATATAACATTATCCTCTTTTTTTTATTCTATGCATCCGCAGTTACCAAAACAACAGCGTTATTTTCAAAAGACTGTTAAAAAGTGTTCTGTAATAAGTTTTCCATAACAAAAGTATGCAAATTACTGTCCCTGCTAAAATTTAGATAAATTTTTATAAAAAAAATTTTCATCTTTCAACCCCCCCCCTCAAAAAAATGAATTTGTTGCAAATTCAAAAATAATAAAATGAAATTACATTGTATGCCAGTTAGTGAAATTAAAATTAATGTTAGATCAAAATCATTCTTTCTTAGAAGGAATAAAAAAATCGACAAGCAAAAGTATTTAGTAATTTCTGTATAACGAATGTTCTTACCATAGAGAGGAAACAAATGACATATTCCTTAGTAAATTCACTAATTAGATTCAAGAAGTTAATTTACTGAAACTCATAAATATTTCAAATGAAATTGCTTAGAATACATAAAAAATACTCTACTTAATATAATATAATAAAAAACTTTATCAAATACCATTTAACAAACAGCACATTACTTATAAGAGTTGATTAAAGGTGTAATGTGTTAGGGTCACTCAAGACTTAAAGTCTTATATGGCGCTTCAAATGTTACTTAGTGTGTGTGTTTGCACTTTTTATATTTCCGATATTCATACATTTTAGTTTTACTTGGCTCAGAATTAATTTTTAATTTTTATAAATTTTAAATTCGTGTGGTAATACTTATTTCATATTTTCAACTTTTAAACTTTTACTTGCTTTGAAATTAATTTTTAATATTTTTAATTTTTATATTTTTGTGGCAATATTATTTTGATGTTTTATCTCTAATTGTATTTATATACTGATTATCTATTATCTTCAACCTTTATATTTGATGGTTTTGTATGTTTTTGGTCGATAGAGTAGCTTTATTTTGATGATTGCATTTTTTCATTTCAGAGAAACCATCTGAAAATATCCCTTGATGAAGTTCATCCTATGATATTCAATGCCACATTATGTCCATTTTGTTCTCTATTCAAATTTTAATTTTAGTTTCACTTGTACTTATGTTTTTTTGCCTTTTATAATATTTTAATTTCTTTTTTGAACTTTAAATTATGAATAAATGTGCTTATAAATATATTTATTTAGCCTTAAAAGTGATAAAAGTTGACAGATACAAGGGAATTATTTTTCGTATTCAGTTGGATCAAAATTATTAAATAACTACATAAAATATTAAAATCGATAATTATTTCTAGTAAGCAATTTCATTTAGTAGCATAATTTCAATTAATATTTAATAGTTATTTCTATTTTTTACCATTTTGTTACATCAGTTAAAAGTAAATTTAAATATATTTTTCAGACTATAATTTATCTCAGTTTGCTTATGTTTAATCATATTTTAAAAGAATCCGAAACTCCCGTGCCAAAAAAGAGGATTATTATTAATACTTTATTGCAAAAATCTGTTCGGAATGTAAATCTAAATAAATGTGTGTATGTAAAAATAACGTAGGAAATATTTACGCAAATACTTTTTAGGAAAAAAAAGTATGAAAAAAAAACTTTTCTCGCTTTTACTGGATTTTCTTTATGACAACATTTTTCTTAATTTTATTACTTTTTATTTATGTTTATAGCAGAACGGAAATATTCATTCCCGAATATATTACTTATATGTGAGCTGTATTCAGAAATAGATTTAAGTCACAAAGCAATAAATTATGTAGGGAAAGTAAGGATTTAGAGCAGAAAAGTAGTAAAACAAATTCATAAAAACCTCAAGTAAACAAGTATGAACCAAGAAAAATATGAAAGAAAGAAACTTTTTTTGATGTAGCAGAGATGTATAACTCTAATTTCGGTATATTGAATTCGTCTTATTTTGGAAATATTTGAAGGAAAACCGTTCCTTTTTTATATTACAAGATTTTTATAGCTATATATCAAATTTTTATTAAATTTAAAAACATATTTCAACAAGCTTATTTTTACATTTGCGAACTTTTTCTATAAAATAATATGCTAAAAATTAATTTTTCTTGGTGAATTAGATGAAGAATAAGCATTCTAGGTAAATTATCCTATTAAATATATGTCTGTGTATTTATCCAGTGCAAAAAGTACTTTTAAAACTACCATCATTTTTTTCCAATACCATGATGATCTTAGGACGTAATCCATTCAGCTCTATAGAAGTGGTGAAAGTGATGACAACTTACACACACTAGCGCAGCAGGTGACCCTCAGACTGTACCTTAAGGTTAACGGGTTCGGAACACTCACCCATCACCAAGTACTTCGTCATTTTGAACCATGATCAGGTGACGAAATCACATACACGCCACCCCAGCGGAAGGACTTTGGACGTCACATATTAACGTGGACTATCCCCAACAGACGGAACTCCAGCAATCCACTGGGGGAGAATGGATGGTCATCCTCCCACGCCAAATGATGCTTCAGTTTCATCTTAAGGGAAGCGCCAGGAAGCTACTGAGCCACTGGAGCTCGATGGCAATTTATACAGTGGGGCACCCAGTAAGTGTGCCATCTTTGCCCCGAAAGTCAAACACACTCACGCAGAGAAAGGAACATCCATGCACGAATCAGGATTCCAACCCCGGGACCTATTACTTCGAAGTTAGGGATGCTAACCACTCCGCCATCAATCGGCAAACTGCAATAACAAGCACGCAAACTTGATATTTATCCGCCTCAAACTTGGCGAATTTACATCCGAATGGTCAGCTCTTTCACTTTAATTCTATGATTCGTAACTTGAATTTTCACCTCAGTCTTAGTTATTCGTAGTGTTTTGGAATGCATTTTAAACAATAGGTTTCTGTCAAAATATCCTTCCTGTCGGAAAAAATAAACTGTTGAGAAACAAATAAATTATTTCAAGTTTCAAACACATCCAAATAAGCATTTAAGATATGCTGATAACAACCTTCTTCACTTTTTCTCCACTCGAGTTATTCTTAATTTTACTGCCCCATAGAATTCTGTAATTGTTTGTCCATAGTCAGATAATTGATGCTATATTTACCGAACACTTAGATGATTATCCGGAAAAATAAGCACCTAGTTGTTGCAGAACATTGTCTAATTAGACTTACATGATTCACATCTATTTATTATGTATGAGATTTCATCATAAAATTTTAAACTCCTCATCATAGAATCATAAGTAAATATTGATCAAATTATTTATTATTTGCAATTTTCCAGTAACGTTTATAGACTTTTGCACGTTGATTGAAACAGTATTTTTTTAACACCATTGACGAGTAAAAATTGATGCTGATTGGAAATAAAAGTTATGTAATTGTCATAACATATTTCAGGATCTTTTGAGAAGAATACATTAGTTTTAATCCAAAAATTCTGTGATTGTTGCATTTTATTATTTTATTGTTACTTTAATAGAGTCTTAATTCAAAATTGTGAAAATTAAACTAATATTTGCAGTTCGTTATTGAACTAAAACTTACTTTCAATATTAAATTATTAAATAACAGAGTGGTATCCACAGTTTTTTCCATCAAATAATTCTTTTTCATAAAACTATCAAACTATTTTTTAACCACCTGTAGTAGGATTATTTTCATCGAATCTTACTTTATTGTTGCGAAATATTTTTTCTGTAATATTATGTGAATGATTATATATGTATGCATATCTATATATACAGTGCGTTACAAAATTGTAATGTTAATACTTTTTCTGTGATTTTTATTATAAAGAATACACATTTTTAATTAAATTAAATTGATGTAATTAAATGAAATATAACGTACTACTTTAAAGTGTTTTTTTTTAAATATGTTGAATATTTTATGAAAACATTTCAAATTTTTTTCGTTTCAAATATTTGTTAAAAATTAGAAAACTTTAATTAAAACAGATTTTCTTATAAAACTAAAAAATAATTCACTATTCCTCTAACTATTTTCATGTAATCGATTCTTTATTAAATTATCTGATTTTCGAGGAATTTCTATACTTTGTACCATTTCTGCATATCTACTGCTAACTCGTGTGAAGAATCTTATTGACGGTAATTTTCATATAATTGTGGAGTCAAATGACTCCACAAGTTTTAAATGGAATTTAAGCCTGACCAGATACTTCCATCCTATTACCAATTTTTAATTGATGCATGCATACAGCATAGTCTACTGCTTTACTGAAATTTTAATATTGTTTTTCTTAAAAGAAGAAGATACTGGACAAGATAAATAAATTCTTTTTTATAACAAATCTCCTGCAAGTAAAATTCCACATTATATCCTCACAACAAACAGGAGACACAACCCTACTGCTGGCTGAACAAATGCAAAGTTTATGTTAGGAAATCATACTATTAATAAACACTATAATTCGGGCCATCAAAACTGAATGATGTTTTGCCTGAAAAAAATTATAATTTTTCGTTTAGTTTCCAAGGTTTTTTCTTAACGAGGGTTCTACATGACCCCCTTTTCCTTTCTTCCACTTCGGTTTTTTAAAATGATTTAACAGTTTTGGTATTTTTTAATTTCTCATGTGTCATCACTTAAATTTGATTTAAAAGTGAATCAAACTCTTGCATGTGAAGCACTTAAACCTGCCTGTTATATTATTAATAGTTGGTCGCTTTACTGATGTTGCAGAGTGCTAAAGGTCATGTAGAACCCACGTTAAGAACAAATAATTAAATTGACCTATTCATTTTATTTTATACGATAAATACTCCCTCCCGCTGACTTTTTAAATTAATTTTTTTCTGAATAAAATCTGACATCTTTGTGATTCCTTTCATTGAATCCATATATCTTTATCATTGTAATTTATTATTTTTAAAGTTTTAACGAACCCTTGGCTATCTATATCTATCTATCTATCTATCTATCTATCTATCATATATATATATATATATATATATATATATATATATATATATATATATATATATATATATATATATATATATATATATATATATAAGCTGACCGATGGCTAAGTGGTTATCGCTTCTGACTCCTGAGCTGTGGGTCCTGGGTTCGAATCGGGCATGGATGTTACTTTCTTTCTCTGTTCTCTCTGTGTTTGTCTATCCTTTCTTCCGTGATGATCTATGAATGTGGCCCACCCTATAAACGGGTTTGTGGTGGTATGACGCGGATAACGCTACTCGCCTCCGTGACTTGGTTCACAGGTGCCCGCTGGGTAACGACAAATGAGCAGCAATTTCTGGCCTTGTTGTGGCATAGGATTTAACCCTCATGTTCCCGCCGTTGAAAATATATATATAAATAGATAGATAGATAGCTAGAGATAAGTGTGTGTATAATTATTGACAATTTTCCACCTCTCTCTTATGAAAATCAATTAAACAACAACTCAAGGCAAGAGATAAGAGATCAAATTATTGGTTTTTACTTTACAAATTATTGTAAGGTGGAAAACATTTTAAATATCATTATTTTGTTTTTTTAAGACTTACAATACAGTAATATAAAACATTCACTAAAAGCAATAACTCTAACTAAATTTTTTATTAAATTTCCTTTTATCTGACAAAGTATTTTTATAAATGAGACACATTCAACTTTGATAACTAATACTTATTTTGCAATAATCCTCGATATTCAAAGTACAGGATTAAAATATTTAGATAGCTTATCGCGCGCGTGTGAGCTGTGATATTGCATTCTTATTTATTATGAAAACACTAAAATATTTTGAGTTCCTAAAATTTCCCTTCTATACTAATAAAATAATATGGCGTTTGAAATAAGTTATGTATTCTATTACACAATTTATATAATAAACGTTTTTTACTATATAATCTAGTAATTCTGCTGGTTTGTGATCACTTATTCAACGTCTTGAAGAAATTTGTAATACAATAAATTAACTACGCATTTACACATTCTACAACAATAATTTATAAAAATTTGAAAAATTTAAGAATACATTGCTTGTATCTATTTATTCTAAAAATGTAATTCTTATAAAATGTTTCATATAAGTTTTCAATGTACTTGAACGTATCCATTTTGAATATTATTTGAAAATTAACTAGTATATGTATTGGATATAAAGGATATGTAACAATCATATTAAATATTTGTTATCTTAATCTTAATTACATAGAGACATTTTGATTAAAATTTATTGCATAATACTTGCAATGATTTCGAACATTCGTAAGCATTTAATGAAAATTATATACATATACATACATATAATATGTAATATATTACTGATGGGAATTTTAATTAATTTGACAATATATGTCTATGCTTTGAGTTGTTGTGACATCATGGGGGAAAATTAACTATGCTTGTCTGCATTAATCATTATCTGCTTGGATTCACCATTTTCCCTATTCACTTGAGAGTACTATATAGGAAGGTATATATTTATGCCAAATAGTTTTCATTATCAGTGGCAAAACGGCATAACTTAATATTTTACTGCAGGTCCTTGCTGTTCAAGTAGAATGAATTACGCCAGTTTAATGGTTGTAATTGATGTAAGCAGCACTTATCTCATGTAATACTAAACTTTTTTTATAATACTTATTTTTTATCAAATGTAATTTTTATTAAGATTTACGTACTGAATATATTTATATATTTGCTCTTACGATAAATAAAATATATCTAACATACTGTTGATGATATGAACCTGATATTCCTACTCTAATTGAAATATGATGAAGTTTGTAATTTTTATAAATACGGGACAGAATAATGACAACCAGGAATTGTTAAGTTATAATAATAATTAATGTGTTGCCCGTAATATAATGTGAAATATAGTTGGACAAATATACTGGGGATTCAATTCTCATTCACTAAATAAATAAGTTTCAATGCTTGGGTTGTTATTCCAACGATTGTTTTTTACTCACGAGAGCGAATTTATCCGCAGCATGCAGTTTAAAATATGTAAACATGTGAGATATATTTCCCTTTCCGCATACTTAATATTTCGGTTAAATTGCATATAAACTATACACCATAACGTGTATAGTTTATATTGTATAGTCTATATCAGCATCATCTAAGAATTAATTATATATCATCAAATGTAATTAAACCTACATTTGTGAATTTATTACGGAGGAAATGGAATAATGAAAGCTTCAAGATTGGTTCCAGAGAAGGATTAAATAAAAGCCGTAGTTTTATTAGTCGAAAGTTCTTAAGGACACACGCAATAAATTTGTCATCAAACGAAGCATAAAAGTAAAGTGACAAGTTTGGAAATTCTGTTCTATAAATGAGTAAGGATGTTAATTTCGATAATGAATTATATTCCAATATGGAAAATATTTTTGTCTGATAGTTACAGCCATACTGGGTACATAATTTTTCATTGTTAGGTTCTTTGGTAATGCAATTTTAAGTTCTTCTCTAAATTGCTTATATTACCAAATTAATGTTTTATTTGCAAAACTATTTTATAAAATATTTCTCAGTCTTATATTTATACAAATTTACTATCAGAAATATGTATAGATCTTAACAAGCTTCTTTGCAATATGTCAGAACTTCCTATAAATTTTCTTTTTAATCGATCTAGAACATCACATTTTCGCTTTAAATCCCATTTCTTCAAAACTTTCAGTTTATTAAGTTTTAAACTTTCTTAGAGAATACTTTTATTTGCGAATAAAATTTATTTTAGGTCTTTTATATAATTTTAAATTCTGGAATAATTATAATATATAATTTAAGTTTTGCTTCAGAAATGGAGTTATGTGATGTTTTCTACTTAAAATCAAATTCTGAATCAATTCCAATAAAGTCAACTTCATTACCAATAATTAAATGTGTTAATTTGTTATTACTAATGAAGTCAATATTTTACTCGAAAGTATGATTCGTTTCCTACATAAAATGTGGAATCTGAATCAATCATTTTGTTGAACATTATTTTGGTAAAACAATTTCGAAAGTGCAAAACAATCCAATATTGTAGATCAATAATTTTTTTAGAAGTAATTGTATGCAGTTTCTTTTACAACAGCTTTAAGTAGCAGAAGTGCCGTGTAATCCATGACCCCAAATTCTGAGATTGGCAATTTTTTGGCAGATTTTCTTATGTATCTGGTATAGGCACAGGTGCCTTATAATCCATGAGTCCAAATTCTGAATTTTTTTTGGCGATGAAGAAATGTTGCCAAGATGACGTATTGTTATGCGCGCGATGACGTAAATACTTGGGTTACCAAAATAGAATTTTCTGCGTAATTCTTTTAGGTCTCCTTATGTATGACGTAATAAAAACGAGGTTACCAGATACATAAGAAAATTCACCAAAAAATCGCCAATCTCAGAATTCGGCGTCTTGGATTATACGGCAACTGTGCCCTTTAAGTTGTTAGTCTATAAATATCGCAGAATCAAAATATCTGCTTTAGACCAAAACGAATGACAAACTTGTTGAATAGAAAAGTGTCGTGTTTAACACTAACTAATTTTAAGCAAGAAATGATACATACTTCGTTTCTATCATCTACATGTATATCTGTCAAGATAAATAATGAGGAACTCTCTGGATTTTCCATTTTGCACCACGTTAATAACTCATGTAAAATTCTCTCAGATTGGCCAGGCTTTTCTGTCACTTAAATCATTACAAGGACTATTTACAATCCACTAACTATTTTCAGCGATTATCATTATTAAAAATACTTATTACACAACTACAACAAAACCGCATAACAATGGCGCATTATACAAATTCTATTTTCATTAAGAATAGACAATTTGAATATGAATGATGGATTTATGTTTCACCCAGGGACATTTGTGTTCATTCATGATTGTGTGAATAATTCTAATTATTGTGATAGAGTTTCCATCTAAAAATGATGTACTAATGATATCCAAAAAGCATCTTACAAAAAACTGTTTAATTTGAGGCTTATTACTAGCATAATTAAATGAATCCTTTTATATTGATTCCTAACAGGGATATATGTAACGTACTCCAAGGGCCTTAGGTCAGGAAAACAGATATGAGCACTGAAGGCCTTGGCCCACAAATGGGCTGACGTACCACTGGTTTAGTTTTTTTTATAAATTAATTCAATATTTTACTAATCCGAATTAAACAGACTATTTCTGAGAAAGAATACACTGTTTTAGAAGAAAGCTGTGTGTGCTATTCTAATAAAAAATCTTAGCTATCATCATCAATCATAGGATTGACGGTGAAATTTAAATTTCAAATTTCTGGTTGCGTATTTGTTAAGATTGCATTTATAGAAATTTTTTCATATTTTTTTTATTACAACACGCGATTACCGCCTCTAGTCTATGATAGTCTAACCTAAAGAGGAATATCTGATGGATATGCAAAAAGCCTTACAACAATATTAAACGTTTTAGATTATTTATTTGGTGATAACAATGCAACATTCTTATAAATATTACCGATTAAAGTAATTCTAAGGAGATAGAAAACACAGAACAATAAATCTTAAACTGCAATAGTAACATTGGACTTAATGATAGTTACTTAATATATTACTCAAATGCGATACAAGAATTAATCACTTGCTGTAATTTTATAATCTAGGTGAAATCACACATATTGGCAATTTTCTCGTATTTGCCAAGAAAATGAATAATTGGGTAAACTTACTGATTTGTCTTCTAGTTCGATTTCCAAACCAGCTTGTCGAAGATTCTTCTGGAACATATTTCTGTATTCATTACGACGGAAATCGGAGTCCTCGTAAGCTAGAACAAAGTCGATCTTCCGAATTCCGTCACGGAAATACAGGGTGGACATTTCGTCGTTGTTCTGTAGAGGAGATATCGGGGATGGGAAGGATGGCGTCTCTAAGTCCTGAAAACGGAAGACATTACTCACATCAGTAATTGATGAGTGAATAATCAATATTGTTTTCAAAGATAATATCAAATCACAAAATTCCTTTGTAAATTCATTTAAATTTTTTATTTATTTAAAATTTGCATTTCTAAATAAGCAGCTTGTATTTATCACTCAGGAGATTTTAAATGAACAGAGTTTACCACACTTTTTTTAAGGATAAGGTTTAATTTCTTATAGTAGTATCATTCTGATTTATCCTTAAATCAGGTAATTGGGCATCCAAATAAAGATATTCATCAAGGTAAACTTTAAAAGTAAATTTTGATATTTTCAGCAATAACCAATGTTTGTTTCATATAAGCAATCAGACCAAATAGCTTGGAAAATATATTCTATATAAATATACATGAACATGTTTATTATTATAATAATCGTATTAGAAATAGGTATAACTCAGAAAGGCATTGTAATTATCATTTTATTGATTATCTAGCAGTTTTCGAAAATCCATTTGATTTGCATTTTCTAAGAAACTGCAGCACAAAACTATTGATTTAGTTAAAAAAAAAATGCTACAAAATTAAGAGTTCCGGTTAACAAAGGGATGCAAACTTTACAGAAACATGAACTGATATGGAATTTCATTTGATGAAAAAAGAATTCTTCAATTTGAACGTCTCAACAGAATTTGATATCCCCAGCTCTAATTTCTTTGATTAATTTGGAAAGTTTATATTTTTTTTTACTTTTGACTGAAATTTCAATCGTTTAATCAATGAACGAATTCTAGTAATTATTTGATATATTGCTTATATTTTGTTTAGATTTTTAAAAATTTTTTTAAAATTTATTCTTTGAATTCTTTAGATCTGAAACTTAATTACTCTTGAATTCGAATACCTCCTTGAGAATTTATAAAATTTAGTTTTCAAAATTCAGTAAATTGTAAGACCTTAATAAAAAGAGAAAGAACCTTAAATTGAATTAATAATTATTTATTCTATCTAAGATAATTTCCCAATTTATTAAGATTAAAAAGAACTTTTGAAAGCTCTTTAAATTAACTAGCATAATAAATAATACTATAGAAACTGTCAATCATTTGGCATAAACTCATTTTCTAAATTTATCAATTTTATTTCTTTTTTACCCCATTTTAAAATATTTAATTTATTACCAAGTAAATCTCCATTATTGAAAATATTTTTTGCTTATTTATGAGGGAATATGTGTTTAATATAAGAATTTATCATAAATGACAGCTTTATATATTATCTGACTCTATGAAGTTATCATTTAATTCTTTTCATATTTTCAAATAAAAATAAAAATAAATTATATCTATTGACATTTTTTAAATAATTAAATGGTTGTTAGAATCTAAAGAGCTTTTATTTTGTTAATAAGTATTCTTTCACTTTTGAAAGCTATTACGATTAATGATTTTTCTTCTGGCATTGACTATCTGGCATTTTAAAGTTTTTACAGAAATAAAGCTTCATATTAATTCTAGTCCTTGTCATTTTCAAATAAAACGCTATCAGAATAAATTTCTCTTTAATAGAATTTATTTCTTCAACCCAAATAAAATACAAAAAAAAATTATACAGGTTACCTTATAAAATTGTTTCAGAATGATATATTAATGCTTCCTTGTTTTTTTTCCTTTTCTTGCACTACAAAGCAAAAAAATGAATTTTGATTTTTATTCACTGTAAATTAATTCTCAATTTTTATTTAAATATTTTCTTCAAAAGATGAGAAAAAAGGATATTTTTTTTATTTTCAGATTTAATTTTTCTGTGACATCCAGTTTTTCTTTAAAAAACTTTTTATGATCTGTACATTCTTTGAAGTTTATTTTATAAAAATGTAATTATAAGCAACAAATTTTTTACTTCATGATGTTGACAGGCACGTGATATCATGAAGCTTTTTTTTTTTTAAATCAGAATGTCGGATCTGTTTTCCGGTAAATTTTGGATTTTACGTCATTAAGAATCACTTTTCCTAACATTTCCTAATGAAAAATATTTTTTTAATTTTTCTTTCAATTTTTTTACTATTGCCAAGTCAAATTTTATTACTCAACAGATATTTATTGATAAATTTCCCTTCATTGATGAATTTATTTGGGATATAACATAATTATTATTTAATACATGATTATATACGTTACATTAATTGAATGAAAAGCTGTTTGAAATTTACTTTCAAAATTTCTATATTTAATGCACACACACGCATAGTGTCAATAAATAAAGAAGGATGTGGGTGTGTTTTAAAAATACATATTATTCTTTTTATATGTTTCGTTTCTTAGGATGGTTGTTTTTTATTCATGAAGTAATTTACAATTTATATAATTTATATCTTAATCGAAGCATAAAAAATAATGAATAATAAACATGTATTTCAGAATGGTGTGATAGCTTTGTGGATGAAGTAATGGGAGCAGACACGGGAAGACATTTTCAGTCAACGCACAAACAAAATTGAATTACATTTCTTCAATATAACTTCCTGCTTTTGAAAGTGCCAAGAACACACTGACCAAAGGTATTGTTTGATGTCAGGGAAAAGTGCCCTATTGCTTGACACGCAACTGCCATCTCAGGAAATGGAATGTATCGATGGGGTTCTTTCAACTTAAAAATGATGATGCAGTTACAGAGGCTGTTATCCGGTGGATGTAGAAGATAGTCTAGTATTTAACAGCATCATGGTTACAAAAAAGATAATTACTTCTTGAATATTATAATAATGAGTATTGTTAGACAATACGATAGGGAGATTGGCCTTTAAGAAAAAGTGAAGGCTTGTACCATATGGCCGGATGAAGTTGGTGTTGAAAAAATAAACAAAATAATCTGCATGGAGATTTAGCTTTTGAATTCGTAAGAATGACTTTCTCGTAAGCAAATACCACAATTATTATAACTACTGACTCGATTGAGTTACTGGTGAAATTTTTGTAGATCTTTGGTTTTACCATTCATTATATTGACTCTTTAATTCGGACTGCCGAGCTAGCAGCCGAATGGTTAGTGCTCATGCCTTCGGTTGAACAGTTCGTGTGTTCGAATACCACCTTGGGCATGGATGTTTGTAGTGGTTCGGAATTCACTTTAAACCCTAAGTCCCGGTCTAATTAGCCTCCGTGTGCAAAAAATGACCGTTGAGTGACAAACAAACCAAACCAACCAACTAAACCTTTAATTTGGACTTATAAGCTAGAACTCAGGTTACATCAATGGCGACAAAAAATTTCAAAAATGCGTTTCTTTTATTTCAGTATTTGTGAAAGATAAATATCAACTGATCCACACCAGTTGCATATCAGTATGTCAAATCGTCGATATAATTCAAAGTGGCGTAACTTTGATTTTACATTAGGAACTTTCTCTAATATGTGCCACGCCATTTAATGACTGAACGCAACTTCAAAAAGTTCCCTGACAGCCAATAGACTGAGAATTATTCGTTGAAGTTAGGTTCAATGAAGCTCTGAGTAAAGATTAATTCTGTGAAGTTTCATAAATGACTTTCTTTTCAAAAAGAGTTTAAAGGAGATTATTCACAATTTCAACATGCTATGCAGAAATAGAGGAACGTCTTTTGCAGTAAAATCTGTAGTAGCATTCTAACCTCTATAAAACGTTTTGACAGAACGTAATCTTGCTTTAGATTCAATTATCCTTGGTAGTAAAACGATAAACATAACCCTTGATCGCTAATCTCAATTAGTAAACATGATTTAGATTGGCAGTTATGGTATTTTACATTACCTCTTCATTTAACAACTACCCCATCCACTGAACAGACATTTTTATGTGCTTACACATCAAGAATGAATTCATTTTATCTATATAATATTCTGTTTGCTTACATGCCTGACAATCTCGGAAATTTTAGACACTGTTGACATGGTTTTATCTGTAATACTCATATATAAAATAAAAAGATTAATGATTATGTCTCTTTGTGTTATATATTTAAATTAATTTATAAATATTAGGTATAAATAACTTAAGTTGCAAATCCATCATTGCATATCATATATATTTTTGGTATATTATAATTCTGGAAACATTTATACGCCTGATCTTTTAAACATATTTTGAATTAACATATTTTATGTTTTTAATATATTTTATCTCGATCTTCACGATAGCTAAAATATTTTACTTGCAGCATTAATAATTTTTAAAAATACATCGCAATATGTTGTTGTTCCATCTTCGCATATTTTAAATTGTTCGTAATGTTATTAAAATACATTATGCAAGTCACCCCGTAGCTTTTACTATATTTGAATACAATCCAAAATAGTATTTGATTGTATTCAAATTTCATGAATAATAATAACTTTCCCATTAGTACAAAGTATTCTCTTTTGTTTTGCATTTTGCATTAAGATATTTATTTAATTTTATATTACATCGTATTCCTTTATTTCGTAATTTTTTCGGATTAAAATATTTTATTTTACTTGAAAATGAGAAGAGGAGAAAATACTGTCCATAAATTTTTGAAATGTAATCAGTCCTTTTTAAAGGAACAAATAAATCCTTTAATATTTTTAATATTATAATAAATATACTTCTTCAAATTTGGAAACGATTTATTCAAAAAATTTTTTAAGTATTTATATTAAGAAAGTTTTCAATTGTGAGACTTAATAAATTTTCATAACACTATAAACTTTTGATTAATATGTACTTACACTGTCTAACAGAAAAAATATTGTTGCTACATTGTATTTAGTTTAATAAATCTTAAGATACATTAATTATTAAAATTTTTCATTTCATCACGTTTTCTTTCAATTTTATAACGTAGCAGTTTTTTTTTAATTTAAAAAGCATATATAAAATTTAAACAAATATTTATCAAACTTCGATTTCATTTTTTTCTAATTACACTCTTAAAAATGTTTTCTTAACTAAAGATCACAAAAGCCTTAATTAATTCTTGGATGGAATTTCAAAGATTAGTTAACTCATTTTTATTGTTAAACAACTTTAATTAATTATGAATTAACTATATTTTGATTAACTAGTCTTTTAAAATGTTTCTGTGAAGAAAATAGAAGATAAATATTATAATTTTAAAGTGTACTTTGAAATGCATACGCTTCATGTAAAACGTATGCTTGTTGATTTATTTTAAGATTATTAAAGATTTTAAATTATAATATGCTTTATAGTAATTGTTTCAAAATTTCTTAAATTTATATTAAAAAATATTCGATTAAAAATGGCTCTAATGACTTTTTGAATCCCAAAGCCATTTACAAATAATATTTTTAATTACAAGAAGTTGGATGAATTGCAAGTCACATCAGTATGGTTACAACGTCCCTTGTTTATTTTTGTTTTTAAAAAGAAAAATACATAAAATATTTATAAAATTTGAAACATAGTAATTCTTTAAATTTACAAACCTGTGACTGAAAAAAATAATTATTTACTTAACATAATTTCTAATTATCAGTTTGGTAAAATGATAGCAAAAACCATGCACTTTTTAACTAAATAAACTCAAAAGGTGTAGCGTGCATCTCATTACATTTCATATATGAATATTCAATAATTCATACAGGAAAATTTATTTTCCCACATAAAAATTTTATGCTAATTAAATCAATATATAATTTATTTTCTGTCCTCTGCTCTATGCTTCCGAGAAGTACACATTGAGTACAAATAAGTCACAAAAATATAGTTATTTTAATATAGTTGCGTGCCTATTTTCTAGAAAACATGCTTTGGCCATATATTTAAATTTCTGGAACAACCGCCACAAACTTATTGTTCGCTGTAAAAAGAGATAAGTAGCATAATAGTTTTAAGGATATTTTTTGGCAAATATAATAGAAAAAAGATGTAATAAACCACGATTTTTTTCTACATAAAACGCAAAGAGCTTATATAAGTGTAGTCACACATAGTTTTGAACAAAATGTACAGTAGTCTAACGTGTCTAATTAAATATCAAAGGTAGAACAAATATCAATGGTATACTAATGATAGATAAATATAGTAATCATAGTATAGTAATCATATAGAGTTTAACAATGAAGGTTCTACTTTAAATATTAAGATTATATTTATTTGTGTTCAAACTAAAGAATAAAAATTTTTTACGAGTTTCAGTTTAAAAACTTATGACAAACATTTCTTATAACCTCAAGGAAACTGACTTTTACTGATATTACATGTTGTTGTTGTTACTTATGATACTTGGACAAGCCATGCCGTTGGCTATGTGAATTTAAGTTAGTAAGGTGCGCCTTTCGTTTAACCAGAGAATCACGAAGGTGAAAATACGACTTAGTTCTAAATTCCTCTGACAGATGGCACCAACGAAGGATCCATTCCCTCAATTTTCACCTAGAGGGGGAAATTTTCTCCAGACCATTACACCCATGGTAACTGCTCAAAGACCGACCACTTTCAATTCCACAGATTTAACGAGTACGCATATCGCATGTAATAGGTGTCGGTATCGGGAAGCGAACTCCGCCTTTCCGAACGGAAGGCCAATGCTCTAACCACCAGGCTACCACGGCCCACTGATGGTACATTAATGCATAATCACATTTCGATTTGAACTATATATTAGTATTTTTTTCTTTCAATTGATTAAATGTATCGCATTTCTTCCAATATTTATATTTATTTATTGAGAGCATAAATATGAATCATCAGAGAAAACATGGGATTTAAGTAAATACATTTATAGGTTTATCTAAAATTACTTCTTTGTCTTCTTTATTAAACAACTTTTCAGTTGAAGATGAAACACTCATTGAAAAAGTGTAGATAGAAATGCATTTCATTCATCGAGGAAACTGAGATTTAAATAAATTATTAGAGAATCTCTTGGAATCATCCTAAATTTAAATTATGTGAAATGAGCCCTGAATTCTTAATGAATTATTCCGAAAATACTTAATAATTTGAAGGCATTATATAATCCACCTCTTAAACCCATAAAAACTACATTTCCACCTGAAAATCATTTTTAAATACATATAAATATTCTTATTTGTTATATACATATTTTTTGCGTCATTTTTAATGCAACTAATTTTATCTACCCCAAAATTCAAATTTTTTTCTTTTAAAAATGCAAAGTTCTAATTTTTTTCTATACTATTAGTCCATTTTCCACAATTCATATTTGCTGTTTTATTACTGTTCATTTATAGTTAATATTTCAGATATTAGATAATTTTCTAGATAAAACTCATAATGTTTTTAAGTAAAATTTCATAAAAATAATAGTCAAATTTTATTTGATATTCTTTTAAATTATATAAATCAGGTTATACACCGTTTTATCCTTTTTCTGTGGCACAGCTTGTTCAAATATAAACCTTGCGGTATAAAACCCAATTATCTTTTCTTAAACGTGTACGTCCTACAGTTCTTTCTGATTTATATATAAAAAAATAGTCCTGATAGTTGATTTTTGACATTAGTGTAACATTCAATTTTAACAAAAAACTAATTGCTATTGTTTCTATACAGGAAATTGAAATTAATTGAAATTTATTACGAGATATTAATTTTGCAGATAAGCTTACTTATTCATGTTCAAACCCATTAAAGTGAAATATTTTTTAAGATTTAATTAATCTTTATATACATTAGAGTTAATAACTAAGAGTATAATGGAATAAGTAATAATTTACCGGTGATAGGAGAATGGTTATAAGTGTGGCAATAATTTATCTCATCCACGTGAGTTTTGTAATATAAATTTTGACAAAAAACACGAGAAAAAAACTTATTTTAATCGGTTAAATTCATAATTAAATCCTTACTTTTAGCTATTTATGTAATATTATTTATATATAACAAAATATCTTCATTTTTCCTTTGCTAATCACTAAAATATTAGATACTACAATATTTTGAATTAAAATACACATGCATCATCTAAATTAAAATCAAAAATTGTTTGTTCAGGTAGTTAGAATGAAATTTTTTTTAATTTCATAAAGATCCCGCTAATTTATTAATATTCCTTCCACTACAGCTTAACAATTATTAGGTGAATGCTCAAGTTTTGTAAGGGATATCTGTGAAGCAAACAAATAAGAAAACATTTCCCCCAGGAAAAATATTTATAAAAAGTTTAACCTAAAATTCACGTGGACACTACTGAAAACAATCAATCAAATATTTTTATAGAAGAAAAATAATTTTATTAAATAACAATTTATTATATCGAAGGTAAACTTGATAGTTTACATGAGTTTAATTACCATGATTCATTCCCCTTTCCAAAAAATTTTTTTAAATTTTTTTAAAAATTTACTACATTGAAGGTAAACTTGACAGTTTACATGAGTTTAATTACCATGATTCATTCCCCTTTCCAACAACTTTTAAATCTTTTTTTAAAATTTGTTATATCGAAGGTAAACTTGACAGTTTATATGAGCTTAATTATCATGATTCATTCCCCTTTCCAACAAATTTGCTTATTCTAAAATGTTTAGAATACCTATCTTATTAAACGAATTCCAAATTTACGATTATCAACATATTTAAAATTTTTTTAATTAAATTTCAATATCTATAAAGAAATGATATTTTTATTATTAAAATTCATAAATCTAAATACTTAAAGATTTTAATATAATTTTTTTATTAATAATAATTTTTCTTTTTTTCTTGAATTAATTGCATTTGTCATTTACTGAAATATTCTAGAAGTACATAAATAACAAATATCGCACAAAGCTAAAAACTCATGCACCAAATACCTCAGCCTGCTATTTTATGGATTCATATTTAAAGTAAACAAATCTAATTCTTGAATTATGCACTCCTATAACATTTGCGGTATAACTTTGCAAATAATCAAACTCGAGTGTTGTGAGATAGCTTTTACTCAATCGATAACGCCCGATAGCACTAACCGTAATTGCAATGCGTCATCAAATTTATTTGTTTGCATTTTTCACAAATAATGCATTAAAAGGTAAGACTCTCATTTGATAATCTCGAATTAAAATCAAACAAGCTCTCGAAAGGAATGTTGAATGTAATTTTATATTCGATTTGAATTATAGGTTTAAAGCTGCTATGCTGGGTTGTAATATATCACCCATCATTTCTCAACTGGAGGGAAATTTGTCAGCCCAACTGACATTCGAAAAATGCATAAATCCTTATTCCCTGAACATAGAAATTTAAATATTCCCATTATCACGTTCAATAAAAAAAATCGTCCACTTAATAGCAAACGATAACGATAAGAAATCGATATTTTCCCCCTTTCTCGACAGTAAACACAATGCAAACAGCCGTGTCATTGCAGATGTTTCGCGTGTATTCGTCCTTCTGAAAAATACCGGTCAGCTTAAATGTCAACGAAAACTATTTGAAAGAGAATTGCTTTTTGAATTACTTATGGATCGTTCGATTCTTAATTGCAGTCCCTATCGTCATTGATGCTGTGAAATATGAAGAACGCAGTGCCTGATTTTCTTGAATGGGTTGTAGACAGTTTGCGTTTAAAAAAACTCATTTGAATGAATAATCATTGTAAAAGGATTTAAGGATGAAGTTTGAGATAGATTGATATTTTATTGACTGTGTGCCCACTTGGAATCGAGAGCAATTTTCTCTCATTTCTCATTGAAATGCTAAAAATAAATCAAGGCCTATGTAATTTTCTAAGTAATGGAAGTGGTTGTATTTGTGAATAATGCTAAATTTGTAAAACTATACAATAACCCACATGATACAAAAATGGCTTATTTTAAACGAAATGGCGCAGAATACATACTTTGATTAAAAAAATTTAAAACTTTTTACAAAATTAATTTCTCTCAAATAAATTTGCTCACTGATTTTAAAATGATCTTAGTTTTGGATGATATTTATTTTACAAAAGATATCAGAGTGTGATTTCCTAATTAATATGTATGATATGAAAATGTATTATTAACTTCTTGAAGGAAATGATATAAAAACTTCAATATTGATTTCATTAATTGCAAATGATTTTCTAAGTAATGGAAATATTTTTTTAAATTTATATATTTAAATTTGTATATCACTATATTTATTTAAATTATTTTCAGTAATTATATATATATATATATATATATATATATATATATATATATATATATATATATATATATATATATATATATATATATATATATATATATATATATATATATATATATATAACAGTATCTAAAACAGAAACATAATTTTTGGGATAAATGACAATACGGATATGAATTAAAATCAGTAGAAATAGGAACTTTTTTTAAATTATATTTCAAGCAATTTAATTATTAATTTTTAATGTTGATATGTAGCAGATACAACTGTTAAATAACTTAATATGCATCCTTTATCTTAAGAAACAAGAAATATTTAAACAATTACAGCTGAAACACCTTAATGGTTATTTGTACTATTAAAAACATGCTTATTGAAGCAAAATTTATGTGCCAAGTGGAGGTAAAAGTGACCGATCTTCTTTTAAATTCCATCGTAACAAGTCCTCAATGTCAAGATGCTGTATAAAATAAATCTATTCAAAATTTCATAAAAGTTTTATCTTCAGTGACACATTTTAATGTCAAAATTTGAATCTGTAGGAACATAGTATCTTGAAACATTTTTTTTTACCACAACAGTTTCTCAAACCTCAGGGAATAAATGGAAAATTGAAGCATAAATATAACGCTCTTCGTAAAATAACTGTTAGATATAACTTCACAAAATTTAATGGTAATAATACTGCGTATTACATTAATTTTGAGTATGTTATTTTCCTGGTATTTGGTTATAATTGAAAAACTATCATTTTTTTATAGAAGCTTTCACTTTAACTGCTCATTTTTCTATTATTAAATTTGTAAAATTCATCAAACCTCATTAGTTCTGTAATATCTTAAAATATATTAAATATAATACTAAAATTACTGAAGTATATTCTAAAAATATCGAATAAATTAAGTTTAATAATATTAAAATTGACATTTTTTAAAACAAACCGAAACAGGCAGTCAAAAACAAAAATAAATAGGTTTAAAATATAGGATGTAATAATGCACCATAAGAATGTTAAGTATCGGAAAACTGTTCACTGTGTATGAATGAATTGTACACAAGAGGATGATATTAACCTAATTGAATAGTATTTGACAAGAGGTCTTGACTATGACTGCGATAAGTATTTAACAAATTTAAATAATATTCAGTTGCCTAATTCAATATTTTCTGCATTAAATGACAATAATCATCTCACATATTGGCACAATTCTTGATACATGTACCTTTACACCACTTAAAAGATAAAAGATTTACCAAGAAAATATAATTTGAGCATTCATGCGAAAATCATGCAAATGATTATTAAATATTCATCCTGCATTGAATTTTTCTTAAATACTCTACCATTTTATGGTATGATATCGTTCATTAAATGTCTGATATGATTATGATATGATGACCGCATGAATGGGGTATAAAGCAACATATCGTTTCAAATCATATGATTTGATTCATTATTAGTTGAATTAAAATTAATATGCAATTAAGCTGACCAGAAATTTCATTTATATAATCGTGTTTTGCATAATTATAAAAATAATTTTGTTGTTGAAATGCATCATTCAGAATACATTCATCATTGAGAGTAAATTTTGCACTATGATGTTTTGAAAAATTTTAAAACAATATGTAATTTTTTATAAACAATTTTATGGTATTATTTTCATAAAACAGACAGAATAGCTAACATAATTTGAAAAATAATCCGTTTTGTAATGAGATATGTATAGCTTTTAAAATGAACCTATTTAATTTTTATATACATTTGTTAGTAGCAACGATTTGCGGTATGACTTTTGGTAGTTGAATTTGATTTTTTAAATGAAACTCAAATTTCATATATGTCATAAAATACCCTTTTTATCCGCTTAAATTATTACCATTTGTTTTTTTGCTAAATATTGTTTGTAATATCATAACGCTCACCCAAGAGATTATTGTTAATATATTTTGGATTTGAATTATAATAATTAATAGTCTATAAATAATAATTTGAAAGACAAACTCAATATATATATATATATATATATATATATATATATATATATATATTTGCTGTGATATCTTTGGAATTTCTTGTTTCTTTTAGGATGTCAGAAGCATATAAAGTATATTGGTCTCTGATATATATATATATATATATATATATATATATATATATATATATATATATATATATAGTTGATAACATTTATTGATTCTGACATAAAATGATCAATGATAATTTGATAATTTAAAATTCATTGTTTTCATTGAAAGACGTAGTCATGGTGCTAAAAAATAAGAGAAAATCAATAAAATTTAATCGAATTTTGATCACTATGGAATAAGATAAAGAACAATTCATTAGCAATTTTTGTGAAAGATTTTAAATTTAATAGAAGAATTATTTAAAATCAATTTTGAAATTAATATTTTAAGAAGCTTTTATGCTTCACTCTTCGCAAGTAAACGAAAATTACAAAATGAAAAACATGTTTAAAAATAATATATTGATGAAATTAAGATAAAACATTTTTTTTAAGTTAAGCATGTTTTCGTGTTGCTTTAGAAATACAAACTTGTTTTACCATTTCTTAACAAAAATTGTTTTGCCAAATATTTGGTGAAAATTGAAATGTAATAATTAAAACATTTTGTAATTTACCGAATAGAATGCGATTTGAAAGAATCGTGAAAATCACTGTAATGAATAACACATTATCTAATAAAAATAATAACATGAGAAAATATACGATACTTTATTATAAATCAAAATGCATAAAATTTAATAAAACTTTTAATGGAATAAACTTATATTTTACTACATTGTTCACAGCATTTGTTACAAAATCTGTAAGGAAATTTAAAAGTTTTAAATCACAAATTTGACAGGACTATTTCATGAGAATTAAGCAAAAATAAGCTGTGAATAATGTAGTAATGGTATGGTGTGGGGATGGTATTGCATCTGACAATTGTCTCCCATCTTTTGCCAACAGCAGCTACCTCCTAGGCTGTCCTAATTGATTTTTAATACGTAGATTAATAGCACTACTTGCAGCAGAATAGCTTATAGGCCTGTCTTCTTGGGTGAAGTCACATCCAGATTTGGCAAGCCTATCTGCACGCTCATTGCCATCAATATCACAATGCCCTGGCACCCATTGCAAACAGATTTCAGTTCTTTCTTGCAGTTGTAACATTTAATATTGTTATATTTAACAATGTAACATTTAATATTGTTAAATATTGAAAATATAAAAGTAATTTGAATAATCTTTAACTAACATTTTATGATGTGTTAAGCACCACAGAAATTAGGCATAGAATATTAGTACAATTTAACATATAATGTGTAATATATAGTATGTTAAATATAAAGCATCACATATATAGAGTTATTGAAATAGCATAGAAATTCTGTAGCCGTCACACAAACTCGATTCTAAACATCAAAACACCGAAATTAATCCTTGAATTGTTTTTAAGTTAATAAACAAAGCAATCAAATCATGAGTAGTAGTATATTTTGCAATATAATATTTTTCTGCATGTGATGACATTTATATAAAATTTCAAGTTAGAATTTCTAATTTCTAAATTTGTTTGTTTAAAATTTAAAACAATTTTAAATAACACAGAAAATTCAAAATTCATATAGTTGTATGCTACTCTTTTTTCATAGTTTTCTTTTATCTGGGAAAGATTTGTATAGATCAAAATTGATTAGAGATACAAAAATGAGAATTTTAAGCTTGGAATTATGAAAAATTTACGATTCAATCTAGCTTTATCATTTGTAAACACTGTATTCTCCAGTACATTATTCATATTGATCAGATTGAACGCATTCGTAATGTGCAACAAAAATTGTTTCATAATTTCTATTTAAAAATAATTCCCAGATAATCAGAAGATTAAAAAAATTACAAATTACTTAAAATAGAAAAGGAAGAAAATTCTCTCTCTTTATCAATTAGTATAACAAAAATAATTATAATCCACCACAAACATAACAGAAAATTCTAGCATGTAGGTATATATCAAGTAACCAATCACAGAAAGCAAGTTATTGTAGTTGTTGCACCAGTATTCTCCCCTGTACTTAGCTCTGAATTGGGCTCTATCAGTTAGATAGGAGCAGCCGGGTAGTCTTCGTGATTTTGAAACAGGAACTTAGAAGGAGACCCCCAATACTTGGCCTGCCACCCCCAAAGGTACCATTTTACTTGGAGGACATTTCGACCACGCCCGGTTATAACGTGCCCCAGTCACTGTTAACGAACACGGCGGATCTTCAGTTAAAGCGGGATTCGAATTCACTACTATTCGATAGTGAGAACGATGACCTAACCAACCAGGCTTCCTCAGAACATAGAAGGCGGGTGACAGCACACTGCAGATGAGCATGTATAAAGGATGTGTCAGGGTTTCGGAAAACATTTCAGTCATTAGTGCAATGTAGAAACAGAGTCTTCTTCTTCTTCTTCTTCATCCAACGCCCGCCCGTGGCCGATGGGCCATTTGGCGCCGTGCTTCCCAATAGAGTCCAGCCCACCCATGCAAGTCATCGTCGGCCTGTTCTAGAGCATCACAGCAAGACAGGTGTTCGGCTGTACCCTCGCCTGTAGAACACAGGGGGCAGAGGGGAGTATCGGCAAGGCTGATCCTGTGGAGATGCTTCTGAAGGTAGTCGTGACCTGCCACCATTCTGAATGTGGCAACCGCCACTCCACGCGGCAGGCTGTTGGGGATGGTATTGCATCTGACAATTGTCTCCCATCTTTTGCCAACAGCAGCTACCTCCTAGGCTGTCCTAATTGATTTTTAATACGTAGATTAATAGCACTACTTGCAGCAGAATAGCTTATAGGCCTGTCTTCTTGGGTGAAGTCACATCCAGATTTGGCAAGCCTATCTGCACGCTCATTGCCATCAATATCACAATGCCCTGGCACCCATTGCAAACAGATTTCAGTTCTTTCTTGTAGTTGCGAAAGGATTTCCCGGCAGGCCATAACAAGGGCATCACGTGGGAGCAATGAAGTTATGGCCTGAAGTGCTGCTGTTGAGTCAGAAAGGAAAACCACCTTTTTAAGGCCCGGCAGCTGCATTAATCGTCTGGTAGCCTCACAAACAGCAGCAACCTCCCCGTCAAAGTTTGTCATATGTTTACCGACCGGAAAAGAACCCGTGAAACAGATTGATTCACCCGGCATACAAAAGGACATGATCATTGGGTTTCGGATCAATGATGGAAGCATTTCTGAAACCCCTGACTTTGTGAACTATTTGAGTGTCTCCGTGGTAAAAGTATAAGATGCATGGCAAAATGGAACTGTCCAAAATCAGAGACGTGTCAAATGTGGTGTACCACGGGCCATAGATGACACAGGTGAACGACGGCTGATGATATGCATTAAAACAGACGTGATACCGTTGAGTAACTGACCATCTATATGAACCAAAGGGTTACAACCAGTGTCTCCAAAACTATATAGTTCTGAGAATGTTGCTGCATCTGGGTCTCCATAGCAGACATCTGGTTCACGCACTTATACTGATTGATGTTCATCGGGATCTAAAGCTGGAATTTGCACGCGAGTACCGCAACTGGTTTCGAATCTCAATCTGGAATCACAACTGGAAAATGGTACACCCACTGAGTGGTCACAGATAGCATGTTTCGATGAATTACGTTTTATGCTTCATCAGACGGATGTGAGCGTATACGACGTGAAAGTTATGAAAGAAAACACCTCCAACCACTGCTGGGATCATCCAAACTGGAGTCAGAAGCATTTTGTTCTAAGGAATGTTTCTTGGCATTCTTTAGGTTCATTCATCATTATGGAAGGCACAATGGATCAATAGAAGTAAGCACCTGTCCTTGTGGACCATATCCTTCCCTTTATGCTCAATGTTTTTCCTCAGGATGATGGCGTATACCAGCACGGCAATACGAGATGTCATACAGCTGGCAATGTACGTGCATAGTTCGAAAAGCACTAGAATGAGTTTATATTTCTCTACTGGCCAGCAAACTCACCTTACCTAAGCCCAATCGAGAATTTGTGGGACCATCTCGATCGGATTGTTCGTGGCATAGATTCTCAATCACGTAATCTAACGCAGCTGGCCACGGCACTTTAGTAACAATGGATCAACAACCCAGTGAAGACATTCATTAACCTAACAGATTCTCTTTCTTTAAATTAAAGTTCTCTTCCTTTAAACTAAAATTCTCTTCCTTTAAATTAAAATTCTCTTTCTTTAAATTAAAGTTCTCTTCCTTTAAACTAAAATTCTCTTTCTGTAAATAAATAAAAAAGATTTTCTTCCTGCTCTGCGAAAGATGGTTATTTTGGCTTTTGACAGGTCAGATTCAGGCTTTGGTCAGATTAATGGCACTGGACTTGTGCGTGTGTATTAGAAATTTAAAGTAGGTAATAGTTATTAGTTAATTTTCATGCACAAATAATTCTGTACAAGCATAAGAATTTAAAGAATGGTTGCAAATTTGTAGTTGCTAATAATTTTAACACCTAATGATTAAAGGTGTTACATGATATTGTGGACTACATGAGAAAAACTATAATTTTCATTCAACGCTAAAAACATTTTTTCCTGATTGTATTACTTAAAACATTTTTTAATTAAATATAAATATTAAATTCCTAAAAAATAAATGAATTATTTCTGGATAACTGAAAGTTTCTTCTATTAAATTAATTTGCATAAATATAGTCGTAATTCTTATTCGATGATAAATTTATAGACATGATATTCTTTCAGTTTAATAAGCAATAATAAACGCCTTTTTTTACTTTAGTAATTTAAAAATTTATTTTTTATAAATTGTATTTTTTCAGATATCCACAGATACTTATCCTTGTATCATTATTGATTTCCTTAATGATAAACATAGATATTTAAAAATAAAAAAGGAGAAATTATTTTTCAATTATTGATAAATACTCATTACAATATATTTTTTAATTAATTTCAATTTTCAAAATTTTATGACATTAAAATTAATTTTTTAAATTATAAAAGTTACAAATCCAAAGAAGATTAAGTTTTATATTTTACACACTTTTACTTAAATGGCAATTTCATTTATTTCCGTTATTGTTCCTTAAATAATAAATAATCAAAATTCTGCATGTAACCACCCTTTATGATCTTAAATATATAATTTTCAAAACTTTTGATTTTTTAATTAAATTAAAATAGTGTACCCAAGAAAGATAATTTAAGCTGATCTCCGGAGAAATAAGACGGTTAATAATAAATTTTTTTAACTATTCTATTGATGTTAAATTATAAATGTGCAAGTATTAATAACTAGCGTGTTAATAACTCAAACAACTCATATTGCGGGTGAATTCTTATCTGAATGCTTTCGAGAAATCAATACAGAATAATATCCATTTAACATAGAAAGGAAAGATGATCGATTTTCCCCTTTAAGCTCAACAAAAAATTGCTTAGCAACTACTTTCTTAAATAATTGCTAGTCAATAACAACAAAACAAAATGGCGACAAATATTTCTGGTAGATTCCAATTGGTAAATTTTAGAAGGCGATTAGAAATGCAATACTAGAAATTTTTTATTAAAAACTAAACTGACATTTGTTGTATTTTTATGTGAACTACCAATATTATATTTTTATTACTAAGCAAGTATAAAATTTAACTAATTTTTGGAAATTTAAAAAAAATTATTTTTCTAATAATTTAATATTCATTAAGTTTCCAAGTATACTTTTGAATCATTAAAAAACTTATTAAATTTTGCTATATTCTGATGTAAAAGACTGTCCATTTAAAAAATTTAAATTTTTAATTATATTAAAAACTTTTCTTGAAAAATTCGTAATGTTTTCTAAACTTTTTCCATTTTCTGCATTAAATTTTTAATGTCAAATTAATCTCTTTATGCCACATATTTATTAATAATTTGAATAAAAATAACTATCGAAATTACCTAGTATATTAATCATTAAAAATAAAAAGATAAAAATATATTCAGCCGTATAAAAATCACTATCATAATTAAAATACATTTAAAATTAATATTATGTGACATTTTTGGATTATTTAATCAAATTTAAAATTAATGTAAATAAATAAATTCCTTTTACTTTTGGGAAGAATTCTATCATGATTATATACTTGATAGCTTATCTAAATGAAATTTCTGTGAAGAAACTTAATAAATGTTACTCATAAAAATTTCAAAATGAAAAAAATTGAATGATTAATGTATATAAAACATAATATCACACTTTGTTTATACTTTTATGGAATCACCGAATTAATAAACGAACGTAATAATTACAGAAACTTTACATATTTCAAATATTTGCTAATCCTTTAAAATCGAAATTTTACAATGTCTGTAATATTTATTACAAAGAGGGTGCTTTATTTCATTTGCTCTGATCAAATACTAGATATAATTACAATGCTTTGATTAAATGTAAAGTAATTTGTTTCATTATTATTTTAATTGATAATAGAACTATTTAAATGGAAATTTCTATTTAAGTTATCAATTTACAGTACAATAACTTAATGATAGAGTTATTTGTAATTAAAATATTTCTGTATATATACCATCTAATGAAGAGAAAAATCAATTTTCCGCATATTGGAAATCTAACAAGATTCAAATGCAAAGAAGTTAAGTGTAAAATTATATGATAATATTCAAACCATTTAAAAATCAAAATGGTTTGTTTTTATAAATAATAAAATAAACATGCTTTAGAAATTAGTAATTTGCAATGTTGGATATCAGTTTTTATTGTGTTCACCACACTGAGCGGTTTGAGCCCATACACGTCAATTCGGTTTACTTATTCTGAATTTAATCCAGAGGAATGGAACATTTAAAATAGGCTTCGACTTCACGCCAAAAGTCTTACAGTTTGAGGAATTTGCCGACTAATGTTCAATGGGAAACATATCCGACATATCTGGGGAAAAATCAGGCCATAAGAAAATAAATATGCTGTGTGTTCAAAAAGGCTTGTGCAGTCTGAAAAATACGTGTACAGACATAAACCTGTTGAAATATATCCACCATATTGCACTGAAAAATGTAGCTGACTTTTGGTTCTACAATTTCACTTATGTTCCAATTATCGTTGAGATTACCACGGGTTACATCAAGTGGGATCAAAGATAATATCCATCTCCCAACACCATAATGCCAGACGTTTGTAAGATATGACGTTGGATTCTAATTATGGAGAGCAGATGATCTCCTGTTTAATGTTTGATGCGCACCCTTACATCATTGTACTCCGAATTGCACCTAAATTCATTGGGGAAAAAAACTTGTTACCATTGGGCAAGCCATCCAGTATGAAGTCGGATGCGTCTGTACTTTAAAGACAGGGGAATACTATCTAAATGAGCCTTTGAACACAGTTAATGCAGCAAAAGATGGGGATGAACCGCAGAGCAAGACCACAAGACACTTGTAGTCATAATATATGGTTGTGCTTACAAACGAAAAGACGCTTTTCATTCCACATATCCTATAAGGTACCTGTCATCTCTTGTCTTTGTGCTACTGCATGCTTCACAGGCAGATTTTTTCCTTGTTTGGTTCTCCTATGTTTATTTCTTCGAAACATGCATCACTGTTGTGGCAATACACTGCATGTGGGCTGTGATTTCTCCATACGAAAAGCCATCTTCTTTTCTATCAACATTGCAGCCACGTATGAAATCCGAAAGCCGCTAATATAGAACCCTCGTTTCTGACAAAGCATAGTTAGAGTTTAAATAGAGTTTAAGGCATCTTTGCTGTCCTTTATATATATTGAACAAACGGCTACTAAAGAGCTGGCTCTCGATCCATGCATGTGAAATTATTCTATAATTCTAATCATTTATGTATCTTTTTTTTCACTGCATTTTCTGTAATTTTCATTCAATTTGCCTAATTTATTCATACTGTTTCAATTTTCACAAACTTGGGTATACATGTGTACATGTATACTGATGATAAATATAATTTATGTATAATACAAAATTAGGTTTAAACAATAAAAAATTATTAGTAAAATAGCAATAATTAGTAAAATAGCAAGTGATTTTCATTGAAACATTTAGTTAAAAATGTATTATTTTATATATTTAATATTCAAGTATTTAAGAAATGACGATAAGATTTTATATATCTAAGATCTCAAGAGGTGACGGGAAAGAATACTTGATGAAGGAAAAAGAATATGTACAGAATAAATCAATAAAAGATGTATTTCTGAAAGAATCACAATAAATTTTATTAGATTTTCACTGCGAATTTAATTTATATTAGAATAATTAGTCTTCCACCCGTAAAAGATTTAATTGAATGACTGGTATTAAAATAAAAGAGTCATTAATATGATTCTTTTATTTTAATATCAATCATTCAATTAAAACTTTTACAGGCGGAAGACTTTAATTATATTAAAAAAGCAAATATTAGACATTTCCGAAATTAATAATATAGAATTCAGTGGAGAAAAATATTTTCTTCTTTCTGAATATAATACTATTGTATTATTTGATTAAAACACTTCTCAAAATAAAATAAAAATGAGATATTATATATATATCTATATATATATATATATATATATATATATATATATATATATATATATATATATATATATATATATATATATATATAGATAGATAGATAGATAGATAGATAGATAGATAGATAGATAGATAGCTAGATAGATAGATAGATAATGCATTCTTTAAGTGTTTTAAAAATTCTTCTTTAATATTTAATGTATTTAATGCTTTAACACACATGAATTTTATATTAAATAATGTTAAAGCATTCTTATATCTGATTAAATATGAAAGGATGAATCTATTTTTGAAAGCTTATGAGTTATGTTCATCAGAAAATTTATGAAATGAACATAATAATTAAAAGGAATTTATTTAGAGTCATTTAATAATGTTGATGTCGCCCACCCAAGTTCTAATTGCCAGCGTGCCTGACTGCGAGTAGGGAGGTCATGGGTTCGAATCTCTTTTCGAGTATGGATGACTTCCTCTCTCCCTCCTGTCTTTGTCCTTTAATTGTATGAATGTGTTGTGAATGGTTGCCTACGCTATAAACGTGTACCTATGGCATGTGTGTACTGAAGAAGTCGGACTCCACTCCAAATTACGGCTCAGTTGGAAAAGGGGAGCAGCGTACCTCATATCAGCCTAGCTGGCTAAGACAACAAATACAACAACATAATAATGTTTATAACAGAAATATACAATTTCTATAAATGATTTGTGATGTTAAAATATACCGAGTTAGGCATTTAAATTGTTGCATTAAGAAGACGACATGCTACATGCTAGGTATCGTGTAAGAAGCTGAAAGGCTTAACTAACAGGTGTCTGACATTCACAGAGGTCGAACTATTCTTTACTGCGATTCTGCTTTATCTATCGCCTATTTCTTTGAGATCATTCAAGTATCTGTATAATAAATTTTAGATTCGTTGAAGAAAACCATAAAGAAAGCCATATTTACTAACAGCCAAGAAGCTGGATTTGTTAAATTACAGCCTTAATCAGTCATATAGTTATGTTATGAAACCGAATCAAGAAATAAGATCTTTTGCAAGACAGGACACAAAGAGTCCAACGACTTTTGCATCATCATGAATTGTTAGTTTAGCGACAATGGCTAGGGCTATCTTTTACGCTATTTTAGTGGTAAAAGACAAACCTATACTCAGGAACATCATATGTTCAGACAAATTCCGATCTCTATATATAGCTCTGTGTTAATCGCCATCATGTTTTCAAGTATTGTGAAAAATTCACTTTGTTAGCATTAAGACTCGTTGCACTGCATTTTATCGATCCCTACAAAATTGTTTATTTTAAAAGACTAGTTCACGATTATATATTGCCCTTATTGTATGTACAGTATTTGATACAGATGAGTTTTAATATATAGTCTTGGCAGAACGTTCTCCAAATCTCTCAATATTATGCAACCTGTTATTTGTTAGTTTACTTAAATATACGCATGTTTAAAGTAGAAACGTAAAACATTTTTAAAATTCTATGAATGGTTTTTAAATTAAACACAAAATATTACTTTACATGCATACATTTAAGAATACAAATCATAATTTATTGCAATAGATTTATCTTGCATGATTTAATAGACTCATGCAAAACAAAGTTTAAGAAAATGACTCAAAATTCTCCACTAAAAACAAAAGATTAAAGTAAAGAAAAAAAATCATCTTATTTTCTCAGTAATGATAGAATGAATCGTTCATATTATTTTGAAATACAGCAACTGTAATTTACAGTTTGAAAAAAAATGAATAAAATTAAATTTAAAACTTGATTTCACGTTGAAAGAATTGAAGACTGATACACAAAGACTAAACACGTATGGCAGCGAAAGCTAACTGATCTTTTACACGTAATTCCACACATCAAAACTATTCAGAATTTCACAGTAACTATGAAAAAAGTGCAAGTTTTTATTTGGAACTGGACGTGATCTAATAAAAAAACACATTCTTATTTGTAGATATTTTTATTTCCGCAGTTTTCTCTCACACAGTAAACTCAAATAAAGGCGTTTGATATCTTTCAACAAGTCTTAAAAAATAAAATGCGTCACATAAATATTGCTACACCATTGAAATCCTACGTGATATTGATACCAAAGATATTAAAATTTAAAAAAGTAGTTTTTCGTTCTTTGTAGTATAAGATAACCTCATTCATATATTCAAAGTATATTTATTTGAATTACTATTTTACTACGTTTGATCTCTAAGAATTTTATAATGCTTTGAAAGGTATATTTCTTCATTTTAAATTAATGTCACATTTTTGAGAGTTAAAAAGAAAGTGTTTTATCAAGCAGTTACAGAATTTTCTACAAAAATTTTTTTTTGTAGAAATCTGAATCTACAAAAAAGATTTTCAAAATTTGTATTGAGAAATCGTAGCAGACAAATTTAACTTAAAATATTTTTCTAATTGTACTGGATCTTCAAAAATGTGCCATAATTTTTAAATGCATCATAGATAATATGCGATTATAAATCACTGCGAACACTTCAAAACCACAAGAAATGTGTTACATGTCAGAACATTAAATATGTTTTAGGACAGTATTTTGTTCACTTATATATTTGTTTCATAATGGTTGAGCATTAGTAATTTCAGTTGATATTTTTAAATAGATTGGTTGTGAATAATGTGATTTGTATTTTTATGATACTGAACAGTTTTACTGAATATAGTGGTAGTAGTTATTATAAGTGGTAGTAGTTAATGATACTTATACTTCAAGAATTCTTCATATTTAAAAACCAAACAGTATAATATAATATAAGGATTTTTGCGATATAAAATATTTATATTTTCTTTAAAAAACCTCGGACATTTATTAAATTTAAAATATAAAATTTAAATCAAGGTAAAATTTATAAAAGCTCAAATTTTTTAAAGGCAAGATTGTATGAAAATTGGTGAAAAAATATTTTGTAGCAATAAAATATTTACTTAAAAATAATAGTATAATAGGATATATCATTAAATTGGAAAAAAATATATAAAATAGGAAAAAATTTTCAGTTATGCATTAACTTAATTGTAGTAAAATTAAATTAAGCCAAGCTTGATATTATATCACTTAGTTTGATACTTGCATTCATATAAATAGAAAAATTACACGAAAATATTAGTTTGATCGCAAAAATCGAAAAAGAATTATCTAAGCATTAGCGATAATTAAAGAACACTAAATTTTAAAATGCATACACATGTAACAATCGAGATATATCATTGACCAATATTTCTAAATTATTTTTTAATATTTATAAAATATTAAAAATTTTTATTTGTAATAGAATAATTTACTAGTCATAAATAAAAGATATTCGAAAAATGGAATACATAAATGTAAATAAATAATTCAAAATTTAAACAACGGATCAAGATTATAGATAACTCAGTATTTATATAGTGAAGATAACTCTCATTACAATAAGAAAGCTTATCTATGAAATTGCATCGTGTGAAATATTCGCTTGGAAAAGAGTGTGCGATATGCTTTCGTATCGCTTTGTTACTTCCTGCGCGTGATGTTTCCGGCCTAGAGGAAAGGGAACTATAATTTCGTGGGAAAGACGAGAGAGAGGAAGATAACGATCATTCATTTTGAATGGGCAATTATTAAAAACGATTCTCAAAGTAATTAAAATATATGGAAAGAAGGGTTGGTTTATTCACATAATTTGGAATGTGTAAGTTATAGTCAATTGCAACCATTTATAAGATGAAATATTTATTTGATAAGCACATTTTCTTATATTTTTAACGATTTTACTATAGTTTATTTCATTTAAACTATATGTAAATGTGAGTTACCCTTTTTATGATAATACCTTATTATCTCCATCATAAGTTTTTTCTAAACATAATAAGCTTAGGAGGAAAAGAGACTTTTTGCCAAAAATACGTTTAAATTTATCAAAAATATTATTTTTTTTTAAAAAAACTGAATTGCTTGTGTTTGTCATTCTTGTTTATCTATCAAAATGACACATTTTAATCGGAATTTTTTTTCAAAATATTATAAAATCTGATTTTTGGATCAGTATTTAGAAACAAATTTTTTTCTTAAAACTTATTTCATTTAGATTTGTGTCTTTATACTTTTATTTTAATCTTTTGCATTGAATTATTCTTAAATTATACTATTCATATGATATATATATATATATATATATCACCCCCCTATATATATATATATATATATATATATATATATATATATATATATATATATATATATATATATATATATATATATATATATATATATATATATATATATATATATATATTCTCAAATTTTTCATTTATGGTAGAAAAACTAAATATTTAGCTTTATTAAGTTGTTAAGAATAACTAATATTTCTATTTACACACATTTTATCAAAATCATTAAATAATGTAAAAGATATAACATTTATAAGACAATTATTATTATATACCTTAATATTATATACATTCTTACAATAAGTAAACAAATATTCTGTAGAAATCAATTAAAATAAATATTACTTGTAATTGTTTGTGTGTGTATTCTTTCAAATTAAATATGTTTCAATTCTTAAAAAACCAAGGGGATTGTTTGAACGTGTATTTAAGTTAAATATTTAAATTTAAAAATATTATAAAATTATAAACAATTTTTTTAAGTTTATAAGTCTATAATTTATGATTAGCGATATATTTCTTCTGAAGATAAAAGTAGGAATTTTTCTATTAAAAAAGAATTCATTTGTAACTCCTCCCCCCCCCAAAGAAAACATATTGTCTGTATTTTATCTGTACAGTTTTAGTTTCCATATTTCATTTGAAAATGTTAAAAATTTATTTTTAACTTATTCTAATTTATTTATTATTGTATTGATTCAATTATTTTTTAATAAAAACTTCAATTGATATTATGTTGTTGTTTCCAATCCCGGTGATCAGCAAAGCTAGATCAGGTCCACTCACCCTAAAAAAGTCAAGCACCAGGCGGGGATCCCGAGTCAGATCTTGCTTGGTAAGCTCCAAACAAGATAAAATGTGGTCAGGAGAGGCCTGCACCGAAGAAAAATTAACCCTTGCACTGATTTTTTATAATAAAGTTTGTAGAGAACAATGATAAAGATCAAGTAAAAATGAAAATTTTGAATGAAATTAAGTCTGTAGGGGTTGAGATGCTTGCTGATATTTTAAACTATGCAATAAGCAAAGATAAAGATGCTAACATTACATTGATTAGCCTATCAACCTTGTTTTAATATGTCATTTATTGTATCAACAATAATGAATTATTTCTTATACTTGTATTCATACACAATCGAAATACTTACTTATTATTATAAGAATTAATATAAGAATAGAAAGGAAAAAAATTAATAAAATATAATTCACTTAAAAATAGTTTTGCAGTGTTTTAAGTAAATTCACATTCCTATTATAGCAGTTTCATGTGTTCGAATCTATCACAGAAAACCTATTCTTTTAAATATGATCGCATTTCTAATAGGCAAATATTGATTCAGTATCCAAAACAACTCTATGTTACTATATAAAAATCTAGCTCATGTATAATCCATAGGAATGAAAAGTAGTAATAAGGCGCCAAAGAATAAATTATTTGGCTCGTTTAATTAGTGTAATTTCGAAGAATTATACGTATTACACAGATAATTTGTGCTGAAAATTGCTGGCACTTATCGGTATTATTTTGTTTTGAGTACATTAAATCCATAAAAGACGAATTGAATTTTCAGACTACACAACTTCTCTGAAATGCTAGTTATGTTGATAATTTAGCCTTAATATTTAATAGCTGAAATAATCCATAGCACATCCTACTGATTATCCAAAAATACTTTTTAATATGGTCTTTACAACACCTGAAGAGGAGGCAGCATTCTTTGAAAGTAAAATAAAGCTATATTTATTAAGAAATGCATTTGTTTTCCGAGCATCACATTAGTGTTTATGTTGCCGCTTACAATATAGTTGTTACGCTTTTATATTGATTCAGAAAATCTCATAAGTATAAACTTTAGTTGAAGTTTACTAAGCAGAAGCATTATTTGAACTTGTAATTTTCAGACCTTTATTCTACTAGTATAGAACAATATGCCTTACAGTTAAACTAAATTTAATATCTAAATCTTGTCATGTAACTCCATAAAAGGAAATATATAATATGGGCAGGAGATTTTATTAGATAACAATTCAAAGATAGAAAAGAGCACAATAAATAATAAAAGCCTTCAATATGTAGACTAATAATTGAATACAAATATATTTTCCCTTTACATTTGTAATGATTAATATTTAGGACAACAACATTACGATGACATTTAGAAATAAATATTATGTGATAAATGAAAATGATTTTATCTCTCTTTCTTTGAAAATTGAGCTCGTAACTAAATGTCAAAAGTAAATCGTGTCCTTTGAAAAATAAACCAATTATATAAATTCCTAAAAGGAATGCCACTTCAATAATAACTGAGCTATATTAATTTCAGATATTTTATTTTTACTTATTGATATAAAATTCATTACAATTCTTTGCGACAAAAACAAGATTTAATTTCATATATTTAAATATTTTTATAACGATATGATAGAGAATGATTTCTCCTATTCTCAGCTATCGATAATTTTTAAACTCCTTTTATGTTTACATTTCTAAATAACAAAAGAAATATAATGATAAATTGGGATGATTATTTTATCTCCATAATCATTTCAAGTATTTAAGAAAAGATTGAATTTTAAAGTCTGATTAAATGAAATAGGAAACAAATAAATTTAATTTAAAAAATAAACCTAATATTATTAAAAATTGCTTCAATTTAAAGGAAAGGCACAAAATTAGTTTCTTCAAGTCTTCCATTAAAGTCTATAATCTATAGCATGATATTAAATTGAATACACATTACTTTTGAGACTAGAGCTAACTAGTATAATCCTGATGGGTATTAAATAAGTATTGTGAACATAGTTTTAAATATCAAAGTTATATTCTGATTGCATATTTGTGGTTTCAGGCAAGATTTATATTGTCTTATTTCTTCTCTCATAACTCTGTTTCTTAGACAAATGACCAAATAATTTTAAAGGGGAAAGAGATAAAATTACCGAGTATTAAAGTAAACATTTATGCAATTATCTGAAGATATAGAGTTTTAAATAAATATTTTGCAATGTTTTTAAGAACATTTGTAAATTTTGTGCTTATGGGAAAGAGAAAGTTTGAAGCAATCTTCTATAAAATATTTGTGTAATGTACCTTTTCTTCATGCTTTCGTTTCAAATCTCACTAAAAGGTGGCACTGCCATTCTGCATTTTTCAATTTGAAACAACTTTAATAAAATGAGTTTAATAATATTATGAAAAACATAAAGTTGTTGAAAAGAAAACAAACATTGTACATTTGACATAATTTATCAGCAATTGATCTGATATATTTTTAAATTTTACTTTTATGGCGAAAATTCTTTTGATTAATAACTTTAAATTCTTCAAAAACATCCATAAACAGTATAAAACTTTTGCTAATCACTAAGTTCGTTACTTTATGTGACAGTGATTAATTATAAAAAAGTGATTTTAATTTTTATAATTGAAATTTTTAAGCTTGTAGACTATTATTTTTTTATGAAAGTTCAAAAACTATCTAATACGGATACCAAAAAAATAAATAATTTTCTAAAGGTAAGAAAACTATTTTCTTAAGACCTTTTTTTCCAAATACAGAAATTTTTAACAAAATTTATAGCGATAAATTTGATAAATAATAAGTAAGAATAAAAAAAAATTTATGACTCAAAAGCAAATGTTTTAATATTGAATCTATAAAAGATCCTAAGCAAAATATTCATGCGTTTTTATTTCTAAAATATCTTAATAAGTAATTAATGTAATGTAACTAGTTAATGAATTGCAAAACTTTTAGAGAAAATTTACTATGTGACAAAATCTTCACTGTAATATTATTAAATTTTATGACCTACAAAGAGAGAGACACCGTGAAAGCTTTTACATGTATATAAATATTTAATTTACCCCTAAGATATATAGCCAAATTTATACGAAAAAAAATCCACATAAACACATAAATTGAGAAAAAGCAATAAGTAATTAACTTTTATTTTTCCCCATTAATTAAAACTCAAATACTACTGAGCAATAAATTCGCAACACTTTTTGATAAATAGTTGTAAAAAACCGAATTAAATTCCATTTGTTTGAATAGATCTTGAATAAGAAAGTAAGCAAAATTTTATATCAAAATAAATATTTATTATTATGGAATATATATATATATATATATATATATATATATATATATATATATATATATATATATATATATATATATATATATATATATATGATTGATATTGTATTTAAATTGAAATCTTGCACTATTTTAAAACCACAAACATAGCAAATGAAATTTTAAACAAGAAAAACATATGCGGTATCAAAATTACTTCATATAATATTGTATACAATATAAATCTAAGGATTCTTCACAATTAATGAAAAATTTATTAACTAGTTTCCTGTATTTCTGCGATGTCCTTTCTAAGGGACGTTGAGCATTGTTTTGTTGAAAAACGTCCAAAAGAAGGGAAAAAACAGAGATGGGTAATGAAACATGAATGAAATACAACAAGAGCTATTTTTTCAAATTATTAAATTGTACATTCTCTGATCACTACTATAAATAATTGAAAATTAAAAATTGTCTCCAAGATCAATATCTAAACTAAGGAAATAATAATTAATATTATCTAAAGGACATGACTAAGGTATTCGGTTTGAATAAGGTAAATGATTTGCTGTGCTCATTTTTATGTCCTATCCTCAATGAAGTGTGATTTTAAATATATGCTATGTCTTGAAATTGGTGATTTGTGCAATATAATAAAAAACAATATTAGTAAGAAATTTATTATTTTCAAATCTCCTTTTTTACAGTTGAATTCGATAACTATGACCTTGAGTAGGCCTATTTTTCTAACTGAAAATTTTATTATCTAACCGTCATATTTTGAATTAAAGATTGAGGGATTACAATTTTACCTTACTTTCTCCGATATAAATGAATAAACTTTCTATTTCAGAAAGTATCCAGAATATTTTGCTTACAATAAACGGAATTGAATTTTTCCCTCTATCAAGCAGATATCGCAATAAATGAAGGTTAACATTCCTGGAAGTTCGTTTTCCTTTGAAAAAAGAGTTCTGACACTCTTTCATGGAAGAGTTCGAGAAGAATTTCTCTGTGTATACAGTGATGTATTCTACAAAAGAATTTTCCATCAAAAGTGTACCACTTTCTAAGGTAGAAGCAGTTACTTTGAGATCTTGGTCAATAAGCAATAGTGAAAAATGATTCTCGCCTTTACTTCTGACGATAAAGAATGCCACGTCCTGTAGATTAGTTTTAATCAAATCTCTGACATGATCGATTAATAAATAAGAATAAGAAGAAAGTTTCATACGGTTATTTATAAAACTAAGAAAAAGAAATGAGATTTACAGTTATTTTTTCATGTTAAAAATATTATATGCATTTTAATGTCTGTAAAACTTATTTGTTATTGCTTGTACCACATTCATAAATGTCTAAAACTTATTATTTGGCATACATTTCGGAATGAAATATTATTCAGAAATGTGGTGGAGAATTTTTTAAATGAATAAATTCGATTACAAGATTAAATTAAAAGCAAATCTTCTTTGACAACTATATTATAGAGCTAAAGTAAGTATATTTATTCCTATAAAATTATGAAGTGGATTTCTGAAATTCCAATCTCTGGATCAGCAACAAACATTTTATGCTTAATAACATGTAAATAATTTTAAAAATATAAAAATAATTATCCTCTTTTGAATAAATAAACTGTAATCAATGTATTTGAAACAACGCAACATTATTTAACAAATAACTGTTTCATTAAATGTAAAATGATAGAAGTTTTCCAATAATTAAAACAAGTTATACTAAAATTGTAATTGATGTTAAATTTAAAACAAAACAGAAATAAGTTATTAATAAAATTAAATTAATGCAATTTTATTTTTTAATATAAAAAAAAGTTACAATATTAAAAAAAGTTAATGTATCATTTATTCGACACTTAATATGTACCGCAAAAATAATTATGAAAAAAGAAAAATATTTTCAAGAATTTTTTGGGAACAAAAACAAAAAAACAATTTTGTTTTTTAAATTACTTAATCATCAAATGTTTTCGAAAGTAACGAGCAGCTTTAGCGAAGCCACAAAAAGAAAGTGTAATTTTAAGTTTAAGTGCATGCAAATAACATTCAAATTAAAGTGTACTTTGAACGTTAATGAAATTTTCATGTTTCTACGAATCTTTCCAATTTATGTACCATAAATTTCACTTATTGTTTTATTTTTGCTTAGTTTTAAATATCATCACACTCTTTAAATGGAAATAATAGTTTATCTGAACAAATCATTTTACAGTCCGTCAATATATACTGAAATATTGCTTGTGATTGGAGTTGTAAATTAAAACCATATTGAATATATATAAATGGCAAAGTTAGGAAAAATCAAAGTAAGAAATCAGGATATATGTATTTTCCAAGTATTCGAGATATTAAAACCATGAAATTATTTACCTTTGAATGATAAGGAAGAGAGGATATTGCACAATATATTAAATTATAGAAAATGCGTATATGATAAATTTTATGAAATCTTATTATTAATATAATCTTATTAACTATTAAATAAATAACTATCATATAAAAATGATTAAAATAATAAATTTACCATATAAAAGCAATCAAATTAAATGAGTAAAGAATTTATTATTTTTTTAAGCGAATAATTACAAACATAGAATGCTACCTATTTGAGAATCATTTAGAAGCATCAATGTCGCTACTCATGCTAAATAAAATAAAAGTATTTGGAGTCAAAATTTATGTAAAGAATATTATATAATTGTTATGTTATATATGTTATGTTTATTTGTTTGTAAATACAATTTTTTGTGATCAAGTTGTTATATTTTCCGAAATTACAAGAAAAATTGTGTAATATATTTTCATACTTCTTATATTTCTACTATGCATATCACAATCAGGAAAAAAGAGAACTTTGCTCTTTAAAGAAGTGCTTTCCAGTTAATGCTATTTTTGTGAATATATTCTTCAATCATTAGGAGAACGCAAGAAATACATTAGAAGGAATAATAAATTAAATATATACATAAAAAGGTATTCAAAACCCACAGACTCGTAAAAAATGCAAATACTATTGAATTTCATATCATTATACATGATGTTTACCGGAAGATTACCAAGTTTCTGAATTTTTAGGCACTTATTACCCGCAAGTTTCGTGTATTTACTCATTAAGTATTTACAAATTTTATATTTAAAGATAAGAATTGATATTTTTGAAAAGATTACGTTTATATAAGTGCTTTTTGCATAAATGCTACAAATAATTTGAACAGAAAAACCTTAATTCTCGCATTATAAGACTATTTTATATACTCTCATGCTAGTTTAAAATCTCTAAAAATGTAAGAAAAAACTGATTTGATATATTTTGATCAATTTTAAATTAGTTATTGATTTACTGTATTCCATCTAGTTTAGAAATTTTTGTTTTCTCTGGTATGATACTAGAGATTCTTCATTACACTAATGAAAAACATTCTGTATAATGCAAATGTAAAAACGAATCAGCTTCAAAAATTTCTGTAAATAAATAAATATATTGTAAAAAATAAAATGTATTAAATCAAACAGCTAATCAAATGGAAAATAAGTTTTAAGGGCAATTTAAGCCAAAAAAAAATACAAAAAAGAAGCTTAAAAATAAAATTAAAATAGGTGAGAAGAAATCATGGAGAATCTATATAGTGTAAAAAATGTTTTGAAATCTCTAAACCGTATTCCATCCCATTTTTCTTTAATCCTAAATGCAGCACACTATTCTGTAATATCTATAGTGTTTAATCTTTAAATATGATATTTTATGTTTTTAGTAGAAAATAGACATAGACATTACATGATACATGTGTTTCTTTAACATGTGAATAAAAATTCTAATTGTTTTTCTATATTCTACAAAAACCTTCTAAATTTAACTTTTTTCGGAATTATAAGAAACTTATATCATGTCATTGTGAACTTATCTTAATTTTGTTAAATATTCTAGTGTTTATTTTGATGTAAAATAAATGAAATTAAATATTTTAAGCAAAATCATAATAACAACATAATTTTAATAATAACATAAGACATAATTTTTTAATAATAATTTATGTATTGGTTACAAAATTAGAAATATATTAGACAATAATATTTCAATTTGAATGACTGCTTAGTTTTATATAAGATTGAAATTAAATCCTTTGATAACTAAAAGTGAAGGTTCAATAAAATATCATTTTGTGCTACAATTTGATATTATTGATTATTAAAATTAGGGTATTTTATTCTGTGTGGACAATGAAATCGCTAGCAAATTTCATTTGAAAATTAATTTCTTTCTGAATACTGAAAATAATGAAGTCCAAAACAAATTTCTTATGTTATAGGATTTTAGGGAATCTTTATTGAATGGTAAGCATTTTGGTTTTCATTTAAACTTAACGAGATCTCAACTACAACGAAGTTGATGACAATGTGTACTGATTCTAAATCTCTATATTTATAACCATGGGCCTTGTTTATATCGAATCATCTCTTGCGTATGAGAAGTGTTTGTATATCAAGGAAACAAACTTTCAATATTGCAAGTGAGTATTTCTACTTATGTAAGAAATAGTAAGTAGTTAAAAAAAATATCGGGTAAAATAAGTGAATACTTTGGTTTCATTTTCTTCTTATTGACTATTATCTTTTTGTAAAAGGAAAAACTAAGAATTCGTACCTTAGAAACAATGACAAAAATTTCTAAACTGCAGACTTGAATAAATCATGTTCTAATAGCAGATTTTCTTTAATCGAAATTCCAAGGTTCACTAATAAAAATTGCTTAAAATATCAGGACAAGAATAATGGGTACACGCGTGCTCTCTAATACCCAACTCTTCTAAGATTATTGTTTTGTAATTTCTTAAATTCCATTTTTCACTAATTGTATATCATTTGCCAATTACTACGATAAATTTGAAAGAAGCAACTTATTTCAGTATTACTGTGGCGAGCATCATACACACCAGCATTATTTAGTTAAAAATTCAGTTTATGGTAATAATCAGTTACAATAAATTATTATATGTTGAATACTAACAAGATCTTAACTATCTAAGTACTAAAATTTTAAATCAATCACAGTACAAAAATTGCTTAAATTACCAAAATTTTTGCAGTCTTGAAACCTGAATTTATACTTTTCTTTTCAAATTTAAGTCAAAATCTGAGAAATCAGATTGACTATATTTCTTTAACTCTCATTATTAGAAAAATAGGTTAATGGTATACCAACCATATGATATAAACATAATCACATTGAGATTTAAAAATTTAATATAAATTATAATTTTTTTCACTATTAAAATTAATGATAATTACTTTTACATATAATTTAAATAATTTCATGCATTAAAATCAAACAGAATCAGCAAATAATTTAAGAATAAATAAAAAAAAAACGTTATATTTATAATCGATCGTGCATACAACCCTGCGAATGTTTTTTGAACTGTTAAAATTATTGATACAATGTGATTGCTATGAAATCCGAATTTAGGTTTTAGGTACAAAAGTTGTTAATATAAATGCATATATATTAAAAAATTGTTGAAATCAGTATAAATGCATATATCAACAATCACACAATATATTTTATAACTAGTTTAATTATAGTAATTGTAAAAATTTAAAGCGCATCAGTAATTAATTGTTTATTTTAAAAACAAGCTAAAATACTGCAATTTTATATAATATTATTTTCATATTAATTTGATTATAATAACGTACACATACTGAATTCTAAATTTTTTTACTTTTAGCTGTTTTTTTAATTTCTAAATATTTTATTTATAACATGGTATCCTTTGTTGCATTAGCTTAATTGGCGAGAAATAAAACGTTTCTTTAAATATTCATTTTACAAAGTTGCCCATAAGCATCAAAATAATTGTCCTATTAACAATTCATTCTAATAAAAATAATTACAAAAGCATAAATGAATATTTTTACTATAGGAAAATATTTTAAATTTAAGTATGAAATCTAATAGTAAAAGCATAAATTTTTAGATACATAAATGTTTTAATTTAATGCAATTCAAATTCTACGTTGAAATGCATTAAGTAAGGAAATGTGTTTTCGAAAGACAATTTAATGAGTGATTTTTAAAATGCCTTTTAAAAACAAGGAATATATTAATATTTAAAGTAATATATTTTATTCTATTAAAGAAAATAAAAGAAAAATAGCAAAAACAAATGAAATAATAATGACCAAATGGAGCATAATGAATAATTATTACGACTCTTACATTAAAATGACCAATAATGTACAAAAATTTATATTCTGATAATTGTCTGTTTTTCAATTATGCTTCAACTGTTTTCCTAATAAGTGCTTCTTTTGTTTTTAAATATGTTATAAAAATGATGAGTTTTCAAAACAAATTACAGACATAAATTATTTAAAATTAAATTTCATAAAGAAACTATTATAGATAAAATATATCTTAAAGTGGTATAATCGTTTGTTCATCATTATATTGTGTATCATTTGTTCATAAATATGTTACTTCATTACTTATTACAATAAACATAATTCATTTAATAAAAAATAAATACTACTATTTGTGAATATTACTGTCTCTAAAATTTAAAATAACATTCAATTAAAGTAAACAATAAATTCAAAAAGGATCAGACGAGTACCGCAAAATATTATATCAATGAAAGAGTTAATACTTACAATTGGGAAAGAAAGTAACATTTGAATATAAAAATCAGTTTCTGTATACTAACTTTTTATAATGTACTTCAAGAAATATTTTTACTAATGAAGCCTATAAATGATCTTATAACAATGGATCATAAACTCAGGATTATCTATCTCATAATTAAAAAACATGGCGTCTCCATATACGAAGTGGTTAGAAAAAAACCTGAACATAAAATGCAAGCTTTGCTAATACATAATAGAAATTAATCGAGCCATAGATTTTTAAAATTGTTCTTTTGGGACAGTCATAGCATAATATATTTGTATCGATGGATATTATTTCAGAAGATAAACACACACAGGGACAAAGCAGCATTTCCCATTATATTATATGGGTGTTTTGCCGATATTTTTCACTTTTAATGTCATGTTTCGCTCGGAAAACTTAAAAACCCTATTTGATACACTTCACCGAAATTAATTGCATTATCGATTTAATGTGAGTTATTTTGAAGCAGTTTTGTTTATGGAGCTGTGCTACTGACTTTGGGTTGAAGAAGATTTTACTCTTTTTTATGTATTTTTCGACGTTTATTTATTTAAAAAAAATAGAACTTTTAATATTTTATTTTTAATGTAATCAATCATTTTTTGTAGGTGGAAATGGAGAGAAGTTATATTTAAGTGTGATTAAAAAAAGTAGTGGCTTGAAAAACATGTTTAAGTAATGTTGATTATATTTTAAACGCTATTTATATTGCTAAATTTAATTATTAAAACTATACAAATTATCACCTCATTAATATTTTGTTAATACTAAACATTACGCAGTTTTGAGCAGAAATTTATTATCAAAAAATTAAGGAAAACCATTTTTGTATTTGTGAAGGCAAGTAAATAGTTTTTAAATACGTTACACATTTACTTATCCAAAGTAATAAAAATTGTCCATTTAATGGCCCTGTTAATGAACTTGTGTTGAAAATATTTTAAAATAAATAATCATGTGATAAAAAGGATCTAAAGGAAGACACCAAAATCAAATTGATAAGATAATGTGGAAAAGGTTGTTGATTGGAAAATTTTAGTTGTTCTAAAAGGCATTCTCGAAAAAAAGTTCGATAATTTTAATGTCTGCGTATTTTAAGGCAAGGCAAAAAGCAAAAACATTGAAAATGCGTTATTATGAATGATATTTCAAAAGATTTACGAATAACTTAATTTACTTTATTAATTTAGTTATCATTTACTTATTATTTACTTTAATAATAAAACAAAATATCTATTACGAATATATTTATACATTATATACTTAATAAAAACTAATTTAAACTTTGCTTAAAATCCAAATAAAATTTTTGTATTGGAAAAAATAATAAATGAAGCGGTGAATTCAGAAATTTCAGCAAGTATTGATATAAATTAAAGAGTAAAACATTTTTAAGCAAATGTTTGATAATATTTTTGATAACATTTTTGATAACATTTTTAAGCAAATGTTTTTTAATTAGAAAACCAAACTATAGCACTTTGAACAAATATTTTCGAAATAAAATAATTAATATTAATGAATTATTTTATGCATAGGAATAGTTTCATTACGATATAATTGCCATAGACTTTCACACTTAAGTCAAAAAGGCCATACAACTGAACTTAGTATTTCCAGAATTTAAGAATAATTTAATGAATGATTACATCCAACAAGCACACTGCAAATTTTCACAAAGAATATTGTCTACATCGTTGCATTTAAATTTTCCAAACATTTTAAATTTGAAAAAACATAAAAAGTCACAAAAGTTTATGTTATGAAATTTGTATATATTTCATATGAAAAATTCTTACCAAGTTTTTAAAGGGTAAAAGATATTAAAAAGCATCAGAAAGGAATAAATATATCGATTGCAATTTACATAAGTAAATATTAATAATGGCAATAAATGAAAAACATTAATTTTACAAATTTTTCTTCATATTTTTAAATTTTAATACGACAAGTGACATTTAAATTTATTGCTCGATGACATGTAAATTGTAAAATCACCCAACATCATTTTAATAAAATAGGTTTTTCCTCCATTTTGAAAGTAGTATAATGATATCAATCGATCAAATGCAATTTGAAAGAGAAATTTCAGACAATTAATTTATTTTTAGTATAATATTTCACAATATCGGTTGCAATAAATATTAAAATAAAAAAATTAGAAAGTGAGAATAAAAATTCAACATTGCAGAAACAACGAATGGCATTTACTGTTGTTACCAAGCGACATTATAAATTTTATTGACCGCTTTTTGTGGTTTTGAAAATCGATCATGAAAAAAGTATTCGTGTCAAATTAAATGAATACTCAAAATTATCGATCATAAGTATTTCTTTTTCAAAATAAATAATTTTTTCAGAAGTCTTTTGAACAACGCTTGGAAATTTGAAAAACATAAAAAAAAAGGATTTGCACAAATAAATATCATATCATTCATAATATGATGGATTTTTTGTTTTCACTTTATTAATTAAACTTTGTTTAAGTACAATAAAATTTGACATTTAAAAGAATAAATACAAAAGAACCATTTATATATATATATATATATATATATATATATATATATATATATATATATATATATATATATATATATATATATATATATATATATATATATATATATATATAAACGTTATTTCTATTATACCTGAAAAAAGAGAGAATCAAGACCAATGTGTACACAATTTTGGCTCTAACTCAAATATCATAAATCACATTTAATTCGTAATTCGTAAAAAATTTCATATATCACATAATAAATCATTTTAGTTTCAAAAAATAAATTTTTAAAAATTCAAATGAGTTTGTATTTTATTTTTTTACTGTTCAAAGTTCCATTTTTGATATTTTTTAATTAATTTTAACTATAAAATATTCAAAGAAAATGTGATAATTATTTAGAAAATTCTATGAGCATTTCATTTCAATCGAGAATAATGTGATTCTCAAGTTAGTAATTAAGTTTAATTTGTAAAGAGTAATCTCTTTAATTTTTATAGTAGAAAACAGTATTGATTTTTATGTAGCAAAAAACATTCTTTAAAATCTGTAAAATAAACTAATAGTTAAGACAAAGTTTTAAGTTAGCAGACAAATCTAAATGCTTTATTACTTGCTCTTTGTTATTCCTATTTTTGTTTAAAAGTTAAGAAAGAGAAAATACTACATTTCTTTTTAAGAAACATTTAGTTTGTTCAATTTGATTTAAAATTTTAATCAAATTTAAATTTAAATTTGACTTATATTCTATACTAATAAATTGATTCAAATATATTCAGTATGATTTAAAATATGCATATAATTCACTATACAATAAAATCATTGAACTACATATTCATAAAATATCATTTAAAATTGCATTTTACCAACTGTATTTCAATTTTAGCTTTAATTCGATAGCTAATACCTCCTTTTGATTGCATAAGCATAATATGCAATCAAAATGGTTTATCAGCTACCGAAATATTAATGTAATACATTTACAGAATTCATAAATATATTAATTTAGTAATAATACATTTTCTTTAATTTTTCAGTTTTTTTTAACAAAAGTATATTATATTTAAGCATAAAAATAGCATTTTACATTTTCCAAATAGACCAATAAAACTAATGTATATATCAGTATATACATGTCACAGGTACAGCTGTTAACAAAATTTATGTATTATATATTTAAGTTTTTTATATTACAATCAATACTTTGATATTATGATGCTAATTCTATTTTATTATTATGAAATTATGAATAATATATATATATATATATATATATATATATATATATATATATATATATATATATATATATATATATATATATATATATATATGGTATATATATGTGTGTGTGTGTACCTCAAGAACTTAGTAAATTTAATATTGTTGGCTATAGCTAAAATTAGTTAGCTCAAAAATGTGTGCTGATTATGTGACATTACTGAAAATTCTTTTAACTATTAGTTTTCTCTGAGCAAAATTTATGTGTTCTACTTAACAACTTGTTACCTTAACTATAATTTACTGATTTGAGATCCAAGACATTATATAAATTAATAATAATTTTTCAGAAGTATTCTTAATTTTTCAATAAATCGTATTTAACATGCAAGTAAATCTCAATAAGTAATCTTTACTGTAAATAATCTTAGATAAATAAACCTTATTAATTAAAAGATTTAGCTAATGGTTTATTCAAAAATGTAACTATTAAAAATTTTTACTACTCTTTCAAAGAAAAATTTAAACTAAAATCATAATATTTCTCGTGATTTGTTATAATAAAAGTACTCTAAATACTCTATTCAGAAAGACTATTTTATGCAAGTTTCATAAATGTACAGTTTTGAAATCTAATTGATTATGTATTTACAATTCACAACAAACTTATTGTGATACTCTGTATAAGAAAAGACTATTTTGTTATAGTATTAATTATTTCGTAACAACTGTAGTGCTACGATGCTACGATCCTATTGTTAAATTTTACACATGACAAAGATTTTAAAAACGCATGCGACTCAATTTGAAAGTATTAAACAAAGGTTTAGAAAATTTTGCATCAGTAAATTTTTAATGAAACTTATTTTGCGATAAGGAAATTGACGAATACTTGAAAAAAGCGTTGAATGTAAAATCATTATCTCTTAAAGTTTATTTCAATGCATTAAACTTAAAATAGAGTTACATTTATTGATACTAATTTATAGTTAATATTAAAGTTTTATAAATCCTCGATAACGTCTTATATATAAATTTCCGTATATATATATATATATATATATATATATATATATATATATATATATATATATATATATATATATATATATATATATATATATATACATAATAGGAAATAATATTTTTTAATTAGAATTGTAAAATTTTATATAATATGTGTTTGGAGTAAATAATAATCTATTCTTTTCCTGTATATTTTCATTTAATTAAAAAGTCATTAAAAGGTATTGATAATAATGAAATAAGAAGGCATGTTCCTTTGTTGTAGTTTTATTAAAATGTAACTTTTAATATGTATGTAAATATGCATATCAAATATAGGTATAGTACATAATAAATAACATTTAAAACAAACTAAAATATTCTACATATGAATTGTATATGCTTAAAAAAAGAATTTCATATGCTTTATTTAAACAATTTAAGATTAAGTATGCAATAAGAGCGCCTTGTTCATAAAAAAAATACATCAACAAAATTCTTCCGCAGAAATAAACACAAAGGTAGTTAAAAATGCAGCACTTTTCAATATATATATATATATATATATATATATATATATATACATATATATACATATATATATATATATATATATATATATATATATATATATATATATATATATATATATATATATATATATATATATATATATATATATATATATATATATATATATATATATATATATATACATATATATATATATATATATATATATATAACTCAACATCAATAAACTTCATAGAATAAAATTTCAAACATAATAAAATACAAATGATATGTTTAACAATATCTATGTCAAAAATGTACCTTTATCGTGATAAATTATGAATTATGATATTTATATTAACTCTACGTAATGTATTCTCAATGTATCCACAAATTTTATAAGAGATGTTTGCAAAAATGTTATTTGCATGAACATTAATATACATAAAGTAAGTAGTTATACTAATTTAAAATGAAATATTCTATTGATAAAGCCATTAAATAAATTATTACGGGAAGTATGTAGAAAATCTGCCTACATGGATCTTTGGTAAGATAAGTTAGAGAATGTTTAATATTTCAACGTATTTCCGTCGTTAGATCGTCAGTTCAACGTATTTCCTCAATTTCTTTTCTATAATATTACATATGAACTTCATAACATATAAATACCAAATGGTATCATTCCTTACAAATATTTACAAAAATAATATGTGTACTGATAAATATAATATTATAGACATTTATAATGCATACTAAAATGTTCTGTGAATGCACAACAGATCAATAAATAGTAATTGGAAAAAAATAACTGAATCGATTTAAAGTTCATTCTTTCCCTTTTTTATTTCCATTTTTATTAAAAATTTAATTTTTATATATATTTTACATTTATGATTATAAAAATACTTCTTATATTCAATACTTTTCCCAAACTTTTTTTTAATTTTTATAATTTACATAAATTAACAAAATGGTTTCAAAATAATATTTTTCTTTAACGAAAGAAACAAGAATTTTTTTCAAACACAAAGTAATCCTATTTGCAAGCATTAGGTTTTTCTTTACTTTTTAGAGAAATATCTTATAACATTTAAATGAGCTATTATTCTTTTTTACTATTCTATACTGAAATACACAAATATAGAAAGGTATTTAATTGCATGAGAAATTTTTTTAGTTCTTCTCTTGATTTTCGGTTTGAAAATGACCAACAAATGATCTTGTATATCACAAAAAAAACTATTAAAAACTCGAAATATACTACATGATTTTCTTTTTTTATCAGAATATACAATACAAAAATACATTTGCATTAGTGATTTACACAAAATTAGAACTTATTCAAGTTTCACAAAAATAACATCATGAAAAAATATTTATGAAAAAGCATTTACGATATAAAACAAGTTTCTTAAGTTTTTAAGAAAATGCATGTCAAATTGTCACAAATTTTCCATTTGAAAAGGACAAAAACATCGTTCGGAAAGTCTTGAATGGAGTCAAAGATAAAGAGAATTCACTAACAAGGACTTATTAATGCTGATAAAGAGAATTCTCTTTTAATATCTTTAATTATGTTCTTCAGATAATAAAAGGAGATTTTCAAACAATATGAATAAAAACTGAGCAAATCTAAAAGAATTAAGATATAACGTAAAAACTACCAAACTTTGAAAAATATATATGATTGCACAAAACAGATATTCTTGTGCTTTTTTATTTATAAATAATAACATCTTTATATGTTATTATTTATAAATAATGAAGTACAAGAATGCCTATTTTGCTTTAATATTAGGAAATATGTTTAACAACCCTTCGTGTGAGTTTCAGGAATGTTATAATTATTTGTAAGGTGTATTTCTAGTGAAAATACTATGGCTTGAATACCCTTTTTGTGGGTTTCAGGAATGTTATAATTATTTGTAAGGTATATTTCTAGTGAAAATACAATGGCTTGAATACCCTTTTTGTGGGTTTCAGGAATGTTATAATTATTTGTAAGGTTTATTTCTAGGGAAAATACAATGGCTTGAATACCCTTTTTGTGGGTTTCAGGAATGTTATAATTATTTGTAAGGTGTATTTCTAGGGAAAATACAATGGCTTGAATACCCTTTTTGTGGGTTTCAGGAATGTTATAATTATTTGTAAGGTGTATTTCTAGTGAAAATGCAATGGCTTGAATATATTTAGGGAATAACAAAACGTAACTTGATTTTTCATCAAAGCAAAACCGCCGTAATGGTTTCCAAATGATTTTTAATATACAAATGCTTTAGTTTATTGAAATTGACACTTCTCAAGATCCTGTTTCTGTGTATAATCATTCAAATGTAAATAAAGTATATTACATAAAAGCCAATGTAACTTAGTGGTTTGGGCATCGGCCTTCCGTCCATAAGGACTGGGTTCGATTCCCAATCCCACCAAAGACCCGCCGAGTACATGCGATGTACGTACTCGTTAAATTTATGGAATCGAAAGTCCTGTGGTCGCTCGCTGAGCAGTTACCATTCTGGAGAAAATTTCCTCCCCCACCAGTTCGAAGTCAAAATTAAGAGAATAGAGATTCTCTTGTGGGTGCCATTGAACATCCACATAGATATATGGAAATATTTATATTTGGGTTGGTTGATGTTCTTCAAAAAATAAGTAATGTCATTCACACACACATAAACATTAAAGCACTAGTATAAGATTTTCAAATTTTTCTCATATCAAAGATAGTTGAGAAGGATTTACGGTTTAAATTGCATTTCAAACCAATTAAAACATATATTCATAAGGTAAAAATCGAACCTATGAGTTAATGAATTGAAAACCATCCAGTTTTAAACTCAGTTTTAACATAAAAATACATAAATTTAATTCACAAATTTAATATTGAATTGTAAAAAATTTGAATTTTAATTAGTCATTTACTAATTAAAAAAGAGTATTAGCCAAAAGTATGTACAGAAGAATAATTTACTGCTAATTAAATACAACTAAGCAGGTACAAAAATCAATGTTTTTTTGTTTGAACTAAATTAATATTGTCTTTTATGACTGTTTTATGTGAAAATTTATGTATATAGTTATACATTAGTCCTACTAAAAAATGTCTAAAATCATACTCTCTCAAAGTGCTACATGAAATATCAATATTGAATTAGAATGATTAGAAAGATTCGTGCTGAGTTTTACCAAGGACGTATCTTCAATATTTACCAATGAATAATCTGCCTCAATTGAAAACTAATATCGATAATTGCAGGATGATGTAACTGAGCAAACTACAAATATACAGATACAAAAGCAAATGTTAAAAGGTTACAGTTTATTTGATCACGAAATAACATCGCTTCCTTTTAAAAGATATTTAGGAAGCATATTGGAAGTTATTAAGAATCTCTTAGTAACTAATTATGGATAAAATCAAGCAAAATATTTTGAATGCAGAATATTTTAAGCTCACAATACATGAGAAAAGAGCCCAATGAATGTCTAATTAATAATAACCTTCAAGGAAGAATATTTTCTGTTTAAGAAAGTAATATTTTTCTGCATTTTTTTTAAAAAGTTTTTTTGATGAAGTGGTTTGAAGATCAATATGTTTTTAACTATTTTTTTAAACTCTCAAAAAGGTTTATCACCATGAAAAAAGTTTTGAATAATTATATATTTTTATTATATGACGTGTTAAATTGATAATCAGGAACGCAACTGATTAATATATCCATAATTGTTTAAGAATTTTTATGTTTTATGAAATATTATAAAAATTCTTTGGAAATGCAATTTAATAGGTGCTTGTGTAACATAAAGTACTTCAAGTAAATTAAACAAGAAAACCTTTAATTTATAAACAAACGTGATACTTGGATTTTACGTATTTTATTGAAAAAAGTTATATCTGACATGATAGTTAAATTTTGAAGATAAGTAATAAAAAAATATGACTAGTTTTTATAAAAAAAAATGAAGTAAAACATTTTTAATCTTATTGTATTCTTGTTTATAATCCATACAATTTTAAGTTTCATTTCCTTAAAGCTATTTATATATAAAATAAGTGAGAATATCAGAATAAATGCAACAATATTACATAGATGGGTGATACATATAATGATAATTAATGCGCAATATGACAAATTTAAATCATTCATGTTGCAATAATAAGCAATTATCGGTTTTAGAAAAACAATGACATTAGTATAGAAATTTTTATAGACAAACGAATTCAATTCTTCTAAATTCATAGAGTTTTATTTCCAGATTTTAATTATAATATTTTTTAATTAACTGATATTTGATGAAATCGTATAAGAAGTATTTATTAATGTAATTTGTTGCATCAAGGAATTCTGTTTTAAGAATTCCTTCAATTCAAGATAAATATTTTTCTAAATTCATAATTATCAAAATTTTAAACTCTAAATTTTTATAGGGTATTTAAATGATGACACACGAGGATACATTTATAGCTCAAAAGAGATAAGTCAACAATTAAAGTATATTTTTTGAAATATTGTAGAAACGTTATGGATTAAAAATTTTCAAACAATAAATCTTTATTATTTCCTAAATTTTCTCGAAAATTTGTAAAATTATATCCCATTTTAGAAATTAAAATAAACCACTAATTGATTTCAGAATGTATAATTTTATATAAATAATTATGTATGTAATTTAATAAGTGAATATATTGAATGAATGAAAAAATAGTCTGTTCGAGGAAACATATTTCTAGCCAGCAGCCAAAGGACGCCGAGCTAATACAGAAATAATAATGCTCATTCTTTATTTTTTGTAATAAAGCATAATTAATCCATGCTATTTTATTCTTACTTATCAATCATTGTAAATGTATTTTCAGTATATTGTAGAAATTTGTTTTTGGATTTTGCAATACTTCAAATTATTTTTCTGTTAACAATAGTAAATTCTCCTTTTAAGCTTTAAAGCACATTTTCATTGTTAGTCTTTTATAAAATATTAAGGGAAAGTCTGAATTTTAATGCATGATTAAAACCGCTACAAATAACAATCTAAGAAGCCTGCAACTATCTAAGAAGATTCCCAATGCACTCGATCTTCAACAACCTGATGTCAGTTACAATACAGATGGATTAAAGCAGGATTTATACATTGGAACTGCTTTTACAGTTATACATACATAACGTTACTGACGAATTCTGAACTATATTTAATTTCAAAGGGTTTGAATACTCGACTGACACCATGTACCTCGTAATTTTAAACCAGAGTCAAGTGATGAGGTCATACCTGAGCTACCATCCTCTTTACTGCATCCATGACAATCTAGTGGAAGGATATTCGACACCAAATTTAGACATGGTCCAAGTCCACGGAGATCCAGAAACCCCGTAAAGTCTGAATTTTGAAGACGTAAAGGAGAATGAGCTTTTAGAATCATTAGAAATTCCATTGTAATAATATATATTCTCTATAACTTCTAGCAATTCCATTCTATCTTCCAAAGGCTAGATTTTAATTATTGATAGATTTTAATTATTTAATTATCTTAGGCTAGATTTTAATTATTGAAAAAATATTTTCCATCGAAAAACTGAACTGACAACCAATCATTTTTATTGATAGCTTACGATTCTCTCACAAATAAAAAATGATACAAAAATCACAGCTTTTGGCTTCAATAGCTATACTTACAACAAGGAGACATCAACCTTGATTGATAATTGTTCACGTGGAACCTAAAGCAAGGTTGTTGTATTAATAAGCAAGAGTCTCTGCAACAGATCGTTATACTTAAGTAAAAAGTAATGAATTTAAAACCTACCCCAATACCAAAACTCAGCCAGCGATTTTACTCAATTCCTTACAAAATACCTTATCAATTATATGATTTATGGTTCTTTTTCATTCTACTCTTACAAAATTCAAATGTTTAACTCATGACTATACATATGTGTTGCCGAGAATGAATTTGACTGTTATTTACTGAATTGCTTCTTTAGAAAACATATTTAAGGAAACCTTTTACAATGCTACGTATCAATTTTTTCTTACATTTTGTGTTTCAAACTCTTTTTTATAAAAAGTATTACAGAAATTATGGAGCTTCACAAATTGTGGCTTAGATGTGTGTCTGCATAAGAGACAGCTACAGAATGTTTAGGAACATTATTCGTTGGATTCAGATTTTATGTAACACAAACACATAGTATTATTAACAAAGAATAGTTACAGGAAATTACCTTTTAATCTTTTGCCATTTTTACTGTACACTTATAAAGTAACCTTCTCATTATTTGTACTGTTACCTTAGGCAGTAAAAAGATGAAAAAATTAAATTTTTCATTATTTTTTCTGCATTACATGTATTTATGAGTATGATAACACGTTTTAATTATCATTTATTGGGTTCCATATCAATTGTATACATCAATATGTACTTATATAGTATTTGATTATAATATATATATATATATATATATATATATATATATATATATATATATATATATATATATATATATATATATATATATATATATATATATATATATATATATATATATATATATATATATATATATATATATATATATATATATATATATATATATATATATATATATATATATATATATACATACATATATATATATATATATATATATATATATATATATATATATATATATATATATATATATATATATATATATATATATATATATATATATATATATATATATATATCACGGTAATAAAATTTTTTTATTCTATGTTCTATTATATCACAATTTAAAATTCATTTTTTGATTTGTTGGCACTTTTTCAAGGAGGAGACACAATTATCTGTATTTTAATTTTGGTTGAAAACTCTACTTTAAATTTGCGGGAAAAAGTAATGTGCTCTCAGGAAATAATATTTTTAAATGTAAAAGAGGGAAGAGCACCCCAATCTATTAACTATTATAATACATAGTCTTTCCTTATTGCTAATAATTGAATGAGGTTAAAATCAAACCTGGAACGTTATTCCACTATTGAAAATATTGCCTATCACAAGGTCTTGAAAAGTGTTTTTTTTAATGCTTTTAGGTACGAAAATTATATATATAAATTTTAAAGATAAATTTCTTAATTTGAATGAAATACGCTTGAGAAAATTAATTCATAATTAATAATGCATTACAAGATTTCTGACTGTCATATTTGTTAAAAAAAAGAGAGAGAGAGAGAGAGATGATTCAACTCTCTCTCTCTCTGGTATCAAAATATAGAAAACAACATAATGTGTCTCTCATTCATAATGGAAGTGGGTATTGAGCCCACATATATCGGAATTAAAAACCAAAGTTTTGAGCACTAAATCATCACTTCGAATATCAGGCAAAAGAGGTGAAATTTTATGAAGTCAGGAAAATTTTAATAAATTAACTTATATTGAAGGTAACTGAAATTGTAATAAAGATTTTTCGTAAATAATAGCAATTATAAAATGTTTCCAAAAATTGTTCTTTAAAAATTAAATTAGCAGTAACTAAAATCTCTCAAAGTTTAAAATTATGTTTGCTAAAATAAAATTAACAGTAAAATATCTTAGCTAAGTAAAAATAAATATTAAGCAAAAAAAAATGAAAAACTAACTATCTCAATTTTTATTTTCGTATTTATCACATCCTTAAAATAAATTTTAAAAAAAAATCTCTTCATTTTTAGTATTCATAAAAAATATTAAACATGAAAATACTTCTCAAGAAATATAAATTTTTTCAAAAAGTTTCCTACCAAAATATTTAGAAATAAGGAGACCAGTAAAGATATTTTTGGAGTTTTACGATGTTAGAAAAAAATTTACATTTTGAATAAATAATGTTACGGTATTTGCAAAAAACACTATAAATCATTAAAAAGTCTTGAAAGATATATGTTTCCAAAAATATCCTTTCAACAACCTCCTACGACAAGCCGTAATTTGCAGAACACTCATCAATAAGCGATCTTTAGTAACAAGTTAAAAAAATCATTATGTACTGCAGAATTACTAGTCCTCTTTAGCACGCAATCACCGTAAAACTAGAATAATCTTTAAAAAAGAGAGGGCAAAAACAGATACATAAGAAATGGTTTATTTTTAAAAATGCTTTTCTAGAAAAAAAAATTGAAAAGAATTTTATGGTTGTTTTCATCACTTCATAAACAACACAGATGTTTTCTTTTGGAGGACTGAGACCAAATAAAAGTGAGGGCATCTTTTCTTCACTTTTCCATGCCACCCCCACTCGTTTCGTATAATTACAGACTCCGAAGAGTGTTCTTCCTCAGCTAAAACATCACGCCCGGGTCTCTTAATTAAAGTAACAGCAAGAGTCTTGAGTCTGAGGCGAGTTCTTGTTCTGGAAAGCGTCCAGAAGTTGGCGCTTACTCTGAGGAGAGAGGCCACACCACACATGCACACTCAGCGGCGGCCGGTATCGATCACTAAGAGGAAAATACATGTTGTGGATGAGGAAGATGCAGGGATGAGGGGTACACTCCTCCCAATATGAAATGTTCCTCTAGGACCCATGAGAAGGAGATGAAATTCTCTCCCTAGTGGAACAAGCTATTTTTTGACCTTTAGAAATGATGATTTTAATATTGTTTCAGAAAAAAAGTTATTGGATTGATAATTGCAGCACTTTTAATAGGATATCTTTTACCTATGTGTTTTACTGGACAATAATTACATATCGCGATTCATTTATTAATTTTCATAATGTAAACTGGTGTACTAGAAATAAAAGTTTAATTCAAATCAAATTATAAATAAATTTTTACTTACTAAGTCATTGGAAAGCAATGGATCGCAAAATAAATTTTTTCTTAAAAATATGATATTGTGTTTTTAATGGTATTAGGCATGCACATTTTTTATGGAAAAATAGTTTATAATTAAAACTATATTTTTATAAAACGTCTAATAAACCAATATAACATTATAGATATAAAATAATGTATTTAGTAAATATTATCAATAGAATTTTCTATTTATTTCTCATGATTTTTCATATAAGATCCTATTCCTAATCTATCATTTTTTATGTGTGTGAATGTTATTTATTTATAAGATAATCTTTTCTAAATGACTGGAAAATCTTTGTTTAAATAAGTAAAATTATAAATACTTTTAGCAAATTGTGTTAAGTTGAATGCATTTTGTCTTTAATAATAAACTATTATTGTATTTAATAATAAACTGACAAACTATTACTAAATAATAGTTGATATAATTTTGTTTCTCATTTTTCAAAACAATTTAGTAAGACATCTCAAATCTTATAAAAATTTGAAAATTAATGCTTTTTTTTCTTGTCTCCATGGAAAAATCTTTCTATGAAAATGTAACTTGTCTTTACATTTATCTTCATTTTTACAATCTTTAGATTTAATTTTTTACCTTCCATTTTTGCACAATGATTAATGGCTCAAACAAAACACATTTTTTCAAATTATAAAAAGTGCCATCTTTAAACAGAATGACTCATATTCGAAACCTTTGAAGACACAGGCACATTTTCTTTTTTGTAGCCATCCTGATGTTTTTTCTTTCATTACAGCATCTGAGACATTTTCTTTATGACATTTACTAATAAAAAATTATCTTCAAATCTATATAATAAATGTCATATTTTTCAAATTTCTCGGTTATTAACTTTGGATTTTACATTAAATGTACTGCGACACTCAAAATAAAGTAGAATTTTTTTCATCATAATAGAAACATGCATTATATATATATATATATATATATATATATATATATATATATATATATATATATATATATATATATATATGTATATACATATATATCAAGCATACAAGTCTGAATATATGTAATGTAATAAAATAAAAAAAATTATATTACTAGCTAGGCTTACTTGTAGGAAATCAACATGAATTATGTATTGAAAAAGAATTCACATTTTCGGCAGAGAAATAGCATTAATTGTAATGTAAAAAAGCCGGATCCATAATTTAATTATTTAAGTTTTCAAAAAAAGCAGAAGTAGGGGTTCACCTTACAATTCATAAAGGCAAAATCTAATTGAATTTCTAGCTGAAATAGAAAGCGAATACAATGTGTTAGAACTGGTAGATGAAGTAAACACTGGCCCAATAACTTTGCAAATTCCAAAAAATTGTTTATGAATCTTACGGCAGCATTATTCGAAACTGTTGTACAGATATTAAGGATTTAGCTGAATTTTGTATAAATAATGAAAGTGGCCCCAACTATATTTTTAACATTGGAATACGAAGGGCTTGTACGTTTGTTGCTGACTCCATCACAAGACTGATATTCGACCAGCATGGTTGAATTTATTGAATTAAGTTGGCTGCAATTAGAATTCGTTTTATCAACTTGGAAATTAGAAATACCATCTTCACTGTAGCGACGTATAATAACTAGTTCTAGAGAAAATTTTAATAATATTGAAAGAAATTTTATTGGCGATAAAATCATTCAACTATCAAGTTTATAATGAAAATTAGGTTTGTGCTGAAATCATTTTATAATATTTTATACACGTCTATTCTACTCAACTATACATATAGTTATTGTTTTTAATTTTTTAAAGCTAGTAAAAAAATTCCTTTTCTTTTAATTACACTTAATTTTAACTATTAATTGTTTATTAATTATTTTGACACATTTTATAACAAAAAACTATAAAGTGTACTGAATGTTTCTCAATGTCTTTAGACATGTTTTCCTAACATATTGAAAGTTAACATTTTTCCTAAGTAAATAGGCTGATCAATTGAGTTCTAACTTTTCGAAACTGATTCTTATATAAAATATATATTACAGGAAAATGCATGGTGTAAGAAAATGATAATGAAAGTTACTGTGATATTTTGTATAAAATATTTATTATTTGCAGGATTATTGCTTTGTACGAAATGTATAAAACGGGAGAATGTATTATACAAAAATGTCTGACTTCCTGTTAATCTAAAACATGTAATCTTCTGATTCAATGGGTGCAGATCGCACATCACTACTTCGAATTTATCAGTCATTGATTCTATCCCGCATTGACTACGGATGTGTTGCTTACGGATCAGCTAGATCTTCTGTTTTACGAAGACTGGACACAGTTCATCATTCTGCTTTGAGGATGTGTTCTGGGGCATTCCGCACATCATCCGTCCAGAGTCTATACGTTGTATGCCATCAACTACCATTGGACCTGAGACGAATGCAGCAAACTCTCAATTATTATGCAAAAATTATGTCGACCCCGCATCACCCATTACGTTCCATGGTTCCTAATGTCTCTCTTAAAAGACTGTTTGATGCTCGACCCAAGAGCATCCCATCTTTTCTCCCACGAGCCAAATCACATCTGTGTCTCACAGACCTATGTGATGTTTGGATAGAGTCTATAGACCAATATCTCTATCCACCTTGGTATGAACCAACAAATGTTTTTATAAATACTTTTGCTCAATTTAGAAAATCGGACACAACACCTAATGATTTTCAACAGCTATACTATTCTCATCGCTGTCATAACCAATCTTACAAACCTGTATTCACGGATGGATCTAAAACCTTACGACATGTTGGCTGTGGAATTTTTATCAATAACACGACTTTTAGCTACATTCGTCCTGCTCCATCTTTACTGCTGAAGTTACAGCTATTTATAATGCGCTTCAGCACGTGAATACAGATGATTATCTTCAATACTGTGTCTATACTGACAGCATGAGTATTTAAGAGGCTTTGAGAAACAATAGCGTTACATCTCATCCAGTTGTGTCCAGAATTTTCAAAGTATTAGATTCCCTTGCTGGCCAGGGGAAAGAAATTGTATTTTGTTGGATACCAAGCCACATGGGTCTTGATGGAAAAGAGAGAGTAGATGCAGCTGCAAAGGCTGCTGAAGATCCAATTTTACCATCGGTAACGCTCTCAGATGTGAGAAAGGGTATAAAAAGATTTATGCATAGTCTTTGGCAGGAATCGTGGAACTTGCGAATCGTAAACAAACTCCATAGTATTTTCTCAACCCTCACCTCATTATCAATTTTACCGTTACGAAGTGCTGATGTCCGTTTGACTCGCCTTCGTATCGGACGCACACGTTTCACACACAGGCATTTATTTCTGAGTGAGTTGGTTCCATGGTGTGAAACGTGTGATGAACCCTACACAGTATATAATATTTTAATCTCATGTCAAGATTTTAACCATTTACGTTTACACTATTTTAAAACTGACATTTTAACTTTATTGGATTTATTGGGTGATCCACCCCACAGAAACCTATTTGCGTTTTTGAAAGCTATTGGTTTCTTAAACTTTATTTAAATATATACTATGAAGTATAAAATATAAATTTAATTTTTATTTTATTTTTATATTTCATAAAAAGATTTAAAAATTACATTTACATTGATTTTTGTATTTTTTAAATTTTAATGTTGCTTGGGTTTTTTGAAAAAAAAATAATTAAAAAAAAGAATAAATAAAATAAATCAACAAAAATCTTGTCCTTTTTGGACCTTGCTCCAGAAAACCCAACCAACCAACCAACCAATCTGATTCAATGGGTGAAAATTTATCTTGAATGAAAATATTTTTATAATGTAGTAAAAATGATTGAGTATGATTAAAAATTTTGAAAATAAATTTTGAATTTCGGAATTCCCTCATTAATTCAATTTTTATAACAAAATTTATGCAAGACCTTGACGAACCTTTGTTTATAAAAACTGTGTAGTTTTAAAAAAGTAATTTTGAGAAACTCGAAACTTTCGCAAACCCACTTGCGTTTTCCAATATGTTTGAAAAGCTTCAACAATAAATTCGATTATAAAATGTCTTGGATGATGTGTTTAATTAAAAAAAACATTCCTTCATTGAATTAAAGGTTGGATTTTAAGCTAAAAATTCTATGTTTAAGCTACGTAATTCGCTAATCGATAACTATTCCATGTTAAGTAAATTTCTATAGTGCGCAAATAATACAAAGTATTTCATTAATTAAATTTTTATACAGTAAATCAATATTTGCTCATAATTTTTGTTATAGACGTATTTAATTTGTAGAATTTTCTCTTATTTCAAAATTTTGTGAAATTTGAAAAATTTATTTTTAATTATTAAAATGTATCACTATATATATAAACTGATTAATATAATAACAAAACTAGTTACTTTGTTTTCTATAATATTTTTAGTTTAAGTACAACACTTTTGAGAGTTATATTTTCTATATTTTATGAATCTTCAATTTAAATTATGGTAAGATTGGAAATTCGAATAGTTATTTTCTTCGCATATTTATATACATAGTTTGTGATTGTATTTGGAATAAGCTGAAGCAGTAATAAATATGAAAGACTAATTTTATTTCCTCAATCCCAAAATTTAAAAGTTCATAAATAAAATATTAATCAAATATATATTTTCAGTACTTTCTCACATACGAGCCATTATTAAGATTTGAGAGATTTCCGATTGCCTATATATTTCTACTAATAAAAACAACAAAACATCGCTAAAAATTTAGTTAGACCATCCTTAAATAATGAGAATTCATGAATTTCTATCCTCCTTTTCACATTGGAGAATATTGGATTACAGAATTTTTAAGTGCATAGGTTATTTCAGCTCTATGGTCTCCGGATGGGTCAAGCATAAAACACACTGCCTCTCCATCATAAGAACGATGGTTTTCCTTACTATATTACGCTGACTTAATAACATAGAATCCATCTAACATGTATCCTATACCATTGTTATTTTTTTAAATATTGAGATTATATTATGGATATAACTGTTTTTACAAATTTCATAATTAATGATTTGTATTTTTTAAATAAGTTTTTTTATCAATTGTAAAGTTTATAGAATATTTTATGTTATATACTATGTAAGTTAAAAGAAATACTAAATATCCTCACATATAGTGTAATGTAATTGTCACAAGATATGTCGCAATTCACAGCATTATACCTGATAATTAGAAAAATATTTTACTAATAGAAACACGCCAAACAGAAGGCGAGCCGACAACCGAACAGTTAGCGCTAACCTCCGGTTTATTACTTCCTGGGTTCTAATACCCCATCTAGGAAATATATGTTTATGTTGCTAGGAAACACAGTGGTTCTGAATCCATTTTAAAATGTGAGTCCATGTTCTTGTTACCTCCAGTTTACAAAAAAGGACTTATTATAATAATAGACAGAATGTCTTAAAAATTGTTCTTCACAAATTTCACATGTGATATTTTCAGAAAAGGAAATACAATTCTGCCTTTCCCTATATATAGGTACCATTTTTAAAACTACTAAGCAGAGCATATTGCGTGAATTATATACTAATATGTGCTTCAGACACATGTTTATTTCGTGAAGGTAATTAGTCTCTGTACAAACAGATCGTTGAACTATAAAAGATCAATTACTTAACTGTAAAGATCACATTCACAAATGAACGCTTATTTGATCAGAATTTACAATTTAAAGTGATTCTAATCCACTAAAATATTTCGAGATCAAGGTTGCAATCAGTTCCATGAACTATTAAACTCAATTTAAAGCAGATAATTATTCATTGTCAAGTTAATCAGTTTTATGAAAAAAAATTCGTTTTAAATTATAAAAATTTGGTATGTTAAAACGTTTTACAATAAATAAGTCAAATAATATTTTCAATGTGTACTGCACAGCTTGTCCCTCAAATCACTTTTTGCAGACCCAGAATTAACTGATACAGGATTAACATTTTGATTGATTTTTGAGCTGTTGAAATATAGGAAAAAGCACTATTTATTTTCGCAATTAGTACCCCTTGGATAGCTTAGCACCACAAACTGAGGTAAATTTTTTTGAAAAACCTGCAGACAATTTTAAAATATGATTAATAATAGTAAGATTCAATTGTAGGTGGTATTTCAACCTGTTCTTCTGGAAGAGTAAAACAAAACCTAAAGCAATATACCAAGTATAGAAAGTTTTATTGTGATTAGAAAATATATGTATTTGCAGACACAAAATGCTACAATGAAATATGTCTATTAAAACTGAAGAATAAAAAAAAAATCAATTAATCAACTGTTTTGTGCGTCATTTCTTTTCAATATAAGTTATAAGCAATTTTTTGCAAAGAGTTTCAAAACTACCTACAATTATCTGATCTGAAACAAGACTTGATTTTACACCAGAGGGCTATAAAGATCAACATAAATAGATTTTTAAATGGCAAAACTTGTTTTAATCGCTATAGCTACTAAAATAAAATATTGTATTTTTTACTGAGCACTGTGAATCTCAGTATGAACTGTGATAATCGTGAATTCATGTTTAGTAGAGATTTTGTACGATGTGTCATTCGATGCCTGAACCCACACTGGCTAGAACCCCCCGATTTTCGATTTGGTGAACAAAGAGGGTCTCCTTTCAACTCAGCATTCCAAGGCGCCGTTGAATTCATAGCTGTGGATCAACGTGGATTGTGTCTGGATGATGTTCAACTCTTTTTTCAATATAGACCTTTGACAATGGCCACTTTCAAAGCTGTGATGACACAAAAATTCGGCAACCAAAAACTGCTGGACAGCGTCTATGATCAACTTTGTTTTTTCTTTTTCGCATCATTTGCTGCTTATTATTTCTATGAAAATGGAGAGCCAGAAAATTATGCTACCGCAGCAGCAAACTTCATATCGCGATTTATTTTCACTTTGCGGAAAACTGGTTTCTACGATGATAGTATATGGAGTGAATATGAGAAATGTATAATGGAAATGGAGACCAATTTCAAGAGCGATTCCAATCAATAGTTAGAACTTTGTATCCTTGTTAAATTTTAACAAAATTATTTGCTAAGTATAAAATGCGTGCTCAAATGTTTTAAATACATAAAAAGTACTTGATGTATTACTAGTTTTATTATGCACTTTTGGATATCCATTATCAGACTTGTAAGTCTTATCGTAAAACTAAACATTTTTAAAAGACATTGTAAATCATAAACGTTAAATACATTTTCAATGCATGTTTATTTGACATTTTTATTATTTCACAAAATTTATAATATGTAAAATAAATTTGCTTTTTGTTTTTCTATTTCTTGTGTAAAAATGTTCTTACAAAAGATTGGTTTTAAAGTTACAAAAATGTTCTTACATTTTGAAATATTTAAATATTTATTTAAATCTTTTCTAATTTAAAAACTTTGCATTTCAAGGACAATTCAAAATAATTGCCTTAAACTACGTCTTACATACAAATTTTTGTGTTTTACAAAAATTCTTTAATACACTATTAAAGATAAATTTAATAAGTTTAATTAATTTAATAAGATTTTTTTAAAAGACTGTATTTTAAAATTCTGCAAATTACAAATTGAATAAAATTGGTTATTTTGTGATTCATCAGTTCTCAACTTAAATTGCCGTGAAGTGAAATTTAGACTAAATTTTAAGTATAGATTTTAAACAGAATATCATGGTGATATATGATTATCACTTTAGCCTTCCATTCAACAGTTTCAGATTTGCGTATCTCAATAATTATCTCTGGTGTTCGCAGGAAAATGTTTAAAGCGGTAAAAAAAAAAGGTAATAAAATAAAATAAAAAAATCTTTGTGTGCTACTTAAAAATGGACAACTCATTTCTGGGTTTTTTAGTAACTGATAGCAATTTTTACCTTCTTAACGCACGCGCGTGCATTTATCAGTTTTTAAATCACTTAATTGTAACGAAACATTTTCGAAGCGACTCATACTTTGTATTTTAAAACTGAAGTTACAAAAAAGAAAAATTCGTTTATGAATCGAGGATAGCTAATTGAATTCATTCATGAAAATCCTCTGCTATAATATCTCATTTTGCCATATTCTCTTTTTGAATAACCATTGATCTGATAAAATTCAAAGGCATGTGCAAAAACGGCTGTCGAAGATCGAAAATTTTTTTAATTATTCGATCTTCTCTCGATCTTTAATTATTCGATCGACATAAGGCGTCTTAGTCCAATACAGTTGACAAAATGTTTATTTGTGCACTTAAATTTTGGAATTTTATAGCACAATAAAATAAGGTAAATAAGTTAAAATTCCAGAAATATATTATATTGAGGTAAAATATTAATAAAATACAAACAAAAAAACAATCACATAAACTTTAGTTCATAATAGAATAAAACTTATATATTAATAATATTACCACCTATTTCATTATTGGGACACGCATTGGCTGGTCAGCGCTTCAATTCTTACGAAAAGTCAAATCTTGGTTTGATGAGTGGCAGGCCTCAAAAGGCCAATAATTTTTTGGCGTGGTATTCACGATTCGCCCGATAGATGGCAAAAATGTGTAACTAGCGATGCATATTATTTCGAATAAAGATATATTAACAGTTTTTGAAAATTTATTGTTTTTTTTTTTCGAAACAATCATCTCATTTCATTTGCATACACCTGGCAAATCCCATATAACAATGTGGTGTTTGTAGCGGTTAAGACATTTCCTTGTTAATGCCGGCTATATATCTATCCAGATTTTGATTAATAATGACTTCAGTAAGCAATATCAAATGGGTTTCATTATTTAGATCAATTAATATTTCAATTAGAAAGAAAATTTCCTACTTTTCAAAATCTTTCTTATCCCGCAGAAAAATTTTAGACTAAATTACTGCTTAAAAGTTAGCATGATACTTTTAAAGTAGAATTCAAGAACACATCACAATATATTTTTATACTAAGCAATATTATTGCCATTTTAATGCCAGTTTTTAATCAAATCGATTTCAAAGTTTTTCATGACATAAAGCTGTAATTTAAAATTTATTGCCTTCTTAATTTCCAAAAAATTATCTGATAAGTGCTTAATGCGTGCTCAAAAATGTTTTAAGAACATAAAAAGTACTTGAGGTATTACCAGTTTTATTATACACTTTTGATTATCCATTACAAAACTTGTAAGTCATCGTAAAACAAAACATTTTTTAAAGACATTGTAAATCATACATGTTAGATACATTTCCAATGCATGTTTATTTGACATTTTTATTTCACAAAATTTATAATGTGTAGAATAAATTTGTCTGCTTTTTGTTTTACTATTTCTTGTGTGGAAATATTCTTATAAAATATTTGTTTTGAAGTTTCAAAAACGTTTTTATATTTCGAAATATTAATTATATATCGATCTTAATCTCATTTCTAATTTAAAATCTTCGCACTTGAAAGACAATTCAAAATAACTGCCTCAGACTTTAAAATACATTTTACATTCAAATAAAAACTAAAGTTTTTAACACATACATATATATATATATATATATATATATATATATATATATATATATATATATATATATATATATATATATACAGTCAATCAAAAAAGTATTGGGATACTTGAGATGCGTAACATATATATAAAGCTATTTTTAAATATATATATATCACATGAAAATAAAAGCAAAAGTAATCAAGAGGTGCTTTAACATTTGATATACACTATATAGCTAAAATTTTGCTAATATTTTAGCTTTATAATTTGATATAGCTTTTTGAATATAATTTAAAGGCAAACAAGGGTCAAAAATGTATTGGGACACTTTTGAAATGAGCAAGTAAAACAATAAATATGTCACACCAAATAAAATTTAACTTGCTATCACACTTTTTTTAGACAATACTTTTCAACATAAGTTTTTAATAAAATCGGTTACATGAAGAACAATGGTGAAAAGCAAAGAGATTTCAATGGACGTGCGAAATCTCGTAATAAGCCATTGGAAAAGTGGAAAATCAGTTTGCTGTATAGGACAAATCTTGGAATTGAGTAAGTCTACTGTTTTTAACATCATTCACAGGTTCACGAAAACAAATAGTGTTGAAAAAAAGCAGAGATCAGGGCGTTCTAGGATATTTACGGAACGAGAAGAAAGGGGGATTGTGAGACAAGTTCTCATTAATCCAAGAACCAACGCAGTAAAAATGACTCTGAGATGTGAAATTATGTTCGGAAAATCTGTAAATCCTGAAACTGTCACAAATGTTTTAAGGAAACATAGGTATAATGGTAGAGTACCTCGAAGAAAGCCCTACATTTCAAAAGGAAACCGACAGCGACAGGCATTCGCTAAAATGTATGTAAAGCAACCACCAGAATTTTGAGAAAATGTAATTTTGGTAGAGGAAAGCAAATATAAGATTTTCGGATCAGATGGGAAGCAAAAAGTCTGGCGGACACCTAATACGCAATTGTATGTCAAAAATTTGCTGCCTACTGTTAAGTATGGAGGCCGCAACCAATTTGTCTGGGGCTGCAGGGCAAGCTCTGGTGTTAGAAACTTAGATTTCATAGATGGTATAATGAATAAATACATCTATCTTGACATTCTCAAGCGAAATTTAAAGAAAAGTGCGAAAAAGTTGGGAATAGTAAGCCATTTTAATTTGTACCAGGATAACGACACCAAAGATACTGCTCACATTTGCAAGTTATGGGCTCTTTACCACTATCCTGGTGTGATTAAAACTCCTGCACAGAGTCCAGACCTTAATCCCATAGAACATGTATGGGATATTTTGCAACAAAAACTCAATGAACACCACATTTCCTACAAGCAGGAGTTAAGAAAACATCTGCTTGAAGAGTGGGTCAAAATCGACGGGTCGTTTTGTGCAAAACTGGTCAAATTCATGCCAAATTGACCGTTAGAAAACATAAAGTACAAAGGTGGTCCTACAGGACATAAACTATAAATTTTTTGCTGTTTTTTTATTTATTGGGCAGTGTCCCAATACTTTTTTGAGCTCATTTTTTGTCTTGACTTTTTTTCTCGTTAAATTATAACAATAATTACATTAATATTTGAGTTTTGTTTTAGCCACTGTGATCTGTATTTATCAAAATGTCATATACGTCTTTTTTGTTTCATTTGTGTATTTAAGTTATATATTATGATAAAAGTTCATGAATTGTGTCCCAATACTTTTTTGACAGAGTGTATCTATCTATCTATCTATCTATCTATCTATCTATCTATCTATCTATCTATCATATCTATCTATCTATATATATATATATATATATATATATATATATATATATATATATATATATATATATATATATGTGTGTGTGTGTGTGTGTGTGTGTCTGTGTCTGTGTCTGTGTGTACTCGACAGATTCAAAAACCATGCATCCAATCACCGAGAAAATTTGGGAAATTATTAGGTATATCCCGGATTTTGAATTTTTTTTAAATCACATGAGGTTCTAGTGCAATCGAACAAATATCCCAAAAACATCAAAATAACATTTAATTAGTAATGTTTTTTTAAACTGTAAACATGAAAAAATTGAAAAATTAAATTTTACCCATAAATATTACTTTTATAAAACAAATTAACTCTTAAAAATAACATACCCTTCACAGAGTTGCAATAAAAATAAAAATCACAAGATAGTAAAATATTGAATCATTCTATTCATGTTGTTTCAATTAATGTTTGAAAATTACAAATTATATTAAAATATTTTAAATACAATAATTTTGTTTCCGTTAATATTTAAACAAATTAATTTAAATTACAAATAACAACATTAATGCGTTTGATTTTCGATTTTTCGCCAGCAAATTCGAATAAATACAAAAATGCCGTCTAAAAAACGTTTGCAGTTATTAATACGAGAATAAATTATTAATACGTGAATAAATAAAAATATTGATTTCTAGCTGAAGCAAATAATTGGAAATACGCATTATATTTAACCGCACAATTATGCCACCAAAGCGAAGTGCCATTAGTCAATCTATAAATCAGGCAAAAAGGAGAAGAGAACAACGAGCTTCAGAAACAAGTGAGCAGAGAAAAACTAGGCAAAAAAAGAGATCGAAATCAAACTGCTCTTGCTCGAGCTACAGAAACAATTGAACAGAGACAAGCTAGGCAAAAAAGAGATTGAGTTCACATTGCACATGCTCCATCATTAGAAATGTGTGAACAGAGACAAGCAACGCAGCAAAGAAATCGAATTCGCAGGACATAGACAAGACGAACGATACATACTGATTTGAATTTATGCGGTTTTAATTACAATCCTCTTTATAACTGCTGTCTTCATCCAAGTGATTATTGGAAAAATAGAAAAAAATAACGATGATAATCTTGAGAGCGTTCTGGAGAATACATAAATTTACGCGATGTAATTGTAAATGATGGCAATCTCAGTGAGCAGAGAAAAATGGTCATTTTACCATCCACTTTTACAGGCAGCCCAAGATACATGCATGAGTATGCACAACATGCAATGACGTTTGTTCATGCATATGGTCGTCCAGATATTTTCATCACATTAACATGCAACCCAGCATAGGATGAATTAAAGGAGCTTTTATTAATTGGACAATCACCATCAGATCGCCATGACAATTTTGCGCGTGTTTTTAAACAAGAATTTAAATATTTAAAAGAGTTTATTGTCAAACATCATGTATTTTGAGAGACGCGCTGTTGGATGTATTCCATTAAATGGCAAGAAAGAAGTTTTACCACTTGCGCATATTTTAATATGGATAATGGAAAAGATAACAGCAAACAGAATTGATGAAATATTTTCTGCAAAAACACTAGACATTCAAAATGATAAAGACTTGCACACTATATTGTCTAAAAATATGATTTATGGTCCATATGGTTCACTAAATAATAATTCACCATACATGTCAGATAGAAAGTGCACAAAGCAGTATCCTAGTGACTTACTTGCTGAAACTATTACAGGCAATAATGGATATCCCTTCTATCATCTACGATCTACTAAAGATAGCGGAAAATCCATTAAAGTGAAGGTACCCAACAATACTATTGACGTTGATAATCTTTGGGTAGTACCATATTCTCCATTACTACTAAAAAGCATAATGCATACATAAATGTTGAGTACAGCAATTTATTGAAAGCAATAAAATATATTCGCAAATATGTGAACATAGGAAGTTATATGGCAGTTTTTGGAGTGGAAAATGGAATTGCATCTAACGATGAATTTACCCAATATCAAATGGGACGCTACGTAAGTAGCAATGATGCTGTAGGGCATATTTTATCATTTTCCATTCATCAGCGATATCTATCGGTTGTTTATTTAGAATTACATCTTGGAAATGGACAGCGTGTATATTTTTCATCAGAAAATGTGCGTGCAAGAGCAATGTGACCACCCTCAACAATATTAACTGAGTTTTTCACATTATGTAGAAATGATACCTTTGCAAGGACACTACTTTACTCTGAAGTGTCAACTTATTTTACGTGAAATACATCAACAAAAAATTTCAGCGTCGTAAACAAGGTAGAACAGTAAAAGGACACCTAAATTTATATTCTACGGATGCATTGGGTCGTCTGTACACTTTACATCAAAATAAAGCAGAATGCTTTCACCTAAGATTATTATTAATCAATGTCTGTGAACAAACATGTTTTCAAGAATTAAAAACAGCCAATGGCTATGTGTGTGCTACCTTTCGTGAGGCTTTCCAGAAATTACATCTCTTAGAAAACGATGCTCATTGGGAAATTTCACTCGCTGATGCTTCTAATACAGCTTAACCAAACCAAATAGGTACACTATTTTCCATCATAGTAGCTACATGTTTTACAAGATATTTTACATCGCATGCGTAGACTAAATGCTAACCCCAACATTCAATTTACATCAAATATATGCAATAGTGTATTGATTTTAATTGAGCACGTATGTTTGACAATAGCCAACAAATCACTGACAGAATATGGAATGATTGCTCCAAATATATTTCGTACTGACATTTTCGATCGTGATTTACAACGAGAAACGCACTTCGATGTTATTTAATTACAAACATTTGTTCGAATCAAGCTGTTGAAATCGACATTAGAACAAAGAACAGCATATGACAGTTATAAGTGCAATATCCAACAAGAGTTGTAGTTTATATTTCTTAGATGCTCCTTGAGGCAATGGAAAAACTTTTCTTATTTCAATTATTCTGGCAACTATAAGATCACAAAATAATATTGCACTTGCTATTGATTCATCAGGATAATTCAATTATAAAATAAATTCGATTATAAAATGTCTTGGATGATGTGTTTAATTAAAAAAACATTCCTTCATTGAATTCAAGGTTGGATTTTCAGCTAAAAATTCTCTATGTTTAAGCTGCGTAATTGGCTAATCGATATCTATTCCATGTTAAGTAATTTTCTAAAGTGCGCAAATAATACAAAGTATATCATTAATTAAATTTTTATATAGTAAATCAATATTTGCTCATAATTTTTGTTATAGACGTATTTAATTTGTACAATTTTCTCTTATTTCAAAATTTTGTGAAATTTGAAAAATTTATTTTTAATTATTAAAATGTATATTTAATATAAACTGATTAATATAATAACAAAACTAATTATTTTGTTTTCTATAATATTTTTAGTTTAAGTACAACACTTTTGAGAGTTATATTTTCTATATTTTATGAATCTTCAATTTAAGTTATGGTAAGATTGGAAATTCGAATAGTTATTTTCTTCGCATTTTTGTATACATAGTTTGTGATTGTATTTGAAATAAGCTGAAGCAATAATAAATATGAAAGACTAATTTTATTTCCTCAATCCCAAAATTTAAAAGTTCATAAATAAAATATTAATCAAATATATATTTTCAGTACTTTCTCACATACGAGCCATTATTAAGATTTGAGAGATTTCCGATTGCCTATATATTTCTACTAATAAAAACAACAAAACATCGCTAAAAAGTTAGTTAGACCATCATTAAATAATGAGAATTCATGAATTTCTATCCTCCTTTTCACATTAAAGAATATTGGATTACAGAAGTTTTAAGTGCATAGGTTATTTCAGCTCTATGGTCTCCGGATGGGTCAGGAATAAAACACACTGTCTCTCCATCACCAGAACGACGGTTTTCCTTACTATAATACGCTGACTTAATAACATATCTCTGTGTGGTACATATGTAAATTCAAATGACATATATGTAAGGATAATTTCATTCTTAAATTATCTATCTAACATGTATCCTATACCATTGTTATTTTTTAAATATTGAGATTATATTATGGATATAACTATTTTTACGAATTTCATAATTAATTATTTGTATTTTTTAAATAAGTTTTTTATCAATTGTAAAGTTTATAGAATATTTTATGTTATGTACTATGTAAGTGAAAAGAAATACTAAATATCCTCACATAAAGTGTAATGTTATTGGCACAAGATATGTCCCAATTCACAGCACTATGCCTAAAAATTAGAAAAATAATTTCTTACTAGAAACACACAAAACAGGAGCTAAGCCTACAGCCGAACAGTTAGCGCTAACCTTCGGTTTATTACTTCCTGGGTTCTAATACCCCACCTAGGAAATACATGTTTGTAGTGGTTCTGAATCCATTTTAAAATGTGAGTCCATGTTCTTGTTACCTCCAGTTTACAAAAAAGGACTTTCTATAATAATAGACACAATGTCTTAAAAATTGTTCTTCACAAATGGCACATGTGATTTTTTCAGAAAAGAAAATACAATTCTGCCTTTTCCTAGGTACCATTTATAAAACTGTACTAAGCAGAGCATATTGCTTGACTTATATACTAATATACTTCACACACATGTTTATTTCGTGAAGAATAATTAGTCCCTTTACCAACAGATCGTGGAACTATATAAAAGATTAATTACTTAACTGTAAAGATCACATTTACACATATGAACCCTTATTTTATGGGGATCAACAATATAAAGTGATTCTAAACCACTAAAAAAATTTCGACATCAAGGTTGCAATCAGTTCCATGAATTATTTAACTAAATGTAAAGCAGATAATTATTCAGCTGTCAAATTTATCGGTTTCATGACAAAAGGATTCGATTTAAATTACGCATATACTTGGCATATTAAATCGTTTTAAAATAAATAATTCAAAGAATATTTTCAATGTGTACAGCACAGCTTATCACTCAAATCACTTTTTGCAGACGAAGAATTAACTACTCCAAGATTGACATTTTGATTGAGTTTTGAGCTGTTGAAATATAGGAAAAAGCATTATTTATTTTCCCAATTAGTAGCCCTTGGATAGCTTAGCACCACAGTCTGAGGTTAATTTTTTTGAAACGCCACCATACAACTTTAAAGTATGATAAATAATAGTAAGATTCAATTGTAGGTGGTATTTCAACCAGATCTTTTGGAAGAGTAAAACAAAACCTTAAGCAATATACCAAGTATAGAAAGTTTTATTGTGATTAGAAAATATATGTATTTTCAGACACAAAATGCTACAATGAAATATGTCTATCAAAAAAGAAAAAATATAAAATATCAATTAACTGTTTTGTGCGTCATTTCTTTACAATGCAAGTTATAAGCACAATTTTTAGCAAAGAGTTTCAAAACTACCTGTCATAATCTAATCTTAAACAAGAATTTTGATTTCACACCAGAGGGCACCATAAATAGATTTTTAAATGGTAAAACTTATTTTAATAGCTATAGCTCGCTACGCTTAAAATATTGTATTTTTTACTCAGCATTGAATCTCAGTATGAACTGTGATAATCGTGAATTCATGTTTAGTAGAGACTTTGTAAGATGTGTCATTCGATGCCTGAACCCACGCTGGCTAGAGCCCCCCGATTTTCGATATGGTGAACAAAGAGGGTCACCTTTTAGCTCAGCATTCCAAGGGGCCGTCGAATTCGTAGCTGTGGATCAACATGAATTGTTTATGGGTGATGTTCAACTCTTATTTCAATATGCACCTTTGACAATGGCCACTTTCGAAGCTGTGATGCAGGAAAAAATGGGCGACCAAAAACTGCTGGAAAGCGTATGTAAACAACTTTCTTTCTTCTTTTTAGCATCATTTGCTGCTTATTATTTCTATGAAAATGGAGAGCCAGAAAATTATGCTACCGCAGCAGCAAACTTGATATCTGCATTCATTTTCTCTTTGCGGAAAACTGGTTTCTACGATGATAGTATATGGAGTGAATATGATAAAAGTATAATGGAAATAGTGACGATTTTCAAGAGCGATTAGAATCCATTGTTAGAAATTTATAGCCTTGTTAAATTTTAACAAAATTATATACGCTAAGTGTAAAATGCGTGCTCAAATGTTTTAAGTACATAAAAGTACTTGATGTATAACTAGTTTTATTATGCACTTTTGGAAATCCATTGTAAGACTTATCGTAAAACTAAACATTTTTAAAAGACATTGTAAATCATACACGTTAAATACATTTTCAATGCATGTTTGACATTTTTATTATTTCACAAGATTTGTATACTGTAGAATAAATTTGTCTTTTTGTTTTACTATTTCTTGTGTAAAAATGTTCTTACAGAAGATTGGTTTTAAAGTTACAAAAACGTTCTTACATTTCGAAATATTTAAATATCTATTTAAATCTTTTTAAAATCTTTGTATTTCAAGGACAATTCAAAATAATTGTCTCAAACTTTAAAATACGTCTTACATACAAATTAAAACAAAAATTCTTTAATACACTATTAAAGATAAATTGAATAAGTTTAATTAATTTAATAAGATTTTTTTAAAAGACTGTATTTTAAAATTCTGCATATTACAAATTGCATAAAATTGGTTATTTTGTGATTCACCAGGACTCAACTTAAATTGCCGAGTAGTGAAATTTAGACTTAATTTTAAGTATAGATTTTAAACAGAATATCATGGTGATAGAGATGATTATCACTTTGGCCTTCCAGTCAACAGTTTCAGGTTTATGTATCTCAATAATTATCACTGGTGTGCGCAGGAAAATGTTTAAAGTGGTAAAAAAAAATTATCTTTGTGTGCGACTTAAAAATAGACAACACATTTCTGGGTTTTTTATTAACTGAGAGCAATATTTACCTTCTTAACGTTTATCAGTTTTAAATCACTTAATTGTAACGAAACAATTTTGAAGCGACTCATACTTTGTATTTGAAAACTTAACTTACAAAAAAGAAAAACTCGTTTATGAATCGAGAATAGCTAATTGAATTCAATCATGAAAATCCTCTGCTATAATATCTCATTTTGCCATATTCTCTTTTTGAATAACCATCGATCTGATAATGGCGTGTGCAAAAACGGCTGTCGAAAATTTTTTTTTAAATTATTCGATCTTCTCAGACATATAAGGCGTCTTGCAATCCAATACAGTTGACAAAATGTTTATTTGTACACTTAAATTTTGGAATTTTATAGCAAAATAAAATAAAAGGTAACTAAGTTAAAATTAAAGAAATATATCATATTGTGGTGAAATATAAATAAAAGATCAATAAAAAACAATCACACAATTTAGTTCATTAATAAAACTTTATAAAAACGACAAAGAGTATTTGTACACTTACTTAGTGACAAATTTTAAAAATAATTATAATTATTTTATAGAAATTTAATACTTTGCATGCATTCCATTGGCTTTTACAATTGCTTCAAGATATCTTGGCATTGATTCTATTAATTTTTTGGTTGTTTCGTGATCTATTTCTTCCCAAGCTTCCATGAGGGCTTCTTTCAAACTATTTTTACTTGTAATATTTTTTTTTTTAACTTGAGAACCCAATAGCATCCACAAATTTACAATTTGATTTATGTCCGGGGATTGTGGTGGAGTCTCAAGGTGTCTTGGCACATTATAAAGCAACAATGTTTTAGTAATTATCGCAGTGTATTTTGGATCGTTATCTTGTTGTAATAAGAAAGTGTCTCCGATACCCTATTTTCTAGCACTGTCTAAAAAGTTATGCCGCAACACATCAATGTAACCTAAAGCTCTCTTTTTGTGTCAATAAAGTGTAATTTTCCAACTCCGTCATGAGCTACACAGCCCCAAACCATCACATTTCCACCACCATGTTTCAGGATCTGAAGTACATTTTTACTATCAAGGGCAGTTTTATTTTTTCGCCAGATTTATCGGATGATAGGGGTTGAAAAAATTTCAAACTTACTCTCATTCAAAAAAATAACCAATTTCCAGAAGTCCATCGGTTTGTCTTTGTATTTCATAGCAAATTTTAGACGCTTTTTTCTATTAACTTCAGAGATCATTGGTTTTTTTTCTCGGAGTCCTGCCCTTTAAACCAGCACAATGTAACGCAGTTCCTTATTGTTTGAGCCGTCACTCTAATGTTAGAAGATGCGAGAAGGTCATCTGCAATTTTCTGAGCAGAAATTTGTGGCTTTCTAATAGCTGCTTTAACAGTACTTCGTTTATTTCTTAAAGTTAATTTACTCGGGCCACCTGTCCTGCGTTCATTTTCAGCGCGTCCAGAATTTTTATATATTCTTACGATGTAACCAACAGTTGTAAAGTGTAACTTAACCATCTTTTGAATTTCGCGATAAGATTTTCCACTTTTAAGGTTAACAATATAAGTTCTCATGTCTAATGAGACTACTTTTGATTTCGTGGCCATTTCTTAAAATTTCTCTACGAGTGACTTTCACTGTTCAAAAAGATAATCTTCAATGTTTAATAAATATAAACTATCCAAAATATTAACTATCATTTGAAAAATTACATGAAATTATGGTAATACTTACCAGAGATATAGATGTACAAATATACTTTTTGCAAGAAATTTTACTAGTTTGTAAGATTCAGAATTTATTTCAATTACTTCAAAATGTGTTTTTCGTTTACTTAGAAATAAACAACAAACTCACGCTAACACATCACAAGGAATACAATAGCTGCTTACACTTTTTAAAAATTTTAAAAAAAGTGGTGTACAAACAATCATTTTGCCTACTGTATATTACAGAAGTAGAATTCCGAAATCATTTTTAAAGCCAATATATAGAAAGAGAGCGACTAAAAAGTAGTTCTTCAGTCGTTTTCATGGTATCACAAGAGGAGAGACAACCAGGCCACTATTGAAACGATGGACCGGTAGATATGTCCATAAAACTACAAATTAAACAATCCCTCTAGGGTCTTTAACCCTCGAGTTCGAATTTTTGGAAATCGCCCTTTATTCGAGTAACTCTGAGATGCTTGATTGGTACATTTACAATGAAGTGTTTGCTAGTGATTTTTGAAATCGTTTAAAGTGTAAAAGAGTAATTTTTAAGCTTTAAATTCTTTAATTGTTTGTTTCTCGGAAGTCAAAATGATTTGTGATCAAATTTTAAAAAATAACTATTCTGATTACAATGTAAAAGCAATTAATTCATGAACTTCAAATATTTGTTATGAAGTCTAACATTGCCAAATCGAAAATTTTCATGTTTTACATTGAAGAAAAGGGATAAAATTCGATATGCATATTTAAAAAAATAAACAATCTTCTTTAAAAAGAATTTCTTTAGTGATTTAATCGATAGAACTTTCAGATCAAAATCGTTTAATTCTCTGCCTGAGTGCTTTCAACTGCTTGGGCGCTCCGTGGCTGAGTGGTCTAAAGCATCACCGCTAATCGCTTGAGAGCGTAGGAGTGTGGGTTCGATTCCCACCATGGCCCTGGGTGTTTTCTTCGTTATTCTTCTGTGGATGTACATCTGTCATTGTGCTATTTGTCCTATTATCGACGAAGACTTACAAGCGGATCTCAAGAATCAAGCATAGAAGTCTGAATATATGTAATGTAATAAAATATAAAAAAATAAATAACTTTCAACAGTTAAAGAAAATATGAACAAATATTTTGAATATAAAAATATCGATAGGCCACTAAAACCGAGCGGAAAAATAATCTTAAGAACATAACAAAGAACTAGTTCATAATGATAAAATAATTACGAATACAAAATTAAAATTTTGAAAGGAATTTCTTTTCGTTCATGGAAAAAAAATCAAATGGTGTAACGACTTTTAAAATTTCAGATTTAATTATTTACGCTTAGATTGCTATCTGCAGTAATAAGAGTTTGAATATATGACAGTAACTATTTGTACACATAATTACTCTCATTACTTGATATCTAGATATAGATATATAGACACAGTGATTGCAGGAATCAATTTTTCATTTTTAAGAGAACACATTTACGAATTACAATTTAATATATTCCTGCTATTTCGCGTTACACTGACCACCTAACTGGGACATATGTTCCGCATCCTATATTAACCACAGTTAAGAAAACAAATATGGACACTGTAGACCTTGGCCGCATTCGGGTTGTTGTGCCATTATGTTAATTTTATATTTCTGTAATTAGGATAGGAAGTTTGGAAGCAAAATGCCAACTCAGGAGTATACCCCATCATTTAATCATGTTTCGAATTATTAAGTTGTGTCTTTGCACAGCAATCGTAACTTCGTATAAATAAGACACCGATAGCTTTAATCAATAAGACAAGCAAACTAAAATATGTTGCTTTTACGTAAATCAATGTTTATAAAGTGAATTTAAACGAAAATGAATTGTGACAACATAGAGTTCATGTTTGCGCAAGATTTCGTAAGCTGCGCCTTACAGAAATTTAACCCAAGATGGAGCAAACCTCCAGGTTTTGGATTTGGTACAGAGAATGGATCCCCCTTCACCTCTGATTTTAGAGAAGCTCTCGAATTTATTATCGAAAGAAAGCATCAAGCCTATGAAAGTTCTGTACACTCCTACATTGACGGCGCAGGAATATATAATTCGTACGGTTTTTACACCACCGCATACCATATCCTGAATAATAACTATCCATCGGCCCCTATTGAAGAGCAACTTGAGAACTTCATTACAGTAACAGCAGCTGCTTCTTTTTTCTTTGATCATGGAGTCCCTAGTGATTATCATGTTAGTGCTGCTAATTTAATATCCAAGTATATCTTCAAGCGTCGTAAAGATGGTCTAATAGGTGAAACAATATGGTTGGACTATGAAGCTACTACTCTTGACATGATGAGGGACTTGGTATTAAACAATGAGTGAAACAGCTAGTGATGCAATAAATTTGAAGCTGCTGAAAACGAAATTGTTGTACTTATCAAAATATTTAAAGGTATATTCATCATGTTATCAAATATTTCTTTCAAATTATTTAATATGAACTACATATATTGAGAATCTTTTTAAATTGAATTTGTATAAGACTTAGCTATTAATGCTTGCAATTTAAGCAATAATATGAATTTATTTTTCAATATGATAAATGTTTTACCCTTCAACTACTATAATAAATGATACATTTCTATATAGTTCATGTTTTATATGCTTATAAATGATATAATTAATATTTTTTACATCTCCAAAAACATTTAATGCATTTGAGTCTTCTGCATGATATTATACAAATAATATATTAAATATAGGCATTAGATTGTAAAAATAGTAAACTAAATTAAAACGAAACTTATGATTTGAATAACTTGGTTCCGTGCTTATGTATTTCAATCTTGTAAATTAGAAATCATATTAAGAAAATAGTGTACAAAAACAAAGTAACATTTCGAATAAACTGAAATAAAATTAATTTTAGAATTTATATGTTCCAACTTTAAACTTCTATGCCTATTAGCAACTAATTTATTGGTCTTTTAAGATGAAAATTTGATTAAATTAATAAATTTTATGTTAAGATATTTAAAGCAAAAACTAAATTTAATTTTTACTCATTACGGATTTAAAAACTCAAATCGAGATGAGGTAAACTGAGCTTAATTTTGAAAGGCATTGGTATGTAAAATATATTAGGGTTGAGAATTTCACTTCAGAATTAAGAAATTAAAATTTTATTTTAAATTTATTAAATATTTATACCAAATCAGATTCTATTTAATATAAAGTTCTTTTACAAAACTGTTTGATTTTTAAATCTGGTGAAACTGTTGGATTTTTAAAATAAATAAATTGATATTTTGAAATGTATAGAAGTCAATTTCATAGTCGTATTAGTTACAAAAAATAAAATTCTTAAGAGATATTTTATACCAACTGAAGTAATTAAATATGTTGAATTCATGTAAGGTTCACATGTAAAAGAAATTCTAATTTTATTTGTTCACCGCATTTTCGTTCTGGATTGAAATGAAAAGGGCTGCTCAAAATCGAAGAAAACATCCGAGTCTTGGTCTTAACCTAACTTAAAAGAGGCAATTTCATTTCGAAATTTTATTTGTAGAATTTGTAATTAAGAAACTGCAATCAATGCTAGTTCATTTTTTTTTATCACACAATACTTTTTTGAGCACGCGGGCTAGAAACCGAACTAGTTTTAAATATATATATAGACAAAAACCGCAAACAATACGCCTAATATGGCAATAGATTAAAGAATATTGTTGAACCGATAGCCAGAACACAAACAACTCACATGCCCACAAATTAATGTTAATCCAGAAACATCCGGAAATAGAACGCGAAACGGAAAATGTCACCTTTAGAAATATCACATACATGATAAAGCCTTATATGCATATTACAGAAAGGCACCCGATTACATAAAAAGTGTGCCATAATGAGGAGAGCGTAAAAGGGGTATACCTGTGGCAATGAAGAAAACGTATTCGCAACTGTTGCGTATGGGACTCCCTGACACGACTGCATAAATAGGACACAGAAAGAGTATTTGGGTAATGTTTTACTCGATAGACTCATAGACTGCCTGGAATGCGGTGTACATAAATTGCAGTAGAGCTGAGGAACACGTATTTGTTCAGAGTAATCTTTAGGCTGTAGTATCGATTCCAAGATGATGCAAATGTAAACATTGCATACTGGTCACCTTCAAGTGACAACGCCGAATAATGACCGGTATTTGGCATTAACCGCCAAAAGCAGATGGAGCACAGCAGCAAACTTTTTGCTCTAGCTATTGTCAACCACTGTTACGACTGTTTCAAGGCAAACCATGGACAGACGTTAGGGACAATATAGTATGTACGCTGGAAGGGATACCAGATGTGTTTCGTTTACGGTGACTCATTATTCTCAATGGTTAACCAGGAGTACAGAAAATGAAATTTAGATACCATCACAGTGGACCGAAGAATCGAAGTTTGCTGGCTGTTCGAAGTTTGCTTGATGCACGTTGGAGAACGGCAGGTGCTCAGAACCATCAAGACATCACTGAACATCAATGTTATGACAGGAGTGTTTGCTATGGAGGATTACATTGATCTCCAGAATATATCTGAGTCTTTAAATTGAAGACAAGCCAAATTTATCAGCACATCATTTTGAAACAACATGGTTGATTTATTAGGAGTGCCTTAAACCATAAATTCGTGGAAGACAAAGCTCATCCTCACCATTTGATCATCGTCAACGACTGCCTTCAAAATAAGGAATGGACAGCATTGACATCATCTTAAATTCGGCAGAGCATGTATGGGACATGTTTGGTTGTGATAAGTTGCAGCCCTTTAACCATCTCCAAATTCTGTACAAGACCATCGGAGAATATTTCTTACTGAGTAGAATTTTCTGCACCATGTGCAGCTCCGTAATTTGATCCTCAACATGCCTCAGCTTTTATGGATTGTATTTCTTCTTATGGGTGACAAACAAAGTATTATCCATCATAATATCATTAACAAACTGCTTAGTTGTTATACGAATGATTTGTCATGTAAATGCTTCAGGGAGATACAAAAATGATTTGTATGTCTAGTATCATACATACAGCATCTAATTTGTTTAATATATTGGGATAATGAGTAAATCATGTTTATTTTTTTCTGCACCTTTAGTTGTAGATTTCGGCATTATCCTTAATTTCATAGACGTGAGTATTCAGAAATTTGCTCGATAAACTTTCAACCAAATGGTTACCGCTCTGCCCTTCCGTTCAAAATCTAATGTGTTTACCAGGTGTATGCATATCAAATGAGACGATTGCTAACAAATGTCGCCGCGCATATATGCAAACATTACGAAACTATATAAAGCGATTTTTTTTACAGTTTGAGCTTTGATACTCAAGTTTAGTTTACATTTGGACAAGTTTCAGCTTGCATTGTGTTTTTTTACCGTGTTGAAAATGTCAAATTTTATGCCTTCCAATTACGATTTACGGACAGCATTAATTTTTTGTTACCATCTGAAGAAAAATGCTGCCGCATAGGATCAAATGTTTGTAGAATCATACGGTGGCAATACTCTGAGCCACGCGCAGCGCTATAGGTGGTTTTAAAAGTTTCAAAATCGTGATTTCGATGTGATAAACGAGTAGCATGGCAGACCAGCAAAAAATTTGAAGATGTTGATTTGCAAGCGTAACTCAATGAAGATGATGGCCAAACGCAAGAACATCTTGCAGAACAATTGAATGTTGACCATAGCACTATTTCCCGCCGTCTCAAAGCAATGAACAAGACAATAAAGGTAGGTAGATGGGTACTACACGAGCTAACAGACAGTCAGCAGAAAAACCGAAAAATCATGTGCGAAATGTTGCTTGCCCACTACAAGGGCAAAGCTTATCTCCATCGTATTGTGACTGGCGCTGAAAATGGATTTATTTGAGAACCCTAAGCGTAATCGATCATATGTTGATCCCGGATAACCACCCAAATCTATTGCAAGGCCGAATAGCTTCGGCTGCTAGACAATGCTGTGCATTTTCTGGGATCAGGACAGACCAATCTATTATGATCTTAATACTGATCGCTACAAATAACAATTATTTGGTTTGAACGATGCTATACTTGAAAAACGTGACAAATACAAGAAACGGCAGCACAAAGTGGTTTTCCTTGATGACAACGCACCAAGCTGACATGCTAAACCGATTAAAGGCATCATTAAAACGCTCGGATGGCAGCCCTTAGCGCATGTGACTTATTCGCATGACTTGGCTCCTTCCGATTACTACCTATTTCATTACTGGAACACGCATTGGCTGGTCAACGCTTCACTTCTACAGAAATGTCAAATCTTGGTTTGATGAGTGGCAGGCCTCAAAAGGCCAATAATTTTTTGGCGTGGTATTCACAAATCGCCCGATAGATGACAAAAATGTGTAACTAGCGATACGCATATTATTTCAAATAAAGATATATTAACTGTTTTTTAAAAAAAAATTTTTTTAAGCAACAATTATTATCTCATTTCATTTGCATACACCTGGTAAATCCCATATAACTATGCGGTGTTTGTAGCGGTTAAGACATTTTCTTTTTAGTGCCGGCTATATATCTATCCGGATTTTGATTAATAATGACTTCAATAAGCAATATCAAATGGGTTTCATTATTTAGTTCAAATATTATTTCAATTAGAAAATTTCCTACTTTTCGGAATCTTTCTTAACCCGCAGAAAAATTTTAGTCTAAATTACTGCTTAAAAGTTAGCATGATATTTTTAAAGTAGAATTCAAGAACATCACAATATATTTCTATACTAAGCAATATTATTGCCATTTTAATGCCAGTTTTTAATCAAATCGATTTCAAGAGGCTTTTCATGACATGAAGCTGTAATTTGAAATTTATTGCCTTCCTAATTTCCAAAAAAATTATCTGGTAAGTGCTTAATGCGTGCTCAAAAATGTTTTAAGAACATAAAAAGTACTTGAGGTATTAAGTTTTATTATATACTTTTGGATATCCATAACAAAACTTGTAAGTCATCGTAAAACAAAACATTTTTTAAAGACATTGTAAATGATACATGTTAAATACATTTTCAATGCATGTTTATTTGACATTTTTATTTCACAAAATTTATAATATGTAGAATAAATTTGTCTGCTTTTTGTTTTACTATTTCTTGTGTAGAAATTCTTAAAAAAGATTGGTTTTAAAGTTTCAAAAACGCTTTTACAATTCGAAATATTAATTATAAATCTATCTTAATCATTTATAATTTAAAATCTTCGCATTTGAAAGACAATTCAAAATAACTGTCTCAAACTTTAAAATACATTTTACTTTCAAAAAAACAAAAGTTTTTAACACACACATATATATATATATATATATATATATATATATATATATATATATATATATATATATATATATATATATATATATATATTAATGATTGTGTGTCTGTCTGTTTGTACTCGATAGATTCAAAAACCATGCATCCAATCACCGAGAAAATTTAAGAAATTATTATGTGTATCCCTAGGAAGGATTACGAATTTTTTTAAAAATCACAGATGAGGTGCAATCGAACAAATATCCCAAAAATATCAAAATAACAATTAATTAGTAATGTTTGTTTAAAGTGTAACTATGAAAAATTTGAAAAATTAAATTTTTACCTATAAAATTTACTTTTATAAAACAAATTAAATCTTAAAAATAACATAACTATAACAGTTGCAATAAAAATAAAGGGAGATGAAACACCTATTGGTCAACATCGAATACAATTCAACGCATCAATGATCGATGAATAGGAATTGTCAAAGTTGGTGAAGAATTTAATTCACGAGATATAATTCTTAATCGTAGAAATAGTGACGTACAGCACTATTTCAATCAGAAATGCATCATACATATGATGTATTACAATATCTCATTCTATTTTGGCAAAGATAGGATGGCTATCATTTTAGTATTAATAAATGAAATCCTATAACTGATGTGGACATTAACAAAAAGGTCATTGCTATGAATTATTATGCATATCGAACGATGATTCGTGAGAATGCTGATAATCATCTATTGAAATGTAGACAGTCATTTCATTAATACATTGTTGACATGTATGCAAAAATAGAAAGTAAAAGACTTCTCTACATACGAATAAATAAAGTAAATTTGTTTTCTGAAGAATACATAAATTTACGCGATGTAATTGTAAATGATGGCAATCTCAGTGAGCAGAGAAAAATGGTCATTTTACCATCCACTTTTACAGGCAGCCCAAGATACATGCATGAGTATGCACAACATGCAATGACGTTTGTTAGTGCATATGGTCTTCCAGATATTTTCATCACATTTACATGCAGCCCAGCATAGGATGAATTAAAGGAGCTTTTATTAATTGGACAATCACCATCAGATCGCTATGACAATTTTGCGCGTGTTTTTAAACAAGAATTAAAATCTTTAAAAGAGTTTATTGTCAAACACCATGTATTCTGAGAGACGCGCTGTTGGATGTATTCCATTAAATGGCAAGAAAGAGTTTTACCACATGCGCATATTTTAATATGGATACTGAAAAAGATAAAAGCAAACAGAATTGATGAAATCATCTATGCAAAAATACCAGACCATCAAATTGATAAAAACTTGCACGATATTGTCTTACAAAATATGATTTATGGTCCATATGGTTCACTAAATAATAATTCACCATAAATTTTTGACAGAAAGTGCACAAAGCAGCATCTTAGTGACTTAGTTGCTGAAACTATTACAGGCAATAATGGCAAGAAAGAAATTGAGTTCACATTGCTCATGCTCCATCATTAGAAATGTGTGAACAGAGGCAAGAAACGCAGCAAAGGAATTGAATTCGCAGGACATAGACAAAACGAACGATACATACTGATTTGAATTTATGCGGTTTTAATTACAAACATCTAAAAAATTGCAGTCTTCATCCAAGTGATTATTGGAAAAATGGAAAAAAAATTAAGTATTGTGATGGTTAAAAAAATTAAAAATAAAACACCAGGTATGTGCTGTGCAGGTGGAAAAGTAAAGTTACTAGACTTGCGTTCACCACCTGAATATTTATTAGCTTTAGTATCAGATGAAACAAATCAAATAAAAAAATTTTTGAAATAAATATACACAGGTACAATTCATACTTCCATATGACATCGTTCGGAGCAACAAATATCGTTAGCGCAAATTATATGCCAACATTTAAAGTACAAGGGAAAATTTATCACCATGCTGGATCATTACTACACTTGCCAAACACTGATAACAAATATCTTCATATACATTTTACATGAAATACTGATGAATGAATCAACAGACGGTGCCAACTGAATATGAGTATTAAACACACAAGAGATTGTTGCTAAATTACAAAATCTGTTTCAACAACATAATGAATAAATTAAATTAATTAAAACCGCTATTAAACAAATGACATCTGGTGATTAAAAAGTAAAAATAAAGGCAGATGAAACACCTATTAATCAACATCGAAAGCAATTCAACGCACCAACGATCAATGAAGTGGCAAATGTCAAAGTTGGTGAAAAATTTAATTCACGAGATATAATTCTTAATCACAGAAATAGGGGCGTACAGCAAAAATAAGAAATGCATCATACATATGATGTATTACAATATCTCATTCTATTTTGGCAAAGAAAGAATGGCTATCATTTTAATATTAATAAAAGAAAACCTACAACTGATGTGGACCTTAAACAAAAAGGTCATTGCTATGAATTATTATGCATATCAAACGATGATTCGTGAGAATGCTGATAATCATATATTGAAATGTAAGCAGTTATTTCATCAATACATTGTTGTCATGTATGCAAAAAAAGAAAGTGAAAGACTCCTCTACATACGAATAAATAAAGGCAATTTGCGTTCTGGAGGATATATACATTTACGCGATGCAATTGTAAATGAGGGCAATCTCAGTGAGTAGAGAAAAATGGTCGTTTTACCATCCACTTTTACAGGCAGCCCAACATACATGCATGAGTATGCACAACATGCAATGACGTTTGTTCGTGCATATGGCCGTCCAGATATTTTCATCACATTTACATGCAACCCAGCATAGGATGAAATAAAGGAGCTTTTATTAACTGAACAATCACCATCAGATCGTCATGATAACTTAGCGCTTATTTAAACAAAAATTAAAATCTTTCAAAAAGTTTACTGTCGAACACCATGTATTTTGAGAGACGCGATGTTGGATGTATTCCATTAAATGGCAAGAAAGAGTTTTACCACATGCGCATATTTTAATATGGATACTGAAAAAGATAAAAGCAAACAGAATTGATGAAATCATCTCTGCAAAAATACCAGACCATCAAATTGATAAAGACTTGCACGATATTGTCTTACAAAATATGATTTATGGTCCATATGGTTCACTAAATAATAATTCACCATAAATTTTTGACAGAAAGTGCACAAAGCAGCATCTTAGTGACTTAGTTGCTGAAACTATTACAGGCAATAATGGATATCCCTTCTATCGTCGACGATCTACCGAAGATGGTGGAAATTCCATTAAACTATAGGTACCCAACAATACTATTGACGTTGATAATCGTTGGGTAGTACCATATTCTCCATTACTACTAAAAACACATAACGCATACGTAAATGTTGAGTACAGCAATTTATTGAAAGCAATAAAATATATTCGCAAATATGTGAACATAGGAAGTTATATGGCAGTTTTTGGAGTGGAAAATGGAACTGCATCTAACGATGAATTCACCCAATATCAACTGGGAGGCTACATAAGGAGCAATGATGCTGTAGTGCATATTTTATCATTTTCCATTCATCAGCGATATCCATCGGTTGTTTATTTAGAATTACATCTTGGAATTGGATAGCATGTGTATTTTTCATCAGAAAATGTACGTGCAAGAGCAATGTCACCACCGCCAACAACATTAACTGAGTTTTTCACATTATGTATAAATGACACCTTTGCAAGGACAAACTGTACTCTGCAGTATCAACTTATTTTACGTGGAATACATCAAGAAAAAATTTCAGCGTCGTAAACAAGGTAGAGCAGTACAAGGACACATAAATTTATACTCTACGGATGCTTTGGGTCGTCTGTATAATTTACATCAAAATAAAGCAGAATGCTTTTACCTAGGATTATTATTAATCAATGTTTGTGAACCACCATCTTTCCAAGAATTAAAGACAGCCAATGGTTATGTGTGTGCTACCTTTCATGAGGCTTGCCAGAAATTACGTCTCTTAGAAAACGATGCTCATTGGGAAGTTTCACTCGCTGATGCTTCTAATATAGCTTAACCACACCAAATACGTACACTATTTTCCACAATAGTCGCTACATGTTTTCCTGCTAATCTAAATGATCTTTGGGGAAAATATAGAGACTGTATGAGTGAAAACATTTTACATCACATGCGTAGACTAAATGCTAATCCTAACATTCAATATACGTCAAATATATGCAATGAATTATTGATTTTAATTGAGGGCGTATGTTTGACAATAGCCAACAAATTACTGACATAATATGGAATGATTGCTCCAAATATATCTCGTACTGACATTTTCGATCGTGGTATACAACGAGAAACGCACTTCGATGTTATTTAATTACAAACATTTGTTCGAATCAATCTGTCGAAATTGACATTAGAACAAAGAACAGCATATGACAGTTATAAATGCAATACCCAACATGAGTTGTAGTTTATATTTCTTAGATGCTCCTAGAGGTACTGACAAAACTTTTCTTATTTCAATTATTCTGGCAACTATAAGATCAAAAAATAATACTGCACTTGCTATTGCATCATCTGACATTTCAACAGCTCTTTTTGACGGTGGTCGAACAGCACATTCAGCATTGGAATTGCTATTAAATGCGAAGATAATTGAAACTCCAACATGCATTATTAGCAAATTGTCTGGGATGGGGAATATAATAAGATCATTTCACCTTATAATATAGGATGAACGCACCAAGACACACAAGAAATCATTGGAATCTTTTAATCGCACATTATAATATTTGAGAAAAAGTGAGAAGCTCTTTGGTGGTGCACTAATTTTGCTAGCTGGTGATTTTCAACAATTTCTATAAATTATACCACGTTCAACACCTGCAGATGTATTGAATGCATGTCTTAACCATCAGTACTATGTCGGTTTATGAAGAAAATATCTTTAAATACAAATATGTGTGTTCAATTACAAAAAGATGAATCTTCTGAATGATTTGCAAAACAATTGTTAAATATTGGGAATGGTGTAATAGAAATGAGCGAATTCTCTCATTGTATCACATTACCAGAAAACTTTTATCACACTGTAAAATCCACTGATGAATTGATTGGCAAAATGTTTTTCCAAATTTATTGCAGGAATATAAATATATTCAAGGGATTAGAGTGAACTTGCTATATTGACATACATACATACATAACTGTGTGGGGAGACACCAGACTGTACCTTGAGGTTAACCGGTGCCGTCTCCCCAACTATTATATTTTACAACCAAAAACATTGATGTGAGTTTAATAAACTTCACAATTCAAAAGGAAATACCTGGTGAAAAAATGAAATATAAATACTGTTGTCAATCACGATGAATCAGTTAGTTATCCAATAGATTTTTTTTATTTCATTGGATCTACTTTGAATGCCACCGCATACTTTATATTTAAAAATTGGTTCCCCAACCGTCCTACGAAATAAAAATTCACCGTGACAATGCAAAGGGACTAGGCTATCACTAAAACTAACTAATGAATAACATAACTGAGGCAAACATTTTAAATGGGAAACACCCAACGAACATGTACTACTAGCACGCATTCCCATGACACCAACGGATAATCCATTTCAATTCGAACATCTTAAGTTTCCTGTACGACTAGCCTTTGCATTGGCCATTAACAAAACACAGGGACAATCATTACAAGTATGTGGATTAAATTTGATAAATCCATGCTTCTGACATAGACAGCTGTACGTTGGGTGTTCACGAGACCATCAAATTTATTTGTTCTTTCCCAAGACATTAAAACAAAAATGTATATTTACGAGCACTACTATAAGATAAGGTTCCCCATCAATCATCAAATATCATTCATTTCATGGTGAGATATTTAAAAATTGCAATATTATTGTTCCATTGAAATTTGTTTGCAATATTCTTTAATATCTCAAGTGAAAAAGCATGTTTATTCTAAAATCAATTATGCATATCTTTATATGGTACATATGTTATATTCAAATGACATATATGTAGGAATAAATTCATTGTTAAAATTTTATTTTGATGTATGGTATACATTTGTACATTAATAATTTATGCTTGAGGTATGAAAACTGCTTTTTTATTTAAACACAACAGCGTGTGAATAGGCACAGCTAAGTTGAGCTAAATTTAATAAGATTAATTAATTTAATAAGATTTTTAAGATACTATATTTTAAAATTCTGCATATTAGAAATTATATAAAATTGGTTATTTTGTGATTCATCAGGACGCACCTTAAACTGTCGTGCAGTAAAATTTCGACTTAATTATAAGTATAGATTTCAGAATATCAAGGTGTTAGTTAGATGATTAGCACTTTGTTAGATGATTAGCACTTCCATTCAACAGTTTCAGTTCCATATATCTTGATAATTATCACTGGTGTGCACAGAAAAATATTTAAAGCCAAAAATGAAATTTTTATTTTCATTTCTTTGTGTGTTACTTAATAATAGACAACATATTTCTGGATTTTTTGTTAACTGGGGGCAATATTTAACTTCTTAACACATTTATTAGTTTTTAAATCACTTAATTGTAACGAAACATTTTCGAAGTGATTCATACTTTGTATCTTAAAATTTAAGTTACAAAAAAGAAAGACTCGCCTATGAATCGAGAATAGCTAATTTATTTCAATCAGGAAAGTCCTCTGCTAAAAGATCTGATTTTGTCATACTCCCTCTTTGAATAACCATCGATCACAAAAAATTCAATGGCGTGTGCAAAAACGGCTGTCGAAAATTTTTTTAAAGTATTCGGTCTTTTCAGACATAAGGCGTCTTGCAGTCCAATATAATTCAGAAATAGAATTCCAAAAAGGAATATGGCGACTAAAAAGTAGTTCTTCAGTCGTTTTCATGGTATCAAAGAGGGGAGAGACAACCAGGCCACTATTGAAACGATGGACCGGTAGACATGTCCATAAAACTTCAAATTAAACAATCCCTCTAGGATCTTGAATCCTTGTGTTCAAATTTATGGAAATCGACTTTTATTCGAGAAACTCTGAGATGCTTGATTGGAACATTTACAATGAAATGTTTGCTAGTAATTTTGAAACGCATAATGTGAACAAAAGTAATTTTTAAGCTTTAAATTTTCTTATAGTTTGTTTCTCGGAAGTCAAAATGTTTGTGATCTAATTTTAAAAAATAAATATTAATACGATTCTACCAGCAAATTATTCGTTAAATTCAAATGTGTTATGAATATGCTCTTCTAACATTGCCAAATCAAAAATTTCCATGTTTTACATAGAAGATAAAGGAAAAAATTCGATATTCATATTTAAAAAAACTAACAAAGTTTAAGAAGAGTTTCTTTACGGCATTAATCTATAGAACTTTCAGATTAATATCGTTTAATTCTCTGCCTAAGTGCTTTCAACAGTTAAAGAAAATAGGAAGAAATATTTGGAATTTAAAAATTTCGATAAGCCTCTAAATCTGAGCTGAAAAATAACATTAAGAATAAAACAAGTAACTACTTCACAAAGATAAAATAATTACGAATATATAAAATTAAAATTTTGAAAGGATTTTTTTCGTTCGGGAAAAAAAAATCAAATTGTGTAACGGCTTTTAAATTTTCAGATTTATTTATTTATGCTTAGATTGCTATCTTCAGTAATCAGAGTTTGAATATATGACAGTAACTATTTATACTTATAATTATTCTCATTACTTTATTTCTAGATATAAATATATGAACACAGTGATTGCAAGAATGCTTTTTGCTCGTATATAAAACAAATCAAATGGTGTAACGGCTTTTATATTCCTTGATTTATTTATTTATGCTTAGATTGATATCTGCAGTAATCAGAGTTTTAATACATGAAAGCAACTACTAGTACATATAATTACTTTTATTACTCGATCTTGAGAATATATATATATTAGGTCTACCGGAAAATTCTGTCCGCTCCGGTTACAATCAGCTTCAACAAGTATTCAGCTAAACAAACCATTTCCGACCATATTCAGAAACTAGGGTTTGTGTGGAAGTATTCGATATGGGTGCCACACAAGTTAAGTGAGAAGAAATTGAATGATCGAATCATCATATGCATATCGAACCCTTCTTCGAACCCTTCCCACAAAATCGAACCCTTCTTGGACCGGATCATAACTGGGGATGAAAAGTGGATTACCTATGAAAACATCATAAGAAAAAGGGCATATTGTGAACTTGGAAAACCTGCCCCCTCTACCTCTAAACCGAAGTTGAGCCTGAAAAAGAGAATGCTGTGTATATGGTTGGACATTCGAGGACCAATACATTTTGAGCTGTTGAAACCAAACGAAAGGCTAAATTCGGAGAGGTACTGTCAGCAATTGGATAAATTAAAAACAGCACTCCTAGAAAAGAGGCCGGCGATGTTCAATGGGAAGGACGTCATACTGCTTCATGACAATACCAGGTCACATGCTGCTTTGGGGACTCGTCAGAAAGTCGCAGAGCTAGGCTGGAAAATTCTGTCGCATCCACCATACTCCCTGGACCTAGCACCATCTGATTATCACTTGTTTCTGTCCTTACGAAATTTCTTGCAGGGCAAACAATTCATGAACGAAGAAGATATCAGACAAACACTGGTTCAATTTTTGGCCTCTAGAGATAAGATATCTTTTAAAAATGGATATACAAATTGCCATCACGCTGGCAAGAAGTCATAAAAAATGATGGCAATTATATTATTCAATAAAGTTTATCCAAAGTATGAAAAAATTTACTCCTTTGTTTCATTCTAAAACGGACAGAACTTTCCGGTAGACTTAATATATATATGTATGGTTAATAGACACAGTGATTGCAAGAATAAATTTTTCATTTTCAGAGAACACATTCATGAATTAGAACTTAATATAATTCTATTATTTCTTGTTACACTGACCACCTAACTGGAACATATGTTCTGCATCCTAGGAACCACGGTTAAGAAAACAGATATGGCCATTGTAGACCTTGGCCTCATTCGGGTTGTCATACCATTGTGTTAATTTTATATTTCTGTAATTGTGTGGGATAGGAAGTTTGGAAACAAAATGCCAGCTTAGGTGTTTACCACAGCACTTAAACATGTTTCGAAATAATTAAGAGGTGTCTTTGCTCAGCAACCGTAACTCCTTATCAGTAAAAAACCGATAGCTTAAATCAATAAAACAAGCAATCTATAATATATTGCTTTTGCGTAAATTAATATTTATAAAGTGTTTTAAGACGAAAATGAATTGTGACAACATAGAGTTCATGTTTGCGCAAGATTTCGTAGGCTGCGCCTTACAGAAATTTAACCCAAGATGGAGCAAACCTCCAGGTTTTGGATGTGGTACAAAAAATGGATCCACCTTCACCCCTGATTTTAGAGAAGCTCTCGAAATTATAATCGAAAAAAAGCATCACGCCTATGAAAGTTCTATACACTCCTTCATTGAAAGCGCAGTAATATTTAATTGGCAAGGTTTTTACGCTGCCGCATTCCGTATCCTGATTCAAAACTATCCATCGGCCCCTATTGAAGAGCAACTTGAGAACTTCATTACAGTAACAGCAGTTGCTTCTTTTTTCTTTGATCATGGAGTCCCTAGTGATTATCATGTTAGCGCTGCTAATTTAATATCCATGTACATCTTCAGGATACGTAAAGATGGTCTAATAGGTGAAACAATATGGTTGGAGTATGAAACTACTATTTGCCAAATGAGGGACTTGGTATTAAACAATTTCGAAAGTGAATGAGTGAAACAGCTAGTGATGCAATAAATTTGAAGCTGCTGAAAACGAAATTGCTGTACTATTCAAAATATTTAAAGGTATATTCATCATGTTATCAAATATTTCTTTTCAAATCATTTAATGTGAACTATATATATGTATATATATATATATTGAGAATCTTTTTAAATTGAATTTGTATGAGACTTAGCTATTTATGCTTGCAGTTTAAGCAATAATATGAATTTATTTTTCAATATGATAAATTTTTTACTACATTTTTTACCCTTCAAGTACTATAATAAATGATACATTTCTATATATTTCATGTTTTATATGCTTATAAATGATATAATTAATATTGTCTTTCATCTCCAAAAAAGAATTAAATGCATTTCAGTCTTCTACATGATATTATAGAGTTAATATATTAATTATGCATTAGATTGCAAGAATTGTAAACAAAATAAAATGAATCGTTTGCGGAGAAATCGATTTCAATCGTGTAAATTAGTAATCATTAGGGAAAGAGTGTAAAAATTGTGAAAGTAACTTTTAGAATGGACATAATAAAATTAAATTTACAATTTATATCTTTCAACTTTAAACGTCTATGCCAACTAACAACTAATTTATTTTTCTATTATAATAGAAATTCTATTGAATTATTAAATTTGATGTTAATGTATTTAAAGCAAAAATTTAATTTTTACTTATTATGGATTTTAAAACTTAAATAAATCCAAATGAGATAAACTGGGCTTAATTCTTAACGGCATTAGTATGTAAAATATATTAGGGTTGATAATTTCACTTCAGAATGAAGAAATTTAAACTTTAATTTTATGATTTAATTTTATTAAATATTTATACGAACTCAAATTCTATTAAATATAATATTTTACAAAACTGTTGAAATCTTAAAATAAGAAAATTTATTGATATTTTCAAAAATATAGAAGTTAAATTCACATTCGTATTGGTTACAAAAAATAAAATTCAGAAGGGATATTTTATACAAACTGAAGTAATTAAATGTTGAACTCATGTAAAGTTCACATGTAAAAGAAATTCTAATTTTATTATTTCATCGCATTTTCGTTTGGGATTGAAATGAAAATGGCTGCTCAAAATAGAAGAAAACATCAGAGTCTTGGTCTTAGCCTAACTTAAAACAGGCCGTTTCATTTGGAAATTTTGATTGAAGCATTTGTAATTAAACTAGTCTTGACTGCAGTTCATGTTATTTTTCTTATCACACAATTCTTTTTTGAACATGTGGGGTAGAAACCGAACTAGTTTTAAATGTTTGTAGACAAGAACCGCAAACAATACGCCTAATGTGGCAACAGATTAAAAAAATGTTGAACGGATAGCCTGAACACAAATATCTCACATGTCCACAAATTAAGGGCAATCCGGAAACACCTGGAAATAGAACGCGAAACGGAAAATGTCACCTTTAAAAATACAGTTGGCAAAAAAAGTATTAGAACAATGGAATGTTTAAGTTCTCAAGGTAATAAAAGGAAACATTTGTCACATAGTATGTATATTATGTAATTCTTTTACTTAACTACTCATGGAGTAAGAAAAAATACTTAGAATCAATAGGATTTAAAAAATTAAAAAAAGGTGTGTGTGTATCGGACTTCAATATTGAATCATTCATAAAATAAAATGACTGAAAATTCGAACGTGGTACTAATACATGGTATGTAGTCCGTTAGCTGAAATTACTGCATTCAGACGTCTTGGTATAGATTCCACTAAATCTTTGGTGACGTTTGATGACATGCTGCTCCAGGCATCTTGCAAAGCTTGCTTTACTTGTTATTGGGAATTTTTCACCTTTTCATCTAATAGATACCACAAATGTTCTATAGGATTCAAGTCTGGGGATTGTGGTAGAGCTACCAATCTTCGACGAGCATTATATAATAGCCATTCTTTTGTTTTGTTGGCAGTATGTTTGGGGTCTTGTTCTTGTTGAAAAATGAATGTCTTCTCTAACGTTAATTTCTTTGCACTATCTCTCAAGTTATCTCGTAACACATCAATATATGACAAAGCTGTCATTTTATCATCAATGAACTGGAGATTTCCAACTCCATTGTAAGCCATACCACCCCAGGCTGACATTCCTTCCTCAATGCTTTATAATTTTCTGCACATTTTGAGCCTGAAAAGCAGTTCCTTTTCTTCTCCAAACTGTGAGCACGTGTTTAGGTTTGAAAATTTCACATTTATTCTCCTCGGAAAAAATTACATATTTCCAGAAATATAATGATTTATTTTTATAAATTCTGGCAAATTTTAGGCGTTTTTTCCTGTTGATTTCTAAAAGAAAAGGTTTTTTCCTTGGCCGTCTTCCTTTTATACCAGCATTATGGAATACATTTCTAACTGTTTGAGGTGTTACAACCTTTCCTCAGATTGATTCAATATTTACGGCCAACATCCTTGCACTTCCTGTCGGATACTGTAGGGCATCTTTAACCACTTCTCGTTTTTCTCTGACAGTCAGCTTGCTTGGTCTCCCTGACCTTGGCCTATATTATCCACAATACAAGTTTCTTTTTTCTTTTTTAGAATGTGAATTGCGCAAAGTGAAACATTCAACTTACTGGAAATTTCTCAAAGTGTTTTGCGATTATTGTGCAGGTAAACGATTTGTTCTCTCTTCGCAAGTGAAATCTCTTTTATTTTTGATGCCATGGCAGGAAAAGTCCACGTAAAATGAATTTCTACAAATTAGCAGTGAATGAGACGAGCGCCTTTGACATTGATACGGTTGAAAGTAACCTTGAAATTTTAATGACGTCACCAGCGCAGTAATGTTTCTCCTTCTGTTCTAATACTTTTTTTGCTATGCAAATTTTGTTATTTTTATTTTAATAGTGTTGTAATTATTTTAAGTTTTTGTTTTTTTCTTAGTTATATTTCTCTAAGAACATTTTATCATTTATAAACTGATTATAAGATTTACTTGATTTTATTAACTTGAAAACTACAAATTTCTCATTGTTCTAATGCTTTTTTGCCAACTGTATCCCATATATGATAAGGCCTTATATGTTTATTACAGAAATGCACCCGATTACACCAAGAGTATACCACGAATGAGGAGAGCGTAAAAGGGGTATACCTGTGGCAATGAAGAAAACGTATTCCCAACTGTTGCGTACGGGACTTCCTGACACGACAACATAAATAGGACACAGAGCCAAGATGTGGATAATGTTTTACTTGATAGAATGATAAACTGTCTGGAATGCGGTGTACATAAATTGCAGTAGAGCTGAGGAACACGTATTTGTTCAGAGTCACCTTTAGGCTGTAGCATCGATTCCAAGATGATGCAAATGTAAACGTTGCATATAGGTCACCTTCAAGTGACAACGCCGAATAATGACCGGTATTTGGCATTAACCGCCAAATTTTGCTTCTTTAACCTATTGCCAAAATGTTAGTAAACGAAGAAAGCGGAATTGATTTTTTTTTTCGTTATTCAACGGTAATTTTTTTGCACACAGGGCTAACTAGACTTGAATATACCGTTAAAAATTGATTCCAAGACACTAAATGGTCTGTTAGAACTTTGACTATCTGTTCAACAGTTTGTGGGTTTATATGATGTTAGTTGTTTGGAAACCACTTAAGACTAGTTCCTGATTTATTTGGCCCTAGTGTGTAAAATAAGACAGTTGAGCGACAAACAAAATCATTACAAATATGTTAACCCGAGACAGGACTCGAAACTACAAACTGATAAATAGATAGCCACAGCGATAGTCATTCGGCTACTATCTTCGCGAGTGTGTTAGAGAATAATAATAACTTTGGTAATAACATTACCAAAGAGCACCGTCCCACCCGAAGGTATACGGTGGAGAACGTCGTCGGACAGTAATCATGGAGGGGACCCAGGCTCAGCACTTGGCCAGGGCGTGTGAGTAGAGCTCTTGTAGACTGTCCAATCGAGTGTGTTAGAGACAAAATGTTTGATATATCATTTATATTGTTGACTTCAATGAAAAGAGTAAGTGTCCCAGTGCCTTAATAGCTCTACATTGCTTCTCGTATGATTAGCCAGAACTCGATTTGCTGTTACTAGCGATTAGGAAGGTAGTCACATATTTACTTACTGGGTTGCTTTAGTTTTGTCAGTTGGGAACTTATCTACTTTAAACTTTGACTTTCAAAAGCTTTTCACTTGGGTGACAGGGAGGTGAAGATATGATTAAATGTATCCTTAAAAATGAGCAACGTGTTTATTACTCATGATCTATCTATTATTGCGATTGAAAGTCTGAAGAATATACTAACATAGATAGTATTTTATCATTTAATCGGGGCCTAAAATTACGAAGAAGGTATCTTGGTTTAGGGGCTGGGATTGAATAATATATAAGGGTATAAAATAAAAAAATGACAGCTTATTGCAACATAAAAGTGTTCTTAAAGCTGTACATAGCGATTTAGTTTTAATTCAAACCTGATATGTATTGTGACAACAGAGAATTTATGTTTGCAAGAGATTTTGTACATTGATTCATTCAAAAATCGAGTTTAGTATTGTTAGAACTAAATTTTCTATGCGATACAAGAAATGAATTACTTTATACACCCTTTTTGCGACAGCCTATTGAATAATTTTTTTTAAAAAAACGATCATTATTTCTAGGAAAATGATTTCAAGAATTCTTGCCAAGAAATGCATCTGACGTTTTCCAGAATTTCATATTATCCAAAGAGAAGTGTAAAAGTGCCTTTAAGATCATTTGAAACGTATGTGTCAGATCTGAAACTCATTCGTGTTGCGTTAACACTGATTTCTCATATTTTTTCAATAATGAAAGCCTGGTGATTATCATATTGCTTTTGCTGACACTTTAAATAAACGACTTACTTTTCAAATTTTGTCTTAAAAAATTTGTTCGCTAAAACAACGAGGGGCAAAAATATGAAACCATAACGTGGGAGATCAAAGCGAAATGTCACCGAATAAATAAGTGAGATGAATCTAATTTCATAAACTTTTGAAACATTATTAACTAAATGTGAGACATTTGCTGAAATATATTGTAACTTTATCATTAATACCCCTAAATGTTTTTTAAATAGCTTGTGAAAAATTGAAAGTTTTTATAAATATTAAATCTAACTTTAATTTTTTATTTAACTAAAAACTCGAAATTTCATCTTTTCACATTTTATAAAAATTTGCTTATAGTATTTTATTAACAAATTTGTAAGTTCTAATAAACTTCACATATATATGTGCTTATAAATGATAGAATTAAAAAAAATTATTATACCGCACCATCGTAAAGTTAAATCATAATTTTTAAGCGCTACTGTAATGTTATTTTAAACTAAGCTTATACGAATTTTCATGAATTAAATTAAGCACTACTGTAATGTTATTTTAAACTAAACTAAACTTATACGAATTTTTATGAATTGAATAAATTAGTTTGAAAAAACTGCTCTGTAAATCCTGATAAAAATAGCAAGAATTGATTAATATTTAAATAATTTTATATTAATTTCATTTTAAAAAATTGCTTCCCAGTTGTCAAAACTTTATGAAATTCGAACTTAATCCTATTTTCCTGCCGACGTACTTTTTCCACCATTTAAAAAAAATTCCAGACTTGTATAATATATTTTATGTAAACTATTTAAACGACATTTTAGATATTTTTGCTCATATGGGGGTTGTCTAGCCTTGCTACTCAACCTGAGGTAAGTTACAACAACACTATTTAAACCGGATTAATTTATACATGCTTTTAAGTTAAAAAAATTAACTTTTAATAATTACATTAAATTTAAATCAAATAATCAATAAATTCATAAAATTAAATGAAACGTAATGGTAGATAATCTTTTAAAGTTTATATGTGAAAACATTTTTAAGTTACAATTTATTCCCGACTAGTTAAAAATGTATGAATTTATATTCTATTATAAAAAACACAATGACATAAAAACAGTGATTTTTTTAAGTCTCTATCACAATATTTACAAAACCTTACAATGATAATAGGATTAGAAAATTTCGATTTATATTTTGAAAAACGAACAACAATCACGAAGTAAGAAAAATACATAAGACATTTTATTGTAAGTGCAGTTTATATACCTATCAAGATTTCGATAAAATGTAACTTAAATAATAAAATCTATTTGATACTGTTTAACTCAATTATAATTTCAATGAGAGAGAGATTTTAGTATTTTTCAAAGTTTTTCTTAACATAAAACAAAATCTTACAAACTATTGTTTTAAAATTAGCATGATATTTTAAAAGTACAGAATCTAAGAATTTCAAAATATTTTTTATCGATTAATGTTATTATAGTTTTCTTAGATTAAAATTTCTTTATTAGCTCGTGTTTTGCACTTTTAATAAATCAAAACACATTGAATTTTCAAATTCCCCAGATTATCAATTATTTCGTTCGTTAAATATGCTTAGCATGTCAAAATATTTAAAATGTCTTATTTGTTTTCATTACTTACAATCAGTTTTAGAGCATCTTTTTTAAATCAATTTTTAATTGGAAAATGTCACTCGGAATATAATAAGTTTTTACATTGAAGAAAAAAAACTCAAGAAAACCTATAAAGCTTTATAAATTACAGTGAGTGTAAAAAGTATTCGTACAGTACGACAATTGATTTAAAAGAGATCCGTTCATAAAAATTATTAAGATAAATTCCATTTTAATTAATTAGAAATACATAATAGAACATATTTTCACTAGTTTCATGTGAAATTTACACAAAAATAATTTTATACATGAATAAATATTTACAAAACTGAAACACTCCAACATCTTGTGGTGTAAAAAGTATTCGTACATCAGGCATATGTTGACCAACACAATCATAATATTACAGCTAATACCTTGTAGGATATCATTTAGTTCGAATAACTGCCTTGAGTCTCTTTGGCATCGATTCCACCAATTTTGCTGTAATTGAGCTAGATATGGCGTCCCATTCTTGATTAAGAGCCGATTCCAAATCATTTTTATTAGAAATAAGTCTGGATCTAATATTTTTATCAAGAACGTCCCATAAATTCTCGATAGGGTTGTCCGGCGATTGAGGAGGAAATTTCATGAACTTTGGGGTATTAATATTGTATCCAAAGCCTTGTGTTTAGGGCTGTATGCTTGGGGTCGTTATCATGAATGAAACGTAATCACCATTCAAGCCCATTTTTGTTGCACTAGGTCCTAAATTATTGTTTAAAATGTCAATATAAAGTTGATGATTCATAATGCCTTTAATAAAGACTAATTTGCCCACCCCAGAAGCACTCATACACCCGCAAACAAGTAAATTTCCACTCCTATGTTTCACTGTTGGCACTAAATTCTTAGGATGCATTTCTGTATTGCGCTTTCTCAATACCATTCGTCTTTCATCCGATCCAAATATGTTGTATTTACTTTCGTCTGTAAAGATAATTTTTTTCCAGAAATCTGGACTGTCATAACGTATTGCTTGGCGAAAGACAATCGCAGCTTTCGATTCTTCTCACTAACAAAGAATTTTCGTCTCGCAACACGGCCATAGAAACCTTCATTTCTGCATGTATTTCGAACAGTACTTGTAGAGACTGCTGTTCCCATGTTCTTTAGATCTGATGTTAATGTAGGAGCACTTATTTTGTTGGATCCTTCTTTAATGAATGTACCAGAAACCGTCTGTCAGATGAATCAATATGCATGGTCGCCCAGTACGAGAACTGTTTTGAACCGTTAGAGTGGCAGCAAACCTTTTTATGATTAACTGCACAGTGGAACGGGGTCTACCAACCAGATCAGAAATCTTGTTGTACGATTTACCATTTTTACGGAGCGTTAAAGTCACACAGTTCTCTTTCGGAAACATTTGTCTCTTTACTTTTACGACCCATTACAGAATTTCTAGTTTCCCACTTCATTAAAATTTCCATTGAAGAACATTTTAAGTAACTTACAAGATGATATCAATTAACTACATATCTTAATGGTTAAACCAATCACAAAACATAACTAAAAAAATTTGTATTTCTTTTGGTGTACGAATGCTTTTTACACCACAAGATGTTGGATTGTTAGAATTTTGTAAATATTTATTCATGTATAAAATTATTTTTGTGTAAATTTCACATGAAACTAGTGAAAATACGTTCTATTATGTATTTATTATTAATTAAAATGGAATTTATGTTTATAATTTTTATGAACGGATCTCTTTTAAATCAATAGTTGTACTGTACGAATACTTTTCACACTCACTGTAGCTGTTTTCAAACATCTTTGTTTTCAATGATTAAATTTCTGATATCATTTATTTCAATGTCAATTCTGGATGGTTATATGAAAAGTTTGACAGTTACAATAAATACACATAGTATCCTGTGTTAATAAAAATAAAAAAATTTTTAACAAAATATGCATAGTTAAAAAGATAATGTTCCCGTTTTTTCAGGAAATAAATTTTATTTGCAGACTAAAGCTCTTTTTATTTCAAATATCAAAATTCTTTAATTTCGAAACAAACTGAATTTTTATAAAATCGGGTGAATATAATCAAACAAACTGAATTGATACACAAATTAACAATCGTTCAGAACATGCATAGTAACTTGATTTCAAATGTTTAGGATTCGTCGTTCGGAAATGACTGTTTTGCGCAAATGTATTGATTTGTATTGATAATAGATTTTGACAAACCAAAGATTTCAAGTATTATGAAATCACCAAATTCTTCAAGTTGGCTGAGTGCTAACTAATTTGTAGACAAATTGCCTTCTAAATTGTATTAGGGAAAAAACTGCATGACAGATTTAACAATAAGAAATCGTAACTAAAATTTTTTATAATCTATATTGTTTAAGAAAGAATATTATTGAAATTATATTCATGAAAAGCATTATTATATATATCTGGAGATTACGGCTTAGCATATTACATCATTGTTCCAGATTAGGACTCCATCGCTTTCAAGTAAATATGAAATGATGAATTCTCCTGAGCAACATACCAAAACTCATGAAAAGCTTCAACTAACATAAATAAAAAATTTTTAATATGAGCGATGCCTTCAACTTGTAGTGCTTTATTGCGATATCATAATACTGATTATTTTGTGATAATTGTGTATAAATCATAGCTCAATTTTAATTATAATTATTCTTCCGATATTTCATGTCAGCTGAATGTAATTGAGCTTCATTGTGTTTTTTTTTTTTTTTTTTTTTGTGAAGTATATTTTTGGAGCTCTATCCTAAAGTGCTTTTAGCTCACATTGAAAATATAACATATAAATTTTTATAAATTGATACTAGATTTTATATGAAACTTGATACTATATTCTCTCGTTGAGATAGAGTCTTCACCTTTCCAGGAAGAAAGCATGCCAGAATTTATTAACTTACTTCTAATAGTAGAATCGGTATATCATCAAATGCCTTTATTGGCTCGATTTATGAAGTTAATTGACAAACGATTACTATGGGAGTTAACTATGAACTCTTTGTCAGTGAATTGATTGGAATCTCAGGGAAAGCTGATGTTGAAAAAATTCGAATATGAACTTGAGTGCCGAGTTTTCATCTTAAATGTTAAAACTTTTTAGATTTTTTCATAAAATCCACGATGCATTCGATTTTACTGGAAGGATTTACGGATATTTCAAACAACCAAGAGAAGGATAATGCTCCAATTGGCAAAAAACCTGAGTTTTAGAAAATGGCGTTTGTTGAGAATGCTGCGAGAGTTCCATGAAATCAGAACACATGCTTTAAAGTCAGTCAAGTTTTTAAACATTTCTAATTCTATTATATTTTGCCGAATTGATATTTAGTGAATCCGATATAGTTCTTCCACTATATCACTTCCTGGTATCAGAATTTCTCTTTCTTTACTAGAGCTTTCATTTTTGTTAGAAACTGAATGATGTAATTTCACCTTCTCTGATGATTCGATTTATTTTGTATTTGCATTATTACGACTAGTTTTCCGACGTGGTGAAGAGGATAATTCTCACGAAGTCATCTGGGATTAGGCTAACTTTTGAGAACATTTCATCTTGTTTATTAGATAGGATTATCAATTTTTCTTCAAATATCTTGCTTAATTCTTGAAAAGTTGCCTTTACAATAGTCTGAACTGTGTGGTTTATTAAACTTTCTATTTCTTTACCCGATAAGGATGGTTCAGTTGCCTTAGTTTTTGCCGCATTGGCATAGCTAGGAGAAGTTTTATTTGACTGATATTGTCGCCGAGCTTCTGTGTAAGTTAGGTGAGTTTTGCATTTAAGGTTAAGAAACCTCTTTTCTTCTAACCTGACTGGGCAATTTAAAAAGTCAGCTGAATGTGATCCTTTGCAATTACAACAAATAGGTGCTGATATCTGACACAACTGATCAACGTGAGATACACCACATTGGCGTGAGATACACCATATTGGAGTAGCGATTTGACATTTTTGAGGAGAATGTGTAAACTTAAAACATTTTGGACACTGTCTCGGATTATCAATGAACTCGTAGATTTTTACTACTGAGAAAAATAAAGTAATCTCTGCAGGCAAATTATGTCCATAGACATTTACTAACACAGTTTCAGTTAGTTCAGAAGAATTTTTTTGTAAATCTAAATATTTTTTCCATTAAGATTATTTAGGGAAATCTCTTCTGCTAGGCTTACCAACGATAAGTCCACAGAGATGTCTCTCAAAATGAATCTTGTAGTTATGAGGTCTTGGTGAATATAAGGTTTTACTGGTACATTTAAAATATTACTAATTTTACATATCTCCAAAGCTGTTTTAACCTTGTTGGTTTTTATATGTAGTTGTCCTAATCTAGTATTGCGAGCTTCGATAATACCACTATGATGCTCGACTAAATGAAGTAATGCGGATTTTAATGCGACTGGTTTTTTTGGAATACTATTAGAATTACATGATGATAATAATATACGTAAAATTGCTTATATATATATACACCGTTATCAGCAGCCAAATGAATTTGACAGTCGATATTATCTTCATAAATTAAATTCTTTGCATCACTTATTTTTGGAAAGCGATTAACTTCTTCGTACTGAAAATCTGAATCTTCGACCATCATTTTTCCATCGTCGTCCAGATAGCGAAATAAATCGCTAAGAAAATTTTTATAGCATGAAAATACTTAATTCTTTTTGAAAAGTCTTGAAAAAAAACTATTTCGTTTAAATATTTTCTTAGCGAATGAAAACAGAACTTGGAAAGGCAGGCACGCCCAACTCCCTCCTTCGATAAGCTTCATACAAAATTCTTCTGATATTGCAGCAGAGATAGATCCAAGGTGGAAAGATATTTAGCATTACAGTTGAGCTGTAGCATAATGGATAAATCCATTTTTAATCATAAAAGTTTTGAGTACATATTTATAGAGACTTATGAGAAAACAAAACTTCTTAGTATCGTATATTATCTTCCTAGAATCGTACTGAATTTTTTTAGATACGCGCAGACGAGAATTTACAAAATAAAAATAACGGTTTAATATTAAAGTACAAAAAATTTTAACACAGAAGACAGTTTTTTACTGACTTACTTCAACTTGTTTAGCTTGGAATAAATTTTAAACAGAAGAGAAAATGGAGTTGATGCGAGAACATTTTCGCGCTATGATTTTCTACGATTTCAAAGCAGGATTAAATCAAGAAGAATGCGTTTAACGGTTGCAATTAGCATTTGGTGATGAATCTCCAGCTCGTGCTACTGTATTCAGATGGTTTAGAGAATTTAGAAGATGTTGAAATTTTCTTCAGGATGAAGAACACACAGGAAGGCCACCGTCGGCAGTAATCCCGGATAATGTGTCTGCCATACGAAAAATGTTAATAGATGATTATCGCTGTACCTATCAAATGATACAGAAGGAACTTAACATTGGATCCGCAGTCATACACAAAATCATTCATGAATAATTACATATGAAAAAAGTAGTTTGCCGTTGGGTTATCCATAATCTAACTGAGCATCAAAAAGAGGAGCGTGTCAGAATCAGTAAGGAAACTCTTAATATGCTGAATGATGGACTTCTTCAGAAGTACGGGATGGGTCAAAGCCATCAAGTTGGAAAGACAGAAGACAGTAACAGCAAACTAAAACACCACTAAATCTCTTCCAGAAATTCTACAAGAACTGAATGTTGGGGAACTAATGCTTCACCATGACAATGCATCTTCACATACAGCCGGATTAACAGTTGAGTTTCTTAAACAAAAACAAATTAAAGTGATCGAACATCCGCCGTATTCACCTGATCTAGCTATGTGCGACTTTTGGTTATTCTTTAATCTAAAAAAGAACTTACGTGGACGTCGTTTACATTCAGAAGAAGAGATTGATGTGGCTATAAATGCATTTTTTTCATCTATTCGAAGAAATGAATGGCTTGAGGGATTTATTTTGTGGAAAATTCGTCTACAAAAGTGCATTGATGCTGGAGGAGACTACTTTGAACACACCTAAAATTTTGTAAGTATAACTTTAAAAACCTAGTTGTATCTCAAAAATTTCAGAGTGACCCTCGTATATACATATAGTATTGCGAACGACTTTGGTTGCTCATTTTTTCAATAATGGAAGCCCTGCTGATTATCATAATTTTGCTGCTGACTTAATAACAAAATTCATTTTCAGACTTCGTAAAGAAGATGTGTTTGATGAAACTACGTGGATGCATTATGAGTCCACAATATGGAAATTACCGAAGGAGAGTTAGCAACTGATGTCTTATGTTTTTATATACTGTAAACTTAAGCGTACTGCATTCTTTGATATGCTTTTTATCATGCTTCTAAATATATTTAAGTATCTTGTAGTAATCTATTGAGGTTTTAAATTTTATATTTATTTGTAACTTTTCTATCTAACTGTAAATACTGTATTGAGTTTTTCTTTATACAAATTTGTGTATGGTATTTTTGATACTATATGTAAGCTTAATAAATGTTTTCTTTATTAACTAAACTCATTTTTATATGTGTATAAAAAGCTCAATTGGTATCTTTATGATTTAGATTTTTAATTTATGATTTGTATTACCGTGTATTCGTAAAGTTATGATATTTCCCTAAGGTTGCTAACATTTTAAGCTAAATCAAGGCGATATTTAATAAGTTAAATAAAGTGTAGTTTATTTAACTACAATTTATTTAATTCACTAAAAATCGCATAAATTATAAAACCTGTTTAACATAGCAAGAAAGTATGAACAACAATATTTTAAGTTCTCCTAATAAATCTCCTTTTTTTAAATTTTTTTCATTCCAGTTTTTTAAACTTAATAAATATTACTAATTTCTTGCATTATAATTCTCTCTATGGAAATTTAAGTTCCGTTCTTATTTAATAGATTTTATGTTTAATAAATATAAGCCAAAAATAACTTTACTCTTTATACATGCTGTTATATTCAATATAACAAAGTCAGTAAGAATAATTAAGATTTATTAGGATAAAGTAAATTCAAATAGTTATTATATGCATAATGTTAAGTGAAATACAAAATAAATTATCTCTTACAATTAATGTAAATTTTTTTATGAAAATACAACTTAGTTAGGATTAAATAAAACTTTACATTGCTTTAAATTTCATTTATGATTCAATGGCAAGCGGAAACTCTGGTCTCTGGATTATGAAATTTACAAGAAGTTCAGTTCATAACTGGGTATTTTTATACAAAATGAAAAAGTATGGATTCTTCAGAAGTAAAAGTTAATATGTTGGTTTTAACATCCAATTTTTGATGGGAAATGATTAATTTACTAAGGAATTTTGATTATTATTTTAAAGAAAAGAACTAATCGTAGAGTGATAGAATAGCACAGAGACGTCACTGTTAGCGTAGGTCATCTTCCATCAACATTATGATAAAACTTGTTTTAAATATTAAAATATAGTAACAGAAATTTTTTTTTGATATCAACATCCAAACATTTCCTTAAAATAAAAGCTATAAACAAAGTTCAAGGAAATAAACTTCTATTGAACTTATAATAAATCAACTGTTTACAAACATCTTCGTTTTATGAAAATATGAAAATTGAAAATTGCTTAACGAATATTTAACATAAATTATGTATTAATGATGAAATATGAGGAGATAGTTTTTCTCCAAATAATAAAAGTTGAACTTCCAAGTATATTTCTTGACGCAGATGCAATTGTTAAAAGTAAAAATAGTGTCATTTCGAATTTAATATGGTTGAGATTAAATTCGAAATATTTCAACGATGGACTTCGATCCGAAGTCATGTATATTTATTTGCTTTAGCTCCCTTAAATCTGTTGCACGTTAAGAAGTTATGTTCATGCGTTACCAGCTATTATGATAAATAAAAACATAAATATTACGTATTCCTGTATTTCTGATAAAATAATTTCAGTAGTTAGACAAAATACCGAGTAATAAATTTTCTGCCATTAGACTTTCTTTTCCAATATCAATTATATGGAAGAAAACAACAGTATGCTGCTCAAGTGTCAGATTTATTTTAAACTAAGCAATAAAGGAAAGGATAAAAATGTGTTGTAGAGAATGTTACAAAGGAACAATAATAGCTCTTAAAAGGGGGGAAATCGAGCTTTTATTATATTTAGACATATAAGGAGATGGCAGTATAAATCTAATTCTATACATAGAAAATCAGTCATAAGTTTCTGACATTTTAAAATCACACTATGAGTACCAAACCTAAAGATTATATGATAGCATTTCGTCGCGAAAATCTTTTGCTGAATTTCTAAATATCCAAAGTGTACCAAATAAGTTATTTCAATTCAAATCCATTAAAGATCAGTCAGACCCATTAATGAGTAGAAAGATTATCTACTATTTTATAAAAAGAAATTGCCTTTTCTTAAATCTTTATAGTAAAAATTTCCACATAAATTTCAAATGTCATTGATAAGGAATATATACTCTCTCTCTCTGTGTGTGTGTGTGTGGCAAGACAGCCCATGTTGGCCAATGCCCATCTCTGTTTTCGTGATCGAGAGGCCCTGGAGTGTCCCGAATAGGTTGTCACTCTAAATCGAAAGCCCCAGTGTTACTCATTTTATCGACCCACTGAATGGATGAAAGGCTGAGTCGATCTTGCCCAGCTAGAGGATCGAACCTCGGACCTGTGCCTTGGGAGCCTAATCATTTTTGTATTATTGTGAAATAAAATAACTAAAGAAGTATAAAATATTTTAATGATTTGCATTTAGAAAAATCATAAAATCTAAATTGAAGTAAGACTTGATCTCTATAGTTCTTCACAACAAAGTCAAATGTACGAATTATAACATAAGATTAAATTCTCAGAGTTCTTTAATTTCATTTTATTCCACAAAACATTTCCTAGGAAACAATTGGTTAGTCTTTTTTAATATTTTTTTACCTTAGTCTTTTCCAATTTAGTATTTTAATTTATGAATATCATTACGTTATTTGATATTTATATTATGTTCTATGAAGAAGTGTGACGGTTAGTGTACAAACATTTAAAAAAACTTCATATATAATAAGTTACCGAGTTGGTGCCCACAAACAGACTATTAATAGTGATTAAGATTATATTTTAAATTAAATGTATGAGATAAATCGGTTTTTGCGTAATAAAAATATACGGTATGGTAGTAATTAAAGTAATTTTTTATACTTTGTTATATTACTTGTAAATGTTGCCTGGACAGAAAATTATACATATATGTAAATACATCATTAAAGATACGAAAATGGTTAATCAATGATTAACTATCATTTTTGGGGAATGAAAGTTAAGAAAGTTCTAACGTGTGTAGTGTTAAACATTATCACTTAGACATGATGCAAATTTATGAAGGTGATTTAGTTTCAGGGCTAATATTGAAATAAAAAGATGAGGATTTGTCAGAATACGAGTGAGTTTACTCAGTACCAGTTTTTTTTTACTTCTTAAAGCAACGTGGTTTTTATTCAAACCTGAAATGAACTGTGACAGGCGAGAATTTATGTTTGGACGAGATTTTGTAAGTTGCGTCATGCGAAAGTTGAGTCCAAGATGGTTAGAGCCACAAGATTTTCGATACGGTGCAACAAAAGGATCGCCTTTTACTTCCAGTTTTCAAAAAGCTGTTGAATCATTAATTAAAAAAAACCATTACAGCTGTGATAAGATTTGCAAAGAAATTGAAATGCCTCCGTCGATTTTGACATTTGCAGAGTACTTAAAGGAACTCACGGATAAGTTCTGTGATGATAATCCGTACTGTCTGTATCGACAGCTTGAATTCTTTCTTACTATTTCGGCTATAGCTGCCCACTGTTTCAATAATGGAATCCCAGATGATTATCATATTTATGCTGCTGATTTAATAACAGAAACCATCACCAGACTTCGTAAAGAAGGTAGGTTTCATGAAACCACGTGGATGCATTATGAATCCAAAATAAGCAAGCTAAAACCATGGACGTAGAGTTAGCAACATATATCTTAAATTTTTATAAACTTTAAACTTAAGCATACTGCATTCTTTGAAATACTTTTCATCATGCTACTAAATAATATATTTACGTTTATGTATCTTGTAGTAATCTACTGAGGTTTTTATATATTAAATTTATTTGTAAGTTTTCTATTTAACTGTAAACACTAATGCGTTTCTCTTTATACAGATTTGTCTACGGTATTTCTGACACTATATGTAAGTTTAATAAATGCTTTCTTTATAAACTAAACTCACTTTTATATGTGTATAAAAAAACTCAATTAGTATCCTTTTTGATTTAGGTTATTAATATATGTTATGTATAACCGTGGATTCGTAAAGTTATGATATTTCCTTAAGATTGCTAACATTTTACGATAAATCAAGGCGATTTTAATTAAGTTAAATAAAGTGTAGTTAATTTAACTAATATTTACTTAATTTGCTAAAAATCGTGTAAATTATAAAGATTGATTCAAATAACAAGAAGGTATGAACAACAATATTTTAGGCACTCCTAATAAATTTAAATTTATTTCTTTCCAAATTTTAAAGTCCATGAATATTAGAAATAATACTAATTTATTGTACTGTACATTATTTGTCTTATCTATGAAAATTGCAGTTGGTCTTATTAAATAATTTTTATATTAAATAAACTACTTTATATATATATATATATATATATATATATATATATATATATATATATATATATATATATATATATATATATATATATATATATATATATATATATAACTGTTCAATTTAATGTAACAAAGTCAGTAGGATAAAAAAAGTTTTGTTAGGTTAAAGTAAATTCAAATAATCATTATATGCATAAAATTAAATGAAATACATAATAAGATATATATTATATAATGTATGCTTTTTATTAATTTAAAATTTATTACAGATTGAATAAAAACTTAAATTTCATTTATATAATTCAATGATCTGCGGAATACCTTTTTCATCTAGATTATATACACTGTGGTATTTCAAATCATAACAGGACATTTTTGTACAAACTGAATAACTACAGGTTCATCAAATATAAATTTGACATTTAATTTTTGATGGAAATGTGATTATTTTATAAAATAATTTTGATTAATATTTTAAAGGAAATGAGCAATGATACTGAAGAGACGGAAATGCTTAGGCAATTCATTGTTAGAATAAGTCATCTTCCATTAAGATTTTGAAAAAACATCCTTCAATATTAAAATATAATATATATTATGCTTAGTTTGATTATAATTATGTTATAAAAAAGTTTTTTCACAACTGCTTATAGCTTTAACTTAAAAACAAAAGAGAAAAGCTCAAATATTTTTTTCCTTAACTATAAGTGAGTATAAAATCTTAGACTAAATTTTTTAACATCATAATCTGTTTAAACATCATAATTTGAAATTATAGATCTAAGAACTTCATAGCCGAGCTGGCAGCCGAATGGTTAGCGCTCTTGCCTTCGGTTCAACAGTTCGTGGGTTCGAATCCCACCTTTGGCATGGATGTTTGTAGTTGTTCGGAATCCACTTTAAACCGTAGGTCCCGGTCTAATTAGCCCTCGTGTGCAAAAAATTACCGTTGAGTGACAAACAAAACACCAAAAAAACTAAGAACTTCACAATGAGTTTCTTTTATACACTAAGCAAATAATTGTTAGATCCTATTGAACGATTAACCTTGCTTTATCAATTCATATAATGTACATTTAATCAGAACATATTGCAGTAAATTTCTCAAAATAACAAGATTAATATTTCAGAACATTCTTTAAATACAATTAGCATGTCAAATTATTCGGAATTTAGTATTTATTACACTGTTCAGAAACAGTTTTTGAGTATCGTACTCTCCCAATGAATAACCAGTCTCCATGTTAAAATCATAACGGATAATTCTATGTTAAAACATTTAAATATGAGATAAAAATGAAAATATTAAAAATTTGTATTCAAATGTTTAATTATTAGGATACTTTCCCTTAAGTATTTGACATATATTTAGAATAGCGAATAATTCATTTTGAAAATTTGAATGGCTGTTTCTTTCTAAAGGCAGTTTCATTCAAACTAATAGATGACAATATCAATCTGATTCTACATTTAGAAACTCTTTCCAGATTTTACGATTGATAGTAATCACACTTTGGTGCTGGAAAGACTAATAACAATGAGTTAAAATTTTTCACAAAATTTCAAGATATCCGAAGGGGATCAAAAATTTTTTTCCCCTAAAATCCGTTAATGATCAGTCAAATCCAATAATAAGTAGGAAGAATGTTTATTTATGAAAGGAAATTACCTTTTCTTAAATCAATAAAGTAAAAAATCCCACATAAATTTCAAGTGTTCTTGATGAAGAATAAATTATTTCTATTGCTAGCAAAAAGGAATGAAAGAACTGTATAATCTTTAATGATTTATATTGAAGAATAGTGAAGCAATTGTTAAATTTCAATAATATAAATGAAACCAACACACTTAGAAGAACTGCAGCTCGAATTTAATTTATCAGCAATCTAATCCACAGATTTAAGCACTTCCTTCTCTGCTCGAACGTAATCAACATTATTCCACAAAATGTTGGAAATAAACCACTACAACTTTCAATTTTGGAGAATTAACGAAATCTAAATTCATTTAAGACTTTTTCTGGATATTTCTTCACAACTAAGTGAGAAGAAAATGTGAGAATTGTGTAAGATTAAATTCTGGACATTCTTTACTTTCATTTTAGTCGACAAAAGGACAACGAGAAAAAAGATTAGTCTTTTTTCTTAATATTTCTTTTTAATTTTAATCTTTTGTGATTCAGTATTTCATTTTATGAATATTTTTACGTAATTTGATGTTGATATTATTATGGTCTCCGAAGAGATATGAAAAAGTGGAATACCTTATCGACACATTTAACTCTATCAAGGTGTGTGTGTGTGCGCGCGTGCGTGCATGCGTGTGAGTGTGAGAGAGAGAGAGAGAGAGAGATTCAGAATTTATTTTAAATTGAATACATCTGCTAAATCAGCATTCGTGTAATAATATGCTATGGTACAGCAGAATTTAAAGTAGCCTTAGTTATTTTATGCTACCTGGAAAAGTTGCGCAGACAGAAAATAAGACAATTGAATATAACGTTAAAATAAGAAATCTGTAAATCAATCGGTTATTTGATCTTAAATTGATAATCCTGCCATCATAGGTGTAAAAATTATCACTTAATCATGATTCAAAATTACGAAGAATGTGGCTTAGTTTAAGAGCTAATGTATAAATAGAAAGAAGAGGATTTATTTTGTCAGAATGCGAGTGAATTCAAATTTACTCAGTATCTATTTTTTTACTGCAACGTGGGTTTGATTCAAACCTGAAATGAACTGTGAAAACAAAGAATTTATGTTTGGACGAGATTTTGTAAGCTGCGTCATGCGAAAATTGTGTCCAAGTTGGTTAGAGCCACGTGATTTTCAATATGGTGCAACAAATGTGTCTCCTTTTACTTCCAGTTTTCAAGAAGCTGTTGAATCATTTATTGAAAACAATCACTACGCCTGGGAAAATTACCTCAAAGAAATGCCTCTGACGCCTTCTTCATTTTCATGGTACTTAAAGAAATTCTTGGAAAAGCACTTTCATCAGCATCATCACCTCAGTCCACATCGACATCTTGAATTCTACCTTGCTGCTTCGACTTTGGCTGCTCATTTTTTCAATAATGGAAGCCCTGCTGATTATCATATTTTTGCTGCTGATGCAATAACAAAATACATTTTTAAACTTCGTAAAGAAGGTATGTTTGATGCAACTACGTGGCCAAATTATGAAATCATAATAGGACAGTTACCACCACCGAATGAGAGCTATCAACTGATGTCTTGAATTTTTAAAAACCTTAAACCTAAGCTTATTATATTCTTTGAAATACTTTTTATCATGCTATTGAATAATACATGTATTGATTTTTAAATCTCTCTTAATAATCTATCGAGATTTTTAAATGTAAATTTATTTGTACATTTAGTAGTTAACTGTAATTACTGGCTATTATAATCTTTTATCTGTATACAAAAATTTATAGTATTTTTGATACGGTAAGCAATTTCTAATAAATGTTTATTAAAAAAATTCAAGTTTTTACACGCTTAAAACAAGCACAACTGGTATTTTTATGATTATAAGATCACTAAATTTAGGATATTTTATGTATTAACGTGTGATCGTAATGTTCGCATCATATTTCTCTTAAACTGCTAAATTTTTAAACTAAATAAATACGAGTTTTAGTGAATTTAAAAAATTGTAGTTTAAAAAACTGATTAAATAAAACATGATTAAAATAGAAGGTATGAACAATATTTTAAGCATGCATAACAAATTTCATTTTAACATTCTTTATTCCTTATTCTTGCAAATTTATGAAATTAAAGGTTATTCCTTATTTCATGAATAGTAATTTTTAAAATTATATCAAAATTAATGTTCCTACCTATTTAATAAATTTAAAATTTAATATAAATGCTGCTAAATTTAAAAATATCTTAGTCTCTCTCTCTCTCTCTCTCTCTATTTATGACATATCAATATTTAGTAGGTTAAAGTAAATTTAAATAAATACTAAAATTAAATGAAGTACATAATAAACGACAATCCACAAGAATTTGTGTAAACACTTTTATTAAAGTACAACTTACTTCAGATTAAATAAAAATATTACTTTAAAATTCATTTATATGATTCAATTGCGAGCGGAAACTCAAGTCTAGATAATTAAATTTACAAGAAGTTCAATTCATAGCAGGATATTTTTATACAAACTGAATAATTATGGATTCATCAGATGTAAATTTGTATGTAGCTTTTAACATTCAATTTTTGATGAGAAAGAGTTTAATTTACAAACGAATTTAGATTATTATTTTGAAGAAAAAGGAAGAAGAGATGGAAATGCATAGACTCATTGTTAGCGTAAGTCATCTTCCATCAAGATTTTGATAAAATATGTTTTAAATATTGAAATAGAATAGATATTGTGTTTTCTGTAAGCATCCAAACATTTCATTAGAATAAAAGTTGTATTTTATAAGCAAAACTCAAAGAAAATAAACTTCTATAGAACTTGAAAGATTAGCTGTTTCCAAACATCTTTGTTTTGAGTAAATGTTTAATTTGATCATTTATTTCAATGTCAAATTTTGAGGAGAGATTATAAAAATGTTGAAAATTACAATGAATACAAATAAACCCTGTGTCAAAAAATAAAATTAATTTTTATTAATATATTAAAATTGCTTAAAGAAAATTTAGCGCACACTATGTATTATTGATGAAATATATTTCTGCAATTAAATTTCCCCGAATTCAAAACAAGAAACTTTGAAAAAGTACCAAATATAATTACCCACGCAGATGCGCAAGTTAAATGTCGAAATAGTAATCATTTTAAATTCAATAAAACTTAAATTGGATCGCAGATATCTTAATGATCAAATTCTTTATAAATTTCTTATATAAATTCTTCGATATAAATTTATATGAATATTTATTTCCCTTATAAACTCTTCCAAATATGTTGTACGTTCATAACATCTGTTCATGGATTGCCAACTCGACACCAATAGCAAAAAGCATTAAAAAAATTAAACCACTTACATAACTATAAAATATTCTTATATTTCTGACAAAATAATTCCAGCAGCAGTCTATATACCGATCAATAATTTCTCTATTGTTAGATTTTCTTAACCAATATAAATTTGATGGAAAAAAACAGCAGTAGACTGCTCAGGTGGCATATTTATTTGAAACTAATCAAGAAAAGAGTGGCGAAATGTGGTAATATATTGCAATGGAACAATATTAGCTCTTAAAAAAAGAGAATAGAAACCGAGTTTTTTGACTGTAGTACTCCAAACAAGGAGATGGCAGTATCAATCTAATTCTATACATAGAAAATTTCTCTAAAGCTTCTGAATGGAGAATTCAAAAGCACATTCATTTAGTTTTCTAAATTTTTGACGAGTTTTGTGAAAAACCTCAATTTTCCTCAAGGCGAGCTATTCGCCTACGAGCATAAAGTGCCAAAACTGTTTATGTCATATTACTACTACTTCTGGTTAGCAGATGGTATTAAAATCAAACTTTATAAGTTAAAAACAAAAATTCTCTAACAGCAGTTAGTTGTGAAAATCCTTTGCTAATTTTCAAAATATCCATAGTATACCAAACAAATTAATGTATTTCAAATCCATTAATGAGTAGAAAGAAATTTAACTCGTGTCTCGTTTATAAAAGTAAATTGCCTTTTCTTAAATCAATATCGTATAAAATTCCAGATAAATATCAAATGTCTGATAAAAAGAATAAATTCTATTACTATAAAAAAAGAACGAAAGAACTATAAAATATTTTAAGGGATTTATATAAAATAATTATGAAGCCATATTGTTAAATTTCAATAATATAAATGAAACAGACACATTTTTAGATGAATTTCAACTAGAATCGAATTTATCAGCTGTGTAATTCACATATTTAAACTTTTAGTTTTCTGGTCTAACTAATATTATTCTAAAAATTATGGAAAATATACCACTATATCTTTAAAACGTTAACGAAATCATTAAATCTAAATTGAAGTAAGACTTGATCCGGATACTTCTTCACTACAAAGTCAGGAGAAAATGTATAAATAATAACATAAGATTAAATACTGTGGTTTCTTTCATTTTATTCTATTCGACAAAACAACTCCTAGAAAACAATTGGTCAGCCTTCCTTAACATTTCTGTCAGCATTTAATCACAAAAATCTTCTGCTAAATTTCTAAATATCCAAAGTATACCAAACAAGTTATTTCATTTCAAATCCATTAATGATCAGTCAAATCCATTAATGAGTAGAAAGAATCTTAACTCGTTTAGAAAAGAAATTATACACCTATTCTTAAGTCAATATAGTAAAAATTTCCACATAAAGTTACAATGCCATTGATAAAGAATGAATTATTTCTATTACTGGTAAATAAAAGAACGAAAGAACTATAAAACGTTTTATTAGTTTATACAGAATAATTGTGAAGCAATTGTTAAATTTCAATAATATAAATTAAACCAACACATTCTCAGAAGAATTTCTGCTGGAATCGAATTTATCTAAAATCTAATTTACAGATTTCAATACTTTCTTCTCTCCTCTAACGTAATCTTCATTATTCCAAATATTGGGGGAAATATACCACTATACCTTATGAACTTCAGAAAAATCATGAAATCTAAATTGAAGTAAGACTTGATCTGAATAGTTCTTCACAAGAATGCCAGTGGAAAGTGTTCGGATTATAACACATGGTCAACTTCTTCGAGTTCATTTGTTCCACAAAATACCTCCGAGATCACAGCTGGTCAGTCAACCTTAAAATTTTTTTAGCTTAGTCTTTTGTAATTTAGTATTTTAATTCTTGAATATATTTACGTTATTTGATATTTATATTATTATGATCTATGAAGAAATGTGACGGCTAGTATACAAACATTTAACTTAATATAATATGTTACCGAGTTGGTGTACACAAACAGACAATTAATAGTGATTAAGATTATATTTTAAATTAAATGTATGAGATAAATCGGCTTTTGTGTAATAAAAATATATGGTATCTCAGCAATTAATGTAATTATTTACTATATGTTATACTTCTTGCAAATGTTACCTAGACAGAAAAGGATACACCTATTTAAATATATCATTAAAAATAAGAAATTGGTTAATCAATGAGGAACTATCATTTATTTGGAATGAAAGTGAAGAATATGCTAACCTAGTTGTAAACATTGTCACTAAGACATGATGCAAAGTTATGAAGAAGAGGGCTCAGTTTCAGGGCTGATATATAAATAAAAAGATGAGGAACTATATTTTCAGAATACTAATGAATTCAAAATTACTCAGTATCTCTTTTACAGTAACGTGGGTTTCATTAAAATCTGAAATGTACTGTGACAACAGGGAATTTATGTTTGGACGAGATTTTGTAAACTGCGTCATGCGAAAATTGTGTCCAAGATGGTTAGAGCCACGTGATTTTCAATACGGTGCAACAAATGGATCACCTTTTACTTCCAATTTTCAAGAAGCTGTTGAATCATTATTTGAAAACTTGAATTTCCGTTGGGAATGCTTTAGTGAAGAACCTGGGAAACCTCTAACAATTTTGACATTTACAGAGTACTCAAAGGAACTACGGAAAATGTATTTGGGAGTTCAACCGTACTGTCTGTCTCTACAACTTAAATTCTTCCTTTCTGCTTCAGCTTTGGCTGCTCACTTTTTCAATAATGGAAGCCCTGCTGATTATCATATTTTTGCTGCTGATGCAATAACAAAATTCATTTTCAGTCTTCGTAAAGAAGGTATGTTTGATGAAACAACCTGGGTGAAATATGAAACCACAATATGGGATATAAAATCATATTACGAAAACGAGGAGAGATAATAACTGATATCATAAATATTTAAAGGCTTTTAACCTAAAAGTACTGCTTTTGTTGAAATGTTTTTAGCAAACAACTAAAAATATATCAATTTCTAAATATCTTGTAATAAATAATAGTGTTTTTTTATACTAAATTTTATTGCATATTTTCCATTTAACTATAAATACTGGGAATTTAGTATTTTTATTCTTTATATAAATTTATTTATGGTATTTTTGATACAATATGTAAGTTCTAATAAATGTTTTTTTCATAAATTTTGGTTATTTTTAAACGGTTATACATGATACAAATACTATTTTTATTAGTTAGGTCATAAAATATTTTTAATTTAATGTATGATAAATTTTATAGTATAATCGTAATGTTAATATCTTATTGTTTTTAAACTGCTAAAATTTTACTTTAAATTAACGCAAGTTTTAAAGAATTATAAATACATTTTATTTTAATAAATTGATTAAGTAAAGCCTAATCAAAGTAGCAAGTAAGTATGAGCAATAATATTTTTAGCACGATTAATAAATTTCCTTTTAAAATTTTTTCTTCCTAATTTTTGCAAATTTTTGAAACTTACACTTATTCATTTCATAAATAGTAATATTTTTTACAAAATCAAAATTGAATTTCCAGATATATTTAATAAATTTAAATATATTTTATGTGCTCTTAAATTTAAAAATTGCTAAAAGTCGATTAAAATATTTAGTACATGCATAATAATAAATGACAGTCTTCTAGAATTTGAGTAAGTTTTTTTATTAAGTTACAAATTATTTGAGATTAAATGAAAATTTATATTACTTTAAATTTCCCTTATATGATTCAATGGCAAGCGGAAACTCAAGTCTAGATAATTAAATTTACAAGAAGTTCAATTCATAACAGGATATTTTATATAAACTGAATAATTATGGATTCAGCAGGTGTAAGTTTATATGTAGACTTTAATACTCAGTTTTTGATAGAAATGTGGTTATTTTATAAAAGAATTTCAATTAATATTTTGAAGAAAATAAGCTTTAAGTAAATGAAATAATCGTGAGGTGATGGAAATGCATGAACATTTCATTGTTAACGTAATTTATCTTTCTTTTAGATTTTGATAAAACATGATTTCAATACAGAAATATAATAGATATTCTGTTAATTAAAAGCCCCTTAAAAAATTTCAAACAGTTTCAATAAAAAAAGTTATTTTCAATATTTTTCTAAACTTTTACTTTCCGGTTTTAACATCATAATTTGAAATTATAGAATCAAAGACCTCTATTCATCTCCTTTATACAGAAAATAATTAATTGATGATGGTTCCTATAAAATGATTGTTACTTTATCGATATTTTTGTACAGTACATTTAACAAATCAGAATATATTGCATCCTCAACTTTCTCAAGATTGGTGTTGCAGAACATTCTTTAAATACAATTTCCATGTCCAAATATTCACAATTTACTTTTTGTGTTTGCACATATCAAGATCAGTTTTGGAAAATCTTATTTTTTTTTAATTTTTGGTGAAATCAAAATATTAAATTTTAAACGAATATTCCACATTTTTGTCAAAAATATCTTGTTGATCAGCTAATATTCATGTCTTTGCTTTTCAATGATTAATATTTCATGATTTGACCATTGAGTTTAATATCAATATTTTAACATGTGTATGAAAACGATATAGGTAAGAATAAATATAAATAGGGCCCTGTGAAAATAAAATAATTTAATAAAAATGTTACTAAACTGATTCAATTGCCTGCAAGAGGATTTAATTATAAATTGATTAGAGAACTATGCATTTATAACATGGATAAAAATTTAAATTCCCCAAATAAAGAATTTTAAAATTTTATAACAGATATCAGGAAAAGCATTCAAATATTTTATTATCTCACAATTTCATTTAGCTTATGTGCCAGCTTGATCAATCGAACACGAATTGAACTTCGGGTTGCATTAATTGACTTGAAATTTGACTGCCTATTTCTCCTGACCAAATTCTCTAAATACAAACTACATCATAATTTTGAGCCCAGATCATGTGATTATAGTTCGACACTCTTGAGTTTGCACCTATCCTCCCACGCCACATCAGTGGGTGGTTAATGAACTCTACTGGAATTTTAATCTGTATAGTCTGTTAAGCACAGTGATCATCAGCTACACAGATACAGAATCCATTGCTGCAACTCAAAACTGCATATTAAATGAAATTTCTAAAGATTTTGATTACCAGAAATATGCTATTAAAAAATCAAAACATTAAAAAAACTTAAATAAAATAAAATATTTTATACAATTCATCATAGATTACTTATGAAAAATATTGCATGCATGTATAGAGAGAAGCAAATTCAATATATGAACTTGTCTAAAACTAACGTAAACGGTAAAATTTCTTAAGATTCATTTTTCTACCATTAGTGTTTTACGGATGTTTCACAGAAAAGAGAAGCCATCTCATATGTCAACCGTGTCAATAAAGGAAATATAAAAATTAATCGTCGATTATTAGTATTTAATTGCCATGATTAGTCTCCTAACAAGGAAAGGAAGAATTTAAAACACATCAGACAAATTTGAAGAAGTATTTTGTGACGCGCAAATATAACAGACGAAGCTGAATTCAGTGCTTTAGTGGATATATTTTATAATCTCAAAGTGGGTGTCACACAGAATATTTTTGCTATGAACTGTGACTATCGAGGATTTACATTTGCGAGAAATTTCGTTCAATGTGTCATGCATCAACTGTGCCTCGACTGGAGTGATAGCAACTTCAATCGTAGAATGGATAGAAATTCTCCCTTCGGACAAGATCTCAAAAATGCTGTGCAGTTCATTGTCCAAGAAAGGCATAAACACTACATTTCCCAGTTTCTGCTGGTTACAGAGGGAAAACCGTTGACAGTAGACACCTACACTAGCATCATGAAAAGTAGGTTAAAGGAATTTATGTCCCTGTATCCAGGAGACCCATTAAGACATCTGGACTTCTACTTGTACGTTGCTGTAGGTGCCAGTTTCTTTTATGAGAGGGGACAGTCTGGAGTTTGCGATGTCGCCATAGACATAATAGCAAAGTGTATTTTTGAACTTAAGATTTTAGGGTATTTCAGTGATTCAACGTGGAATGAATATGCAGAAGAAATTGAAGACATGGTAACTTTTATTGAAAACGATGACGATTAGATATGTGATGGCGAAAAGAAATTGTCAGCTTGTATAAATGTAACTCCGTTTTAACTTTTAAATTCTATTTTGATTTAAGAGATGTCTTTTGAAAATTCTGTATGATTTGTTCTTAAGTAAAACCCTGTTACAATTGACTAAAACATTTAATTATTATCTTTCATGGATCTATAATACTTTTAGTAAATATTACTGAGTAAAACCAGTATCTATTAAACTATTATCAGTACCTATTGAAATTTTAGTTGTATTTATTAAATGTACAAATATTATTTGAATTATTTAAGTGTCCCGTAAAATTTAAGTATGGGTGACTAAAATCCTTTACTTCAGCTTTCCCAGTTCTCGACGGTTTTATGGTTGATTTATGGGGTAATGAATATTCAAGCAGATAAATAATGAAAATCATAACTTCTAAAATATATATAAAATTAAAAAATTTCTTTGTAGGGTATTCCTAATGACACTGTCATGTTTCTATTTGCAATCACTTTATCGGAACATTTCCAAGTTTTAATAGCTGTCAACTGTCTGATAAAATTTGTTCTCTAATACAGCAATCAGAACTAGGTGTCTTTTAGGATATAATTATCGGGTTTTAACTCTTTCATATTTTTGTCATCTTGGTGTAATAACTTGTCTTGTAAAATTATTAAAAATAAAATCAGCATACCAACATCTTTGATTAAATACATTTACCACACAGGCATGTTTTAGTAAGATTTAATAAATATATTTTATTTTTTCCATTTGAGATAGTTATTTTTAGAAATTTAGCATCATAAGTTAAAGGTACTATAAAAAATCTGTACTCAGTAAAATGATTTAATTGATATGCATATCAGATATAAATGAAAACTTATAAGTCTGGTTATAGATCAAATATTTATTCAATTCCCTCTTTCATTCGAGTTTAGAATATTCAATTTTATTTAGATGTAGAAAAGATTTCATGTGCTTTCAAAAAGACACATTTCCCCTTCCATGTATTGATCATGAATTTTCCAATATTACTTCATTTTAATGTCACAATATAAAAGGTTACATTCAAGAAATTAAGTTACCGATGTGGGGTGGCTGATTTTTAGCTGAATAGTTCCAGAGTTCGATTTAGGCATACGGATTTGCCATGTTCGAAATAAATTTTAAATTAATTTTTCACTGCATTATAGCATTCGTGAACAGAAAGTGATTGTAAGTGACAAACCATATCAACTTAAAATATGAAACTGACCGATCGAATCGTAAAATTATGCATAAATTTGCTAAAAGTAACGATTTGTTTTAAATATATATAAATTATATTAGTATTCAAAGAAAATTTAATCAAAAATGTATTCCTATTCTTTTACAATTAAGTCAAAAATCTAGAAATATAATGTATTTAATGCTAAACTCTCAAAAAACGTGCATAAGGTAAGTGAAGATTGTATAAAATATCCAAATCTAAGAATTTACTTTACTACGACACGTAAAACGAATCGAATTCGGTCTAACTTTTTCAAACTGATAAAATATGCCAAATTTTTCAAAAATCATCGGTGCTTTAGAAAATTAATTTGCTAAAAGCACTTTGTTTTATGTGAAAATAAATTGAATTCTTTTGAAGTTGGAAACAAGTAATACTCTTTTCTAATTATTTTTTTAATTTAGAATGAAAATAAAATTGTAAATTTTAATACGATTTCCATATGATCGGTAAAAATTTTTCCCCAACTGATATCAACGAAGTTTTCTAGTAGCAGTAAATTTTAGAAACAAGATAGTAAATTTTATAATTTATTAATACGTAGGATCGTTAGAAAATTTTTTTAAGAAATAAAGTAATACAAAAATGTTATGTATTAGATTAGAAAATAATACTTTTTGGTCGACATAAATAATTTGGAATTGTTGACATATTTTGGATCTGTGTTATCATTTTTGACATTTTTGAAATGCATAACTTTCTGATTTGCGAAAAGACAAATACTAACTTTAAAATGCAGTGTATTTGATTTGCTACGCAACTTTTATTAGATAGGGAAACTTATTTCCTTTGTCTTTCTTATTTAGCTAAAATATGTTTGAGAACGTAATAATATATAATAATTATAAACTTGGTTTATAAAACATTTCTAAATGGCAATGAAGCATTTTATTTCTTGAAAGTGCAAACTTAATATAGCACAATAGTGACTGATTGTCATACCGTTGTGGTTAAGATTAGTAATGCCTTATATATAATGATGTAAATTGTATTATAAATAGTTACTTCAATTAAACATATTTTAGCTTTACAGATTATAGATTTTTATTGGATTTTCTGCTTCAATGAACCTAGAAGTTTCAGCATTTCAAAAAAAAAATGTGATAACGTTTCATTTATAATGCATGATTTAGGAAATAACATATTCTGTGTGTTTCTTATGACACTTTGAGAAGCCAAACTCGCTCTGCCGACGGCTATGCGAATTTAAATCAGTAGGATGCGTCTTTCGCGTTTTAACCAGAGCCTTACGAAGTTGAGAGTACGACTATGCTCTAAATACTCCTCCGATAGATGGCACCACCAGAGGATTCACTCCCTTAATTTTGACATTGATCTGGAGGGGGATGAAATTTTTTCCAGACCATTACACCCATGGTAATTCCTCAACGACGGACTACCGGAATTTCGATTCCACAGATTTAACGAGAGGGAACATATATCACATGTACTCGGTGGGTCTTTGGGGGCATTGGGAATCAAACTCCGCCCCCTTACCTGACGGAAGGCCGATGCTCTAACCGCTAGGCTACAACAACCAGAAATAATATATGACTTTGTATTATGTTTATAGCAGAATGATTAGCATTTCAACTTATCGGAATTTGTCGTTAACTATCATTTCTGACTGTCTATTTGTAGCGGTACCGAATAAATTTTGTTAACCACAAGATCAACTCGATTTAGACAGTAAGCGTACGGCGATAAACACGAAACTATTACCCATAATTTTTAACACTTCATTGTAGTATATCCAACATGTAGTCATTTCTTAAAATGTTTTTTTTTAAATTTAATTTCAAGTATTGTCTTAAAAAAACTTAGTCTTAACTTGTCTAAGTGAATTTTTCGACTTTCAATTTCTGTATTCTCTAACTTAGAGTTTCTTGACTTTGTGCAAATTTCTGTCAGGGCTGTTCGAGGAAGAGATAAGGCTATACTGGCGTGGTTGGTTAGAGTGTCTTTCTCAGTTTCAGAAGGCAGTGAATTCGAATCTCTACTTCTAGATTTGTGGTGTTCATTGAAGAAAGCTTGGACACATCAAATAGATCGTGGTTGCAATGTTCTTTAAGTGAAATAATTGGGTGGTAAGTCAAGTATTGGGAATGTTCTGCTTGGTCCTACTTCCAAATGGTAAAGACTTCTACCCAACACAGTAAAATCTTGGAAGAAAGTTTCTAACTAGTGAAGCCCAACTCTAAGATAGGAACAAAAAGCTTATGCTCACTCAATTAAAGGAATAGTAGGAATTTAATTTTTCTCAAAAGTCTACTTATTTCTCGTAATTATGTCCACATTTAGTAAATTTTTCTTCTCATACATCAATCATTACAAGTGTCCTTACATGTAAGTAGTTCATTTTGGCATACAAACAATGCAATACGCAAAATTTGCCACAGACTAAATTTTTTCAACAAGACTTATAATGACTCTTCACGTCCTATTAGGATTTCATTATTCAATTAACGCACAAACAATGTTTCTTGAGGAAAATAATATTATTGTTTTTGTAATCGAAATACAAGATTCAGGGTTCCTTGCTGAGATATCTTAATTTAGAATATTTTATACAAACATAGTGAATTCAGAGAGTTTTAGAAATTATATTTGAAATTTTGCCTATTATCAATTATTTTAAGTATTACTTCAGTGTATATACACTGCTCAAAACAATTAAAGGATATTGTGGTTTTAGGTGGATCTTGTGGTTGGGAAACTTTTCAGCTGATTGATACGTGGTCGACAGGCGTAGTAGGTTATATGAGAATAAATTACACTTGTTTGGCAGAAAAAAATGCATTTTATTGCGCATTTGTGTACAAAAGGAAAAAAACACAATTTGTGCATATGAAAAAAAAAAGAATAAGAAAAGGTATTGTCTTCAAAGAAAGTCATAATCAGTAGGGGTATGGTTTCCACGGACGGCCAGCAACGTTGAACACCTTTGAGGCATGAAGTCAATGAGGCTATTAACCACGAGTTGGGGTATTCTGTCCCATTCCTCCAGAAGAGCTCTTTCCAGTTCTTGGAGAGTTTGTGGGGGTGGTTGGTGGCCAGCAACTCGTCTTCCTAGAGCGTCCCAAACGTGCTCTATTGGATTCATGTCTGGAGAACAAGCTGGCCATTCCATTCGTACGATTCCTTCCTTGAAAAGGAAATTCACCACCAGATTAGCACGATGGGGCCTGCAGTTATCTTCCATTAAAACGAAGTCATTTCCGATTGCTGCAGCGTAAGGAACTACAATAGGTCTGAGCATCTCATCCCTAAATCGGCGACCAGTCAGAGGTCCATCTCGAATGATATAGAGGTCTGCGCGCCCGTCAATGGAGATGCCACCATACACCAACACTCCTCCACCGCCAAATCTGACACTTTCGTGCACGAACGCTGGATTATTCCTACTGCCATGGTCCCTCCAGATGAAAATACGCCTATTATCAAGATGAACAAAAAAACGGGACTCGTTAGAAAAAAGAACATTGCTCCACATTTCTTCTCCATTTCACATGCTCTGTTGCCCACTCCCTGTGGTCGCGACGATGAATTGATGTTAGTTTAACACATACCATAGGTCGGTGAGCCTACAGACCTACACCATGGAGCCGGTTTTGGACAGTCTGAGTTGAAACCGTGGTGTCAGTAGCCGAGCGAAGGTGTTGTTGGAGAACAGTAGCGTTCATATTTCGGTGTTTCCGAGCCATTAACACTAAATAACGATCTTCATTGGGAGTTTTTGTCCGTCTACAACCTTGCCCTGGTCTTCAGCCTGCACTTCCAGTCTCAAAAAATGGTTCCAGATCCTGGAAATCACACTTTGTAACGCTCCAATGGCTTGCGCTACTTTGGTTTGAGTTTAGCCCCCTTCTAACCCACCAACAACTCTCCAAGCTTTAGAATCGGTCACATTACTTCGCTGAGACATCGTACTCATCGAAACAAAGCAGTCACAGAATACCGATCATCCTTGTATTCATTGTCTTTTATTCAGTTGGAAGTCAAATTTCATTCACTGCCTACTGAAGTGACGTTTTTGACGTCGAACTCAAAATTAGTATACTCCACAGTTTGAAAATAAGAAAGATTTTCATTTGTGATTCTCTTCTTCAATTTTCAGCAAAAGAAATTTCGTCTTATATCTTTATTTTATGTAAAACTTACAATATCCTTTAATTGTTTTGAGCAGTGTAGAATCAACTCACTCGTTTTTATTTGATAAAGAGGGTTGTCCATGGTGTATGGTGTTTATTTTCATGATTTTAACCTATAATATTGATTTCCGTTACACTTTTCAATAACGATACTGAAAAAAAGAGTAATTTAAAGGTTAAATTTCTGATATGCATGACATATAGAACTTAAAAACACTCGATAGAGTAAACAAAAAATAATATATCGATGTATCTATAGAGAATTTATTTGTCCACCACAATACTCAATATTATATTATACATCTTAAAGAGAATGCAGAAAAAAGAACCTAACATATTTCCTTCTTGCTTATATAAGCACGCATTTGGGAAAGAAACCTGTTTAACCATTTGTTTTTCCCAATTATATGCATTTCTTTGTCAATTATGACTTTTGCGTGTTTGTACTTAAAACATTTACCTTTAAACTTAAATGCATGTTAGACAGAAAAATGCGACGCTTATAAACTGTTAATAAAATATTTAATTGAATTTGAATACTAACGCTTATTTCTGAGATAACACGTAAAATAGTGATAACTAACATATAATTATTCGTAATTGTACAGAGAAAAATATTTTAAAATGTAATTTTATGAGGACAGAATTGAAAATTCGCCTGCAATCGATATAATGATACTTTTATTTTTGCTTAACGTGTAGGTGGCTTATTGATTCAGATATAAAATTGTCGCCTTCTTATGCATTTATAAATTAACAAACATGCAGAGCTCTATTGTAAAGCTGACAAAACAGCTGTAAGAATAAATTGTAAAAACAGGTGTAGAGACACCTTTTGTTTTATACTATTAAAAATGGTTTTATTCCAGAAATTACTTAGAATTTTTTTAATCGTGTGCTTTAAACAGAATTCTTATCATTACATCTTAAAGATTCTTTAATTATCTTAAAGCAAAAATCTATGCAATACGAGTATTCAAAAATTCATTTATCATAAAAGAATAAACTAATTATTACTGAAATACTCAATCTATGTTACCTTTTAAATTTCTGTTATAAGCCATCCAAAATGTCCTTTAAAAATTGAATTTTAAAATTTTTTTTCATAATTTTAAATTTTTTTATAATAATAAAATTTTTAAAAAAACAGAATTTTTTAAAAATTTTTTCATAATTTTAAAAATTCTGTTTTTTTTGTAAAAACTTTTAATATTTTTTAATTTCTTTAATTCATTTTAGAATTAATTTGTAAAAAATTTCAAATTAAGTTTTTTTTTTTTTTTTTGCATAAGCAAATGTTGCATAAGCAAATAATGAAAATATTGATTACTTTAAAAATGGAGATTGCTGAAAATTTCAAAACATTTTTATTAAAAAATATTATACATACTGTATGAAATTTTTAGTTTATAAAATATGCTTAAAGCTCAATTTTAACTTTTTAATAAACGTAAATAATACCATTGATATCTTGAATTCTTATATTTATCTTTAATTTTAAATTTTAAAGCTTTATTTCGAAAAATGTATTTTAATAATGATTATAGCGGTATTTTTAAACTATGCACAACTTAAATTAGCATTAAAACAAACATTATGTACACAGAAATTCGGAGAAATTTAGCGTTAACTGCTAGAGTTCACCCTTATTAAAGAGTTCCACTTCAAAGCAGTAGATGGCGCTCATTAAATGTTTGTTAAAAGAGTGGCGCTATATGTCCTTATAAATGTGCTATTATATTTATTCGTTTAGTTTACATAAGTTTATTAATATTACATTCTTTTCTATTACACATCTTATAATTCGTGTTTTTAAAAGTATTTAATATTTATCTAACCTTATCTTTAAGTTTTAGATAATATATGAATAATCTGTTTATATGAATAACTTTTATAACTGCACGAACATATGTTTTTGCCGATTTAATATTATTCAATCTCTGAAAAAGTATGAGGATTATATAAAGAATATGAGAAAATTACTGATGTCTCTAGTTATTTCAATATATTTTCCTTACTTCGAAGAGAATGCAATGTCAAGAAATTAGCGCTTAGTTTATAAATGGACAAGCTCATTTCACACATTTCAACTTTTTCCATTTATTTATTTGTATTTCGTGAATTTATTCTGTAGTTTTAGAGAAATGCACAAATTACAGTGCATATTTTTTCTTATTTTTATGTCAGTTGAATAAATACAATAGATACAAAATGTGTCGAATAGATTTACAGGTAGTGTAAGAAATAGATGAATATCGTACTTTATTTTCTTTACACTGAATATCAGTAATTAAATGAAGAGACGTGATTATCCCTTTTACACACGTTTGATGCATTTTAATATTTCAACCGTTTCTGGCAACATCATTCTGGCGACAGATACCTATTGATGACTTCATTATCAAAACCATGAATAATAATTTGTCTCAATAGAATATTTGGTGAATTTAATACCTTTTTCATATTTATGATTTATTCATGAACATAAACTCACATTTTGCTATCTTATTCCAAATATTATATTCGTTAAACAGGAATTGCACTGGAACATTGCTCGATTAATCAGAGAAACATATTTGGTCTCATCACTAAATTTCATTATGCGTTTATAAATTCTCACATTCATTATTAATTTATAGTATAAAAAGATTTGCATCATAATAATAAATACTAACTTTTTTTAAAGGCATTTTTTTTTGAAAATTCTTTTTTATATTTTCATTTTTGAATTTATAAAAAATTTATCAATTTAAACTTTAAATTTTTAATGTATTCATCAGTTGTATACATCAACAATTTCATCAAATTAAACTTTAAATTTTTAATGTATTCATCAATTGTATACATCAACAATTTCATCAAATTAGCTTAATTGGAAAAAAAAATCATGCGATATATAGCCTATAACAGCGCAGATACTTATTGACGATCTCTACTGTCTAATATTTTTCTGATGTTATAATAATGGTAAGAATTACTCAACAGTTAAAAATATAAGTGAGAACTTAGTTGACATAACCCACATCCATTTAATAAGATGCAGTCATATCGTTTCTGATACAAGTCAAAATATGAATAGGTATCAGTGATTATTGCCTCCAGTCAGTTATAATGAACACCATACTAAATTCTCTAAGAATTCAAAAATTGAATCAGATCAAATATATCATATGTGTTCATTTTAGTGTTTCTCTGTTGTTGTTGTTACTTATGACACTTGGACAAGCCAAGCTCGCTATGCCTTTGGCAGTGCGAATTAAGTCAATAGCGAGCGTCTTTCGTTTGGATCAGAGCACCACGAAGATGAAAGTACGTCTTTGCTCTTTTTAAGGTGCCTCGTCATTTTGAGTCACGGTCAGGTGACGAGGCCACACCTGAGCTGGCACCCTCCTCTCCACATCCACGCCACACCAGCGGAAGGACTTTGGACGTCACAGATTAAAGTGGGTACGTCCTCAACCCACGGAGTTCCAGCAACCCAGTGAAGGAGAAAGCTACACCGTGGTCACCCTCCCAACCACTGCCCGCGGCAAATGATACTTCACTTTGCTGAGCTTACGGGAAGCGGCGTGAAGCTACTGAGCCACTGCAGCTCAGTGTTTCTCTGTAAATGATATTAGTCAAGTAGAAATGAGATTTTCCATTAAAATTTGTTTACCTTTTGTTTTCCACGAAAAAAATTCTCATACTTTAGTAATATTTAAATTATGTTTACCCGCAGCAATAAAAATATTTGTAAAATTCATAATTACAATCTTCCAACCTTTTTAATTTTAATTAACTTTTAAATAGATTCGTTTTTTCTCTGGATGACGGTTTCGATGCTTCGACAATTTCTTGATATTGCTCTACCTGTTATAGAAGAATATATTAAAATTCCTCATTGTGGTTTAAGCGTTACTAAGCTTTGAAGTTATAGTTTTTGTGTGTGAATGAGATATCAAACTTTGTTAATAAAAAATTTAATATCTCAAATTAATGATTGTAGATAGATATCTATTAATTAGCACATTTTTTACTACGATGCCAACACCGTTTATTCAAAGCTTTTCAACATATTCTATCCATCGTATCCACAGAGATAAAGCATTAGTTAAGATATTTTTCTATGACGTTAGAACAATAAGTCGATGCAAATAAATTCAATAGTGTTGCCAAATTTTTTGCAATGAATTCTGTAAGCTACTGCCAATGAATTGTGCCAAAGTTTTAAGAACCAATGGAAAGTTTTTAAGTCACTAGGTCTTAATTGTTCCACTTTTGTATTTTGCAATATCATCTAACGATTATTAATGATAAATAATTTTCTCGATCAAGTAATTTTACATTGCATTTTTCTATTTTTATGCTTATTCCCGAGAAGAGTTAAATTGGTAAAATATGTATGTATATTTTTAACAGTTTTGCAAAATAATGATTTAAAATAATTCTCATTAAAAAAATCTCAAAATTTATAGAATATTTTGTATATCATAATACGTATAATAATATATATTTATTTAAATAATTATTTAAATGTTTATAAAATTAATTGTTTATGTAAAATAGTAAAAACTCTCTAATTTGTTTCCTTTACTTGTAAAAAAACGTAGGTGGTAAAACTCTGAGCCAGATAAATAACACTGAATTGCTTGTAAAATTTGCTTCTTACTGATTCATGTTCTTTAATAAGCAAAATGTAGAAATTTACATTGAAAGTGTTATATCTAAGGTAAATTAATTTAATCATTATAATTAAAAATTGGATGTTTGTGCATAACTTAAAACGTAACATTTTTGCGAAGGCAATCGAAAGATCTGGCTCCAAGCAATTCAGTTATGTAGGCCTAGTTATAGAGAAGCCTAGTAGTTATGAGAACTTGTAAATACTCAAACGCTTAGGTTGAGCTTAAACGCTTTATAAAAAAATACCATAATCTAGCGTATTCAAAGCTCAAAAGCTTACTTCATACATGTATACTATTAAATTTTGCATGTAAACAAAATGTTCAAGATTTAATATGAAAGCGAACGCCCAAGTTTTCATTATAGTATTTGAAAAAATCTTTTTGTTTTTACTTATCAGCATAAGTAACAATTATTGATGCAAGCTAAATTTCAAATATTCTTTGGTATACTTCGATGTAGATAAAGATTATTTATGTTAAGCTTTGTAAAATATCCTTTTTCATAAAACTTTATATTTCACTCGAAGGTAAAAATAAGTAATGCAATTGGGAATAATTTTGACGCTACTTTTTCATTCTCTTGATAATTAAATTGTTCTAATTTGCCTAATTAGATTAGTTTTTTTTATGGTTTATTCGTTTCTCTTTTTAAAAGTCAATTCTTTCGAATGAATAACTATAATTTCTATTCGTATAAACCTGTACCTAATATGCATGAAAACAAGTACATAGCATTAAATAAATGTATAAAAAATTATCCTTACATTAAAGAAAAAAATCATCAAAAGTGATTAGTATTTTAAAAAGCATATCTATATGCATTAATATTTTTAACATTATATATGTATATAATCTGGATAATAAAGATACAAATTTATCGTGTATAAGGTAATTTTACCCATCATTAATTTTCATTAGAAAGATAACACAATTTTTTATAATTGTCAATATTAAAGATATATTTTTCTGTAAAATCATTAAATTAACTAAAATAAAAATTTTGATTTAGAGCAAAATTTTTTAACAGTTTTCATTATTTCTCTGAAAGATTTACTTCGATTGAGTAGTTTCAATTTTGATTATATTTTCTACTTCAACAATTTCATTTCTTTCAAAATACTTCAAAATAAAAAAATCAAGAAAAACATGAAATATAAGTTAAAAACCTATCACTCAAGACAATAGAAATTTATCCTTATTTATCCACACTCGTATAATTTTCACTGCCCTAAAGACAACTTAACTATACCAATATACCTAAAAAAAAAGCTATACGAATGTAGTGATATCATGAAAACTTTAATTTTCATTTTCAAATTCTCTTAATATTTTGTTTGTATATAATTTTAAAAAAATTATAAGTAAAATAGTTTTTGTATTTTTTAAGACATTTTATTTATTCGAAATAACTTAAATTAAAGTAAATTATTTCGAATAAATCAAATCGCTTAAGTTAATATTCGAAATAATTTAAATTAAGAAAATGAGAAAAATATAAATGTTTTTTAAATTTAATATATATATTAAATATATCCTGTGAATGTAATACAATCAATATTTCTTATTTAATATGAAAACAATTTTATAATTTTTCTAGTTAGAACAAACTATTTCAAATACTTTAAATAATAGGGAGAAAAAATATATGCCATTGTTCTAAGATGGTAATACAATAGCTTATATCTTTCAACAAGATATTTTTTAACTTGTTTAATTTAACTTTATTTTAACATTTATTTAACAATTTAGTTTAACAAGTATACAACGAAATAATATAAAATATGAATTATTACTTAAAAATATTAAGATCTAAAAATATATGTTCACATTAAAATTTAACATATTATTAGCTTTAATTATAAGTTTAAGATAAATTTGGTGATATTATATTTAAACTATAGCATTCATTTCTGTAAGAAAATATTTAAATACTCTTTGAAGACTAAGATTATATTTAGTATTAGATTCTCACTAAAAAGAGTACCACGTATGTGAATTTGAAAAATTATCATAATTTAATGGTTAAAAACATTCTAATTACTTATAATAATTCATAATCAATTATAATTTTATAATGCATAGTATTTCCCCGACGTTGTAAATTATCAAAGAATAATCTATTATTTTCCCTCTGATACTTTTAAAATTTCTAAATATCATGCGGTATATCAAAACTTTGTAACTAAAAAGCGAAAAGCTATAGACCAATAATTTGGCTAAATAATAATAATAATAAATAATAAGCTTTCTGATATACAAAGGATGGAATCATTTATTAGGTAGTGTTGGAAGAAATACTTTAAAAAAATATATAGTAATGCTGTTTATAAAGCTATTATTTCCAAAATTATATAATGTTACCAAAGAGAGAAAAATATCTCGTCATATTTACTTAGAAATATATTTTACATGATAATTTTTAATATCCGTTTAATATTATATTCTTGAAATACGATTAGATACTTGATACGTTACGTATTACATACTTGAAAATAATACACGAGGTAAATTACAAATAATTTACTTTAAAAGTTAATATGGTAACGTTAATATATAGGGATTTTCATAAATATAAAATAGCAAAAAATTTAACTTTCTAGAAAATGATGCTTAAGTTAAAAATTCTAATAATTGTTTTTACAAATAAAATTTATCCAGTTATAATGACAAAAACGCAAAATTATAAATTTAAAATCATTTCTGTTTGTAAATTAATTTTATTTAATCTTATTGGTTGTCTTTCATGAACTCTTTCGTTGAACTCAGCAAAATAAAATAAACTTCCGAAGATTTTATGGTGTTATGTATATGATACACAGTGCCGAACACTGAATAAACAAATAGTTATTTCTCTGAAGCTAAAAAATTCTCTCAAAAAGTGTCAACAAAATGAAATTCCTCTCGACCCTCCATTTTATTAAAATAGTTTGAGAAACAGAAAATAACTGACGAAGAAAGTAAACATCTAAGACTTATACAAAAATGTATAAAGGAAATTTAATTAAAAACATGAATTTCACATCATGAAAAATTCTATTGATAAATGTTTTCAATTGATATTTTTGCTAGAATGTTGCAAAATATAGGTTATTTGCTACTATAATGTTTTTAACTTCAAGCAAACATTTCGTAGTTTTTATTGCACTAATAAGTTCCTTTTGACTGCTTATTAATGATATTATTCTGATACATAAAATATATAAAAGTAAAAACTTACATTTGAAGAAATAGATATTTATTTTCGAATGAAAACTATATCCCTGCATTCAAATTTATAAAAAAATGCAACCTTATGTGAAATATTTCTCATTGGAAGAGATAATATTAAAAATGAAGCGTTGACAGAAGAAAATTTAATTCATTAGATATGATTAAATACAAACATTTAAATTACTCACATACATTCCAAAATTAAAAAACAAGTTTTTTTCAACGTAATATTCATGTTTATTTTTGTTAAAACTTTGATGAAAATGAAACACAATGTTGACAATGGAATGAAAAATCAATCACGTACCTAACAATAGAGCTCAATTTTTGTAGCATCATAATCTAATGCAAAGTAAATGAAGTATAAAATACCTAAGGGACAAACATTTTAATTATAAATGCAAAAATTTTAGTTTCTAAAAGTAAAAACAATTTTGTATTACTTATTAAATTTTTAAAAAATCGATGTAAACAATAATTTTGAAAAATTTCATAATAAAGGACAAACATTTAAGAAAACAATCTTGCATAAGTCCTAGTCTATACGAATACAATTATGGTTGAACTTTTCTCTACTCATAGCAATTTCTAAATACCTTGTAAAATAAAAGTTTTTTTTTAAATTGAGAGAATACTTCTGAGTCGAGAGTCTAAATAGAAAATCAATAAATCTCTAAATCTCTAAAGAAATATAGGCAATCTTGTAACACACAAATCTGTTTAATATTTATCAAGAGAATTGAAATTTTACTTCAATGCAACATATTTCTCAGCAAAGTTTAGAACATTAATTATATCAAAATGTAAAAATAGAAATTTATTTCAAAAACAAACGCTGAAATTAATTCAGTAAATAACGTAAAATGAATAAAGTGAAAGCGATATGATTAATTTTAGAAAAATATTTATGGAAATTTCAAGGTATGACACAACAACGAATTGAGAAAATCAGGTTATCGATTGCAACAGTAAGGGTTACCATCTTTAACTTATTATATTTATAATCAAAATGCTCAAAGTATTAATACCAATTTATAATATATTATACGTATGAATTAAAATATATTCTTTATGAAACTTATTTCCGTTTGTGTTTAGTAATTAAATAAAATGTTAGAAATCACTTTTATCTTATGTATGTACATTTCCAGGAAAGTATATTTATGATTTGGAAAATTCATTTCAATAGGAATCATTGACTCTCACTTGGAAGTTAAATAATTGCAATAAAAGTATCTCAGAATAAAAATAAACATCTTATTAAGAAAGTTGCCAATTTTAAAGAAAGAAAACTTGTTATTTTATTAAATTATCATAAATGAGGAAATTTATTATAATTATCCTTATAAAATGCTCAACGTTATAGTATCTTATATAATTATGTTTACTGCTGTTGAATTTAGTGTTCACGATTGTACATTAATAGAATATTTTTATTACGAAGATTCACTCAAATAATATTACTCGGTAACTTATATATTGTAGCATCTAATGTTCCCTTAACACAATGTTTGATTCATAATATAAAACTTAAATAGATTTATAAAGGTAATTTTATTTTAAAATACAGCAATTTATGCTTATAGCACATCAATATTTAAGTTTTTAAACTTTTAAAATCCCTATTTTTTCTAAAATTGTGTTTTTGTAAAAATTCCTTATAGAAATTACCACTAAACTTACATTTTCCAAACATCTCTGTGTTTAACTGCATTTAGCACCTAGATCAAAACTAAATTTTACTTAAAACAATTTAAATTTTACTATTTGTCTATAGTATATTATTACTACACATACATTAACCTTCCATCCACTCTTACGCTAAATTTCTTTCATCATATGCAAGGAATTCTACCGAAATTTTGTTATGAATATCATGTTCCCGTAATCACTTTCATTAAAATTTTGTTATGAATATCATGTTCCCATAATCACTTTCATTATCCTCTTCTTCATGTAAATATGTGCTAGGGCTTTCAGAGAAGAAATGAGTCTATGTCATGTGATGACTGCATTTTTTATATAAAGTGCAAGACAATAGCGACGCGCGGAATGCCGCTCGTCTTTTATGTATCATTTTTGCTGGAGGTCTCGTCGACTGTTTAAGTGTGGTACTCTATTTTTATAATAAGAATAAAGAACGTCCTTCTTTTTTCCTGTTTGCATTTTGAGCGTCGGCCAGCTACCAGCTCTTCCCTGGAAACAATGTTCTGCAAAAACAGAAAGGGTTCTTTCTCATAAGTGAAATGATTGTTGAATATAAGACGTGCATATTTTCTGACGTTTTATAGCAGAAAACATTATATGCCGAGTTATAAACTTTTCTTTAACAATTATAAAAGCTTAATTAATTTTTTTATATATTATAATTGTAATAAATCTACTGTATTTTCAAACGAGTATGATAATTTTTGGATAAAAATATTTGTAATAAAAATTTTTAAAGCACATTATATCCTTATTTATCAGCATTCTTATCAAAATTTAAAAAAAATTTCTAGTAAATATGAATTAAATTTTATTATCATTCAGAGAAAACTTTCATGTATATTTACTAGAAAAAATTTTATAACATATTTATTCTGTATATATATTTAATTGCAAATAAATTTTAATAATTTATAATACTCACGGGGAAATAATTATTGTATTTTTGCTTGGAAAATTTATATTATTCAGTTATTTTGTTTTGAAACATGAAAAAAACTTTGCAAACATAGTTAAAAAAATAAATAATAATAAATACATAACATAATTCCTCATTATCAGTTTCTTTCTTACTTGATAATGAAATAACTATCATAGTAATAATGAAATCTACAAATCTGTTAATAGAATTTTTTTCTTTTGAAAACAATATATTTCGAAGTATTAAGATACAAAAATGAAAATACTTATAATACAGAAAAATATATAAAGATAAGTTTGTTTGTAATACAACTGAAATTAAAATATTATACTCTTGTGGGAATTCTTATTAAGCAGCAACATTTTTTTAACGGTTATTGTTTGAAACAAATTCTAAAAAATTAATTTCATTTCAATTAATAATAATAGAGTCTTTTTACATTTACTTTTCTTCATTTTTAAAACAAATTCAAAAAATGCTTATATTCAAAATATTTTATTTTGTTCCCATTTTGTTGGCTTTTAATTTTACATAAAATATTGTTTATCGGAAATGAAATTTAGATAAAATATTTTAAATAATGTATTCTTCATTTGAAATAAAATATTAGAATATTATCATTATTTCCAAACCTAAAGGCAACATCTTAGATAGCTTTTCAAAAGTATTTTAATTCCCGCACTTACAAAAAATAGTTTTATAATTGTTGCATTACAAATCTAATTTCAATCATATTGAATATTAGTATCCTAATTAGAATATTAGTATTGAATATTAGTAGATTGAATATGTATAATATTTTACGAGCTTTACTGAATCCAAAAAACCAATAAAGTTCGAAAAGTATTATACCCATTTAATTTAATTAAAAAAAACATTACAGAGTTAAATATCTAAAGTTATCATTTATTGATGTATTTAAATAGCACTCTTTTATTTTTTTAGGACAGTATTATAAGAAACTATAAAGTCTTCAGCTATTTGGAAATTTTTAATACAAATTCTAGTAGCAATTACCTTTTAAAACTATATTAATTGAAGTAGTTTTGTGAAAATTAATTTATGAACAATTTTCGGATGTGGTGCAGATTGAATAACTAATTACAGATTGAATAATCTTGGCAACTATTTATCTTCCAATTTTAACTTTTATGTATATATTTTATTTATTGTTTGACATTCATGCACATATTTTAGCCTCAAAAAATCTGCTCAAAGGATCTACAATACTCTACAGAGTTTTAGTTTTCCGTAACTTTTGTCTTATTATGAGGATCAATTCTTACTTCAAAGAATTCTTGCTTCAATAAAGGCAAAGCAATACAAAAGTACAAAGTTGTGATCTTAAATTTAGTTCGTGAACACAATTTTTTGAAGATTCTTAAAAGTTTTATAAAAACTGCAAGGAACTTAAAGAATACAAACTAGAAAATAAATATTCTACTTCGCTTGCATTTTTAAAAATATTCTTACCTTCCCTATTAGTCCAGTTATTTCTTAATCCTGTTGATTCACAAATTTAAATATTGTGAAAAACATGTTATTAATTTTAATTGAGAATAAATATTGAATTTTATATAATTTGTTTATTTGCATTTATTTACATTCTGATACTAAAGTAAATTTATTTAACGAAATTACATCTCTAAAAATTTTAATTCTTTTTTTTACGTTTGAAATGACATAAACACAGTAGATTTATTTATGTATTTGCTTTAAATGTTTTTAATTTCAATTTCTTGCTTTGATATTTAAATGAGAATAAACTATGTATCATAATTTTTGGAGAATTGAAAACGTTTAATGCAACTTTCGAATCAAGATTATTATTAATCAAAATCAAGATTGTTAATCAAGATTAAGATTGTTAATCCAGATCAAGATATTTAATCATGATCAAGATTTCTAATCAAGATTATCTAATTAGATTAAGCAAATTTCTAATCAAGATCTTATGTATTTAACAAATTTTTTAAATTAAATCAAAAAATAACCAAAGCAATTTTAGTGCTATTTTTTTTTTCAAAATAAAACTATTTAGCGTAAATCGTATTTTCTGTTGTAAAATAGACTACATTTTAAGACATGTAAAAAATAGAACCTAAAATCTCCTTAAATCCTCACAATTAGATATTCTCAGAAGAGTTAAAAAATCAAACACACACACACACACATATTTCTTTAATGCATTTAGTTGCTCAGTAATGTCCTTCTTGTACATCTTGCTTATTTCCTATTGGTGAACAACATTTTCTTAATATTATGGAAAAGCCAGCAAATACGTCATTCCTCTTCAGCCCAGTTGACTTTTATCGATTTTTTTAAATGGGAAAAGGAGATAAAAACCAGCGAAGGAAGTTTTGGAGGAGATGAAGCAAATGAAAAAATATATATTTCCTGAATAATAAATCATACGGATGAATTCATTTCGAATCTCCCATTGGAAAAATTCGTTCAGCTCTCCTTATTTGAATGAAACCATTTATTTTCACAGCTATTTTGGCATTAAAAATTACTTTTCGGTATCAGTATCTTCAATTTGTTTTCACTCCTTTGAATTCAGAAAGTTAGTAAATGAAGATTTACTTCTGCAGAAGCATTTGCATTTATTAGAGTCTTGAAATGATAATTTAATTCGATTAACTGAAAAATAACAGAAAAATTTGAAATTGTGAAAAATGTCTTCAAATTCCTTATTTCAACCAAGAATGTCTAATGTACAGTTCATTAGGTTTTTCAAAGGGTTTACATGACTTTATCATCACACATTTGCATACCAATCGCGGCTAATCATCTTTACCAAAAGTAAGCATGTTTATATAAAGCTTTCTCTATACGATGTTAAGCTTCTTCACAACATAATTATTGAAATAACAAACTTTTAATGAATGGTTCTAAAATGATGTTGACTTAAGGAAGCGTTTTGACAAAAAAATTTCACAAAACTCATAAAACGATATCTTCTATGTCTAAGAATCTATCTGAAAGTATTTACTTTTAGAAACAGATGTATATTATATATTCATCTCGTATTATAAATATGATTCAGCGTTTAGTCTTGCATGAGATCTTAAAATAATCTATTAGCATCATAGTGAAATTGTTAGCAATGGATGAAAATATTTAGCTTTATCTGTTTGGGTAATATTTATTAAAGCACACCAAAATAAACACATAAAAACATATATTTTTAAAGATATTAAACTCTTTCACCATTAGTTTTAAAATATATTCCTGAAATGGCACTAAATAGAAGGTGGATGACAAAATTAATAAAATATGGTATAAGTTAAATTACAAAATAAAGTTTTCAATAATAAGCTGAAATTCATATAGAAGTGATTACTTTTTCGATTTTAGAAATTACTTCATATTTTTCAGATAAAGAGTACTCTAAACTAAGGGACCATCGGCTATTTCTTCAATCATTAGCTACGGTAACATTTTCCGATTTTAAATAAGTTTAAATTATAATACAGCTTAAAAACTGTTCACTGGAATAAATGGATTCCCTTAAAAATTAGAGAAGTGCGGGTTTTATATAATCCAACTATCCTAAATTAAGTTCAATAAAAGATTTTTCACATTGAATACCATAGAAAAACAAAGGATATTATGTTTATCTTAACAAAGTTGATTGGTCTGTACAAATTTTAATATTTTCCTCTCATAAAAAAATATTTATTTGTAAAATAAATTCTCTGTAACTAAAACATTTTTAAAAACTCTCGTGGTTTTTGAAATGGCGTATAAAAAGATTTAAAATAATTTTTTTGATCTAAAACTTTAAAAAGATATTAAAAATATAAGTGTACTGAAAATAAAATTTAATAAAAATGTGGAAATAAAAACACTGATGTGTGTTTCCTTTCAATTTGATCACCAATTTTAGAGTACGTCAGGTACATAATAACCCACATAATTTCCAGTAAAAAATTTATCTCTCGCATTGAAGCAAAAAAAAATTACAATTTGAAAATGGAAAAACATTTACTGCTGTTTTTAACGAGAATTATTATTTTAGCTGAGAAATTATACTATCATATATATATATATATATATATATATATATATATATATATATATATATATATATATATATATATATATATATATAACCTGAATTTCCTTCAAAATTGATTTTCAGTAAAACAGAACATATAATTCTGAAATTATAAAAAGTTTTCGTAAATAACTTGTTAAATGATTTATAATTTTCCAGTACACAACTACGAAATCGTTTCTAGAAAATTAGTGAAATTAGTTATTTATCGCAGTATTATTGACAAGAAACTTCACATGAATAAAAAGAAAAACGTAAATAAATATTTCCGAGGAATATCAATAATTAAGATTAATTAATACATAATTGTAGATAAAATTAAGCAATGCAATTCTTAGAATCGTAAGAAAATACCAGTTTTGAATAAATTAGCCACGCAAAAAGGAGTGAATTAAATAAACTATGAGCAAAATAATCACAGAAAGAGTATAAAAGAAAAAAAATACTCAAATAAGTAAAACGTTGTAGACAAATTTTATGGTACTGTCAGAGTTTGCATGAGAGCTTTAAATTGAGGAAAGGCTGGTTTCCCTGAAGGATAAATTCAAACATCCGTAAAAAATAAAATAAAATTTGGAAATACTTATCTATTAATGAATTTTTCTTTAAACCTCGATAATGGTTTGGAACACGCAAAGGATAAGGTTATCTTCGGGATTGCATAATGCACAGTTATAATGGATGAAATATACTTTCACTTGCTTGCTAGTATTCAGCAAATTAAACAGATAATTTATTTATAAAAAAATTGCTCACGAATTCACTGAAATTATTAATGTAATGTTGTAAGAATCTTTTTTAATTCATATAATATTTCTGAACTTATCTATATATTTTGCCACTGTTGGCCTGCAAAACGTTTATAAAGTAAATAATTAACTAAGTTTCAATTCTAAAGATTTAGATTATTTTTATTTTCTCGAAAAAACTACTTTTTGAATATGATACAAAGAGGAAAAATCATAGTTACATGCATGTTATTTCTAAACCTCAACATTTCTGTATTTTTTATATAGTTTACTGTAACGAGACAAAATATAATAATAATAATAACAATAATGTATATATATAGTATATATATATATATATATATATATATATATATATATATATATATATAGTGTGTGTGTGTGTGTGTGTGTGTGTGTGTGTGTGTGTGTGTGTGTGTGTGTGTGTGTGTGTGTGTGTGTGTGTGTGTGTGTGTGTGTGTGTGTGTGTGTGTGTGTGTGTGTGTGTGTGTGTGTTGGCACAATGAACATTACCAAATATGATCAAGGATTTTCAAACTGACCAAAGTTATCATCTCACGTCACTATTCTCGACGAATGAATGACCAGTATGCTGTACCCTTCTGAAGGGGTTATGTTTTCTAGGGTGTTTTTGGTTGATTTATACCTACTAACCAAACGTACTACATATGTTATGGTTGGTATATATATGTATATATGTATATATATATATATATATATAGTAGCATATATATATATATATATATATATATATATATATATATATATATATATATATATATATATATATATATATATGCTACTCCATGAAGATGACAGACTACATAAGCTAAATTAACACGTTAGGAAAAAGATGCCTTGGTATGCTTAATATGAGTTTTTCAAAGCATTCATGTAAAAATGTAGTAGCAGCGACACCTATAATTTGCTTAAATGAAGAAATTGCTTCTTATATATATAAATTACATTTGTAATCCCGTCTTTGGCGTTATTGAAGAGAAAGCATATTACAAGAGGGAATTTCATACATGCCCATCATCTGCCGAGATGGTATCGGTTACTAATTAATATACCTTTGTCATCTCTAGTTCAAAGTGACAGCACTTATAATGACTGTTATATTTGTTTTGTTTTTTAAGGAACAAAGTTCTCAATCCTTTATTCGAGCCCTGCGAAAAGCATTTTTCCTGTAGAAAAACAAACACCCGTATGATACAAACAATCCTTGAGGCAGACGACTGTGATGACTGTGATGGCCACAATGTTCTACAGATCTCTCATTTCCATGGAAAATTGTTAACGGTCGCTGAGCTACGATCATTATCTTATATCAGTCGATGTACTTTGACATCATATTGTAGTTATATGAACGACTGCATCAATTTATGATATTCAATCTCTGATTTAATGCTTCAACATATAAGCGAAATTATTAAAGCTAGAAAGAGCTGTTTGGGGTGCCTATTTCCAAGAATCTATGATTAAATTCTTATCAATATTAGATAAAAAAAATAAAATTTTGTATTCATTATAATTCTCACAGTATTTGAATTTAGCGATTTCATTTTTAAGCAATTCACTGCAAAATAAATTTAACGAAATTTTTACAACGCATTAGATAAATTATCTATATGAATTAATCAAAGGCATTCATCCAGATGAATTTACTCCAAAATGTGGACTGCAAATTTACATGTAATATCTATTATATTAATAAATTATTTAGTGCTTAATTAATTTAATTTGTGTATTCATTATCGTACAACGTCCAGAAAAATAAAAATAACATCTTAATTAGATGTGTTCTGTTATCGCTGCTGTCCTATTTTTGTTTAATAACATTGGTTGCATTAGCAGGAACCCTTATCTCTGCTAGAAAAATGATTATAAAATAAAGGTCAGATGCAGCAGGAAGGGAAATATAAGTCCTTATTGCTGTTATTTCCTCTGGTTCTTTTTTTATCTTGCCAGACGATGCTCACAAACAGCAACGAAATATAAAGATATTTCCCAGGAAAAAATATATCTACTTATAAAGTTAAAATAAGCCGATTACTTCAATTAAACAAGAGGTATTTATTTAGTTAAAAAAATTTGTCATATAAATGAGTTTTAGTGGAGAATATTTTTTCGTATATCGAAGAAAAATTTTCCACAAAGATTGTTCCCCACACCCCACGATTTCATAGAAACTTTTGTCTAACAGTTAAGAGTGCACATTTACAAAACAAACTAATTTTTTAAAAAAATTATTGTAGTAGCTAATATTGAGGAAGCATTTTGAAAACAAATGACAGAAAACAACGAAATTTCGTAACATGTTCAAAGTATAAAATTTACATTTAATTTTATATCAATTATCTAAGCAATTACATCGAATCGTTTACCTACTCTTTTTTTTAAATAGTATTGAAAAATATTGTAACTTTTTCTTATTCAGTTGAAAAAAATGTGATTGCTTTAATTTCAAGTAAATATGCAATTTGACATGTAGCATTGATATGCAACTTTTAAGTTATAGGAATCAATGAAACAAACCAGAGCGTAAGGAAAGAAATACACTATATAATTTAAAAGACATTTATTGCGCAAAATAACCCCGAGTTATTTAATGGCTTAAACACTATTTTTTAAATTTCAGATTTAATGAAAATATGTACTATTATCAATTAAGCTTGAGTTTTAAAAATTTTAGTGAAGTAATATCTATGTAATCTTTACCAAAATACTTCAGGATTAAACAGTGGTTGTTTTCAGCAATTTTTCTATTTTATAACAATTTATATATATATATATATATATATATATATATAGTATGATATATATATATATATATATATATATATATATATATATATATATATATATATATATGCATAATGACACGTATTTTTTTATCTTTTAGGTTCTATTCATGATTTATCATTCCCTTTATGAGCAATTTAATCTCTAGAAATATTTCTAATGATTTATCTTTTTTGTATATCACTTAATATTTTTGATTTTTATATGATTTAAGTTTTGGTTTTGTCCATTTACAACAATGATGAAATTACTATGTGCTGTTAAAATAATTAAAGTCCAAATCTCTCTGAAATTAATATATCCAGCTATACAGCTTTTAAGTAATACGCATAACTTTCAAAAATTCCAAAATAATTCACATTATGATGAAAGTATTCAGGAAATTATTTGTTCATGAGTTATCTCATTTCAGTTGAGATAGCTGAAACAAATTGCATTAAAGTAAGGCAAAAAATAATTAATTCTTATCATTCATTGTAAAGAAATAAAATAGCTTAAGAAATCAAATAAAACACAAATTAATATTTTTAACATTTTAAAATATTAACAGCTACCAAATAAATTAATATTTCATTCACTGTTACGAGAAATACAGTTTTTTTCCCCTCTTTCTTGTTTCCGAATAAAAGATGTTAATTTTCTCCCCAATAACATACTCTTCTGAATCGCCATAATTTTATGCATCTCGTGGTAGAGTTTCGTGCCTCCATTTATTCGAGTGATGAAAGTCATTTCATAAAAATAAAACAAAAGAATATCAGAACAGATGTAAGAATTAAAATGACTGCACCGCAAAGCAGTCATAAAAATAATAACCGTAGACCCGCATCGCCGAAGTTATTGTTCTTGAAAAAAATAGCGTCATTTGAGCAATAAAAAGACCCGTATGTAGGGGTACCTTATTTACTATGAGACGTAAACTGTCTTATTTTTCTATAATACCTTGTAGCGAAATATCTCAAGTTTTGTCTTATTTTGGAATAGGATATCGTCAGAGAATTTCATGAGTTTATGTATGAACCTATATTATAAGAAATGCATTTAATTAAATAACATTTTATAAGAATTTGAAAATGTAAATATTATTAAAACAATTTATGCGAATTTTCAATAAAATGTTAATATCAATCTGAAATAAGTTTAAAAATATATAAATTACAAAAAGTATTAACTAACTCACTAAATGTTAATATTTTTAAAATATCATACAAATAATTAACTAACAATATTGTTTTCAGCTTTTTAGTAGTTTTGAATTTTAAAATGGAGCTGCATGTGCTCAGAGTTAACTAAATTATCTTCTTAAAATGCGAATTAAAATCAAAGTATGTATCAAAAATGAACGTAAAACGTATTGTTTTATCTTTATTATTATATTTAAATCTTATTCATAATAGGAATATATAATTTTTAAATGAGTTGTAAATTTCAATTTATTTGAAAAAATTTTTAATGCAATGCTTATCTCACTAATATATATTTTCAGCGTGTATGGAAGTTAGTATCCTGAATTTACTTTCTCATGTTATTTTGAAGAATATTACTATTTTATAAAGATAAACGCAAAACGGGATTTCCCATCCACAAACAACGAATGTTTTAGCTTTTAAAAATTTAAGCATTTTGCATTAGCTTTTATTTTTTAGATTGTATATTTGAAAAATAGAGTTAAATGTTTCTCAAGTAAAATTTTATAAAAATTATCATCGCTAACGAACGTATGTTTAATTTTAGAACCTGACTCAGCAGATTAAACCCTTTGAAATTGTTTTTCATTTAAAATGCAGAATTTATGTGATTCTAATTTGCTTTATTCAGTATTTAATATTTCATTTCTTCATATATTTTAACCAAGTAAAAATATATTTGATCAATTGGTTTTTGCCAATCAGTCAACAACATATTTTGTTCATAAAGACAAATTTAACCGAGACCTACAATTTAATGGATACCTCAGCCGATTGTAAGTACAAAATTCAAACATACGACCCACGGAACTAAAGGCCAGAATATTAACTATCAAACTTCTAACTCAACTACTATTTGAGGTAATGAATAACTTTAGAAAATAGTTTTATTACAAAAATAAGTGTACATACGTTAATTCTGCCACACAAAATATTTTTATCAGCAAAAACTGTGAAAACTATATAACTTTGAATGAAAAATCATAACTCTTAATTTATCACTGGTAAAATATTTTTACTCTTTCTTTAAGAAACACAGAATTCATAACATTTTCTTAGTATTCAAATATAAAAGCAATTTGGTTAATCAATATTATTACATAATGGACATCATTAAAAATAATTACAATAAATTATAATTTCTATGTCAACTAGCTTTTATTATTAAAAAATTATTGCGCTATTTTCCTTCGTGGTAATTAAATTTTTAGATATTTAACTAAAACGATACCCGTGATCACTTAAAATTAATTTTAAGAAATATTTTTTTCTTAGATTTTATATAATATGACAGTAAAAATAAATCTTACATCATTTGAGCTTAAGCGATGGCTCTAGCATGTTATCAACTATTTTATTTATTTATTTATTTTGAGTAATGCCAAGCAAAATACTGCACATGTACTAATCATTACATTTCAACTTTTCTCCATGGATGAATTCCACCATCTAAATGCTCCGATATCACAAAAAGTAAATGCATTTTCTAGATACTGTGAAAAATCAAAGTACACGTTCGCTGTAAAAGCTTAATTTGAAATAAAACTAAGAAATACGTTACTTCAAATTAAATTTTCCACAAAAATTCCAGTGATCGAAATCAAAACAAATATAATACATTATGGAATGTCATGGAACAAAATGTGACCCAAGCAAAGAGCTGTCACACATTCGCTAGTTTATTGTCCTACGATAACGTGTGCTTATACGCGTTTCGATAATTCTATTGTTCTAAAAGAAAATCTTTAGTAAACTGACCCCAACAGATAAATTTCATGGTGAGGATAAAATAATAATTTGAAAAATTTCAAAGAATAGACCATAACCAAGTGCTGAAAATTGCAGTTTCTAAAATCAAAAGGTATACCCCGGAATTACTATAACGTCAAATTTAAAAAGTGTCAAAAATAAGTATGAATATGTATTCTTGGAAGAGAATGTAAAAAAAAAGGCAAAACTTCGAAACAATGAAAAAATAAGATTTAATGTAACTGCCATTTTTTGTATTGCTTTCGTATTGAAAAAATATTCAATTTGGTTTTTTATTCTAAAATAAATATAATCCATAAATCTTTCAGTCATGTCAATTCATATGAAAAATTTAAATGAATGCACCATTTCTTATTTGAAACATGTAAGTGAAATCTTCATACAAAAATTTTTGAGATAGATTATTCTTAAATATTTTAATTATCTCGGCATTTCTGTTCTTTATAATTTCTCCTTGAAATTTACACAATTATTTTACAGCTTCAAATATTAATATTTAGCTGACCTATGGCTGAGTGGTTAGCGCTCCTGACTCCTGAGCTGTGGGTCCTGGGTTCGAATCCCGGTTCGGGTATGGGTGTTAATTTCTTTCTCTGTTCTATCTGTGTTTCTCTGTCCTTTCTTCTGTGATGATGTATGAATGTGGCTCACCCTATAAACAGGTTTGTGGTGGTATGACGTGGGTAACGCTACTCGCCTCCATGACTTGGTGCCGAGCTGGCAGCCGAATGGTTAGCGCTCTTGCCTTCGGTTCAACAGTTTGTGGGTTTGAATCCCACCTTGGGCATGAATATTTGTAGTGGTTCGGAATCCACTTTAAACCGTAGGTCCCGGTCTAATTAGCCTTCGTGTGCAAAAAATGGCCGTTGAGCGACAAACAAAACAAAACCAAACAGTGACTTGGTTCACAGGTGCCCTCTGGGTAACGACAAATGAGTAGCAGTTTCTGGCCTTGTTGTGGCATTGGGTTCAACCCTCAAGTGCCCACCGTTGGAAAAAAATTATATTTTAAATTTATTTATGTATATATTATATTTATTTATACATAGTTATATCAATTTTATAGTAAACTAAGTTAAATCCGTCTTGTAGTTCCTATTATAAAGGAAAGTAGAGTTGATTTTATTTATACCATTTTAATCTAACTTACCTAAAGATAAAAAAAATGAACTTAACTCTAAGAAATTTATTGTCGAATGCTGATTTTTGAAATATGATATGAAACAGTTAAACAAACAAATGATAAATTTTTTAATTTCTCAACCCAACAAATAAAATGACACACAGAAATATGTTAGATATTACCTCAATTTAAATAGGTTATATTCACATAAGGGTATTCTGTTTCTCTAATCAAAATAAAAAGTAGACTTCACAAAACTAATTTTCAAGCATTGATCAAATCTATTAATTTAAATTCATTTAAAAAATATTAGGTTTATCAGGTTAAGGAACTGCTTATATTATAATGTGATAACGAATATTAAATTATAATATAAAGTAACATTTTACGCATTTAAAACATATTTCACAACAAACCTTAAAGTATTTTAAGAATGTGTGTGTGCTTTCTTTAAATATTATTAATATTTTAAAACATCAATATCATCATCAATTCCCATCAACATCATTTATTTGATTAAACGTTACTTGTAAAATGTAATATTTTTGGTATGAATATAGCTATCCTAAATGATAATAAGGCTTTCAATTTTAAAATTTTCAAAACACAAATCTAACTTTTCTTAATTTTTTTAATATGTCATACAATAAAATAACTATGAATTTATTTTTTTACTTTTAAAATTAAAAATATGAAAATTATTATTATAAAACTGTAAAATTTAATTCAATGGATTTTGTTAATTAATTTAACTAATTTAAATGCCTCAATCTTTGCTATATTATTACGAATAATTCATGTGAAAAATTAATGTGTTAAAAATGTTTTCTTTTATTTTAATTGTTTACATTATAAGTCACCACACAACAGAGATTTATGATATGTTCACATGAAAATTAAATTTATTTGTTGTATTCTATTCCTAACGGGATAATTTTATACAAAATTTTATAGAAATTTGAATGGAAAAAAGTTTATTTGCATTATTTGGTACAATTATTCCAGTCTATTGTGTTATTTGCTATTCCCAAAAGCATTCATAATGCATGTTTAAATTCAAAGAAAGGAGCGAAGAGTACAAATGCGTGGATTCTTATTTGAAACAATGTCTAAAACATAAGGAATAAATTTTTTGACGAGTAGAAAAATAAATATGATTAAATTTGCTTTCTTCTCCCACTCACACAAAAGTAAATATAGTAAATTTCTTGTGTCTGGATAAAATAAAATTTATGAAAAATTGTTAGCCGCTAAAAATTGTTAGTTATTTATTGAAAATGAAAAAAATTAAGAAAAATTATATCTTGGTTATAATATGAGAAAACAGTTATTAAAAATAGATAAATGAATTTTTCGGAATGAAATTCTATTCTTTTGTTTATAGTTTTAAATGATTTTCAGGACTAAAACTACATTAAATTTAAGTAATTTGCTTAAAAATTTAATAAAATAATTGTGTATATATTCATTTCAAATTTCTTAATGCGGATAAATGATATGCAAATTGTATTTTTAGTGCGGAATGCATACGTCATCATAATAAAAGAATTGTATAGTTTCATCAAATGACACTTGTAGCCTATGGTTTTCCTTCACTTGATGTAAAAAATGCCAAGATACATCACATATAAGATTTCAAAAGTTTTAACAAAATATTGTCGTTTCCTACTCAAACATATAGCTCAAAATATATTCTAAATAAAATTTAAAATTCGTCCTACTATTTCCTAATAATTAAATTAAAATTTCGTCCTACTAATTTAAACTAATCATAAAAAGTAGGTTTTTTCATTTTGCTTTTCCTTCTATTCTTGTTAAATTGTTCAATTTTAGAAGCAATATCGCTACATGTTTGAAAGTTTGAAAACTAATTATTTAGAGCTACAGGTGAATTTCATGATTTTGAAAACATTTTAGAAACGGAAAAAAATTATAATTAAAAAATACTTCTTTATTTTTGGTAAAAATCATGAATTGTTTTTCTTCTCCATCGACACTAAGAAATTCAATGGCGAACTTCGCCTTGTTTGCTGCCGATCGAAGAATGCGATTTGAAGGTAGGCAGAAAATTCGCCGACAAGTCAGATTTACTAAGCCGTCTCAATACGATATGACGTAGATGAAACGTTATCTGACATCATGGATATTTTAAACCGATGAGACTTGTAATAAAGCGGCGCAATCATGATTTCAACTCGAACGAAAGAAAAACCATTTTATGGTTAATATGAAATAGTTTTTTACTCGGTGTGGTAAATTTGCCACACTGAGTAAAGAATGTTTTAAAGTTTTGTTTTATGAAGAATATAGAAATTGTGATTAAGAGGCTTTAAATTTATTCAATCCCATAACCTTTTCTATATCTAATTAGGAATAATTAGCATTATATTTGGTATTAAAAATTTCAATTTTAATTTACTATTATGCTGTTAATATTTTGTAGTTATTACCACCCATTCAGATTAATGTCAAAATTGAAAGAGTGGATCCTCTGATGATGCCATCTATCGGAGGAGTTTAGAGCAAAGTCGTACTTTCACCTTCGTGGTGCTCTGGTTAAACGAAAGGCGCACCCTACTGACTTAAATTCGTATTGCGAGCTTGACCTGTCCAAGTGCCATAAGTAACAACAACACATTTTGTAGTTTAAAATGAAGATTTGTATGTTAATAAAATATCATTATGCTTGTTTATTTTAAGTTTTATTTTATTTAAGTACTAATTTTCATCGTTTTCCTTATTTAAACAGCATACAACTAACTTATTCTATAAGAACACCTAATTAATGCAAGCCTTTTAAGACGCAAAACTATTTAATATTGAAAATAGTTTAATGAGGAAATACTTAAAGAAATTAAACTGCTTTTAAAAATAAAAGTATAAGAAATAACTCAATTATTTATTAATTTTAAATTCAAAATTTAGTGGTTTTATTTGTGGTTCTAAAACAATTAGGAATTTTAAAAATACCATGCAGAGCACATATTACTTGTCCTTTAGAGCTTGTTAATGTTTAATTATTTGACATAAGAAAATGCATCATATGGAGGTCTTATTGGAGAAACACTATGTTTTAAAGCATAGTAATTTATTGGAGTTCTGTTTCTTAAATGAGCTAGTAAATAGAAAGGATAAGGAAATGTTTTGTCGATGCCTTATTTCTTTCTTTAATGTTACTATTTTTCTTTCAGATGTCGTTTAAGTGTACACGCAGACCTTTCCCACAAAGGAAATAAGTATATCCTGGCTCTAGATTATTGATCAAGTATATCAATTGAATATACGATTTTGGGGGTTAGTAAACAATCAATTCATACAAAAATAATGTTTTACTTGATTCATATCTAAATCAGTACATTTATTGCTAAGTGCATTAGTAATGGCAATTTTGTGTGATTGTAAAGATTTCTTGTTTTTTCTAAAATTCTGAGCTCATTTTTGTTATTTTTATTGACATGCAGAATGAAATACAATATCTACTTGATTAAATAAAATAACTACTAAAACATGAAAATTTGAATGCAAATAGCAAAATTGTTACATTCTGAAAAACCCATGTGATTGTATATAATATATTTGAGCTTAAAAATTCGAGTCAAGTAGATGCGTGACTTGACTGCCGGAAAGCGTTAAAACGCTTACTCTGACCAATGTGTTCAGCAAGCAATGACTTTCATTTGCACCACTGTACATACATAATGTGCTCATAAAAGCACTTTTAAATAAATACGATATAGGCCGTGGTAGCCTAGTGGTTAGAACATCGACTTTTTCTTTGAAAGAGCTAAGTTCTATTCCCAATGCCGCCAAAGACTCACCGAGTATATGCGATATATGTACTCGTTAAATCTGTGGTATTGAAAGTCCTGTGGTCGGTTGTTGAGCAGCTACTATGGGTGTAATAGTCTAGAGATAATTTCCTCTCACTCTAGATCAAAGTCAAAATTGCGGGAGTGGATCTTCTCGTGGTACCATCTATAAGAGGAGTCTCAGAGCAAAGCCGTACTTTTACCTTCGTGGTGCTCTTTCTAAACGAAAGACGCACCCTTCTGACTTAATTTTGCATAGCGGTCGGCTAGTGATCTTGGTTTGACCAAGTGTCATAAATAAACGCTTGTAAATACCTAAACGTCTAAAAATGTTGCTTTTTTATTTAAATGATTAAAAATGTTTTTCTTAAAAAAAATCTTTTTCCCTTATTTTCAGGGTACAATAATTAATCAAAATAAACCTTTTTTTTCAAAAAATTCCGATTATCCGAATATTTTATTATCCGAATGGAGTTTAATTCCAAATTAATCAGATAATTAGAATTCTACTGCAGTTCATATAAAAGTGTTTTTTAGGAAGTCCAGGTTTCTAGTATATTTTTTCATTCTATAGGTGTCATTTCAACCGTTTAAATGGGTAACTTTTGCCCACATGTATGATTGTATGTAAGCCTTATTAGACATTCCAGTCGAAGATATTACGCAGCTTGTGCTGTTGTTTACTTTCATTATCTAGTATACATGTATGCTTCTTTCACCATAGAAAGCAAGGATTTCATATTTGATTTTAAACTATTATTTCGAAATTCTGTGGAATTCAAGGAATATTTTACATATTTTTTTTTGAAATTTCTAATGACTGGTTGCTATTAAGATATTCCACCTACTACAACACTACAAGGGGCGGAAGTAATGGCAACCGATATAATGGAGACCCAGTGTGATGGCAATTCGTAATTTAGAAGCAGGGTCCAAGAAGAAGATCCCTAGACTTGGCCTGCCACCACCATAGTTACTTTACATGGAAGACATTACAATCACAACATATTTTTTGTATCCCGGCACCATTAGTGAACACAAGGGATCTTTGGTAGGATTGAAATTCGAACTCATTACATTCCAACGAAGATAACGAATGCTCTAACCAAGCAGACCTCCTCGACAGCATAATCTTTATTCTAGATTTAGTATTATATATATATATATATATATATATATATATATATATATATATATATATATATATATATATATAATATATATATATATATATATATATATATATATATATATATATATATATATATATATATATATATATATATTAATTCGTGAAAATCAATTCATTCCGAATATTAATTGTATAAAGGATCATACTAGATCTAAGATTCACACTCTTATTATTGGTGCGACATTTGAGTTCTATTTTATAATGTACAGCTCAATGAAGTCATTGATAAAAAAAATAAAAGCGCCACGCAGATAAATTCTTCTGAATTAAATCAGATACTTTCAAGTAAAAATTCAGGATTATTTTGAATGCTAGGAACTCTTCCCATGAAAATTCATCTAACGTCAGAATGTATAGTAAAACAAATATCGTACTTTATATATTGTTATGTCGTTTTCATCTTGGATGTGCCTATGCAATTAGCGTGATGGATAAATGCAAACCATAAGTCTGCAAGCATTTTTGCAGCATCCCACTAAGTGAAACCTGGTTTCGAACAGTCTGCATGAATGCTCTCTATCTTCAGCTACTGGTCATGTTCTAAAGCTATTGTTATTAAAAAGTTTTGCTCAAATTGTTTTGTTTTTTCCAATTTTGAATATTATTGAATATTATCAACATATGAAATTTAAAAGTAATTTCCCAAATAAATTTCAGATTTTAATTTTGTAAACATCAAATATTGATCTTAAATATATATAATCAAAACAACTTCAAGCATAAAGCTAATATAATTTATCAATTTTTTTAAATCATGAGTAAGAGTTTTGCTTAATTATTTAGTTATATGTGGAAAGGTATATATATATATATATATATATATATATATATATATATATATATATATATATATATATATATATATATATATATATATATATATATATATATATATATATATATACTATAATAAATACAGCAAAAATGCATTTACTCTTAATGATGTTCAGGTGAGCTTATGCTTGTGCATGAATGTATAATAATAAATTGATTTTCATTAATATTACCAGCAGGAATTTAATAATAGAGAATTCATGCACATATATTAGGAATTATAGTTTACTATTTAAAATAATTGAATCAGAATTAACTAATCATGTTAAAATTATATTTTGCTGTCGCTTCTTTGAACACAGAATGACATAAAATTTTAAGATTGACTACTTATTGAACTCTAAACACCTTATTAAAAAATTTTAATCTTTTGCACTCGGGAAATCAACACTATTTTTCACTTTCTCCGGACGCCATCTTTGATAACAAAAACCTTCGCAGTCCATGGATGACGCTAACTGACTCTGACGAAATTCCACTATAAATTTGACGTCATAATGGTTTTTACTCTACCAAATTAATAGAAATGAATACAATAGTATCATTTCTCTATAGAACTAGATAATGATAATCGATGGCATATTCCACATAATACTACATTAATGTATTTAAATTATAAATATTTTTACAAAATTTGTAAATCATAGAATATAAATAATAAATATATGAATTAATCATAAGCATTTGAAAGCAAAGTTAAAATTTTAAGATAGACACCAAAAAATGTAATAAATTTTAAATTTAAAAAAAATATTTTTCATTGATATCACAGGAAACGCTAAAACAATTGAATCGTTAGGAATATCACGGAAATAGATACCAGTATTTATAAAAAATTCGTATGAAGCAAGCCTTATTTGAATCTTGAAAAAATGATAAGTTGTACTAAAACCCTACATTAATATAAATAAAATATCATTGATATGAATCGTAAAGTCTGTCAAATCGCTCCGTTACAATCCATTACTTCTCTCTTTAATTACTTATATATAATAAGTAATCATAAAAAAAGATATTAAAAGCCAGCAAAATGAGTAGAACGGGTTACTTATAAGAACCGAATGTAGGGAAGGGTGTTTGAAAACCAGTTCACCCATTTGCCGCTTTCACTTTTGTTATACTGACCTCATGGAAGAACCGAACTCGTTTTTTATTGCAAAATAATTCTCAGTCTTCATAAATTATTCAGATATTGGCCTGAATTCGATATAAAACAAAAGTATGATTTTATTTAACTCTGAAATTGCTTGTAAAACTATTTGCTTTTATTTCATAAAAAAATTTTCTTTTCGATTATGTAATTGCTATTTTTTAAATTCTCAAATAAGCAATATAGTTGTTGAGAATATTACGCTTGCTGGAAATTTTTTCGAGGCTATTTATTTTTTAATAATTCCCTTTTTTATTGTACAATGAATTTCTCAGTAAAATTATTTGTCATATATCACTGTACTTGTACTTTCAATAGCATTGTACAATTATTTATTTAAATTATAAATATTCAAACAATTTTTAATAACCTAATTAAATTTAAATATAATCAATATTTTAATTGATGCTGTTCCATTTTATTACATGCATCTTCGGCTTCCAATTTCTGCCGATAAAATTAACAGGACATGAAAATAATCTCGTAAATATTGGTCATGATCAATTGACGAAGCTATCATCTGAGCTGGCCTTGTTCCTGTTATAATGTCTCACTATTGCAGAAGTATTTAACTCAATGAAATTTTGACATGAATGACTCATCGAATGTTGATATTCAGCGAGATCAAGTGTCGAATTTGTTATCTTTAAAACAAAATTCATACGAAGATACTAAAATCTCTCTCTTCAGTCAACGGGTAATCAGTCAATAAAAAAAGAAAAATTCGTCAAAATAAACATTCATAATGGCGAACAAATAAGTTACTAACCAAGTGAACACATATATATACAATGTGCAGAAATTTTTATATACTAACGGCTGGCATTTTGGTAACTAAACCTTCGCCACAACAAAGCCAGAAACTGCTACCCATTTGTGTTTCCCAGCTGGCACCTGTGAGCCAAGTCACGGAGACGAGTAGCATTACCTACGCCATACCACCACAAACCCGTTTAATAGGGTAGGCCACATTCATACATAATCACAAAAGAAAAAGCAGAGAAACACAGAGAGAAAGAAGCATCCAATCCCGAACTGGAATTCGAACCCAGGACCCACAGCTGAGGAATCAGGAACGCTAACCACTCAGCCATCGGTCGGCTATGCCGTAAATATCAAGTTTCTTCTAAGTAAAACTTTCAATAGATTTATATATTATTCGGGAATTTATTGTCTAGTATAGATAATAATCTATAATGAAATCATTTGGTCAAAAATTATCAAATATTTTTTTAAAGGATCCTTTAGCATATTCTAAAAGCTTTTTTATGTATTCAGTAATTTGTCAAAAATTTATAAAACCTGTTTTTTACATTATGTGAATCCATGTACCAATGAAACTTTTGATTAGTGATGATCTTGAAGCTATAAGCCAAAATATTTATTTTTGAATAGTGTACAAAAAGAAAACCAATCGTTAATTTATCGCCACTCCCTACCTCTCCAAAGAAACAATCACATGTGACACATTTTTCTAAAGAAAAAACCATACGATCATACAATCAATCAGCAAGAACAAGTTACATCATTATTCATAATATAAGACTGATGACAAATTCATCGATTTCCTCTCAAAAAATGTTTTAAAAAATGCGTTGATGATAGTTTTTAAAACGCAAAAAATTCTGATCCATCATATTGAACCATAAGCCTAAATAAGTCTTTATAAAAATACAGACATCCTGAATAATATTCAGAAAAGTAATAATTGATTTGTCTGCCTCTAATCAATCGTAACCATTGGTGAAAATCCTTGTCAAGATTTATTGCATCAAATATGATTTTCCTTTAGTGCTTAGAAATATAATTTGATAATAAATTACTTTTTATTTAATGGAATTTCAGTCTACAAAAGTAATAAAAAGATCACATGATCGTTTTATTTATTTTTGCAAATTTTATTAAAACGTAAAATTTACTTCTCCAACGTAGAATGATTTAAATGTGTATCATAAATTTCAAATCATTATATATATATATATATATATATATATATATATATATATATATATATATATATATATATATATATATATATATATATATATATATATATATATATATATATATTATTCAAAAATAAATTAAAAGAGACATCAAGTGAGTTTTTTGTTGCAGGATTTACAAACTATAACTGTTATCTAAAGTAACTGCTTCCAGTTTTTTAAGGATTTAGTTCACTATTTGGGTTAAATTGCCACCAATATTTGAAAGTTAATACTCTAAAGATTCCAGAAAAATTAGTTTGCACTATCATGCACTGCAACATCAACAGATTATAAATTGGATTGCTTAAAGAAATATCAATTGTTTTTTAACTCATTAAATAAATTTTAAAAAAATATTTGTAAAAACTAAATTCACTCTTTTTTTCTTTTCTTTCAGTAGTTATAATAAAAATCTCAAATATATCATATATTTTATATTTAAAATGAAAAGTTTCAATGGAGGAGATATTAAAAGATTTATTTTTAATTAATATGTATATTAACATTAAAAAAACTAAAAAGTATGAGAAATTATATTAAGTAAACAGTAGTTTCATTAACTTTATTTGTATTTCCGAATTTTTTATTTGAATAAATATTTAAACTTAAAATAGAGTTATGATTAATATTTAAGCTATTCAGCAATTTCACTAATTCAAACATGAATATTTAACCTTAATTATAAAAGATTGAGATTTCATTTTTCCATTTTGAATTCAAGTCCCTTGTCGACCAATTAAAAGATATTAAATAATACTCAAATATCAATGTACGACATGTGTTAAGAAAAGCTTTTTTTCTTTATATCTCTTCCCCATTTGTTTGAGATTAATTTTTAGATTTTTGATGATGCGTCCTCTGTCTTTGAATAGGCAGTTTTTTCCAAAAATAATTACAATTGGTTTGATTTGTTAAAGGCTATCTACTTTTCGGAGTCAAAGCTTTTTCATTAACTTCCATTTTAACAGCAGACTTAAATTGGATTTGTTAGAGCAAGGACCATAATAATTCAATGTGCTAATAATTAATTTAAATACCAAACACATCTTGTAATTTTAAATCATTCGGAAACCTTGAATATCATATTTGATTTCTGGTACACGTCACATACTTACAGAAAAGCACAAGCTTCTACAAATATTTTGTGATCATAGGTTTCTTACAAAGGCAATGAATGGTATGATGTATTTGCATTCTTGGTCTGTTTTCTAAAGAAATGCATAGGTTTCTGGTCTTTTGCAAAAAATTCCTAGTGTTAATTTAATACGTTTTTTTTTTTTTTTTTTTTAAATTTTTTTTTTTTTTTTTTTTTTAAGATTTTCAACTTAAATTTTTTTTCAGATTTCACTTTTAACTGCTGCATTTTCTTCTTTGAATAAGAGTATTCAAATATTGAAATGGAAACTTTAATCTAATTTTTTCTTTCAATTTTATTACCATGTCTACAAAAAATTCAATAAAATGTGCAATGATTTAAAAAGTTGCAAGATAATTTCAGTGCAATCTTACATTTTTTTTACAAAATTCACTAACAGATCTTTAATTAGAATCGTGAATTGGTCTAGAGAGCTGAAGCTACGGATCAACTCCAAAAAACTAACTACACCATTTTCCCAAAAGATATAAGACATAGGAAGCCCTTTAATCCAGTTATAGTCATGGATGGCATGTCTCTTAACAAGTTGGACAAGCCAAAATATTTGGGTGTGACCCTGTATGAAGAACTTCGGTTCACGAAACATATCGAAAACATTTCACACAAGGCATGTAAGAAATAAAACATCCTCAACAAGTTTCTGTGGTACTGACTGGGGAGCTAACCCTCAAACTCTCAGAGCTACCTACGCATCATTAATAAAACCCAATCTGGAATATGCATCACCAATTTGGGCATATGCCTCTGTATCTACATGTCCTGCGATCGATACTGAAGATATCATCGACATTGAAGTTCGGTAAAAAAAATCCTAGAAAGTCTCCAATTAGATTACAGATTTACTTTGCTTCTGGAACCTATTCTATCATCCTGCCTTCCCTCAAATTCTGTTATCAACTTGAATCTACAAGATCATTGATTGAAAAAGAAGTCGGCGGTCATTGTTAAAGCTAAAAGAATTTCAACTACGGAAACAAGGTCATGACCTTGGGACATGACCTTGTGTGGATGTAAACTGATGGATCTTCAGATGAAACGGTTCTAAGCGGTGGAGCAGGCATATGTCTCACTCTGACTAATGAAAAGAAAATGCAAAAAAATATTGGAACAGGATACATTGCTTCTAATTTTATTTCCGAACTAAAGGCAATCCTAGAGATACTGATAAAGAATAAAACTGATAACGCTAGTGGGCTCGTCATTTTCTGCGACTCTAGGGTTGCCCTAGAGGTGATAGGAAATGGAGACTCCAGATTTGCACAATATATATGTTATTATTTAGTGGAAATTTTCCATCAAGGAAAAAGCTGTACTTTCCAGTGGGTACCTGAACATGTTGGCATTGAGGAGAATAAGGAAGCAGATAGGCTTGCTTAACTCGGAAACTCTTAGCTCCGTAACTTTAAGAGACGTTAATACAATAGCTAGATACAAACTAAAAGAAAAACACATCAAAATGAAACATCAATTATGTGTTATCATTGTAGAAAGGATTATTACCAGCTCTATTTTCAGACTTAGAACCCAACACTTCAGTGGAATGACTATAAATACAGATGGAACCAGATCTTACAAAGAATGTAGGAACTGCCCTGAGGAAGAACATATTTTTAACACCCGGGAACATATTTTTAATTGCCCAGCCATCATAAGAAGTTTACAGACTATTGACGAATTTCCCTTTCAGGGAAATGTCTATAATGATAAAACTGTACACATTGCTCAGGCCGGAATTTCAGCCCATGGAATGATTTGACTTGACTTCAAATGGATTAGACCGAAACTAAACCGAAAGATAAAAGCAAGAGTTACAACAATATATTAAAGTATCTTTAATAAATATTAATTTCTTTAATAAACATAATAAACATAAACATCTTTAATAAACATAAATTTCGCTTATTGCTTATAATGAAGAACAACATAAACAAGAATTTTCATTTCTATCTCGGAAAATAAATAAAAATGTGTTAGGAAATTTGCTTCTTAAAGAAAATTTATTTTATTCTGCTCTAAATAATGTAAAAGCAAGAGTTAAAATAATGTAAATAATATAACAATACAAAATAATATGATACACAAAGTAATCTTATATATATATATATATATATATATATATATATATATATATATATATATATATATATATATATATATATATATATATATATATGCAAAATCTTATGTTTAAAATTAGAAAAAGTAGAAACAAAATGCTTTACTGCTAACTCTTTTGTGGTAAGAATATATTTTTTTTAAAAATGGAAACATAATAAGGAATAATAAGTATTGAGCTAAAAATTAATGTTAAGAAAAGCTACACTAATTTATATAATCAGTCTCCATTTTTCTATGTTCATTTCTAGTAGAAACTACAAACTTCAGATAAATTTATAAGACATGCATCAAATGTTAGTAAAATTCAATTAATTTTATTTTATACATTTGAGGAACTATTTTCATTTTGAATAATATACATTTTTATTCTGAAATTCTCATATAGTAATAAATTTTCTCCTAAAACTTTTTATTTAACCATAAGTTATTCATAAAGCTGAATGTATATTCAGTCTTTACTTTTCATTATAATTTCTAAAGCATTTATATTTCGTTCCTTCTAATATATATGGATTTTGTTAGATTTCGAGAACCAGAAATGAGTTTCTCTAGAGTGAAATTTCATCTTTATTATTTCTAGACATTATTTGTAAAAAGAAAATTCTGTAAAATTGGGATAAAAATTGCATTTTCTTACATTTTACGAGCAAACGCTTAAGGATTAGATTTATAAGTTTTTTACTGCATATATTGTTTAAATACTTTTGGTTTTTTTATGAGTTTTCTGAGCAGTATTTTTTGTTGTTCACACACACACACACACACACAATAAGAAAATAAAATAAAATGTTCTTCAAAACAAAATAGTTTCATAAATCTGAGTTAATGCTCTAAATATTTCAAAAATTTTATATTTATTAAAAGAATTCAAGAATTCCAAAAATAATTTATTTCTTGCAATAAATACCAGTTTAATTCATATTAAAACTATATAATATACAACAAAATATTTTAATATGTAAAATGAGAAATCACCAAGACAAAGTTTAAAACATTAAAACACAAATTAAAATAGCACTACGGATAAGAAATTTTTTTTTCAGTTCTTTGAATCAGTATGTGTGTTTGTAATTCTATAACTAATATTTTTATGAATGAAAAGAGATAAAATTCAATGTACTTTTAAGGTAAATAATTTCATTATTTATTAATTTTGGTCAACTATTATTATTACAATTATATTTTAATTAAAAATCGGAATAAAAATTTATAGAGTACAAAACACGTAAAATGCCAGAAAAATTGATTCTATTAATTAAGATGCTTCGGAATAGAGAGGTTAATTAAGGCGTTAATTTTTCCTGAATATTTTACAATTTTTAGTTTTTATAAAACATTTTCCTTAATTATATTAAAGCTTTTAATTGCATGTTCTCATAAAGTATTGTTTTTAATCGCATAAATGAATATATAATGATGTCTGGAGAATAGGGAATTTTGTACTGCTATAAGAGAAGCAACAACTTTGATACTTAATTTTAATCACATTTTAAACAAATGAACTAATGATTACAATTTTTTTTAATGTTTTAAGAAAAATATATTTAATTTTATACTTAATAGTTTTGTAATTAAAAATTTCTTAGGGAATATTTGGGGAAAAGTACAAGTAATTAAACAGAAAAATAAATTATTCATTTATATTATTTTCTAATAAATAGAATGCTGCTTAGGACACAAAAATGAGTTCATTAGAATTTTACTACCAACTATTAATTTCCACAAATTCTATTAAATTCAGGCTTATATATGTGCTTGTATATACAGAATTCAGTGTTAATGTTTTAATGAAGGAAAAATGATAATAATTTGGAATCTACACATTGTAGTATATGATATTCTAGGCTTGAAGAAAATAATTTTAGATTTAATATGTCAAAGAAATTCTAAAAAATATTCTGAACAGATCTCTTTTTTTCACTCAATCCTCAATTTGTAATATTCAATCGGAATAGCCCCGTGACATTAAAACTATATTGCTTGAGAAAAGCGCAGTAAATATTTCAGTGATTTAATAAATAAACAAAAAAATCATGGATTAGAAATTTTGAAAAAAGTAATGTTAAGAAATCCACTTAAAATTATTTTAAGTTAAACTCAAATAAAAAAGAGTTAAATGGCAGCATATATACGACTTTTCTTACCTCAATATATGTTTATTTGCCCTTAAAGTCGAATAACTAGTACTTTTACTACATGAACTGGAAAAAAGTTTATAAATTATATTTTCAAAATAAAGTATATATTATTCTGACTATAAATAATGCGCCAACTAATTTAAAATCTTAAAATATTTTAACTCATATTATTAACTTATTATTTTAATTTATAAATATTAAAATATTTAAACTTATTAATATTTATTATTTCAATTCTTAAATTCAAAAATAATAAATATTTTATAATTATAAATGTTATAATAAATGCATTTAAACAGATGATAACTGAGTGTGCAACATTTTTAATATACTATGGTTACTATTTTTAGATATTGCTAGAAAAGTTCATTTAAAAAATCAAACTACTTCAAAGAAATGAATTTTAAATAATTCGTAAACTATAGATTTATTTACGTTTCATTATTATTTACAATCTATTTTCTATTTATAGCTTAAATATTTATAATTATCGTAATATTTCAATTAAAGTAATATTTATATATGTCTTAATATACATATATCTTAATATACACATGAAGAATAAATTCATAATATTTCTACAGTTTTGTCAGAATCATCGCGTCTCGATATGTGTGAGAATGGATGTAGCATATCTTGAATATTCATCATTTATTAATTATTTTTCCATATTAAATCTTAACAGGGAGTAATAATTAAGATTTATGATGACAGTTTATTATAAATAAAATTAAATACCCTATGATAAGCATCGATAATAACTACGTTTTGTATTTACAATGATTGATAGTAATTTTTTTAATATTTTCCTACCTAATAAACAAGTATTGCTATTTAATAAATTACATTTTTCATTGAATAAATATATTACCATTTGAATGAGAGATTAAAATAACACTAACTCTCATTCAGATTCATTCTAAAGTTCACAAATTATGACAACAGTATAATAAAGTAATGGCAATAATAATTAATAATATAATCGCAATAATAAATTAGAAGTAAAACAAGTTATATAATAACTAGCAATATATTTTTCAAATTGCATATTAATATAAATATAATTTGATTTCATTTCTTTTCCACATGAATATATTATTATTTTTTCATGTATCAGCGGGCTTGTAAATTTAAAAAAATACATTAATTAGGTAAAAAAAATGTAAGTAAATATTCAGTTTTTATATTTACTGCAACAAAATTGGCTTACAACTCTATTGCAATTAAATGAATATTCTGGATCAGAGCCATTATTAAACAGAAAACCGTCAAGTTGGAAAAAAATTTCGAAAAAGTCGAACATAAACAACACACACATTTGCAACTCTCTCTCAAAATAACCTGATGATCAATATTCCAAGAATTCCTTTCACTTGGAATCAGAAGTGACAGCATTATATCAATAAAAAAATAATCCAAATGTAAAACGCTTAAGTGCATCTTGACAACAGAGAAAAATAATAAGTAAAATAAAATAAGCCAAATTGTATTACCTCGTCTTGAACGTCTTCCAAGAACATTTCTTCACTCGACTTGGTCCTGGATTTGCTCCCATTTTTTCTCATGCCATGTTGTCTAAAGTGTCCAAAAGTGGACAATTCGGTCAAGCTCTGGTGATGGTTTCGACGCTCGAAATTTCCAGCATTAACAGTGAAATGAGATGCATGTCGCGGAACACATGCTACTGTTGTCCTTCTACCTCTAGTGTCATTATTCTGAGGTGCGGTATTTGGAGGTGTGTGTGAGGTATGTATCCTGCGAGATACATCCACTGCTAAAGGAGATCTCGTGGAATCCTTACCACTACTGTGATAATTTTGTTCCATTTTATCCGCAGGATATACTGAAGAACTATTATTCCTCATGAGTCTAAGTCAATATTTATAAATATGTCGATGTATGCCAATATACTTGAATATAACTCTAATATTTTATTCTTTAATATAGAATAACGAAGAAGTCTATATATTTATTACCAACTAACAGCTCATAAAGATATCGTTTGATCAACATTAACTATATTACTCACTAAATATCAATATAACTAATATTTCTATTGTCACTCAAAGTACAAGCACTATTGCTAGTATTTACACTGTCAAACATCATCTATATATACTTCGAAAGCACGAGAAAATATTCTAAAGTCCATGAATTGTTTGTAGTGAGTATGCAAAAAAGTACAAAAATTCCAATAATCATAATTCGATGATTAATAATTGATTTAATAATGGCGTTTCTATTTTGTTAAGTAGTTATCGTTCCATTTGGCACAAACTTTTTTTTCCAATTTATTTTTTTCAAGAAAATTTTGGCAATTTTGTCGATTTTTGTGGAAGAATTTTTTTTGTTTTAAAATGAGCGATTTCATCTATTTACACCAGACGATAATGTAACGCGAATTAAATAATGAGCGAGCTGTAAATTGAAAATATGACAGGTTTACTCCAGAAAAGGATTTATTCCATTGAAACTGAAGCAAATCTATATAAGGCGGTCCAAGAATGCCTTCAATAAAAAATTTTATTCAAATAAAACGTCGAATATTATTTGGACGAAGCAATGAGATATCTAATTTCGATGCTGTATCCTAATGAAGATTGTCGAATTTAGATTCATAATAAAGCTGCATTCTATAAAAGGCTTCATAAAACTTCTTACTATCGCACTGGCATACTATTCTGATAAAATATATAGCTTGAATAAATTTGCTCAAACTATTCTCTCTAAAATACATATAACAAGTTTTCTAACTATTTAAACTACAGATAAAAAAATAAACATTCATCTAACTTCTTGTCTTAAAGACATAGCAAGCTTCTCAGTTTGCCGTCAAAGTTGTTCTAAATATTTCAAATTAAAATTATAAGCTATTTCTTGGTCTTCATCTAGGAGCTTATTAATGTAAATTTTTAAATTCATCTTCAATTATGCAAATTAATTTATGTAATATGCATATGTTTCACAAGAAAGTATAATTATTTTAACAGCTTTATTTTAATTTAATTAAAATTCATTCATATTCTTATTGCGAAAATTTCAAACAAATATAAAACAAATTCATTATAATTTCATTTCCAAATTATTCAGCAAAGCGATATTTTTACAGAGAAGTAACCAAAAAACACTTGATAGTTGTTTGAAAAGTATTCAAAATATAAACAATAGTATTGTTTTGGTGCTGTTTTGAATTATTTATGACAGCATGAATATTACTTCAGTAGAAGTTTACTATGTGAAGTTTTTCTAAGGAATAATTGCTTATAAAAGGAAATAGTAGAACTCACGACATAAAAATAATCCTCAGTGGAAATTCCAAAGTGTTTCCTTCAACGCGATCAACTCTTTTGTTGCCAAAACACACGTGTTTAATCTAGCAGTAACACCTGTTTAACTTCTGCCCATCGGAGAAGTTTTCTCTACCTCTTCTAATCGGATTCTGGCTGTGTCTGAGGACTCACTCTCTCCTTGTCATTTCGTTTTGCCCTCGTCATGCGCGCGCTCGATCGATGTTGCGCAGTCTCGTGACGTCATGCCGCTGATGGCCTAGCATCAGTTGGGACCCCATAACACAAAATTAGTATAAAAATTAAATAATGCTGAAAACTCATAGGGATGAAAATTGTCAACAACATGACGTAATTTAAATGGGGGTTTTTAATGAAAAGTTCATACTTTGCTTTATTATTATCACGCGAATTTATTATTGGTAAAACTCATTTCACACTTCGTTTATTTTAAAAACTTTTAACCTACAGCATTACTTTAATAAGCTCTTAAATTGAATAGCTTTTTTCAAAAAGTTCAATAGCATATTATCTTTTTCTGATTAGTTTTGACTATTACATTCATTGTATTATGTAAATAAATAAAATAAAAATATTGTATTAAAAATATTATATTATGTAAATAAATAAAATAATAATAATAGAAAAAAATCTCTGAAATATTTATTGATCATAATTATTATGAAATATCATTTGGAAATTTCATTTGAAAGAAAATATCCCAAATTATTTTTAAATATTTAAAAAAATTGTAACTAAATTTTTTATAATTAGAATTAGAAAATTTTAACATTTTATATAGTAAAATCTATGAAATAATTATTTTTTTAACTTAAAATATTACTCCATTTTGATTAATTGACTCTGGAACTATTTCAGTTCTCTACATTTCTCACATCAAAAACAAATGAAAGAAATGTGCCTTCAGTAATAATATTTCTTAATAGTGTATCAAATTAAAACATTTAATTTTTTTTCTGAATGAAATCGAGAAAATTTTTGAATAAAAAATATTACGTGCTTTCTAGATAAAACAGGCTGTTAGCATGAGAAACAGTGTATGTTTCTGCTACAAATAAAATTAAGTACTTAAAAATAAAAATATTTGCCAAACAGAACTGAATGTTTTCCATTATTTCTTATAAAAATAATTATAGAATTCATTATAGATGAAAATACTTTGCCGCCCACCTTGTCTAGTGGTCAGTGTGCCTAACTGCGGATAGGGAGGTCCTGGGATCGAATCCCGGTTCGGGCACGGATATACTTTCTCTCTCTGTCTATCCTGTGTTTGTCCTTTCCTTGTATCTATGGGTTGTGAATGGTTGCCTACATTATATACGGGTACCTATGGCATGTGTGTACTGAGGAAGTCGGACTCAACACATAAATATGGTTCAGTGGGTAAAGTGGAGCAATGTATCCCATAATGCTAGCCTAGCTGGCACACTACAACAATAACAAAATATGTACATGTGAGTACTGAGGAAGTCGGACTCCACACCTAAATATGGTTCAGTGGGTAAAGTGGAGCAATGTATCCCATAATGCTAGCCTAGATGGCACACTACAACAATAACAAAATATGTACATATGTGTACTGAGGAAGTCGGACTCCACACCTAAATATGGTTCAGTGGGTAAAGTGGAGCAATGTATCCCATAATGCTAGCCTAGCTGGCACACTACAACAACTATAACAAAATACTTTGGAAGAAAATTATAAGAAATATAATATAATAACAATTTTATAAAAGCACAGAAAATGTTTTAAAACCTTCCTTTTTAATATTTTTAGACTACTTGGATTTATCAGAAACTAATTTTAAGTACTTGACCAAATTAATATTAATAAAAGAATAACAAATACGAAGTAACATCGAGTGGTATTGTACCAAGTTAGAATTTCATCTGAATCATCGTTGTCCGTTGTAGAATATTCTGCAGCCATTTAAATATCAATCCCGGATCCTCCCACGACCTCAAGGCACTTGGCTGAAGCTGGGTTACAATCACAAGACCTTTAAAACAATATTCTTTAATCTAATAACAATGGTGGAGTCATTCATAGTAGCGTTGTAGACGACCATCATGGCTGCCAGGAGTCTAGCAGCTCGTAATGTTTAACAATAAAGCCTGCTTTTTCTTGATTCAGATAACCTGGAGATCTCAAGAACAGTGGACAAACTCAACTTTTATTTTACAGAGGAATACAGCCATAACCTTTTGAGTGATTGTATGGCGTTATCTTCTGCGCCAGCATATTATGAAATCATCTTACGTATAATCTTAAAAGGGCTACGGTATGTTAAGTTTATCTTACAGCCGGTAGCATTCTCATTCAAGGCATGTAAAAAATTACTCCAATTTACCACAAAGAAACACTCATCTGATTCATATTTTCATGGATTTCCATCATCCAGGTAGACTCTTATATATATATATATATATATATATATATATATATATATATATATATATATATATATATATATATATATATATATATATATATATATATATATATATATATATATATATATATATATATATATATATATATATATATATATATATATATATATATATATATATATATATATATATATATATATATATACAACAGCTGTACATGCATTCAATATCATAAAACAGTCATTTTCATCAAGGTACACTTTCTTTTTGCAAAAGCAATTCTTTAGCAAAAATTTGGTCTTCTCAATTTATTTTCAATCCTTATTAGAATTTGAAGTTTTATAAAACTTATAAGCGATTTATGTCTCTGAGGACTACACATTCACCTACAAATACAAAAATATCTTAAAAATAGTTTAATTTTTAACTGTGTGATTTTAATAATATAAATAATAAAAAGTAACGCATTTTCTTACAAAAGAATACTTTATGAAATAAATAAGAGTCAGAATAGGAGGTGATTAAAACTACAGTAACTATATTCAGAAGCTAGTGTCTCCAATTCAATTGACAAAAACAAATGAACAAGGGGAACCAAAACCAATGAAACTTCTATTTTGTAGATCATACGGTTTAAGGTTTCATCGAAAAATAGTTTGAAATTAAAGAAATAAGTTGTCTATATACGGAAATGAATATCTCATGGATTTTAACTATAAAAGCTGTGTGTAAAGTGACTGATGAGAAACCATTATTCACCAATAGTGAATATGCCACTTTAGCAAGGAATGAACTTTGACACTAAATCCATTTAATCAGAATGAGAACAATGCACTATTAACATTTTGCGTTAAATAAATAAGTTGAGTAAAAGACTTATGTACGTAAATGCAGCTAAAGATATGTTGAAAAGCGCTGAAGAAATTGGTTCTCTGGATATTATCCTGAGAAGAGGATGACTCTCAAATGAACCATGCTTTGTGAAGGGAATAAGTGTTACAGCAACTAAACAGGTGCAAATGCTATAATAAGCATCTGCTCAATAGCACGAACCTTGGACATTCTGTAAGCAACTATGTTCATTATTTTAAGTAAAACAAATTTGAAGCTGTACCTTTACAACATGCATTTTGAAAAGCAACTGAAACTACAAGACTTCTCAGTGAATTTTGACTCTGGCTTGTTCTTTCTAGAAGAGAGGGAAGTGGATAAGTATTTGCTATCACATATCTTACGAACACAAGGTTTATTTACAGTTAGATGATTTCCGAGCTGCTGCATATGGAATTCGACCAATGCCTCTTAACAAAAGTCGCAACATTTCTTACATATCATAAAGTGAATGTGTTTGTGCTTAGGATGGATTCACCTCGAATTTCCTTTTATGCCTCTTCTTCTTTGAAGAAGATACAGTGAATAATAGGTTTATATGATATGTGGTCACAAATGAACAATGCATCATACTTGTGGCGGTCCATATTCTCCCGGAATTTAAGCAAAAATCCCGGCATTAAAGTAAAGAATTTTCTTCATAGTGTTAATGTAAAATAGAGCAACAGCTCAAATGGTAATACGAGTAAAAAAAAGTGTTTTAAATTATCTTTCTAGAGGAACATGTTTTCTCTCGTACTTTTTTACTCGTCTATATAGGAAAATCATACCTCCTGAATCTTGTGACTTCTGGCTGAGGTATTTTTTCAAAGATAGAGTTCATTATGAATCTCTCACTAATGAAACGAACTTGGAAGCCATTATTCTTCATTAGGTTTCTCATATTCATATTGGTATTTTGCGTGTGGCCATCGATAACGAGGTGATATGCATTCAGCATATTGTAAACTAACAAGATATACACGTGAAGCACATATATGTATGTAAATATATAAAATATTTTATTAACTGGAGTTGAAATCGTTTATATATTATCATAGAAATTCGTGATGAAAACATTTCAAACGATATTTTTCCAATGAAAACATTAGCAGCATGACTCATAATGTATACATTTAAAGTTTTATTTGGATCACTTCAATAGAACTGAAGCTACAAGCTTTAGATCAATCCTCACGTAAAAACTGGAACAGAATAGGAGAATAAGCTTAAATTTTACAAAATATTTTTATACATTTCTTTTTTACTTTTTCTATTCTATCCTAACATATTTTTTGATTCACTTTCATGAAATACATTCTCGGTATTTTTTTATTTTATTAAATGAACTGAAGTATTACCCTTTCGTGATAAGCTTCTAAATCATTCAACTGTCTTGTATCCTTATATGATCTTTCTTTAATAACACGCTATAAATTTTATGACTTCCAAAATATTGTAATTTTTATTTCAAAGATTAACATTCTCAAAGAGTGTATCAGTTATTTTTATACCTAACCATTATAATGACTCCATGAATCCATCCATATTAAACCTTTCTTAACGCATTTTAACGCTACATAAAATGTACCGTCGAAAACAGCCTTCTTTTTAACCATTTTGTATAGAATAATTTATCAGAAACTACCTGTGTGAAAGATTTTTAAGTAAATTCTTTGTCACGATAATCACAATGTATTTCATTTCATATGTTTCATTTTAAAGCGTACTTTAGTTCAAATAGATACAGTACATAAATGTATGTATAGCAAAGAAAATTATAAAAGGAACTCTATGATGGATAGACATAACATTTATGATGGAATTTTAAAGACACGATTAATTTTTGTGATTTTACATTCAATATATTTTAAGAACTTCATTTCAACATTCTTAAAACACTTATATCTCCTTATAAAAGTTAATAAAATGATATCTTAATTATATAATTTACCAAATATAATGCAGACTATTGAAATATTGAATATTTAAAAAAAGAAAAGATTTATTTATGTATAAGTCTTAGAATCTAAATTAAATTTTTTTTCTAAAGGCTCTATAATGCAATAAAAAAGGCTTTTTTAATGTTTTCAAAAAGTTATATATATTCAGATATATTTCCTAAACATTTTCAAAAAATATATTTGTTTAAGAATTTTGGAAAAAAATTTCTCTTGTTTTATCACTTAAAACTAGACAATTGCTATTTTTAGATTCCTCACATTTTATAATTGCACTTTAAACTTAACAATTTCATCTGAATTTTTTTTTAATTTCTTGCATCTTATTCAAACATATATTTTTCTTTCATTTTAATACCCCTTTTCCCGATATAGTTTCCTATATTTTAATTCAATAAAGGTGTTTTATATCCAATCGCTATGAATTTACTAATCTTATTAACCCTTTTACTCCTACTTTTATATTTAAAATCATCAACTTTGTCCTTTTAGTTAGAAATTCAGATTTTTATTTAACTTTAATTTACTTCATTATTTTTTCATAAGAATAATAATACTCTAATATGAATTTATAAAAATTTCTGCATTGATAACAAATTTTCAATACAAAAATTCATATTTAAAAAATTTTATTTACCTAGTTAAACATTCAAACGATGTTGTAAATTTTTCTGATATTTAAAAATCAGCACAATCATATTAAAATTTGTAAATGTTTTTCTAAGTCTAATTAAAGATACTTAATATTTCAAGACAGAAATATGGAAATAAAGGAAACTTCGTTATTCAATAACATAAATATAAATCAAAACTGCTCCTACAAAACTAATTTGAAAACTGTAAAATGAAACAAATTTATTGCATCATTTTGACACTTTAAGAAAATTTGAATAAAAGAATAAATTCCAATTTGTGTGAAGTGAAAAAATGTTGAAATTTCACAAAAACAATTGGGTATCAAGAAATATATTTTTTGGAACTCTTACTTGATTGACGAAACTGATTTCAAATTATTTAAATGTAACGTAGAAAAACTTCAAACGTATAAAATTTAAAACAAATTTTCTGATCGTTATCAGAAAATTTCTTTAAAACTTTCATATAATTTATATATCAAAATTGCTTAAAATATAATTTAGGAACTAAATTATAAAAGTTGCAGTATTAAAGTTTATTTTAAAACAATAAATCTGAATATCAATTAAAAATTCTAATACCAGTTATGATATTTCTTTAAAATAGCCAATTAAAGTAGACTTGATGTTACGTCACAAGCAAAAACAACAATAAATAATTTTTTGAGAAGATGTTAAATTATAAAATCATAAAACCAATTAGCCTAAACTAACGGCCTCTTATTGATAAATAGAATTTTCGATGGATCTTCAAACTATGCAAGTGTATTTTTTAATTTCATATATTTCAAAAAAATGTAGATTTTGGTTTCTTTTATTTCATTTACAAAATATACAACGTTATACATATTTCATTATATTGTTACATTACTTCGCACATTTTGTTACAATATTCCGAAAAGTAGAATACACACAAATAAACTATTTACACAAACTAGCACAATGTGTGTTTGTCAAAACAATTATTCTCTCTTTGGAAATAAAAAACATGTAGTTCTTATGTGAAAAAAAACATTTTAACAAATAAAAAAATTTTTAAATGTATTTTACATTTACGAAAAAAGAAGTTCCTATAAGTTACAAAATCGTACATTGTATCGTAAAATGACTAAAATATAAATAAGGCAAGAGATATGCATTATTATTTAGATTGTCATTAATTAATACACAACTCATTACTTTTTAAAACAAATTAATTTTTTACACACATAATAATTAATTCTTCAGATTTAGTTTGCGGTCCAAAATGCATGTTTTGTAATTTAATTTTGATGCAGAAATGAAGATTATTAAGGTCAAAGTTACAGGAATCTTCAGAAGTGTTTTACTTAAATCCTTGGCAACAATAATAAATCCTATTATCTACCAATAAATCAAGTTATTACGTCAATTAGATTAAAATATTAATAAATCAAAGTTAACATGTTAATTAGACTTAAACATTCCTTTTTGGAGAAAAACTGGCACGTCAAATTACTCTTCCACCTCTTTTCTAGAATAGGTTACTACACGTGAATTCATATTTTACTCAAAAGGATTACTAATCAATATTGTATTTTATTTAAAAGTATTGTATTTAATCAAAACTTCTATTGTTTCTATTATCTTTTTACGAGGCGGTTTTATATATATTGTAATAACAAAATGCTCTTTATAGCTCCTATCGCAAAATATTACTTAAAAACATTAAAAATCTCGCTTATAATCTATATCCCATCATCTATTATAATCAGAGATTCGCTAGAATTAATATAGCAATGAACATTTGCATCTATTGAGTATATCTACTTAAATTATTCTAAGCAGTATATATCCAAATATTCATAAATCTCTCATAAGATGTTAGCCATTATTGCCTTTCGAGAGCATTGAAATTAATCAGGATTAAAAACCATAACTGCGAGGGATGCATTAGCGATGCATATGTCTATCTGTCTTATCGAAAGATATTGCGTATGCAAAGCTAGAAATTTCTTTTTCATTTGCTGTTTCATTTTACTCTGTAAATATAAGGTTAAAATGTTTGTTTTTTTTTTTACCTGAATGCAATTTCTATCTCTTTCTCAAAAAGCCTGTAAGGATTTTAAAATAAGTTGTTATATATTCATCTTAAATTATTTTTATCAGAATTTTATATTCATATTTATTATTTTTGGAAGAAGAGATTCCAAATAGATTTTTTTATGAATGTTAATAATTTTTTTTTTCTAAATTGTTGTATTCGGAGTTTTTAATTCAGTGCTTAAAATGAATTAGGATACTTCCTTAATCAACGAAGTAATTCATTTACATCAAATACTTTTTAATAACATTATTAAGATATGTTCTTTCATGAACCAAAGATTCAAATCGTATAGTACCAAACTTTCCGAATAGAATTACATTTTGAAGCAAGATAGTATTTGTCAACATTTTACTTTCCAACAGAAAAAACCCGATGTCATAAAAATAATAAAAATTGCCTTAAGTCCATATTTGTATCATTTATATATAGAATTATTTGTATAAGGCAATATGTAAGAGCATTATTATATATAGAATAATTATATTATTACCTTTTATTAAGTATTATACGATTATCTATCACTAAATAATAGCTGATGACGGCATCATATAATCGACATTATTCTCAACTATCATCTCAATATTATTTTTTTAATGTTTTCTTGCATTTAGCTGTATGCAAAAGAAATTATAGGTCGTAACAAAAAAGACTAATTTAAGAATTAATATTATCGTTAAAGTGTGAAAACAATTATTCTACATATAACTGATAGATCCGTTCATGTCCGGAAAATTGCACCATTTCTTAAATTACACAAATAATCTGAATTACATAGATGATACACAAAACTATTACACTTGTTAAAGCGATCATAAAACCTTTTTTTGCAGGAACAACATGTATTTCTTGGCACTAAAATTAACATTGTGTTGTTTAAGCATACTTCGCTAGTAGACAACCAAGTTAATGCAATCAAGTCTTAAAAGATTGATAGAATCAATTCAATCAAACCATCAAAAATTGATTGATAGAATTAATCGTAAATTAATTAAAAGCTCATAACTAAAAAATCAATTGGCTTAAAAAACACACATGTCTATAAATTAAGGATAATTTAGAAACACGCAGAAATTAAAAGTAAAAGGAAAAATCTTACTTGTAGAAATGTCATACATATGGTCAAGAATTACATGCAAATTACAGGAAGACACCTGATGACGCCGAGTATACGACTCAATGGTAAGAGAGGCATATGTAAGGATGTGTGGTAAACAAGGAAACGTGTTCACAACCGGGCCGTACCACCCGCAATACCACGACCGCATAAGTATAACACAGAGAATGAATGTGGTTGATGTTTTACATGGTAGAGTAGCCATTTGGAATGCGAGCATACATAGATGGCAATAGTCGAGGGATTCGGAATCACTCAAAGCATCATTTCTAGATTGTGCCAACGATTTCAAGGTTAGAGAAATGTCAGTAGACGTTACAGTAGAAGTCGCCCGAGAGTGACAATGCCAAATGAAGACTGGTATTTGGCAGTAATCGTTAAAAGAAACACATTTGACACAGCAGTGGACCAGTCACGTCAGCTATCGTCAACCAAGGGTTAGACTGTTTGAAAGCAAAAAGTGTACAAACATTTGGCATTATATTGTCTACATGCTCGGATGGGACAGTATGCTGCCAGTCCTGTCAAATGTGATCAGGTCACAGCAATTCACTGTCACCCGCAGTTAGACAAGAGCAGAGAATATGCAACGTGGGCAACGTGGGAAACAATGGGCATGTGTGATGATTTTCGGCGGATCAAGGTTTTGCTTGCAGTACCATTCCTGTTGGCCGTTCATATGAAGAGTGCCGAGTACCCAGTAGCACTAAGACAATATCACGGATTGCTGAAGATACGGAGGTGCAGGAGTGCTCGTTTGTAAAGGAGTTATACTGGGCTCCAGTACAAATCTACATGTTGAAAGCCTGACAGGCCAAGTTTATCGGGAATCATTCTGGAACAAAGTGCCCATTTTTTAGGAGTGCAGTGGGCTCTGAATTTGTGTTTATGGACAACAATGCCCGTCCTTACCGTTCAAACATCATCAACGTCTACCTTAATCGGAAGATGTCATTCTTACGGAATGGCCAGCATTTCACTGGATTTGAATCCGATAGATCATTTGACGTGGGATCACTGGATTTGAATCCGATAGATCATTTGAGGTACCCTTGATTTATGAACAAAGATTCTTAATTCTGTTATAACAAAAAAACTGAAACTCTTAAACACATTTGTATTATATTAACGATAAAGTTATTAAATTTCATATACGAATGAATTATTATTAAACAGTTAATAAGGAAGACGAATGATGGTTAGTTTGTAGTTATCCGAGCCCTTTTTACAAACGAAAGTTGATTCATACGTGATTTATATAAATGATTTCGAGTCACCACAATCATACACGTGAGAGACATCTGTCGAATTCGTAAACTATCAAATTGAAGAACAGAACTCTGCCATTTATATATAAGATGAAAAAATATTTCGTTCTCTTTATCTTCAAGTAATCAATCTCAATTCGTCCTTCTTCCATCAATCAATATCAATTCAATCTCAAAGAGTTTGTTAGAAATTGAATGGTAACCATTCAACTCCAAGATTATAATTAATTGCTCAACTTTAAATTTATTCATGAAAACTCTAGAACTATATAAAGTAGTTAAAAAGTTTCGCGTAAATGCATTCGCGAAGAATTGTTTCCGTACACAAGCATCTAACTGCAACCATACCCATGAATTTAATATTTTTTTTTGATAATAGCTATTTTTGCTTTGTTTTCTACATGATTTTGAACTGTAAAAAATTTGGAAAATTTTCCCAAAATTGGTCATTATATTTTACATTTTAGGTGTCTTATCATAACAAGAAAATTGTTTAGAAAGTAAACCTTTTACATTTTTTTTTCCAAAACAAAAATAACATTTCATTTTATATTGACCAAGAATTCTCTTTAATTGCTTACACACACAGTCACTGCAAAATTCAAAAAATCAAAAATTCTTCGAGAGCAATGCGAGTAAAATATATCTGCCACATCCATCAATTCGCTTCACTTTCTTGTCATCAGATATCAGCAATCTCGTCACTGCATTTGGCTTCTTTTCAAGACACTGTTAACGCTTGCTTACCTTTAATGTAATATTTGAAGCCAACGAAGCATTCTGACTAACTTTAGCTTATTGCAGAAATTTCTCTTACAAAACTCTTCGGTTGAATTAGCGTTAGAATATTTAGAAATGCGTTAGAATATTTAGAAAATTTGTAATAAAATTTTACTCCATTTTGTCTCTAAACAAGTTACTTTCTCATAATTTATTATTGCTTTAATTTTTTAGATTGTATAGAATATATCCTTTTTCTATTTTATATCAACCTATAACTATCTAACACACAAAATTTTTAATTTAAATGATATATTTATTAATTCCAATATCTTTTTTAAATTTGTTTTTAATGTAACAAGTATTATATTGAAGCATATGATATAAAAAATAATTTTCGTCGATGAAAGAGAATAGTAATAGATATTCTGTGTATTTATAACTTTCATAAAGTAAAATTTATTATTAGTTCAAATGTATACATCGTAATAGTTTTCAATTTTGGTAATCATTGGTTAAAGATTAGTGTAAGCTGTACCATGCTCAGTTTGCTAAGTGAGATTATAATTTTGAATAATATTACGATTTGCACTTAAATTATCCTTTACTTTTAATATCGAATTTTTTATATTTTGAAAAGTATTATTAAAAAATATCCGTTCATATTTATTTTGTAAGAATTAAATAATGTAGTCTTATGCAACTCAATTCAACAGGATTGTATTTTTTCCACATATTCTAATTGATTTATAATATAGACTGCGGAAAGAGAATACTATAAAGTCATGGATATATAATAATCATTTTGGATTCCTATAAACAATGAATATAAATACTAAGTTAGTACTTATTTTTAAAAAAGTGAAAATCAACAAGTTTTATCAATTAAAGAAGCTACTGAGACACTATAGCTTTGTGTAAAAATAACATTATTACGTTACGCCTACATGTAATAATTGTATAAAGTTATTACGTATTTATAATTATATGAATATGTATATGATTTATATAATTATAAATAATATATGTATTTATATATGATAAATTAATTGATGATTAATTTATATTAACGCTTAGGATATAACTACTTTAATCTGTTATTCATCTGCTTGCACAGCAATTTTCTCTGAATTCACGAGTTAACCATCCCAATGATAGTACAATGTTCTTCGGATTATAAGGCCTCTGATCCAATTCAGGCAGTGTTAAACAAAGGGTGATACATCATGATTTCTTCTTTCTGCATGTATATGTATTGGAGTCAGAGTGCCTATAATTTTTTTGTTTCTTTTTTTTCAATTCACAGTCATTTTTCACTATCTATGAAATTTTGTTGCGAATATATACAGAATCCTCAAATGATTTCATTCATTCATTGTCGTGTGCCAGCTAGGTTGGCAACATGGGTGCACTGCTCCACTTTTCCAACTGAACCATATTTTGGTGTGGTGTCCGACTTCCTCAGTACACATATGCCATAGGGACCCATTTATAGGGTAGTCAACCATTCACACCTCATTCATACAAGGAAAGGACAAAGACAGGATAGAGAGAGAGAGAAAGTACATCCATGGCCGAAACGGGATTCGAACCCAGGATCTCTTTATCCGTAGTCAGGCACGCTGACCACTAGACAAGTTGGTCGGTCTCAAATGATTTACAGCTGTTTTGAATTATTAAGACACATTATATTTCTATTCAAATAATTTTCTAAATTCAAAACTCTTGCTTAATTTACAAATTTATGATAAATGTCAGGAAAACAATCCATTAAAATACTTAGATCTACTGAAATTAGCACTCTAATTTAGAACCCTGATGAGGAACTTAATGAGGAGAGTATATTTAAATTTATATACAAATTTTAATAGCAACGAAATGTTATATATATATATACACATATATACGTATACATATATATGTATATATACATATATATATATATATATATATATATATATATATATATATATATATATATATATATATATATATATATATATATATATATATGTATGATACAGTATGCTTGCATTATGTTTTGTGTGTAATACGTGTTATAATATTTTTAATATTATATAAAAATCAGTAGTTTTTAATATGAGTTCTTAAATGCGTTATTTTATAGCAATTTGTTTGTGAAATCCACATTATGAGTTGTAATTATATATCTCAGTTCTTTCAATAAATTTTATTGAAGTGTTTACATAGAATTATGCAACTAAATTCTCAAAATCGGATGCCATATTTTCTTTGAATAAAATTATCATATAATGAAAAGAAAGACTAATAAAATTTCCTAGAATATATTTAAATATATTCTTTGCTTTCGCGCTGCAATGTTTTTATGTGTTCCGGAAATTCAAATTATGTGTATATTACTTCGTTTATTTTTTCTACATAACTTGGATACTCTTGCAGTATTTAAGGAAGCTTTTAAATTTACTGCAGTAATGTTTGTTTCTAACTAGAGTCATGCAATTTATATCAAACAAATGAAAGCAAAAACTATATTAAAATGTAAAAACAGCTAACAAAGGTATTGTTATTTATTTCTTAATGAAAATATAGCTCGCATATAAAATGTTATCATCAGTTTTTATAGCAGAAACTCAAAAGAGTGAAACAGTCACTTAAAATAGAAAATGGTTTCTTTAAAAACTACCGAAAAGATATCAATGTTTTTATTGTTTTGAGACATATATGTTCTCATTGATTAAAATATTTTATATTTTTCTACATTCGCAACAAATAAAATGCCTTTTTGAATCTCTAAAAACGTTAATAGTAGACAAGTGTTTTCCATTTTTACGCATTTGTCGCTGTAGAATTATTATTTGATTCAATCTGTACATTTTATTTACATATTAGAATTATTTTTATTTCAGATTATTATGAAACCATATAAAAAACCATGTTTTTATTTTAATTTCCGAGATAAAATAATTCTCAAATTAATAAAAACATCATATGTCATAATAAATTTTATAAATACTTTAGATGTACATATCTTAAATATATTGAAAATGTATCCTTATATAAATAAACTTTTCATAGACAATTATTTCCTGCGATAAATTTTAAAAGAGAAAAAACTCATGAACAAGTGATCTTATATGCTTGTAGGATCATTTTTTTGTGAGAAATTGGGCTTAGCTGCAATTCTATGGTCACTTTTTTGCGCATGAAAGCTAAGTATAGACCAGAACCTGCAGTTTAAAATAGATTCCAAATCATCACAAACACCAACGAATATCTTCGACTGGCAGTTGAATTCACGATCTTTTGAACAGAGCACTATTCATTCAGCTACCAACTTGCCATCACTAACTAACTGTGTGGTGGTAATCCCAGATAAAAATTTATATGCGTGTGCATGAGTATTTAAGTAAATAAATTGTAATGTTTATGTGTGCGCCCAAGAAATATCCTAACTTTAAAATAAAATATCTAGAATATAAGAATAAATTAAACAATAGTCCGTACATTATGTCACTGCTTTCGGGACGTTATTTATAAATATATTATGCATATGTACGTTTACAAGTTAATAAATTTTTATTATATAAATATTTTCCAAGGAAAATCACGATCGGTAAAGCAATATATGATAATCATTCCACAAATAATGAAATTATAATTATTTTCCCCAAATATACTTTTAATCGCCAGTAGAGGTGTGTATATGTTGTTACACTAGCGTGTTTCCCTGTACTTAGCCCTTGAGTTTGACTGTACAAGTTAGATCGAAGCAGCTAAGTGGAGTCTTCGTGATTTTGAAGCAGGAACCAAATAGCAAACACTCACTATTTCGCCTGCCATCCCCAAAAATATCATTTCACTAGGATGACATTGCGACTATGACCTATTTTACGTGCCCCAGCAGAATTTAATGAACACGGTGAATTGTCAGTTAAGCCGGGATTTAAACTCACTACTTTTTCACACTTTTACTCACTGAGAACGACGCCCTTACCAACCACGGCACCACGGACTCAAGTCGGTATGCGTTTTACTCATACCATGTTTTAACAAATGTTGCTAAATTAGTGTATAAAGTTTGGTGAAAAACTTGAATCATACTGACATAAAAAGCAGCACATTGTATGAAATATTCAGGATCCGATTCTTTCCTCCTTGGGTTAAAAATAGCTCTCAAGTTTTGATGTACATGCATCGCTTTTTACAGATAATTACCAGCAAAAGGAGATTTAGGGATACAATTTCACCAACCTCAAATCCTAATGTAATTGAAGATAATTTCATCGATTTCTAAGCGTTTCTAGCACGGATAATATAATCTCGACATTAAATATTTTTTTATTTTCTTATATGCATATAAGCGCCCTCTCTGGTAGAAAGGGTGCATTCCTAACAATACAACCTTAAACATATAAATGGTACAGCTTTTCTTCTGGATTGTAAGTCATTTATATTAAAACAATGGAAGTAACTTGTAATTGCGAACTTCACTAATATAACCTGTAATGTGAGATATATAAGTGTAATTCTTTTAAATCTCTCTGTGTAAAAATAAATTACTATTTTTTTATTTTCTCACATCATTTCACAATAAATTATTATGTCGTGGGAATATTATCAAATTCAATGTAGCTTTTATTTCAGTAACATTCATCATCGAATGATTTTACGTGTGGTCGAGATTCAAATAAGCAGTCCACATAATATTCTTAAAAAAGCTCGTATATATAAATTGAGTCTTTAAACTCTGATCCAAATAGTCTAATTAAGATCATCATATAAATTACAATTTTTCAACACTTTAATCTAATATTTATGAGAGCATTATAGTCAACAACGAACAGGAAGTTAAACATACATTTTTTATTCAATAAAATAAAAGAAGTTAATTCAAAAATAATTTTATAGAATATACATTTTGCTAAAATGTTATTAAAATATATAAAGTAAAAATAAAACTTGAATTATACTACCATGTGAAAAACAGGATATTCAAACATATATAACATTAACATTTAAATTCTTTTTAAAATTACATTATTAAATATATCGCAATTTTATCAGAAAAATTTACAATGTAAGAAAAATGTTTTGATTTTTATGACACTAATTTTTTGAGTCTAGGATAGAATCAATATTTTCAGATAGTTAATGAGGCCCGTGTAATGTCATTAAAACTCAATAATGCACAATAATAATTAATGTCAAGCAGTAGCAAAAACTCTTCAGAGTGATAAGTCGCTGGTTCGATTTCAGGCACCAATCAAGAATATTTTCTTACTTTTTGTAAGCATGTCTATCAGTGTGGATAGTTCAGAGATTTCCAGGTTTTCTCCCTTGCGAAATATGAATATGGCTCATTATCTAATCAAATAATTAGTCTTATAAAGAGTCGTATAAAACATTGTTTAATTTATTGTATTGATGTCTCTATAGTTACGCGAGAAACATAATTTATTTTGAAGTTTTATTCACAAGTAGATGATGTTGTATTTTTATTGCAATGAAATATATATTCTATAATTAGATTTTGATTTCAATAGAAGTTTTGTAAAAAAAATATCAAATATGTCCTGCATTGAAGATATTAAATATCTTCAAGGCAAATCGAGTTTCAATTTAAACTCGTTTTGGGAAACGAAACTTATTTTCTCCTTTTTACTGAGTAAGAAAAGTAGAGTGAAAATTAAATATTTTATACAGTAAAAAAATAATAATAATCGGAATTTATTAATTTATACGGAGGTATTTTTAATACCATCTTTCCAGTTTTACCATACCACATCTCATAGATTAAAATGCAATATAAGATTGAGCTGGCTTATCTTAAAAGCCTTTTTATCCACTTTTCCATTTTCGTTATTTTTTGATAAGTGCGTGACATTAACACTATTGCTAGGAATTTATATATTTTCTCATGTAGACTTATTCTTTTCTTTGGTCAGAAATTTTTTTAATTTCAAAAAAAATATTATTGCATTTTTAATTCCTTTCTAAACTTAATTTAATGTATTTAATTCACCAAAATATATTTTAGAGATTTGGAAATAAATACTGAGTTTGTATCGCAACTTTATTTAATGTTTAAAAAGTAAGTAATAAAAATATTTCTGATAGGAAAAATAAAGCGAGAAATATTTGCTGATTAAAAATTGACGAATCTCTCTCCTTCAATGAGCGGATAAAATATAAATGAAGTAGCATTTGGCACATGTGTACCAGTAGGGTCAACAATAAATTTTTGAACTTGCAGCGGAAATATATTTTTACTATTGGAAAAGATGACAAAGAATGAATTGTTTTATTACGATGAAATAATAAACTTTCCCAAAACTTTGATAAATTGTTAATAATTATTCATTTGTCTAAGACTGTGCCTTTCCATTTCCTTCGTAAACTTTAATATACTTGTCAGATTATAAATAAAGATCTAAATACCTGCAGGACAATTTAAAGTGAAAAAAAGTAAGACTTTAAAAAAATTCTCTCAAAATATAGGTAAAAGATTCTAATTTCCTAACTAAATATTTATTAATTATTCAAGATTTGACTGAATCTTTTCTAAATATAACATAAAATATATTAATGTAATTACGTGAGAGAGGTAATTGTTGATATTTGTATAAAGACTCTAAAATTTGAAATAAATTCTAAATTTAGAAATGTTAGTTCCCATGGCAACTTTTTTTTTTTAACAAAAAAACGATTTAATATATTTAGAAAATGTGGATCAAAGTGAACAGATGAAATGTAAATATACAAATCCCAAACTTAGATGTACGTATTAAAATACCATTTGCATTCCAAACATTTTTAAAATGTCTTGTTCCTCTAATGAAACAAAAATTCAAGAAGTAAAATATTTTTCTACTACATTTAGTGTGTACTACATAAGAAAATTTATAATTTATTTCATAGAATATTTTTAATTTTTTTTATAAAAAAATAAAGGTATTCTTGTTTTATGGCTTAAGAGTTCATTTGATAATAAGTTTAATAAATAGATATATAATAAATTTACAAGTGAATTTATATCATAAGTATCTTTTTTATTTCTATCTCTAATCAAATATTATATTTCCTTTAAAAATTTATTTTTATGGCTAAAAAAAGTACTTAGACAAAACATAAATTTTAGTTAAATAAATGAATGTCACTAATGTATAAATGAATGACTAACTGGTCAACTTCAGATATTTACTATGAATAATCCAAATAAGAACATACAAAAATGAGATTATTCACATTAATATATCTTAACAAGAATAGTCTCCTCACTTGAGTTTCTCAGTATCAATATGAGTTTCACAATTTAAGTATAAATAAATTCTCCTATTTCTCTATTTATTAAAATTAAATTTAGAGAGACCGGAAATTAATGTCACATCTTATCATGTTGATATTTGATTATCATTTGTCAACTCATGCTAGTTTATGATATTGTCTGCTTTCATTTTTATGTGAGCTGAACTTTCCAATTTGATATCGTCTGCAGGTTTGCTTGTAAATAATTCATTATAAAACTTCTTTTGCTATTTGGGATGAAATGGCTAGCCGAATAACAAAAGAGCATGTCCGGCATTGTTTATTTTCCGAGTTTTGCAAGGATAGTAACGCAACATTTGCGATGCTTATCAAAGTGCCTTAGACATTCATAAATACCAAAAATGGTTTTCTTCTAAGTTCAGATCCGGTAGTTTTGATCGCTCTTATTCCTATTGATCAGGAAGACCGAAGACATTAGACAAGGACAAGCTAAAGGCAGAAGTGGAAGCAAATTCATGTCAAACAATCGAAGAACTTAACCAAGCATCCTTATCCAACTTTAATCGAACATCCAGGAACATTTATAGCAGATTGGAAAAATAAGCAAAGCAAGTGTTTGGGTCTCCCACAGTCTGACCGAAGAGGCAAAACAATTCGATCCATTACTTGCAACGTACTGCTTAAAAGGCATCATACAGGACCATTTTTCGATAATTCGGTCACAGGAGACGAAAAATGGGTCCTGTATGACAATCCAAAACACAAAAAGCAATGGTTCTCTCCAAATAAATCACTGCGAAGTACTGTGAAGCCGGGTTTACATCCCAAACAGACGCTTCTGTATGTTTGTTGGAGTAATCTCAGAACTGTTTACTTTGAAGAGCTAAAACCTGGAAAATTGTTAACGCATATCTCTGTTGTGAATAATGGATCAAGTGTGAACCAATGTTTAATCTAAAGCTATTCGGTGTTTTTCAAGAAAAAGGGCGTCATTCTGCAACACGACAGTGCAAAACAGCAGTCTGCAAGGTGAAATTTGGAAAAAAATTAATGTACTGGAATAGGTGGGATACTGCCTTACCCACCATACTCTCCCGATGTTGCACACTCGGATTTCCATTTATTCAATCCTTACAGCATTTTCTTAGTGACAAAAAAATGTGAAATTTGGATGATATCTAAAATGTCTTTAGATATTTTACTCAAAAACCAATTGATTTTTATCAAGTCCGGGGTTGAAAATTTAGGCAAGAGGTTGTAGGTTATGAATTGGATTATATATATATATATATATATATATATATATATATATATTATTGATTAAAAATTAACATTACTTACAAATTTATTCGTTTGAATTTAATGTAAGAAAGCCATTTTACTTTCCAGTCCTTCCCCCTTACTCCTAAGAACATAATTATACTAATTCCTTCCTCTTCATGTAGAATAACTATTGGTTAATTTAAGTAAAGTTAATTTGATTTAGTAATTGAGAAATTAAATGGCAAATTTAAGTTGAGAATCAAAAGAAATATTAGTCAAGAATAATGAAATCTACGTAAAAACTTCCATGGAAAAAGGTAATCACTTTAGAACAAAATATTAAAAATATAATCTAAGCTTAAAAGGCTCGCGTTTTTCTACGAATAGGAGTTATATACAAATTTGTTGAAAGTATTTTTAGAAATTAATCTCTTCCATTTCATCTGTATTAGCCTGCATGTAAACTAAAACATAAGCAGCTTATATATGTAAAAATAAACATTGCTATCCATTAAAAAAAAATAGTACAACGTAAGTTCGTGACAAAACCTATTATCAGAAAAAAATTAATATTCTCTAAATTTTTCCAAAAATAAAAGTTTATCCACTAAAGATTAAGACATTATGAGTAAAAGCTTACAATATTTTTTTTAGTAAAAAGAAAAGCAATCTTTATAGTTTGCTGAAAAAAATATCGTTTCTTTTAATGCACATTATGTAAGAGTTTTTTTTTATATTTTATTTTCCAATTTTCAATTTATCTTAGTTAAATGGAAGCAATATCTCGTAATATATCAATTAGACTTTATATCATCGTCCAAAAAGATTCATTGAATAAAATAAACAAAAAAGAAACGTCTGACTCCAAAAAAAAATATTCGCAATTTTTTTTTTTAAAAAAATGAGTAGATAAATAGAAGCCTAATAGCATTTTACCGCAAAGTTATGCATTTATTATTTGCAACTCTTTTCATATCATTTAACACTGACTTTTAAATGAAATAAAATTTTTATTTGAAAACAAAATTCCGACAGAGATATATTACAGAAAAAAGTGTAATTTCGTATGATTCACTAGATTAGTCATTGTTAAACATTATTTCATTCGTCTAGGTGACTTTGCCTCGTTATTTTTACTAAGTTGACTTGCTGATAGCTATTTTCACCCATATCTGAAAGGAAATTCAAATTATCAGGAAAGCAATTTATACTTGATGATAAATTAGACTCGATATTGTTTCATTTATTCCAAAGCTACACGTTCTTTTCGTAAACTAACAAAAAATGTTCCAAAATGGAGTTTGCTGAAATTATTTTCTTAAATTGTTTCAATAAAAGAATAGGCTTGGAAAAAATTTAATTTTGACTAAAAATTTTCAACACTATTTTGACATTATTTAAGATTTGAGGATATATAATTAATCTTTGAGGCTTGATGAAATCTAATTATATTTTTTAATGTTATGTTATTGAAGTTAAGAATGCTTATTATTGAATTTAAGATGCCAATGTGGTTAAATTCACCCGAACAGAGATATATTGCAATTTGGCAGGGCCGATAAATAGAACCCACTTCCACCCCTGAGCTGCACTGCATGGCAGCTTTGAATCATTGCTTTACTGGACAAGCCAGAGAAGTTTTAATACAATAAACTCCAGTCATTTCGCTAATGTACTGTATTCACACCTGTCCTGTCTTAGTCTCATGTCTATTTTGTGATATTTTATTTGTGTTATTCCTTGTATTTGCCCTGCCATTAGAAATTAAAAAAGAATGCCTATATTGCAAATGACAATTGAAAATTTTAAGCTTAAATATTGCTTCTAAGATAGTTCGTTTTTAATCTTATTTCACTGGATCCTTTCTTCCTGTTCAAATCAATAGTTAATTTTTAATAATAACAACGAGCAATGAAATTTAACCACTTATAGTTAATTATATTCTATTTTATTTCATTAAATTTGCTTAGAAATACTTGCTTATGCTCCAAATTTAAAATTTAGTTTACCATATATTATTTATATAGTAAAACAATAATATTTACACAATTGTACTTAGCAGAATATTTTTGTAGTGTTGATTACTGCGCTCTAAATTGCTTGTTCAAATTTTGGAATTTTTGAAAATAATATTATCTGATTATTTTGATAATATTTCTTTACTTTAAAAGCTTAAAAAAATCTAAAAGTTTTTAGTAAGGTGTTCATTTTGTGAAATATATATGAGCTACCTTTTACTGCAGTTACATACTAATGGTAACTGCAACCAACTGAAATTTTGATTCTAAAGGAGTTACAATGAGATCGGTTGAATTGTAAGCATCAGCGAATACACGGAAATACTTAGAGTATACTGCAATAATCATCACATAAAATTTCTAGCAATACGTATATTCTAAGATAGCGTTAGAGAAAGAGAGAATAAATTTTATTTCTCGGAAATGACTAAGAAATTAAATAGAATAATTAGAAAGATGAGAAAATTTTAATACAAATTAATAAAATGTATGAAATTTTTGGGTCAATATTTTATGCATCTTTTGAATTTATTCTTATAGTTCATTATATGGAAATCACGTGATAGCTTATTCTTAAACTATTAATTCTATTTATCCCTTGAATAAAAAAACTCACAATACTAATTACTGATCTCAACCGAGAAAAAAGTTAAATGTGCCCGTGAATGTTAAACAAAAATTGATAAATTAAAACATGAGCTCTGGAATGCCACTTTATGATAACTTAAACATGAGAATTTATTTAACCGGTATTTACGATTTATAAAGTCAAACTTTTATAGAATTGAAAGTGAGTACATATGAATTGTTAACCAGTGGATTAACAATTCAATTTCAATATTTACTATGTGAATTTAGGACTATCCAACATAGACATCAAGGAGTTATAATGTTGACATTTTTTGCAATATGTAACTATTTTAAATATGTAAATTGCATTTGTAAATATTAGTTATAAATTCAAAAATATATAGATCGTCCTAAAGTTCATTGGTTCTATTTAATTATTAAATATTCAATAATAAAAATTAATATTTAAGTATTTTCATCTAAAGTTTTTCTACATTTTTAAAAATCTACTTAGGAAAGAAATATATAACGCTATTCCTGTCTGCATCTTATCAAAATTATCTACATTAGAGCTACATTTGTGATTGTGATAGATTGATATATTTTTTTTTTCAAAATAATATACAGAAATAATTATTTTGGTTGATGCAAGTAATTTTAGTGTTTACTTTTATCCTAATTGTCATCTAATGTTTGAACTCAAACGATTAAGTTAGCATCTAATTAGTTATCTGGTATTAAGCAAGAGGTATGAATGGACAAATCAAGCTTAATAAAATTTAATTGATCCCATGAGATATAATTCTAAAAAACAATCGGAAGAACAAAATTCGAATGAAACCAAATCAAATTACACTTACTGGACAGTCAGTTGAGAATCATGCCGTAGGTTGCTATTCTCAATTATGAAATAAATTTTTCAAATATACATTTTAAAGTTGTTATACTTCAAAAAACTCTAACTTTAAATGAATAGAAAGGTTTGAAAAATAATTATCAATAATGTTTTCATGTTTATCAACAATTTTGTATTGCAGGATACTTTTTCCTGCAGTACAAAATTGTTGAAAAAGATTTCAAACAGCATTTATTGTACGAAAACTATATGTAAAACGAAATATGTATAATAGAACATAAATTTTCTCATATAAAGTACTTTTATTTCAAACATTTTTCACAATTGGATTTTCACGTTAATTACTTTCAATATTTGTTTATTTAAATATATTAAATTCATGTATAATAACTCACTGTTCATGAATTTAGATAGCTAATCAATGCAGTGAATAAACGTAATATTAGATCTGATCTTGTCAAATCATATTCATTTTATACTTTCACTTTGTTCTAAATATTTTGCGAATTTACCAAAATGCTGTAAAAAAACGTCCTATTTAACAAATGCATCATGCAAATTTAGCAAGACAATTCTAAGAATCATGCATTAAAGCCTATTAAAGTTACGTCATTATTCGATTATTAATTAATGCCAGATATTAAAAGCTAAAATAATTCAAATAAATACATAGAAGCAAAATATTTTACTACAGAATTAAAAATTGTAAACTATGCTAATTAAATTTAAATTCATTACTAATGCAAATTTTTACTCATTATATATATATATATATATATATATATATATATATATATATATATATATATATATATATATATATATATATAAACATATACATATATATATATATATATATATATATATATATATATATATATATATATATATATATATATATATATATAACAGGAACTTGAATACTCTCATCAGATCATTGTTAATATAATTAAATTTTCCAGAAACATCGTTTTCATTAAATCTCATTGTTCGCTTGAAAAGTTTACAAAACTTGCTGAGTTTGCTGTCAAATTAGAGTCGTAACTAAAGTAATATAAAAGGAAAGTATAAACAATATGCTGACTAAACAAATATAAAAAAATTATGCTCATTAAAAGTAACATATAATAATTGTGTCGACCTTCATAAAACTTTCGGCTTTTATCTTCACTGTTTTCATATTTAAATGTGACATTTATAATACTTCCTTCATTTACCTAAAAGTCGCTGACATAAAAATTTAAATATTAAAATCAAAGGGCTAAGCTGAACTATTATAATCATAGCGAGGATCGTGAAATATAAATTTTGTAGAAACATTAATCATTTTTAATTATATCAAAAAAAAGTCTACTAAGATTCTATTCCATTAATATGCGAAAGAATTTAAACAAGAAATTTCTATATAATAGGTATGAAGAAGACTAGACAAATGTAAACTAGTTATTGTATTCGTAAATTGGATTCTCTCTAACTTTTGGTCCAATTGCTTTTTTATTTAAGAAACAGGGTTACCAGATTCTAAATTTATCAAATTTCGAATTCTAGTTACAAAGGAAATTATTTTTACGTTTTGCTACACAAAAAACTCCATAGAATAAGCAAACTAAAAATATTTTTAATCTCTGCTTTCTTGATTCATTATTTTGACTTTTGACTGGGCACTGTTATATAAATGTCTATCTTTTTAAAATCCGGCTTAAAGACTTCTACCTGCGTTCTCTAACATTGGATAGTCCATACATAAGAACCATATTGACGAATGCACAGCACTATGAAGTTTGGCATTTGTATAAATAAACAAATATTGTCTATTATTAAAAAAAATAATAAATGTTAGCATTTTTATGTATATTTTTTCTTAATTTATTCGTTTTCAAGAGAATTATTAAGTAGTGCCATAAAAAATAATATAATGTTTTTCATTAAAATTATTCTAAAAAGTTAAAAGCAAACTAATTGAAAAGTTAATGACTTTTGAGCTTTTATATTTATTTTTATTTTACATGAGTTATTTGTTTTACCATCACTCCTCATTATGAAAGAACTAATATTTTTAAAAGAGGTAACTGTCTTTAAGCCATAAAAAAATTCAAAATTTTAAATAATAATTAAAAAATGAATACTGTTGACAGAGGAATGAAGAATTTCATAGAGGTTAATTAAATAAAATCCGGGTATTAATTAAGTCTAGAATTAATTAATTTCTACTTATTGACAAAATTGTGAATTATTAGTGCGAAATTATTCTGACACTGAGTATATATCATTATAAGATGTAAGAAGTTTCGATAAGCTTTTACAAGGAAAAATTTAACATATAAAATGATTTGTTTTCTACATAATTCGATCTGTTAAAAAGGTAGCTTAATATATAAATATAGTTTTTTTCCTTATGCACTTTTAGCTTATACATATTTTACTAATATTAATTATGGAAATATTTGATACGAATAAATGAATCTATCATTGTAAAGATTAAAGCGTTCACCTCATGCTTGCTCCTCAGAGTTGATAACAGGTTGTATTTGTACATCAGTCAGAAAAAAACGACCATTTTCATCAAGGACAGCAAATTTCATGCAAAAATAAAACATTTTTTCTTTTAACAGAAACAGTAATTAAATCTAAGACATTTTATTCTAAAAGCATGTTCCTTGGATTGAGCCACCAATAGTAAAGGTTTGTGGTGTTTAGCTTAATATATCTAGATTTTAATGAGTCAACTGTTTACTATTTTAGTTCTGTTGGATATAAATTAATCCTATTTATATACTCCTAGTTTACTCTACTTAAGAGTAGCTTAATAGGTCTAAAGTTTGCTTTCTTCTTAGTGTCAATAACAACCAATAATTTTTAATATATATAGCTCTAGAGCAAGTTCCTGAGTTCGATCGAGGAAGAATTGCGGATTATCCTTCAGAGGAACTGGTGGACCGACGAGACCAATCACATCCAACCTGTTGTTGCACCATTCCACATGATGATGACAGGCAAATTTTCGTATGACAGTGATGGGTCCTGAACCGCATCACGAACGACAGCACATTAGAATCAGTCACTCGAGCATCATTTGGTTCCTGATGATATGTCTTGCAAATGAATGAAAAGTCTGCAAGATTTTCATCATTTCCATAACTCTGGGTTAAAAAAAATACATGTTCTTGCATCGCCAATGATATGATGAGCAACAGATATGGAGAATGGAATGGCAAGACATAGTTTTTACTGCATCATCCCACTTCTGCCTGCAACACTTTGAATCCGAGTCTGCAAATATCGTGGGTTATATGTGTGTGTATATATATATATGTATGTATGTGTATATATATGTATATATAAATAGAGAGAGAGAGAAGATAGATAGATAATAGATGCAACATGAAGAACAATAAAACTAATAAGACACAATTTTAAAATCACTGAGGACAAAACAATACAAAGAATATGAAGAATGCATAGGGACTACGTCTTCATCAGGAGGCAGATCATCAACTATGCAAATTATATAAACACTCTTTTTTTCTATTGTACGAAGGACATATGGCTAAGGATCTTCGAGCGTAATTCTTCCGAAGAGTGGTTGAATTAAGGGAAAGAAGCATAAATATATTAATATCAAAAATTAAAGTAAAAAGTATATCAAAGCATAAAGTAAACAAACCCATTGTATAAAGGAACTAACGATATATTTTATTTTTATCAGTGATTTTAAAATTTTTGTCTCATTAGTTTTTTTTTTATTCTTCATGTTGTATCTTATTTATACTGACCTACCTATCTTTAACTGCTTTTACGCAGGTTAGATTGCCAGTAATATATGTTAATTGGTATTGTATTTTTTGATTTTATGAGATGTATTTTATACACTACATTTGCTGCTTTAAATTGTATTTACTGTTATATATATATATATATATATATATATGGAACAAGTTCAGTATCCCCATACACTGATTTCTCGCCAAATCTGGTAACCGTTGCTTACGTTGTAGTGTTGCTGATTTCAGCTTTTGTTTTCATTGTTTTGTTGCCAAATTTAGTTTTTGTTACTATTTTTATTTTTTTTGTTGCCAGATTCTGTGTTTCTCGTGTTTTAAATAATTTTTACGTTATATATGTGTTTTTTTTAGTGGCAATAGCTTAATTACTTTCACTTCTAGAACTTTCCAGAAATTTCTTTACGAATTGTTCTACGTTTTAATTGCTAGTCATTTTAATTTCGTTTTCATTTGCTGACGGTAGTGGATTTCCAGCTCTTGTGTTTCGTTGTCTCCAGTGTCCAATTATCGTAAATTTTTTCTTTTTTATTATTTCTTTTATATAATTTACTTTTATTTAGTTTAATTTTAATATATATTTTTTTATTAATTGATTTAAATTTATTTTATACATTTTAAATCCTTAACTATTCTTTTTTTCAATTCGTTTTCTTAATTTTTTATCCTCTTTTTATTGTTTTAATTACTTTCTTTATAAAAAAATGTCTCATGTTAAAAATACGGTTGAAAAATATCAACAAATTTTGTTAACTAAAATTAAAGAAAATAATGATGGTTTTTTTAATTTTTCCAGCTCTAGACCAACAGTTGGAAAACCCGGAATTGCTAATAGAATTTTCTTAGTTCAACTCGCTCAGAATTCTAAATTATTAATTGAATTTTTAACGGAAATTAATTTATTAAAAGTACCGAATTGTAGGAAATGTGGATCGGAAATGAAGATCACTCCAAAAAAAGCTTATTCTGATTGTTTTTCTTTTATTTGTAAAAAAACTATTGATGGAAATAGATGTAATACTGAAAAATCTATTAGACATGGTTCCTGGTTTTCAAAATCTAAACTTAAATTATTTGAAATTTTGGTAATTACATATGAAGTTTTGCGGGGATCGAAAACCGATCAAATTATTGAAGAAAATTCATTTTCTAAAGCTACATTGGCCGATTGGAGGCAATTTATTAACGAAACTATTTTAGATTATATTGAACTTTCATCAGAAAAAATAGGGGGAAGGGCAAAATTGTTGAAATTGACGAGTCTAAATTTGGGAAGCGAAAATACAATAAGGGGCATAAGGTTGACGGTCAGTGGGTTTTTGGGGGGGTTGAGAGGGATTCGGGTAAAGTTTTTTTAGTTGCTGTTCACAATAGAACACAGGAAACATTAATTCAAATAATTAAAGATTGGATTTTGCCAGGAACTTCCGTGTATTCCGACTGTTGGAAGAGCTATGATTGTTTAACTGAGGAGGGATTTGAGCATTTAAAAGTCAACCATAAGTTGACATTTGTTGATCCCGAATCAGGATGTCATACGAATACAATTGAAAGTACCTGGAGGCATGTAAAAGCTTCTTTACCAACGTATAATCGTAAGACAGATTTTAAATTTTACCTAGCAATGTATATGTTTCATAAATCTTGTATAGCTTCAAATGATGATTGTTTTAATAAATTTATTGAAATCGTTTCGGGAATTAATTGGGATGAGTACAAAATTTCGGAGGTGTGATTATTTTATTTAAATTCTATTGCTGACATGTATTTTATATTGTATTCGTATTTCATATTTATTTATATAATAAGTGTATTTATTTAATTTTTTTAATTTTAAAAATATATATGTATTTGATAAAATAGTTTTTGCATGATTTTTTAATTTATTTTACTTTATTTTTTATTTATTATTTTTATTTTATTTTTTTTTTTTTTTTTGTAAAATTTGATAATGGTGACACTGGTGACAAACGAATAATGTTACCTTCACTGCATATCAAGTAAGTCCATTATTTATATTTATTTCCCTTTTTAAATTTTCTGAAATGCTTATTTTTCGATCGAACTTAGGGAAATTTCCCGCTTTAAAAAACGCGCGCCTAGCTTAGCGACTTGGCGACGAAAAAATTCGCCGCGTCGCCAAGTGTATGGGGATACAGAACTTGTTCCATATATATATATATATATATATATATATATATATATATATATATATATATATATATATATATATATATATATATATATATATATATATATATACTGACAGTCGGACAGTATTTATAAGAAGTTTTTAAGACTTTCTCCAATTTTCTAAAGAAAGATTTTATATTGTTGACATTTACTTATTTAGTTCCAACTCGAAAGATATTTGTGTACATACTTCTCTGCGAGGTATGTCCTTAAAATCTCTCATTATCATTAAGTCAGTTCGAGTGTTAATAAGGTTACATTAAGTTACTGTTATAATATTACCATAAGGATATGTTAATCAATATTTATGGCAATATATATAAAGTATCTATCCAAATTAGGTTCAATTACTTACTCCTTTTAATGAAAAAGTTTGGTGATTTTACTCAGTTTATCTTTGCAGCATGAAAAAGAGAACAGCGAAATTTGTTTTTAAAATTCTATGGTCGCATTCACAGATAACAATCGATAATTGTCACTTGTTTTATTTTATTTCATTTTTCCTAATGACCATTGATAAAAAAAGCTTATTTATAGATGTGATAAATTCTTAAATTCAATTTTTAATTCATTTCTCAGAACTCCTCACCATATATGAAGTGATTTATAATTTATGGAATTAAAGGAACTTAAGAAATATTGCAATGTTACATGTATATCATGACAACAATCTTGACATAATATTTCTATTGATTTATAAATATTATGAAGTTTCTTTCATAATATATAAATATTAAAAGAACGATAAAAAAAATAGATTGACTTTCAAGTACAAACCTTTTTTACGGTATTACTGTACTGTAATTTCATGCGTTTTATTTAACTTACTATTATAAATATTACTTGAAAAATAATTTACGATTTTCGATTTACTCATCAAAACATTCGACAATATTTGATCTGTAATTTCCTTTAATATAATGATATTAAAAGTATCTATCTTTAAAGTACTTTGTTACTGAGTAACAGAATGCATTTTACTTTGGAATGAAATATAATTTTATTTATTCGGATTCATTAAAAAAGAGAAAAACGGAGAAATTCATTAAATTTGAAAGGAGTTAAATGTTCTCTTATTCTATTATTGTTGAAAAAGGAATGCCGTTTAAAAATGGAGCGACCTTCACTTAGCTCTTTTCTACGAGATATTAACTTAAATAGTGGAAATTGAGCCGCATTAAAATTCTATTTCAAGAAGCAGAAATATTCTATTAAATGAAGCTTTAAAAGAAATTCGCTTTCCCTAAAGTAATTTCGTCATCATTTGTCACCCATTTTATTAAAAATTAAATAATACTTTGGAGATATTTGTTTAAAGAGTCATCTTCCACTAAAGAGGAAATTCGAAGCATTTTCTCACTTTTTTTGCAATTAATTGTAATCTAATATCCAATATATGCATTGATATATAAATGTTATCAGAACAAAATACAAAACCTAAACTGGTGTAATTTAGAATAATTAAACAATAAATCTTAAATATATTGGTATTTAATTTACATTGACTATGATACTCAATTATATTGTGCATTAATTTTGCAAGTCATGATTTTGGTACCATACCAAAATCTCAAGCCATATGGCCATGATATCACACATTAGTAATATCAACACATTATTTAGGCTACATCAGTGCTATATCAATGCGTTATGGAGATAATACTCGTAGGATGTATCACCCCATTGGCGACCGTTACGACTTTTTTTCGTCGCTTACGCAATTTCCTCTTAAAATAAAACGTATATGTGGCACAAAAGGACGTGCTAAATTAGTAGAAACCACACTTAGCAACAAAAAATCAAAAAGAACAGCAAAAATTTAAATCGGCCACACCAAAGGGAAAATCGGAAACACAACAATAGAAACAAAGAACGGCAGATTTGGCGAGAAATCTCTTGAGGATATTCATCATACTTATTTATACCTGCGTTATTTCTGTGTCTCATGTTCATTTTCATATTTTCTTATAAAAAATTCTAGCAACGTAATTTAAGCTTTATATATTTTTATAGCTTAATAAAACCATTATCTGTTAAACTGAATTTAAATGCGAAAGATTGAACTGAAGGAAATGATGTATTGAAGGTAAAATTTAAGAGTATTTGAATCAATCTTCAAGTCAGGCAATATCATTACATGATATATATATTTAAAGTTGATCATTTAACCAGTCAAATGCATAAGATAATTACACTGATGACTTTTAATCATTCGGTTGATGAAAAATATACCAAAAGTTAATTAGTTTGAAATCATTGAAATATAATCGATTTACAAAATGCAAACACAACTCCTTATCAGTTATTTAACTCTTATCAGAAATGAGTGACTTAGAAGTAGAATGACGTGTTAATTGATCAGATTCTACATAACTAACTTAATCTGTGAGGAATTTGATAGTGATAAGTTACCACAGAGTTCCAACAGGTTACATTCAAACGTAACAATAAAATTTCAGTGTGAACTTTTATCTTTTGAATAATGATAATGATAGCAAACATTAACTACGAATGAATATATGCTCTAAGTTTTTTGTCTTGAGATTAAAGATAGGATCCTTAATTATCATGTTTATCATCAATCAGCTCAGTTGATAATAATGTCAAATTATCTGCTTTCAACCCAACTGGCAAATCTAATTTTAAAAAATTTTGCAAATGAAATTTCGGAACTTTTATTTTTTTGTCATGATTATTTTTTATTCGGTTAATAAATTATGATTACATGAGGATTTCATTTCATGAATCCTTTCCTAAATACGAGAATATACATCATTGTAAATATTGTCATATATCATTGTATATTTTTCTTGAATAAGTATTTTCAAATGAATTCAGTTCAGTCGATTACAATAACCGATATAACTGCAATATCAAGAAAGTATAGTGACCTTTTTTTCTATTTGAAAACTAGAATTGAGATTTGTTTTTGTTGTGTATATTTAAAGATTGCAAATTATGCACTTTAAAGCGTTGTTTTAAAGAATTCCCTATAATTATATGTGCATTAAAAATGATTTCATTGTACAATATTTATTTTATAATTTGTATTTTAACCCAACATATTAGTTTTTTAGTTATAAAAGTAAAACATTTTTATGGTAAGCTATCTGAAATATTTCGAATATAAAATTTGAGTATATACTTTTCTTCAAGAAAACCTTTAGAAATATTTCTTCCGAATATTTTTGAATTATAAATGCATGATATTTCTTCTTATAATTAAATCTTTTGGGAAATAAACTTAATAATTTTTACTTGATTTGCTTTTTTCTTTTTCCAGGAATATGACATTAGTGTTACTAATGAAAGAGAAATTTTTCTAGCAGTCAATAATATAAATCATATAAAATCTATTAATGATATAGATTTATTTTCTTTAATATTTATCTGTAACAAACATTTGGCTCCGAGAGCAAATTTCCCAAAAAATTTATTTCCGAGAATAAATTGATTTCCGAGAAAAGATTTCTAAAAAAATGGAGATTTAAGTGTTGTACCAAGAACTGCATTTCTTCAAATTCTCAGAAGAAGAAAAAAAACAATCAAAATTAAGTCTATATTCTGCAAAATATAGAAAGTTTTTAAAGGAAAATTTGTTAGTGCCTGGAAAGATAGCTCTCCTATTCTTCTAATCCTATTGATAGACATAATTTATTCAATTGTGATTCTGCTTGCGAAAATAATTTATTTATAAGAATGCTAAGTAAATATATAAATGTACATTATCTGCAACTTCTCATATATTATGAACTATCAGTTTACTTCGGAAATAATTTCGAAAACATTTTTATCTTATAACTATGAGATTTTTTTAAAGATGTTATTGATTTATAAAGAAACAGACACAGAAAAGAAATACGATAGGTAATGAATTTTATCATATAATGGAAAATTCGTGAAATCAATGTTGTAAAGATTACTTTATTCTACTTTAGAATTGAGTATTCCTAAAAGATAATATAAAACAGTATTTAAATTAAATTCTGTTATTTTAAGTAATGTTAAAATATTTTTTCATAAAAATAAAATGCATAGAATAACTGAAGCCTTTAACAATAAATTAGAATCTTAAAAGAATAAAAGAAATCCTCTTACTAGTTGTTTTTTGTAATGTCGCTCAGTATGAATTGCAACATTAGAATATAGTAACAATCATTAAAGAAGTAATGTATTTCAGCAATATGCAATAAACAAACAATGTATTTTATTTCACAAATTGATGTACAAGTTTTAGAAAATAACTAAACTGACATCGAAGTATAATCTAATTCAAGTATTATTCTATCGAATTCTAAGAATCATTCAATCAAAAATTACCATCTAATTCGATCTTATTTACCTTCACCAATAAAAAAAGATTCACTTGTGTGCATGGACAGTACTATTATGACCATCATTCCTGAGTTAAAGACCTGTAGCTGAAGAGGAATGCAGACAAATGATGTTGCTTTAATAGGATTTGATAATAACAACTGATTTTTCATTTTAAATTTCTATAAAAAACTATTTTAGTATTGGGGTCAAAGAGTCTCTACAATAAGAACTAGTTGGGTTTTGGGAGAGTTTGAGGAGAATTTATCTTTTAATGTAGGTTTATATATAGTGGTACCCCAATTGTTGCGCTAAATTTTAATTTTGAAATTAAGTAATATTATATAGAAATCTGCATGAACGTTTATTACAAATTCTTATGAGGGCAGTGTGAAAATAGCGTATAACTAACTGTCATTTTATTACATTTATTTTAGACTCAAAAAAATTTTATCTACATTACAATAAACTCTTCAGAAGAACTCTTCAGTTTAGATAACAATAATCAACAGTCATTTGTATCTTCCTCAAAGTCATCAAAATTGCCAAGATTCACTTCACTTACTTACTTCTCTAAAATTCGTAATTTAATCTTTAAGCAGTGTATTATACACATTTCATCCTCATAAATTATGCACCATTAAGATCCAGTAATTTCACTTTTTTATAAACTTCATTAACTTGCTCTCAGAAGCATTTTTAATAATAAAATACAAACTTGATAATTTCTTGTGGAGTCGCTTATAAAATAGGCGTAACGAAATTTAAATGGTGATTTTGATGCATCCGTAACCACATTTTGAATTTTAATTCATTTAAAAATCACTATCATATTTTTTGGCGCACCATAAAATATCATCGTGCAACACTAAAAGGAACGAATTCAAACAGAAGTTAATTTGTCTTCAGAGATTTTAGGAAAAGATTGAAATGAGTTTCATTGGAAATGTAATTCCTTTTGCTTCATACAAATACTGGAACAGAATTATATGTCATTTTTACGATTCGTCAACTTTGACATTTGTGCTATTGATAAGAACTATATTTTTCTTCAAAGCTTTGCCATTAGATATAAGCTTCATTGTTAAGTTTTTATCTTCAACTATCGGACTGCAGTAGTTGAGTGTCCCTATCAACAAATTCATGGATGAAACATAAAGAATGTATGCCGTAAGACACTTTCCTTTTGACACTGGAGGGAATTTGTGATAACGCAAAAATGACTTGCAATGAATAAAGAAGATCAATAGACAACGATAATCACTTTATAATGAGAATAAAAACATAAAATCTTCGCTTTAGACATGTGCTAATGATATATAGTCCAATTACATATTTCTAAAGTGCTTAAACAATAGTTAAAATTATCAAGACGTCAGTATCTATCGTAATAATATCAATAACTGTTGATTGGAATAAAAGAAACTTTTTAGCAACTTGAACAATAATCACATTTTCATCCATAGAAATTTATATATCCTTTATGTTATTACCTAGAAGTAAACTTTCTATAACATGATCAATTGCTTCTTGTTTCAAATGTTAGATGGGAAACTGCTGCCGATAAATATAAGCCGAAATACTGTTGAAATATGAAATCCTGGAATAGTTTTCCGATACTTAGGTAACGTTCTGTCTCTTTTATAAATGTCTGAATCGACATTACTATCACATACCAGAGTTAAGTGCGTCTCTTTCTGAATGGAATGGTACTCAAGCAGTTTCCTTAGTACATACTCACTGCATATTATTTTACTTTTGAACCATGTAAAATAAAGAAATCACTGTCAACAATTCAAGTTTCGCTGTGATTTAATTCATATTCATAAAAAGAAATAATTTCGTCACAAAGACTTTATTTCACTTTTTCTAATATAATTTAAAAAAAAGAACAGAAAATGCAAGATGTTTTTCATATAAAAATGTAATCTATTATTAGGGATTTTTAATAAATTAGCATTCATTTTTTACATAATGAATATTATTAGTATAACAACTCGCATTGTGACATAGATAGAACAACGATATTAGTTTTTTCAAAATAACTTACCACAGTTAAATTGGATCTCAAGGAGAGTGAAGGTAAAAGGATTATGAATTCCATGTCTTTCTCGCAGTTTTATGTGGCAGCTCAGTTATATGTTTTGGTCTGACCCACCATAAGTCAAGATTTTAGGAAGTGGCCAGCATCAGAAAACATTATTTAAGGTCCTTTTGTGAAAGTAAAAGGATTATGAATTTTATGTCTTTCTCGCAGTTTTATGAGGCAGCTCAGTTACATGTTTTGGTCTGACCCACCATAAGTCAAGATTTTAGGAAGTGACCAGCATCAGAAAACATTATTTAAGGTCCTTTTCATTAAAATATATTAAATTAAAATATTATCGGCTGATAATAAGAAAAACAGTTTTGAGAGATATTTTCCAATTACAGCATGTCATAATAATTTTCATTTATTTTTCTATGAATCTTGATATTACTTTTAAAATCTTGATTGATCTTTTTTACTTCACATCAAGTAAATAAAACGATCTAATATTTTCCATAGTTTCCTTTTATTCTTCATTATTTCTAATATTTTTCATAATCAGAATAGCAATAACAACAGCAATCATGCACATTACGTATGAATATTATTAGCGTGATCATGTCCTCAAATTAAAGAGAACATTCTACATCAAAGAAAAGTATCGTCTCATGTAACATATATTCAACCATTCTGAGCACAGTCATTTAAAAAAAAAACATGGTAAGAAATCCTTCAAGCCTAATAAAAATATTGTGCAATGATAATTTAGGAATAGCTGAAAAAGTTATTTTCAATTCTTCGATGCGGATCAGATATAAAGAAGACAACACATAGATGAACACCTTTTGTTCTCCATTTCCCATGATCAAAATAACTCATGGAGTATACCAAAATGACAGTGGTACCATGTTATAAATCTCACAAACAACCACTGTTATTTTTTTCAATAAGTATTATTATCAATTCCATTTTTATTTATCAGATGACGAGTGAGTAGCTTAAGTGGGGAAGAAAGAAGTTCTTAAATTTACAAGTATTTAAAGATTTGCTTACAAATAGGATTGTTTACAGACATCTTTTAGCTAGCTCCTTCATAGTGAGCTACTTCACACAATCTCTCTGCTCAATTACATGTACATCTCTCTTAATATGACATATTAACTACTGTCATCTAGTGGCTATTCATATTGTTAAAGTAATGTTTCAGCCTTAATGTCAACAGTATTTGCCACTATTATACTCTCCGTTCTCTTATCTAATTACACTAGCACCCATAGTGTTACATTCATAGTTGGAATATCTTAATATTGATGGAAAAAAACTGTAATATCGGGATAAATTTTAAAAATATTTTAGGACAATACAAATTGTGTATGAAATTATTTAAACATGACACTCTTTCTTCGTGTGTGTGGAATAGTAATTTTACATTTTGGAAATTATTCATTATCTTTAACTGTTGATTTTACAATCATAAATCATTATACCAGCAATATTTTGCGTAACTAGTTGTCAGGAGTATTTCAAGAACTTTAATCTCATGGTAGATAAACAAAATACGTTTAAATTTTTCAAACAATTACAAAAGACCTATTGAGCCAAAACTGTAATGGATATATGTCGTGCATAACTGGTGATATAAGCGGTTTTGGTTTTATTTATGTAGCAGTAAAATAAGCAATGCTTAGGCAGTTTAAAACTAATACCTGTTTTCTTTTCATTTATTACCACAGACTCATAGAATATGTATTTAGATTTTGATTCGAGATTGATTAAATCTCTGAAACATTTTGTTATTATAGAATATCTGCTATTATTATACACAATCATTTATAAACACATCCTTTTCATTTTCTGTTTTTATACGCAACGAGTAACATTTTCTCATCATAAGAATAATAACAAACAGAAGACACTGTTTTATTAATTAATCAGAATAAAAAATATTATAATACAATTAATTTTACTTGATAGTGATTTAGCATAATACATTACAAAAATGATTGGTGAAATTTTATATTTCCTTCAATCCTATGGATTTTGCTCTCGGTCGCTTCTTAATATATTCACTTTTATTTTCTAATTTTTACTATATGAATATACTTAGAATATTTTACGGAAGTCTACATAGAAAAAATAAGCAAATGGATCTGATCCAAAACTCTTGTTATAGTTCACTTTTTCCTTTTTTATATTGTAAGTGAATTTTTTTTAAGAAATTGGTTTCAATTTTCCCTAAATTTTTCCACATCTTCTCTCAGAAATTAATATTTTTCCTTTTTAGCTGTAGAAATTGATTATTTTTAATTTTACTTTAATGCTTTAATGTTATATTTTTCAATGTTTTGATGTTATTTCAATGTTCCTTTTTTATTTCACAATTCTTTGAAGTTGCAGATACCTTTTACGTAAACAACAAACTTGGATGGACCATATTATTTACATGTCTATTATTATGAATTTTCATTTAAAGATAACACTCTAAGAAACTTTACATTGAAATAATTATAAATTATTTAAACTAAACTAAAAAGGGAAAAAATGTAAGAAAAATAATATTTTTTACAGTATGTGAAATACAAAAATAATACTTTGTAATATCTAGACTAATAAAAATATTTCTGCTAAAATACGACATTAAAAAATTTAACAAATACGAGAGTATTTTAATTACGAACATCTGATAATATAAAATACACAAAATAGAATACACTTTGAAAGCAGAGAGACCAAAACACCGCATTGAGTATATCTTAACAGCCTCAAATTGTAAATTATTTGATCATAAATTAAATACTGCTTTTTGAGAGAACCTTTCGTAGATCACGTGATGTGTTCACGCCTAAATATTCTACCTAAGATATATTATTTGTTCAAAAACAGAAACGAAACATTCAAGTTCTGTTGCTTAACAGCATACGGGATCGAAATTAATATTTTCCAAATGAATAAATACTTCTTTCTAACATAAGCATCCGCTTCCCCACTTCGGAATTCGTTTTACATACTTTAAGGATTATAAATTCAAACCAAACTAAATTCTAAATCCTGTATTTAAACATCATTTGAGACTTTAGCCCATGTTAATGATGTTAGAATGATATTAATGGCTTTTATTCTAGTTAGTTATTTGATTATATTTTAATACTATTTTATTCTTATAGAGCTAAAAAAAATACTTATTTAATCTAAAGCTGCAGTTTGTAGTGCTTAAAATAGGTAATTAAATATATATATTCATGATTAAAGCATATGTTATTACCATGAATTAAATATATTTGATTGTTTTTTTTTTATATATTTTCTGTAACGAGTTTCTTATTTAAAAGATATCTTAGGAGAAAAGTTTATTGTATACCGTATCTCAAATAATAAAAAGTAAAATTAAATTTTATTTAACTCTGAAATTTTATAAAATGTGATGTTTATTTAAATCTTTTAAATAAATTTTTATCTAATTTTTTATTGCTACATATTTTTAATGCTACATATTTTCTTTACCTTTTTTATAGGTTATTTAAAAATTGTTAATTATGGAATCATTTATAATTTTCTTTTGAGAATACAAAGAAATTTCTTTATTCCAGTCAAAATGAGAATTCTTCTTCAAATATTTTCCTAAATTATTACTGTTTCTGAAAAACATATAAATTTCCTTTTATTCATTTAAAATAATTTATAATTCAAAATTCCTTTCACCTGCAGTGAAAGGAATGTGTATCAAGAAAAATGCTGAAAAATGTTTCTAATTAACAAAAGCTGTTTGATATTTTGAATCTAAGAAAGACTGATAATGGTTAGAAAAGGACAGAAACAAAAGTTTTTATTAATTGTTATTGTTTCCTTCAAAATGACTGAAAAAGAAAGTATATCTTTCAACCTGCTCATATTATGTTCATCCTTCGGTACTGCAGCATTCTCTCTACATAATATGTAATAGTTCTTTACTTTTTGTAAACATTTTTTCTTGAAATATGTAATAATTTTTATATTGTTTCGACTGTACAAATAATAATATTAATTTTTTCCAAATATTTCTTGATGGTAAGTATGTATTAAACAATCATAAGAATAGTTGAATTGAAATCAATGTTAAAAATAATAATTTTATATAAAACTAACTTGGATAATAAAAATTATTTATCCAAGTTTATTCAGGGTTACTTTTAACTTTCAAAAATTTTGTTGCATTATGAATAGCAAGCAAATTATTCCTTATAATTAAATTATTATATTAAATTATTCCTTATAAAATATCATAAATCTATTATATTGATATTTGACTAACAATGCAACTAAATAAAATTAATAAATAAACTAAATAAAACAAATAAACTAAATAAAAATAAATAAACGATATTTGTAATCAGTTGGTAGTATCAGTTATTTCTTATTCTATTTATTTTCTTTTAATAAGCATGGTGTTTTAAATATGTTTTTTTATCTAATCGTTATATCAAAAACTTTAATGCAAAAGCAAATTAATATATGATTTCAAAAATTTAGTTATTTTTATTTTTTATATGTTTAATAATTTGGGAAATATTTTTAAAATTATGAGACAGTAAAATAAATGTTATCCAAATTTTGAAATAAGCCGTTACGGAATAAAATTGAATCTTAACATAATAATGAGAGCTTTATTTATTTAATTATTAAATTTTTCTTTTTTTTTATAAAACAGCAAATAATCATTATGTCAGCTAAATACGATCGTTTGCATACAAAAAAATTGGCATATGAATCAGAAAGATACGATTCATTATAATTCTTTTCTTTCTTTATTGTTTTAAATTCAATCGAATATTTATTTCAAAATCAATGAGGGAACTACTTCTATTTATTGAATATCTTTGGAAAATATAAACATTGTGCCAGTGACTTTAGTGTCATGCTTCCAATCTAATTGCAAACTGAAACACAATAAATAAAAACTACATTCATGATTTTTAGAAACTGTAAACTGCTCTTTGAAAATGAACTACAGTAATTAGAGTTCTAATTAGGTTCTCGTGTGCTGGTATGCGTGTTGCACTGTTGCTCGAAATAGCGTGCATCATATTAGAAATACTTTTCTTTATTAAAAGTGACACTCTGATAATGTTGACATCATCTATTGGCTAATTTCTAAAACATCATCACTATCTAGTAATTTTATTTGATTTTGTAGTTTAATATAATACACAGCTTCATTGAAATCTATGTATAAAATATAAAATGTTTCTTTAATTTTGAGATTTCTTTTCTTAATATTTATAAATGAGTATAAGGTTAAGACAGATTATTCTTCTGACTCAACAAATATTGATTGGCAAAATACAACAACGATATTTTAATATAATGTTATCTGTGAACTATGTTACAATATATTTATGTTGTAAAAATAAGAGATTCATAAAACTAAACCATAATATATTATTTATTATTAATCATTATTTTATATTAAACAATTTGACGATTCATGTGAAAAATAATATTGATTAAATACAGAAAGTAAGATTATTAGATAAGTAAAATTATTTTTTGTTATATTGGTAATAAAGGTAATAATTATAAAGTGCTATATTAAAGAATTTAGTGCAACAAAAAATCCAAGCTAATAAGATTTTTTTCATTTGCCCTAGTTAATACGGTTTTTTCTTAAAGAAATAAAATGAATCTCTCATAATCATTAAATAAATGTTTTATATATGATTTGAAAAAGGAAATTACAAAGTTATGTTTTCAAACACTGTTAATTGTTTGTTCTTTCATCAATTAATCCCTATTAATTTAAAATGAAATTACTTTAAAAATTATTTAAAAACTTTTTAATTATTTTTTAATTTTCTGTATTCAAATAATATAACTGCTTACTTATAATCTTTTTAAGTTTTGCCATTACATAAATATCTTCCAAGACTTCAGTAGTTAATTAACGTCTATAGATTGATTTTTAAGGTAAATAATTATAATCAAAAATTTTAATCTATTTTTAAAACAAAGTTATGAAAAAACAGATGTTTGATTGAAATTAGAGTAAATCTTATAATTGTAATTATAAATAAAATGCTCAGTTAATTTTAATAAATTATTTAACATAGATAAAAAAAGTAATTGTTTAATATTAAGATGCCTGAATCTAATGCTAAAATAGATGAATGGGCGTCTTTTTTCCTCTGAAAATTATACTAATAATATTAAAATATAAGTTATCAACGAAATTTTTAATTTTAACATTTCAAAATTCATTCCGAGATAAATATGTTCAAGTTATTTCTCCAGCATCAATTTTCTATTAATGATTTAAATTTTAATTTAGAATAAAATCATAAATGGTAGTTTGCATAAAATACTTTCACAAATTTTTTTTTGTTTTCGTTTTATTTTGATGTTATTGATGTAACTTGTAATACCATTAAAGCATCCTGAATATAACAATTTATCACTGGTAATTTGATAAATGGGAAAATATAATTTAATAAATATTTAAGAAGATTTAATTATATGATTTGGTTAAGATAAATTTCAAATTTCAAAAATTATTAAAAGAATTTTTTAACCATTTTGATTCAAATATATATGATTTAATGATATTTTTTCAAAATTATTTTTTTATTAAAAAATAATTGCAATTATTAAAAATGTGAAATTATGTTAAATTTTTTTAAAAATGGTTATAATTTATTAACGAATTATGAAATACATAAAATTTATAAAACAGCACAAAACTGAAAGATTTTTAGTTTCTCAGACATTCAACTAGAGTTTTTGAAACATAAGAAATATGAAAAGAAAGTACTCAAAACTATTTCGCAGAATTTCAGACATTTCTGAATCGAAAATTTTCCTTAATCGGCTTTTCATTCGATTCCCTGGAATGTAAAATAAATGTATTTGTGCTCTTTCATTTTGTCTAAAAAATAAAAAGTAAAAGCTTTCAATTTTTAATGCAGTAAAATATCTTCTTTACAAAGTAACTGCTTAAAGAGGGACTCCTTCTTAAGTAAAACGACATTCAATTAGTTTGAAACTTTACAGCTGTCTATTAAAGCAAATGTAGAATTCGATTACAACAGGAACTATTTCACAAGATTAAATTAAATAAAGATTTAAATGACATTCATTTTGGAGTTAATTAATGCTATTCATTTAGCAAATAAATTTCAAAGTCTTATAATAATTTACTGACACTCATACAAAGAAAGATTTTATGCTGAATAAACAATTAATTTACGCATTCTTTTTAAAACATTCCATGAAATTATGTGTCTGTGTGTGTGTCTGTAAATGTGTGCACAGAGAAATTTTAACGATTTTACAATGTTTCATAATTTATATATAACACATAAACATTATTTAGTAACCATTATAATAAATAGTGTGAAACAGCTCATGTAATTTCCCTAAATAAAACTGAATTTGCAATAAAAAATTGCTTAAAGATTTTGTAATAACCTAAGTATAATTTAATATAATTTATATTTATTCAGCAACATATGTAAAAATGTTCCTTTCTTTTAAATAACAAATAATGCAATATTTGAGTAATCACAAAAAGTAGTTATTACATGAATAAATAAATAATACTGATGCAAAGCTATAATAGAAAATGAAATGGATACATATCAGCTGTTGTTAAATATAAAGAATGCAATGAAAATAAAAATTTTCATACTTTCTTAAAATTTTAGCAAAAAAAGAAATGTAAAAGAATTTATGTTTCCTTAAAGAAATTCAATTAAATATTCATTAAAATAACTTTAATTAAATATCAATTAAAATAATTTTATTTAAACAAATATTTTATGTCAATTAATTATGTAAGGAATTCTATAAAAAAAGTGATTTACCATGACGTTTGTATAGAAACTTGAACTTATCCATAAATTGTGCTTTTCAGTTATTCCTACTCATTTAGAAAAACAAAATGTATAACTAGTTATTTAAATTTTAACCATATTTTTTAAAAAATTATCTAAGATTCCTGATTCAGTATATTTTTAAATACTGTAATGTTTTCTTTGGGCACAGACATCAAAATAATAAATTTAATTTATAAGTTTTAATTTCAATATTTTTCAAAGTTTACATTTCAAGTAAGTTCTATGTAGAAACAAAATTATTGAAGCAATATGGAAAAATATTGCTATTAATTTGAGAGGATTGAAATTTACAATTTAAAAAATTGATGACTAGTTATTTTTTAAATTTATTTTAAGTATATAACTTAAATGATATTGTTCACGTTCTAAACAGTTTCAGTTACGTTTTCCATTTCGTTTCATATTTTATAACCTTTCGTATTATACTAGATAATTTAAAATCTATTTTTATGAATGAAAAATTAAGAATTCATAAGTTTCATTCTATTTTAATCCTAGTAACTTCGTAAGATAGAATAGAAAAATGTATAAGTTTCACAAAACATAAGTCAATAAGAAAATAGAAAAAAGATATTATTTATAAGTACAATAATACCTGTTTATCCTTTATTTCTTCGTAAATCGAATGTCTTTCAAATACTTAAGTTTATTCTATCCAATTCAAGTTATTATATCTCATGGTAACCTAAAGATGAATTTTTCTCGTAAAAAAATGATTTTCTTAATTGGGAGGGGAAAAAATATCGACGTCCAGTCAGACAAAATACTTTGAGTGCGATCAATAGCAAAAGAACTTGCTTGCAATTTTCTAAAAACATTTCACTCAACTTTATTTGAGTGGAGACTTAGATACCTTGTTTTGCTCTTGTTTGAGGAAAGAAGAAACTCAGACAAAACCAGTTAAATATGTTTGTTCTATAGTTAGGAAAAAAAACACCGAACGCTTGTAAGAATGAAAAGTTGTGCTTAGAAGTTTTGAGAGGTTGTCTAATTTTAAGTCCTATTATCGGTTACGTTTTCGTTAGATATATTTCAAACACTGAAGACTATCTATTTTAGTCTTGGATTTCTGTTCATTTATTTTATTTAATACTTAGATTGTTAATAATAAATTATTTCCGAAAAAACTGTTAAATTATTCTCTTTCATATATTAAATCGGATTTAAAACAAATCATAAAGAATTTCTTTAAAGATATCCTTCTTCAGGTTCAAAATCACTCAATTTTAATAATTTACCCTTACATTATAAAATAATTTATGCAATGAAGTCAAATAGGAACAAAATTTTGATTTCTTGATAAAGTTTTAATTATTGATAAATTAATTTGCATTAATTTGTGTTAAATTATTCTTTTTGATATAATAAATCGGATTTAAAACATATCCTAACCCCCTCAAAATAGAGTATTTCTTTTAAACATAATTCTTCTTCAAGTTCAAAATCACTCAAATTTTAATAATTTATTCTTACACTATACAATATTTTACGCAGTGAAGCCAAATATGAATAAAATTTTGATTTCTTAATAAATATTTAATTATTGATAAATTGATGTAATTGATTATGTTAAATTATTCTCTTTGATATATTAAATCAGATTTAAAACTTATCATAACCCCTTCGATATAAAGTATTTTTTTATATATGTATTTTCAGTTAAAAAAAACTCAAATTTTAATAATTTACCATTACACTATACAAAAATTTACGCAATGAAGTCAAATATGAATAAAATTTTGATTTTTTAATAAATATTTAATTATTGATAAATTGATGTAATGGATTGTGTTAAATTACTCTCTTTGATATATTAAATCGGATTTAAAACATATCATAACTCCTTTAATATAGTGTATTTCTTTTAAATATATGCTTTTTCAGTTTCAAAATCACTCAAATTTTAATAATTTACCATTACACTATACAATAATTTACGCAGTGAATCTTAATATGAATAAAATTTTGATTTCTTAATAAATTTTTACTTATTGATAAATTGATGTAATTGATAGTTTCCATCAATACTGCTTCGTATTAAAATATTACAAGAAACTCTTAGAGTATAAATTTAAGCATCTATAAAACGACTTATAGTAAATAAATTTCATGATTAATTTATACGTTTTCTTATCAGTCATACAAGAAGTCTTGCATTATTACAAGAAATATTGCATTATATAAATATGTATGATTAGAAAAAGAGCTGATATTTTCCTAAGAACTAACAATCATTTTAACTAAATACTTTTTAACCTTTCCATTTGAATCATTTGCTTTTGATATGTCCTAAATGATTGCAGGTATTGCATTTTTATTGTAATGTGCATATGGAAAATAAACATCTTAATCTATTTTAATACTTTATTTGAAAATGAAATCGTACATTAGAAAGCTTATTAAATGTTTCTACAAAATAAATCGCTTTTGTAGAAAGAAATTGATAAAACACTCAAACATGCTGAATATATCGTCGCATAGAATCAGAGCATGAAAATCCAGTTGTGTTTCATTAATTATCATTAAGTATTGTTATAGAAAATTTCATTCTTTGAATTTTCAAATTTTGATATTTTTTACTGTCTTTAATAGAAATTTGCGATCCAATTCGAAAACATAATAAAAAAAAATATATGATAATAATTGTCACATTATAAGGTAGAAAATGTTTTCAACATTATGAGAATTTTTGTATCAATTGTTTGACTGAGTTTATCCTATTTTTATTAACTCTTACTTTAAGTAAATATTTGGATTGCAGTTTAATGAAAGATACAGTACAATACATCTTCACTGCGTCTATTAGAGACGCTAATCAATTGAAGCCCTACCACATTTTATTCCTTTTGAGCTCTTTTGATAGTAATACGCCAGCATTTGTTTCGTATGAAAGAATATTTGAAGGTTACCCTAATTGTTCAAATAGTGAATATATTACAAAAGTGAATGTTATAATGCAAAAACAATTTTGACTGTAATACATATATATATATATATATATATATATATATATATATATATATATATATATATATATATATATATATGAATATTCAACTATTCGAATTTCGTCTATCCGAATCACTTTCAGAATTTAAAAAAAAGAAATTACCGGGAAGAAGAGAAGGAAAATATGAAAATAGTAAAACCTCAAGAAAAAGGGAAGCTAAGAAAATGGATAAGATGAGAATGATGTATTACTTGAGGAATTCAGAAACATTCGTGTGTGTGTGTGTGTGTGTGTGTGTGTGTGTGTGTGTGTGTGTGTGTGTGTGTGTGTGTGTGTGTGTGTGTGTGTGTGTGTGTTTAGTTTAGTTTAGTTTGTTTGTCGCTCAACGGTCATTTTTTGCACACGAGGGCTAATTAGACCGGGACTTACGGTTTAAAGTGGATTCCGAACCACTACAAACATCCATGCCCAAGGTGGGATTCGAACCCACGAACTGTTGAACCGAAGGCAAGAGCGCTAACCATTCGGCTGCCAGCTCGGCTGTGTGTGTGTGTGTGTGTGTGTGTGTGTGTGTGTGTGTGTGTGTGTGTGTGTGTGTGTGTGTGTGTGTGTGTGTGTGTGTGTGTGTTTAGTTTAGTTTAGTTTGTTTGTCGCTCAACGGTCATTTTTTGCACACGAGGGCTAATTAGACCGGGACTTACGGTTTAAAGTGGATTCCGAACCACTACAAACATCCATGCCCAAGGTGGGATTCGAACCCACGAACTGTTGAACCGAAGGCAAGAGCGCTAACCATTCGGCTGCCAGCTCGGCTGTGTGTGTGTGTGTGTGTGTGTGTGTGTGTGTGTGTGTGTGTGTGTGTGTGTGTGTGTGTGTGTGTGTGTGTGTGTGTGTGTGTGTGTGTGTGTGTGTGTGTGTGTGTGCGTGTGTGTGTGTGTGTGTGTGTGTGTGTGTGTGTGTGTGTGTGTGTGTGTGTGTGTGTGTGTGTGTGCTGTTGGAAATCCAAACCATAAATTATGCAAATTTAAGACTAAAATTAATATTTTAACTTTATATTTGCATAAAATTTTTTATTAAAACAGTCAATCGGGAATATTGTGAGATCTGTTTATTAACTAATTCAAAAACTCATTGATACTTCATAACTTTTAGGAAAAATTTCCAAAATTCATCCACTTTACAATCAAATATCTTGATTATAGTATACCCACCTGGCGTTTAACATTTTCGAATCAGATCTAAAAAAATCAACTATTTGATTATAATATTTTGGTTTCAAAACAATTTTTATCTAATTGTTTGTATCATGATTGATAATTTGATTTTATAAATTTTTTCATAGAACTTAAATTTGCATAATGAGATATAATTTAACTATTCATTTTTAATAGTTAATTTAACGTTAGAAGATAAACATTATTACCTTGTTTTCCTTTTTCTGAAATAATTTATGAATTATTTATTTTAATGAACATACATATGAGTTCTAAATGATACTTGTAACAATAATTAACAGATTTTTTTTCATTAACACAATAGTTTCATTTTAAGACATAAATCTTCTATTCTTATAACTTAAAGATATTGCAACTGAATTTTAACATTGGTAAATGAGTAATTTGAAGCTGTAAATTAGTAAGTTGCGGAAATGTTTTTAATATTGTAATGCGTGTGAAAAGTTATAAATGATACAAAATGTTATTATCAACATTTTTAATCAAGAAGATAATTTATATTTATATATTTTATATTAAAGAAAGATAGATTATTTATTTAAATAAAAGATAGCATCTCTTTCATACAGAGAGTTCAGTTAAGTAAGAAATTTAATATAAATTTTTCAAAACGTTTTAAAAAGCTATTTTTAATAAGTTAGGGTTTAACTAGACATTAATATTTAATAAATTTTAGCATAGAAATTTCTATTTATTTCATACTATAATTTATATGAATATTTTGTATACATTGCATGCAAAGAAATAGTATTGAATTTGGCTGACAGCTTACAATTCTTAAATGCTTTAACTAAATAACACACATTATGAATATTTTATCATTATCACCTAAATGTCATGTACAAATAATTAAAATTCTACATGATGTATACCTATTATGAATTACTAGATATCTATATAATTAATTAGGAAAAAATTGTCATAAATTTACACACAGGCTAAGACTAATTAAAACATTTATCAATTTACTAAGCAATCTATAGAAGTTTAATCAAAAAATATTCAACTACGTTATATTAATAATTTCAGTCTAGATAAAGAAAATTTTACGCTTAATTGCCCTATTTATGGATAAAAATAATATTTTTCTTTTTTGAATAGCTTTTTTACGCAATAATTAAATCAAAATTTAAGGATCATTTAATAATCAGGGTAATTAAAGGTCATTAACTTGTCTTTATGTAGAAATAAAACACACTTTCTTTTACTTAATGATCACTGTTTTATTAATAATCCCATATTACGAAATATAAAGATGTGCATAATTCTTTCGTAAATTACCAGTCACCTATCTACAGCAATGAGCTAAAAAAGAAACGTAATTTTCATTTTTATGTTAAAAATGACACAGTAAAAGGATCTTTAAAAGGAATATTTTTGAATGTTGAATTCTCTTTATATGAAAATACTTATTTTTAAAGAAGGAAATGTAATAGCTTAAAAGAAAGAAATGTTAGGATCTGTATAATTTTCATTTCTTGACTTAGTTTAAAAGGGCAAGTAAATATATCTGAATGCTTCTAAATACATATATTATAGATATAAAACGTTGGATTGTAATAGCCAAATTTGTAAAAACATCGATAACATTATATCAGTTTCTTTCAAAACATAACAAATTTAATTCAAAACTTTATAGACATTATCACACCCACATACATTGATACTATTTATACAATACTCCTTCATCACGACATTAAAAAGAAAATCTCTGTGTAATTCTTAGAGTGTATATAAAAATTGTCAGTGGTTAATATCTTTTTAGTAAAGCATTGGGGTGTTTGATGAATCTAAAACCCATTTTTGATTCACCATATTTAATTCGCTGGACGTACTTGAAGCCATTTGATGCACCCATTTTTGATTAATCATATTGAATAAACTTGAACCCACTTGATGTACGAGTCATATGGTAAAGAGGTTAACCAATATTGCACTGATAGCTAGAAATTGTCTTTAAATGCAGTTTTAGGGGGGCGATTTTATTTCAGAAAGCTTAAATAAGAAAGTGGAAAAACCCCAGATACAAAACTACTAATTCTGTTTAATTTATTGAAATAAAAGATAAAAAAAAATAACTAAAATGGATAAGAAAACATCATGCGAAAAAATTCACCCGATTGAACTTCTTAAACTAAAATATATTATTTTATCCAATGAATTCTGAAATTCTTTTTTTATATTTAACTTATAGAATTAAAATAAAGAGGAATTCAATTTTTTATGATTTGTAAGAACTAGAAATTTGAAATTCAAATCATGGATTGAAATGTTTCTATCTGTAGATTCAATGATATAATATGTAAAAACGCCTTTTCGACTGCATTCGACAGATGTTTTGAAAATAATATAATTTAGAAATATGTAGTAACCTGGCTGTAGAGATATTCATCTTTTATTGGTTTGGCTTCTATTTTTCAAACAAGACTTCATAATTTGATTTTCCATGAATCAATATGGTATAAAAATAGGCAAAGCACATTGGCAATTTTTGCTTCAACAATGTATACGTTTTATTTTCATTTCCATGATTGTGGTTAGAAAAATATTGATTTTTATATAGATATTTAATAAAAATATTTAAACTAGTTTTCAAATTACTTCAATACTTGTTGAAAATATATCTCTATATGTATCAAATCATTAGATACAATGTTTCATCCCATTAAATTGATAGTTATTTTTTTTTTCAATTAAATGCAACAAAGTTGATATAATCAAATTTAGTTATGAAAATTACCAAATACAAAATATAAACAAGGAAAATTTTATAAATGTCTCATACTCAGTTATCGATTCGTTTATATTTTTATAAGTCAGTTCAACTGTAATTTTTGGTTGTCAACACTTTTCAAATATATTTTCTAATAATGATGTATATATTTTTTTAAAAAAAGATACTATCGATTCGGAAATTTCTTTAACGACGTACGTGAAAACATTATTTTAAACCACTAAAAATTATTGAAAAATACTGAAAAGTTTCTTAAATTAAATTTTTTTTATAGAATTCCTTTTACTAGATAAGTTGTCATATAATTTCAATATTTTTAATTATAAAAATATTTAAATCGCATACGTTTTAACCATAGAAATATTCTTAAGTTAAGTGATTATGAAGTTTAGTATTACTATAAGTAATAATTATATGGTGATAAATAATAAATTATAAATTAAATCATTTATAAAATTACTTATATCTACGTAGAATATCTGCTTTTAAAATCTTATTTATTAAATTTTTATATCTTAAAAAACAATTTTATTAATTTCTTTAATTAAGTTTAAAAATATCAAAATTCACTACAGAAAGCTTGATAGCTTTTTGTTATATGAAATGAAATTTGCGTGAATCATTGCTTGGAATTCATAAAAACTTCATTGATATATTTGCTGAAGTATTACTTTTTAATTTTCTTTAATAATTTCCTACCATTTATGAAATCCCCCCTCCCCAGAATTCAAAAGAATAAGTCATAAATGTTAATAATATATCGCTGTTTTTCATGGTCAAATCATTTTCATATTGATCATATTAACATTCAAAAATCATATGTAGACATCGATATTAATTTTCTATAAGTAAATGCCTCTTTTTTTCTGCATTTCATTTTAAATATTACTATACTTACACATTTAAAAGATATTAATTGAAACGGAACATTGAAACACATTTACCTCATAAAAACTCATTGGAAAGATTCTTTCACAATACCAGGAGAAAATGTTTTTATGAATCAAAATAGTGATTCAAATATTTCAAGAAAAAATACGGAATATATTTTTTATATTTTGGAGAATTCATCAGGCAGAAATTGAGAAAAGGCTAAGTAAAACAAATTGCATTTAATAAAAAAATATTTAGACAGAATATACTGCAAATGCAATATTTCAATCCCAATATTTCGGTTTATCCGTGTCAAAATTTTCAATAAAAATTTTATAGATGCTTAGAAGATTGATAAAAAGAACGCATGATGTTAATTTTGTAAAAAATTGTACATTAAAATAATTACGTTTAATCACAATGATAAAACTGATGATCCACATTGTTACAAAAGTACAAAATGCCAACTCTACTTATCTTGTTTGATCAAATAAAAAAGCATGGATGGCAGCCAAGATCAACAAAGAATGCTTCATTGTCTTCATTAAATGGAAAAAAACGAAAAGCGTATTCTGTAGGTCATTAATAATACCACCTCTACTCAAAAAAATGAAGCTTAAAAACTAATACTAAAAGTAACAAAAATAATGCATTTGTTTGAAATTACTATTCTAAATGTTGTTCACACTAAAGATTAAGGAATTATTTGTAAAGTGAAAGTTATGCAAAAAAAAATGCTGTTAATAAAGTTTTTTTATAGAAAATTTATTAACAGCTTCTTCAATTTTACATTTGTTTATGCAAATGGGAAATTAAAAACCTAAAAATAATCATAATTTTTTTTTTGCAAAGTTGTGAGTTAAGAAGCTTTGGAGAAATGCAATAAATAATTGTATTTCATAAATGCCATCTTTTTTTAAAAAATATATAAATTTAATAAATATAGCAGAAAAATTCAAAAAATAATACAGAAATTAAGAAAATTCAAGAATCCTTGGATACATTTCTATATTAAAAAACGGGAATAAAATGGAATTCGATAACACAGTAGATGAGATTCTAAACAAAGCTCTCAAGATTGCAATGTAGCAATATACAACAGTTAATAATATCAAATTAATTAGCAACAGAGCAAAGTAACAGCTATCAGCATAGTAATCAAAGACTGAAGAAATTCATCCCTTTTGGCCTGGCAGAATCTCAAACCTAATATCTTATAAGGTTGAACCTCAGTTTTTAAGATCTTGTTTTGATCCCTGAGAGGGAATTCCAAGAGTCATCTTGAGATCATCTGAGACAGTAGCACTAGAAATTATTAATTGCATCCCCTGCGATGCAGTACAAATGTATACCGATGGTAGTCGTACAAAAAACCGTACTGGGAGCAGAGCTTATATTAAAACTCCTCAGTCTGAAGTTAGGTTAAAGCAACGTAACCTTGACACATGTTCAGTATTAAGAAGCGAGTTGATTGCGATTAAGGTTGAATCTTCTGTGGTTCGTCTGGTGGTGCCATCTATCGGAGGAGTCTTAGAGCAAAGATGTACTTCCACTTTCGTGGTGTTCTGGTAAGGGAAAGACGCACTCCTCTGACTTAATTACGTATAGCCATCGTCTTGCGAGATTGGCTTAGCCAAATATCATAAATAACAATAACATATTGTTTTTTTTAAATCAGTTTATTTGGGTTGTTAATAAATTCTTCTATATGAATAAAAAAATTTCTACATTTCGATCAGAAATTATGTAAATACATCTTTTGAAATCTGCGGAAATACCGAGGGTGATCAATTAACGAACAAATTGGACAACGAACACTGTCACAAAAGATTTTGTGTTCGGACAAAGAACACATATTTGGAAAACGAACTAAAACGAATTCTAAAGAGCACTTCTAGGCATTTGGAGCATTATGTGATGGGTTGCCAAACACTAAGTACCAAAAATCATTTTTCATCTCTATTGAATTATTTTGCTTGCCTATTAAACTTCAAAGTTCTATACTGAAAAAAAAATTTTTATAAAATATTTATAGCCGAAGTAGATTGTCAGTTTCGGTTTTGATTTCATTCAAAACTGAAACTCATCTCATTTTGAGCATCCCTCTCCCTTTTGTTCATTCGTTGAAGAAATGGAAGATGTCAGAGCAATGGTCTTCAAACGGCACTCAAGCTGATATCAGTAAGGTTAGGGATCCTTACAAGAACAATGTTTTTAATCATTTCCGGAAAGTCTTAAAAAAGAAAGAAAAGCAATCGACATGGGACATGTTTTGCCCCATAAACAAAAAATGAAAAGGACTGATTAATATGCAAGACAAGACAATGTATTATTAAAAAAATAATAAATTTACTAAGAAATTATAAACTCTTTTTTTTTAATGTAACTTTTGGCGTCTCTAGAACGAATAAAAAAATCTATTGTAAATCGATGATCGATTAATGAACAATTCGGATAGCGAACATAATCTTGTAACGACTTATGTTCGTCAACCGATCATCCACTGTATGGAGAATCATATAGTTGTAGTTGTTACACACAAATATATACAAAATAAACATATTTATATATACATTGATATGAATGCTTCATTTAATAGTAATTATAATCAAAAAAGGAAATAAAAAAATGTTATTTGTCATAAATTAAACAAATTTCATATTCCTCATGAGGGAAACATCTATCAAAAAAAGCTTCGCTTATATTTTCATAAATTTAACAAGAAAGCCCCAATATTTATTTTAATTCCAATATCAATCCCAAAAATTAAAGGAAATATGCCAGTACATGCATATTTCCAATAAATTTTTCGAGATTTTTAAGTATTTGTAGATTTATTAGGAATTTTAGAAATTTTTTATTAAAATATGCGTTTTACACGAAAAAATTATACTTTTCAATTATCATTTAATTATCATAAGACTAAGAGATTAAATGATAAATATTGAATGATGCTCTAAAAGTTGGTTTTTGTTTTCTGTTATCTTTTATCAACGGCAACATCGAAATCATGTCCACAAATCTGGATATTTTCAAACAACAACTTCAATATTAGAGTACATCTAGCTCTTCTGACAACCAATGCATATTAAGTTATGAAACTACTTGAGTCAAATTACATTTCTAGCAAAAAAGATAAAATTTAAGGTCTGTATCATGTGAGTGGAACATCAAAACATATTACAGTGATCACCGATGCTAATTTATATGATCCATAAACCTAAACTTTTTAATATCTGATCAAATATTAAAATTAGCTGGTAACCCAGAAATTTCTGCTCACTATTGCCATACAACACATAGAAAACCATGACGAAATATAGCCTCAAAATGGTGCAATAAGCCTTGATGTTCAATGTCCCACACATAGGGTTGAAATACCATGCGAAAGACCATCAAAGATCGACACCAACTTCATTGTTAGCACAACACAGTGCGATGTTCTCTCAGACATCCAACCCAGACTGAGTCATCAAATTAATTTCGTATAAATCTCGATTCAACCTTTCAGGGCACCCGTTTCCATTGTTCTACAACCCACAGTTGTAGGTCTGTCTTTGCATCATGTTCGTCGCGCATATGTTGAATTTACTGATCAAAGACGAATGGATGACATCAAGACCATAATATCAACATACGCTAGTCTTTACGGATGATATTCATTGATGCAAAATTATGGATCTACGTTAAAGTTCCTTGTGAATATGAGCCAATTATAGGGTGATTTTCTTGCCAATCTTATGAGTTTTGGGGTTCGAGAAATATTCCAGAAATTAACAATTACTTTATATTTGTGAATCTTGTAGGCTGCTATTGATCCTTGGTATTTCTGATTCATGTAAATGTTCCTTATTGATTGTATCACATATTTCTTTCAAATCTAAAATCTCCATATTCTGGATCATCGTCCATACGAATGACTGCAACGCTGCTTCCAACACCTTATGTAAATAGCACAGATCATAACAAGAGGAATCTGTGAATTATTTCCATTTGTGCAGGTGTTTAAATATTTTTCGGTAAACAAGATATTTGCTTGTAATTTAGAAAAATAAACTAAAAATGTAGTTTATATTTTAGTTTATTCGCACATTTTACTTCCTTGAAGAATGTTTTTTATATTCTCAGAAGAGATTACTGAAACTGGAATTGCTTTTATTTACCTCCATATATGCATTTTATTTCCTTTTATTTGACTATCAAACAGTACTGGAGTATAGAAACATCTTTGTAACATCTAATAAGCCGTCTTCTACAGTTTTTGTTATTTAAAGAATGTAAACTTGGTTAAAAATATTTTGGAATACATATTTTACCTTAACTAAAATATTTTTAGCAATTGTGCAGTTATACTTCCTGACACTAATAGTTTTGGATATGTTTATTAAGAAAAAAATTATTTTAACATCAGTATTTGGGTATTATACTATAACATAGCTTACATCGTTTTTGTATTATATGTAAAAAATATTCAATCATTTTTGTATTTCCGAGTATGGTACAACTTAATAAAGCTTCAATTTAGTTTCTAATCGAACCGAAATGGGGAAAATGAATTTGCAGATTGTGTGTTTAACTGCATAATAACATTCGTATGTTATAAAATGTTTTATTATTTTTGTCCTTAATCTAATATTTATTTCCTTACTTATAAGACACATAAAGTTTACGGAAATGTCTGTTGTAGCTAACGGAAAATATTTTTTAATAGTCACTGGAAATTGAGTATTTCAGGTTACCTATTATTATTGCTTCAATGTTAAAATCCATATCGATGTACAAAATAAATATATATATTTACTTATGAATAATATGCATATATTGTTATACACTAAAAATTATACATGCTTAATTCCCAGTTGAACTGCTAAAAATAATAACGGTTTCTAACAATTTTTTTGTACGAACATAAGTTCAAATTGATTGTTATCTGCTAAAAATATTTTATGAAAATATTCAAATTATTCTTGTTGAATGCATGAAAATTTAATATTATCCTTTCGTTTTGCAATTATTCCATTTTCTATTTTGTATACTTAACTAACAGAAAGGTGACTTTTTTAAATTGCTATCAAAAACCTTAGCCTATACATATATATGACAAAAATTTACTTTTATTTTCTTTAAACTTGATTTATTGTCATAATGTGTCCATCTCTATACTTCTTTCTAGTGATTTTGCTACTTTTTTATAATCCATTTCAATTGTTCACCTTGAGAATGACTCTAATACTACGATATTTTTAAACTTCATTTAGCTTTCTTCATAAACTGTTATTTCTCATTTGTATTTACAATAAACATACATATTTATATATAAATAGACACATTCGTTTGTTTGTATAAAATCGAATGTTTATGTAAGCATTGAAAAAATAATTCTACCCAAAAAAGTATTAACGTTAATAAGTTTAATAAAGCGATAATAAAAACTATATCAATAATTTTATACTTTGTTACAAAATAATTCAACTCAAAATTATTAGGAATCTATATAGAAAGGTTTCAAAATATTTAAAAAATATCCAAATATTTAATGATTTTAAAATTTCTTCGTTAAAGCTAATTGTTATATTAGTCATGTTATATAACTCTAAACAGCATAACGTCATTACTTTCGATTTGGTACAATTTTTTTGTTTCTTAATTATTGCAAAATCATCCTCAAAAGACAATTTATATTTTTCAAAATACATTTAAATCTCACAATGAAAAACGTATTTATTTACTGACTTTTTCACATTTGTTATTAGTAAACGAACATTATTAATTTAGTTAATATATTAATTTTAATATTTAATCAATATACCTTTACGAAGAATATTTTATTACTACATAAATTTGAAATGAATGGATTGTACCAAAAGCTTTCATTTATTTACTGTAAGAGTAAAATGTTTTCAAGGAAACATGTCTTATAAAAAGACAAATTATATTTAAGATAAAACGGCAAAAAATAAAACAAATTGATCATCCGAAAAATAAAAATAGAACACTCAATTTAAAATGTGCTGCCATCTAGAGAATATTTTTAATATTAATAATGAATCAGTTAGTTTGCATTATATTTTATTTTAACATTTCAACCACACACCTTAAAAATTTGTTCAAAAATTTATTTATATTGCATAAAATTGCTATTCATTTTTTAAATCCCAATTAATAAACGTTTGGCGTTATTTCTATTTTAATAAAATTTCTATTTTATTTAATTTTACGAAACAGTAAGTCATCCTATGTCTAAAAAATTAAATAAATAAAAGCTACAGCATGAATAGTTAACTTTTGTTTCTATATCTTGAACTATAAATTAATTCATCAGCAAGGAAACTGATTGACAAATATAAAATTTATGTTATTAGTTAATTTGTAAAAGGGGCATATTAAATAACAATTGCCTATTTTTACGATGGAAAAAAAATCAATGAATCTAAGAGGGGACTTACTTTATAAAATAGTTTATTTTCAGATTGAATTTTTAATATAAAATATTTGTATGTTTCATTTTTTTAATCATAAAATATAGGGGATATATTAGGAGATAGAGATTTCACATTTCTTGAGCGTTTACTAATTTATAGTTTAATATTTTAACGAAGTTTTGCATTTTTTTATGAATTTGTGTGCCATGTTTCCGATTAAAAAATTAACAAAAATTTTCCCTTTTCATAATTAAATAAGAATTTAATTTTTTTTGTAATGTCTATTTTAATTATAGAATTTTTTTAGATTTAGTTATTATGGGCGATTAGCAAAACATATTATTTTTTATAACAATTGTTATTATTTAACTTTTTTTTTAATTTGTAAAGTAATTTCATTGAAAAAAATATGGTAACTTAATAATAATATTATTATTTAACAACACTATTTTAATGTTGTTAACTAATGAAAGGAATCAAATCAAATGAAAACAAAACAAATATTAGAACGATTCGTAATGAATGTAGTTTTGTTCAAAAACGACTTTAATAATTTATTTCATTCATGTTTATGATATTCGTAAAAAATTGCTTATTGCGTAGTTATCTATAATAAAAGCAAAATTAATGGATATTTATATGTTTCAATTGAGACATTTTTAATACAACTAAGACGCATTCTATTAATAACATAATTCACATGGACATCTATTTTTACTCTTTCATAAATCTCAGTATAAGTAATCACGTTCCTATTTCTCTGGTGTGTAGGTGGTGGAACCTATTCATAATCATAAATTTGAAAATTTCAAGGTGTTACTCTTTCATATTGTTTTTTAACCTTAAGAGTAAAATGAATTTCACCGATTTCTTATTTTGATCCCGTTTATATAGTTCGTTCTATAGATTAGAACAAACTTCAAGAAGTACACAGATATCAAAAAGTACACAGTGTACCATCTTTTACTGCATATAATTTTTGTTTTAAATATACATTACATCTAAGAAAATATGTGTGTTGTCTTTGATCCTATGGTCAGATAAGCACATTTCCAATATAAGACGAATATTAGTTATATATAATAGAAAACGACACAAAACAGTTTTGCACATATTGTAGAACATATTAGATTTCGATCATATAAAAATGTTCCAAATCTTTTTTATAGATTTAACATCGACAGACTTTTATATAAATTAATTTATTTTTGTGTATGTATTTCAAAACAATACATTTTTATGCAATTGTAAACTCAAGTAGAAAAGGTTTCAATTGATCAAAATGCATCTGATTAATGGACTTTTTCATTTCTATAAATCAATCATGATTAGTTGTAGTAACTCTATTATGCATCAATAAAAAATATTCTCTAATAAAGTCTAGACAAATAACTTTGAAAAAAAATAATATTACGAGTTAAATAATTTTTTCTCTCTCCAATCAGAAACAACATGGTCAATCTTCTGTAATCTCATAACATAAGCAGTTTAAAATCAGTCATTTAAATCGGTAAAAGAAAAATCACTATCAAAATTAATTGGGTTTTAGCTTCCTCTGATTATAAATAAAAAATTGTCGATTGAAAACACATGCTGTTTTTATTTCAAGCCTCATTTATTTCTGTTTCAAGCTTTAATTTCACGCTTAAGTTGTTTAACACATGCATTGGGATTTGCTTAAGATTATTGATTTTCTTCTCACTGGTCAATTTCTCTGAGTCTCAACAAACAGCGCTTCGAGAAGAAGTTACCGAGGAGAACATCGGAGTTGAGTTGCATCTGTTATATGGTGGTTTCGCCAGAGTGTTTTCTCTCTTCATTTGGGAAAAAAATTATTAATCTTTTTTTATAAGTGACTTCAGCGAAAAAGTTCATATTAATAACCTTAATAAAATCTCTAACTTTATTTAATTAGAAATAAAAAAATAAACCTTTAATAAAGTTTCTTAAAAAAAAGAATTTAAATACTTTACAAATTTCATTAAGATTAAAATTAGTATTGCTCAAAACCGAATATAAAACTTAAATATTAAAGACATTTTTTCAATTGTGTTCTAAAGCCATAATTTTTTTTACGAAACATTAATTACTTTCTTTCCTTAAAAAAAGAATTTTTTTTTTAAAATTATCAACACTTTCCCTTTTGTAAAAACATAGATTTTTATGAATAAGTTTTAAAAAAAAATACTAAAGCCTAAAATGAAGTGAGTGTTGACTCTCATACCTTCTAAAATTAATACGTAAATATCCAACTTGATTCCGAAAAATCACTTACTGCTTTTATTTAATTCCGGATAAAAATCTAAAATGCTTAAGTAAATGTGTACATTATTTGGAAAGAAAATATGAATTGCAACTAGCAAATTGATTAAAATCAATCAAAATATGTATTTTAGTCACTTTAATGAACTTGCGAATTTATGAAATTACTTTGTGGTACAGTTAAGTTTTCTATAATTAAATTACCTGAAGAATTATAAGGCGCTTATTAACTGAAAGGTTGTTTTTTCTCTCACAAATCGAAAATTATTGTTTCATGGAAAATAATAATAAATATTATATTTATCAACGCAAATCAAAATGACTTTTCTTGGTTATCTTGCAACCATTAAACTTTTAATCTTCTATTAATATGTAATGCGCTTCTCCTAGTCTCCTAGTTTTCAGCAAACCAAATAACACATTTCAAAAACTATGATTCAAGTACATGGACTAAAACCAATTTAAACATTCGATCTATGTGATTAAATTATAAATTTTACTATAAACCATGTTTCTATTTTTATATTGATATCTTACACATGCAAATTAACCATTACGTTTTACCAATGCAAACATATATTAATTAGTTAATTAATAATTGAACATATTACTTGCACTTCAATAAACATATATAAAAACATTTTAGAATTTCATTTTGGTTGGGTAAGCAAGTTATAACTGTTATAAAACAAGATACAAATTACATTACGTGTCAAGATGACACATTAAAGTATTATTAATTTTATAACTCGACACGACTATAAATGGAAAATGATCAGTACATATACTAATTATTTTCCATTTAGAACCAATGTGTTAACAAATGGTGTTACTGTCTTACACTATAAAGTAGAAAAGTAAAATCTAAACATATAGAGTAGAAATTTAGTCTTAATTACCAATTGAAATTAAAAGTTTATTCAAAAACTTTTTAGAGATGTATGCAAAGTTACTAAAATTCTCAAGTGTTATTCAAAAATAAACTTTTAATATTTTTGGGGGTATTTTTAATATTTTACAATTTATTCCAATAATTTCCATTATATATACATCGTATTTCTTGTTTTGAAAAAAATTTATTTATCTTTACAAATATAAATATAGAATTCTAAAATCTCCTTTTTAAGTGTGCTTGAATAAATATACTGCCTAAGAATGATTGAAGAATTATTGCTTAAATCTTTGAAGATAATAGGAAATCCCTTCATCCTCAAATTCAGTTTCAAGCTTCTAAATACACTCGTGTCCATAAATTAAGGATAATGCAAATTCAGGCAAAGTAAGAGACAGAAGCAAAACAAATGTGACTATTTTATAAAGTCAATTTATTAAACAAAAGGTAAAAAGCAAAAAAGATGCTATATGTTTGACGTCATTAATAAAAATTGCGATTTTTACTTCCTGGGGCAAATTTCAAAAAAGAACCTATTTTCAAAAACCAATATAACATGCTTGGTATGATAGTGAATACATAGTATGCTCCCTAGACTAGGCAATACAACGCCTAGGCATGCTGAGTATCAAATTATCGACCTGATCTTGGGGAATATTAAACTACTTACACACACACATCAAGCCATGGTTTCCGAAGCTCCGGTAGACATGTGGGAGGGGGTTGACGGGCTGCAATTCGTCGGCCAAGCATGTCCCACACATGCTCTATTGGATTCAAGTCCGGTGAGTATGCTGGCCAAACCATACGGGTGATATCCCCCGATTGAAGGTGACCCTTTCTGCCATAACTATGCGGTTATTTCACAGAAAGGCTTTTAAAGCGCTTATGAACAATTTTACTTCTTTGCAATCATTCCTTATATATCCCTCTCTTACACTCTCCTCATTGTGACGTACTATACGCGCCATCTGGTGGTTTCTTGTAATTTGCATATAATTCTTCAAGATGTGTGTGATAATTCTACGTGTGAACTTTTTAATTTAGAGTTCAATTTCTGTGTGATTCTGAATTATCCTTAATTTATGGACATGAGTGTATCTAAATTATTTTATAAGTTATTACAAAAATGAAATACCGTTGATTAAAGTCAAAATTTTCTTTGTAGTATTTCTTATATATTTGAACATCAAAGCTTTTGGTTAAATGAATTGTAAATGTAAATTATTAATATTTTCAGAACAACACAAATATGAAACATTCATTTATAACCAGATAGTTTCTTATTAAGTTCAACTATAGATAAAATAGTCTTAATATGATCAACCTGTATATGTCAGAAATATTTTCAAAGAATTAATTTTATTGTTATGAAAGAGAGAGAGTATTCCGATTGTGACAAATAATATAGTGATAAAATGTAAAACGAAGCTCAACATGCTTCTATTATAAAAATCTGATGCTTATGTTAAAAACTTGCTCTAATAAAATGTATAAAAATAACTAAAGAATTTCAAAATATTTTATACACTTTTTTGTGAATATTCGTAAATATTTGTTCTCGACTCCTATAATTTATATTTATTACTTTTTTTTTCAAAAACATGTGCTAAATTTGCTCAAATGAAAAATTTGTTACAGAGTTCTCTTTTCAACAGTTTACTGGATCGATGTTTGAGAGAACGAAAAAGATAAAATTGTTTTAAAAAACAGATTTGAACGATGTCTCCTTGGATGCAAATTAAAAATACCTGAAACATTCTAATATCCGGTTTTCTACATAACATTAGTGAACAAAAATCTAAAATACAACGAGTTTATTTGAGAAACTTGATTGATAAAGTTTGATATAAAAATAAACTGAGCAACGAAATAAGATATATAATTTATATTTTTTATATAAAATATAGGCAGAAAATAATATTAATTATGTTATAGACATAATTATTATTATAGACAAATAATATTATAGTTATAGACAAAATAAATACAGTTAATCTGATTAATATTTCGTTAATTTGGTATATTGAACTAAATTATGCACAGTAGTAATCACACAGAATTAAGGAAATAAGCTTTTTATTTTCTTATCTTTAATTCGCAGATAACTCCTTATCAAAAAAAGACATCAATGCATTTTTATCTTCGAAACACAATATTGTTCACGAATTTCATCGCTATTTTTTAGCACGTGTTGTTTCAAATGTGATTTTTGTTTGCACCTAAGCAATAAATTGCAGGTTATTGAACGCATATGAGAACTTTGTTTTGCTTCAAGTTTCCCAATAAAAAAACATTGTTTGAGAACCAAGTTATTCTTGGTAATTCACTTGAGTTTTATTTATTACATTTCAAAAATCTAGGAATCAAGTTTGTTGATGCAGTTCAAGAACCAAAGTATAAAAATATACAGTAATTACAGTTATCTGATACTGTAAATAAAAAAGATTTTTACATCTCTTCTAATCTTCACCTAAAAAGCGTTTTCTATTAAAAGAAACTTTTATTCATTTTACTATTATCATAAATTTTAAAAAATTGTATCAGAAAAAAAAAAATATATATATATATATATATATATATATATATATATATATATATATTTATGTATGCATTTATATATGATTCATTTAAAATAGTTCACAATACTAAATAATTAAAATTTTCAATAGTATCAAAAGCTGCTGAATTATAATATTTCCCCACTGTTTATGAGAAAGTGTTCAATAAAAATTATTTAAATTGTAAAACTCATCAACTTCATTTATTAAACAATAGTTACTTTGAAAAATTCCACAGATTTATTTTGTGTAGTAATAAATTTTTCTATTCATAAAAATAAAATCCTTAAAGTTTCCAATTTTCTATTGCAATACTTAAAGACTTAAATCAGAAAAGTAGAGTGAATTACTTTCATTTAGTACTTTTGAAAGACTAAATGAAAGTGAATTACTTTTTTGATGTGAGAATGAAAGTGAAATTACTAGAAAGTAAATTACTAGTGAATTACTAGAAAGTGAATTACACTTGAAAGAATTGAAGCTTTATATAAGATAATCTTCCTTGTTTCTGATGTAAATAAAGAGTTTCTCTCAAGTAATGCATAGCATTAAAATGAAATAACTCGAAAAATTGAAAATGTGGTATTCATTAGAAAAACTTGGATGGGCTAAGATTAAAGTCCCAAAATTAATGATGAATGCCATTTTGTTTCTGTACGAAAAATTATAATTGGTTTTACGATTTTCTGCATTCATTAGCTTCGAATTTCTATAAAGAAATTTGAAGCAAATAAAATATATTTTAAATAATTTTTGGAGTTAATAACTATATTTTTGAAGAAGCCTTATCCATATTTATGTTCTATTTTTGAATTTCATAAGAGATTAAAGAGTATAACTACTTATTGGTGGCATTTGATATTATATATATATATATATATATATATATATATATATATATATATATATATATATATATATATATATATATATATATATATATATATATATATATATATATATATATATATATATATATATATAATTACCCAATACATATTTCTATACCATCATTTTTTTAACATAATCAACTTCGTTCATTAAAAATAAACCATATTTTTAACAGTGTTTTTGAGATGTTTTTTCTCGGAGTCGGATATAGAAGACACGAAATGAAATAAGAATAAATTTGTAATGTTATAAATTTTTCACTTAAAGTGAATTCGAAATAGATTTAAAGATTCGATTTTACCTATATGTTTGAATTGATACATATCTTTTTTTTCCATTTGAACATAAAAAAATTTATTTTTAAAATGCATTTGTATATTTATATTAATGGGAGTCAATGTGTTATTCATTATGCACTAGTATGAAATTTAAACTTTTACAAAGTACGAATTTTGCCAAATCCGAAAAAAAATGTCTCAGCCAATCCTATTTGTCTATTCTTCGTTGTGGAGGAGTTGACTTTCAGAAATTTTTAGAATATGTCGAATAATGTACATTGCTAATTTTTGTCTACAAAAGTCAAAAGTAATTTGTTTAGAAGATGATTTTTTACTTCTACCCAAAAGATAAAAGAAGAAAGATAAATTAACTCTTTTCACTTCTCTTACACTCAGAGCTAATAACAATGATTTCAAATAATGATATAAATAAAAAAGTACTTAAAAATTTATTTGGATAATATTATTTTTAATAAATTTTAAAATAATATTTTAATGCCTCCCAAGAATGTGGGATATAATCAATGTTAAAAATTTATATCAACATTGTGAAGCATATATAATATATATAATAAAAGTAATGAAGAAAAGAACAACCACATGAAAAGATTTACGTCTATATTTTAAAAAAAGCATATCATTACGTATTACGTGTTTGTTATATTTAGGTGAGTAATGATGCAATACAACATTTTGTAACTCATCTAGTAAGATGATTCTAAGTAATTTAAGATCAAGAGACACAGACTGATTACAGAACACATATTTCTCTTTCAAGTGACGACTAAGATTTATCTTGCTGTTTCTTATCGTGTAGTTTTAGCTCATTTATCCTCTCTCTTCTGACCAGATTAGATTAGGTCGAGAAAAGGAAAAACAAGGTCAGTAGTCATTTATTTCAAACTGGACAAGAGGATTTTATTTATGGAGGATGACTTGGTGCTGCTGGAGATATTAGCGACGGCAAACCCACATTTTAGATGCATTAAAATTCCTATTTGCATAATTTTGTATAAAATTTTCTATTGATGAAGTCCGATAAATTCATGAATCTAAACAAGTCTGCGATGACGTGAGGTTCTCACACTGACGTCACACGAAGTTGTATCAATATTGACCTCGATGATTTTCATCCAATGTACTATTATCTTAGTGGATTCCACAATATGTTTCCAGGATACTGGTCTTGTCTGAAATAAACTTATCAAGAACTGATGATGGAAATTCGTATATTTTAAGAGATAATGATATCAATATTGTCATTGATTTTACGAAATAACTTCATTGGAAAACATTTTTATTTATTTATATCAACAAAAAATGAATGTAATTATGTTTACATAATAAGTATTTGTATATATAAGTACGGTAGACTTTTTTATATTTATCTTAATTGAATCAGAAGTCAATAAATTAGTATTACTTCATTATAGAGTTGTGACAACAGTCAATTATAACTCTTTGCAGCAAAGTCAAATTATTTGCGCATTTTGCGTGACAATACAGATTCTTTTGCGTTATTATATTATTTTTAAATAAAAAATTAGTGATTGATGTTTAAAAAAACACAGGTTCACATGATGTGCTGTTACAGGATGTGGCGGTAAGTATTATTCGAAAATATAAAGGGTCGTTTGCTACTGAAATTTGAATTCGAAGTACATACATTTTTTGCAATAAAAATTAATTACAAGCAAAAACAATTCCGGTAACAAATAAAAACGAATAATAAATAATTGATTTTTAAGACCATATTTTCAATTTTTACAGCTTTAAAATTTGACTTTTGTAAACATAATTTACTCTTTTTTTTGAATAAATGTAAATCTATATTTAATCTAAAATTTAAAAATGAATTTATTATATGTTGGCTATAATAAATATATAAAAATAATTATGTCCTCTATTCACTCATTATGCTCGTTAAATATGATTTAATTCATTTTAACAGTAACAAAAACTTTCAACGCTCAAACTGTCGTTATATAATTATAGTATTTTTAAATACTGTAAACCAAACCATATTAAAAGTAAAATGGACTCAAGAAACCGACTCACCACAAAAAAAAAATGCGATTCATTCAAAACGAAACACCGTAATAGTAAAATTTCACCACAAATGAAGCAAATCTAGGGAATAATCCAACAGACACGTTTCAAGGTCATTTTTTAATATTTCTCTTCATAAGAAATTTCGTAAATTCCTTTTTACACACGCTCACTAGAGAAGAAGAGCTTCACAAAATCAGGTTTCTCTGAGAGCACTGTTATTCGGTAGGCGCATTTATTGAATATATTCATCTTGAAAGATTTCTTCGTGTATAAAAGCATATCGAATTTTTATTTATTGCATATAATTTTTTTCATTTTTTTAAAAAATCATTTTGGCTTCAACTTAATTTTTGTTTTCTTTTCTCTTTTACAATGGATTAATTTTAATTATTTTTATTTTAGTATAATAACAGAATAATTTCTTTTATAATTAAATCATTAATTTAAAAAAGCTTATAAAAATAAAAAAAGCATTTGTTAGCTTCAGTTTTCTCATAATAAAAAAATGATTGAGCCCAAAATATTTTATTTCAATGAGTTCTATAGCCATTACTGCACTTCTAAGGTTACTTTTTAAGGGTTTTTTTTGTTGTTTTCTTTTCAAAAGTATTAAATTGATATCATAGCAAATTGATAACACATAAAGGTTAGAATAGATAAGAATAAGAATAACAACAATAATTTGTACGATTTCCAACGATGTCATTTACCATCACAGAATTTCGTTTTTTTTATACTGTAATTAATAACATGAAATTATTTGTATTGAATCTCAGATATTAAAAATGTTAAAAAAAAGGATTTAAATTCAGAAATCATCACAGAAGTTTCATTTTTGACTGTTGTTTTCATTTTGAATTGGTTGGGATATTTTCATTAATTATCAAGTACTATTTTAATAAATATTAATTTTCGTATAATGTTCATTCATGATTAAAATTCATTTAATATCTATGAAATATGTATGTAATTAAGTATATATATCATATTTCTGTCTGTATATCATATACGTATTTAATTGTATTTATAAAATATATCCACAACTTCAAAACGTGAAAGGCTTCATAATTATAAAATTCTTTCAAGTAATGAGATTGAAATTTGAAGTGCCTTTCATTTCTCATATCACATCTATTAAACGAAATTATAAACTTGAAAAATATTTACTGTCCATTCACTTTTTCTGCAAGATTCAACTTTCATTTTCTGACTTAATCAAGAAGAATAATTTAGTGTAATTCCTTAATACAGTGATTCTCAACTTTCTTTTTGTCGTGGCACACTTTCAAGGATTTCAAAATTTGACGACACACAAACAAAAGATATGCTCAAAAGTTGCTTACTTACTTATAGGACACTATTCAAAGTATAGTTTATGATAATAATTTTGAATGTAAAATAATATAATATGTACCATAAAAACAACAATACGTGTATTACTTTACTCATAATAAAAAAGCATTATAATATTTACTTTATAATTTTCTAAAATTTGGCGGCCCAATTTAAAAACTTGATGGCACCCTAAAGGACCATGACACAGGGCCTTAATTCCAAAACTCCAAACCGAAAGTAGTATTGCCAAAACGTTTTATAATTATACTTAGAAAAGTTTATGAATCTCATTTCTAGTTATATTATATTGGCAAAATTTGAGTTCTTCATTTTTACCATCAAAAACTTTTGTGTTTTAGGGTCTTTAAGCATAAATTACGAATTATTATTACACGTCATTTTAATTCATATTTCATTCTAAGTAAATTTAAAACTGCTCATTAACGCATAACAATCCAAATTTTTCTATAAATATACATTATTAATTTACAATATTATGAATTTCATTAAAGTACAAAATTTCTTTTTACTATATAAAAACCATGTCTTAGAATATTATACTGTATTTAAGTCATGTTTTAAATTGTGTTTGCCAAAAAGTAATTAATGATGAGAATATTTTCAATTGCATGTATTTTATTTCACATAAAAATTCCTTCTCCTATGTATCAAATTCATGAAAACAAAGCAGCAGAATTCATTACTTTTCTAAATATAAGGATATCTACTGGAGAAAATTGTTTTCACAGAAAATCCTTTCTTGTTCCTCAGCATATAGGAAGTACCTCATACCCTATATTGGATCTTTCCTAGCAACGCGAGGCGAAGGAATGCGTAGAGATAAATTTTTAAGATTTATCACTTTTAAATTTCTTTTTTCGTGGTTCTAAACCCTCTTTACAATGCTGTGAGAAATCAATAACGCCTGGCACCTTTTCCAATATGTCGGCAATGTGATTAGAATTTCCTATCGCCTCCGTTCATTCTTTATGCATGGGTACTTGGCTCAGTGTCATCAAAATTCATTTTAGATCCTGAAGATAAAAATGTTTCGTTTTTTCCTAAAGTTTGCTTTTTTCTCATTTTGGAACTGGTTGGTACAGTGGAGATTGTGATTCATGGGAACATGTGAATGAAGCGTTAATGAAAAAAGGAGTAGTATTTTTTAAAAAGAATTCTAGGAAAAAAATGCGTATTTTATCTAAAAACAGGCGATAATTATATTTGAGTGAAAAAAGTAAGCCGCAAAACTCTGTTTTTATGATGTAGAAAAATCGAGGGATTTTCTGGAAATACTGTGATATTTTACATATTAAGGAATAATAAAAATCTATGTTTTAAAATGACTTATCATCTTAAATTGACTTCTTTTAAGAGTATTTACTATATTTTATTGTTTTTAAAGTATTTACTAACGTTTTTTGCTCTTGTTTTCTTGATGGTTTGCCACAATTTAGAATAAGTAATCGTGTTTTACCTGATTCTTAAATATGATTAAAAGCCTTTAAATAGAAATAAGTTGGTTAGAGAAATTATGGCAAGTAAAATATATGTCACAAGGGATTTTTTAATTTGTTGGCGAAATAGTCAGCAAATATCTGATTATCTTTTAAAAATTATTATTTTCTTTCCTTATTTTCTTTAAAACAATTTCGTTTATATTTTTTTTTCATTTAGTTTTAGCTAATTTAGAAGACTGAAAACTAGGTAAAAAAATTTCCATTTCAATTTTAGTGATAAGTAACCGTATTTAGCTATAATTGGATTTTAAAATTAAAAATTTAATTGAAATACTTAAAATCATAATTGAACCACAAATTTTCAAGATAAGTGAAAAAAATAAATATATAATTAAAATATTATATATATTTTTCTATAATATATATAATATTTTAATTAATTAAATAGTAATAATAGTAATAATTAAAAAAGTGATGTTATTTAATCCACGATTACATATTTAGTATGTTTTTCCAAAATAAATAAAGGCTTAATATATAGAATAATAGAAATCACACACATTTTATCGTCATTTTTATTTATAACTGCGACAATAAATTAAAAAATGTGAGTTTGATACATTATCTTTAAAAAATATTAGAGATAAATACTTGTATAATAAACTTCATGCATATAAATCAAAAAGTTTAATAAACAGAGGGAATTAGAACTATTTAAAAATATACATAATCAAAAATTCCGCTTATTTTCAAAAAATTAAATATTTCTAACCTTTACTTTAATTATTTTTTAATATTTCTAATTTTTAATTTCTTCTTTCTTTTAACAATATAAATATTTCTACTTTTTTCATAAATTACCTATTTAAAAGTAACTTCATACAGTTTAACTATTCAAATTTAAAATTAATATTAAAATCACCAGAATTTATTTAATTCTTGGATTAAATTTTCAGTTTATAATGAAATGGTTATGATAGCTATATTTGTTCTAGAAAATGTGAAATTATAATAATTGTACTTAAATTTTAATATTAATTTTAAGAATGGAACAAAAATCAAATATTTGTAAACACTTTTTTCAGTTTGAATAGTTTTATAAAGAAAAACAAAAATCAATTACGTAAAGAAATAGAACTATTTTTACATTTTATTGGAGATATTTTTATCATTAAAACTATTTTTACTAGTTTACATTTCTCACGCCTAAATATTGCTTTTCCAGTGAGAGTTCTAATCTTTTTTGTGGTTATCTATGAATTAGATCTGCAATATTAGATTCAATAAATTAATATAAAAGACCTAATTTATTATCCTATGTCTATAAATACTGTAAAATAGATCTTATATCATCTGTAATAAATGTCTATTTTTAATACCAGAAAAATTGAATTTATTATATCAGACATACTCTAAAATATATTATATGGGAGATTTTAAGAAACTTTGTGCAAACAAAAAATAAATTAAACATTATAATGTTACGAAATGAAACTGTGTTAATAACAATACCGAGCTTGAATAGTTCTGCATAATCTAGTACTTTATTGCAACGCTTGAGTATCAAAAGTAAGTTAATTTGTCGCCACCCATTGTTTGTAATTTTTGGTTATCATTTTTGTAATATTAGTTTGAAACAAATTCTCAAGTTAACTTCAGAATAAAAGGGGAAAATGATGTCACTGTTCAAGAAACATTAGAATTAATCTTTTGATCAACTTCATTTCTTGCAGAGTAAATATCTAATGGATCAAAGATGTGTAGCAAATCTGTATAGATAGCCAATCATTTATACTCTGGTAAAGCTACTTATGTATACTTATTATGCATATCACTGAATTTCAGCAGCTATTATTAGTCTAAGATAGATAAGATATCTATGCTTCTATGCTACAATTTATCACATATTTGATCGTAAATTATGAAAAAGTTGCTTGTTAGATAACCTAATAATATATAAATGATTATATATATTCAAATATAATTTCTTAATATTAAATTTAGGAGCACTTCGTACTCTATATTAGCTTCAACTATAAAAAATATCAACAGCTTTAAATAGGGTAATTATAAATTAAAATTATCAAAATTATTACTCACTTTATTATTTCAACTATGAATTGTTCACTTTTTTCCTGGTGACCAGTTTCAAATGATGCTGTTGCCAAACTATTAATCTAAGTGATTGGTAGCAACACAGGTATGTAATCATGCAACATGAGAATATTTTCGTTATATCCAATTGGACATAAATCACACTTTCCAGTATTTTATGACGTCATAACTACTTGATGTCTTTCTGAATTTATGACGAAATATTGATTTTCATGCATTTTATATGATTTTTTTCCGATGCTGTTGTCGAAGCGACAATCACGTTTCTTTTGAAATCTTTTGATGGAAAAGTTTGACGGAGAAAATATTATATAAGAACTTTGATTTCGGATTTTCTTTTCACGTGTATTCAATACACCAAGATATAAGCTACTAGGTCTTTTTTTGTGTGTGTGTTTTTCTTGAAATCTCTCACATGAATTGGTATACACTTATCTGAGATTATTTCCATTCTACCTCCTTAATAAATTTATTTTGAAACTTCGTTTGCTTTAAAAATATTCTTAACTATTTCTGATTTAAAATTCTACGTTCTAGTATTAAAATATTTTTCCAACCTCAGAGTTTGTCTTTTTAAGTCACTGTAATTGTAATGAAGAGATATATTCCATTTAACATAAGCATGCATTGTTAATTAGAATCATTATGGACTTTTAATGATTATTTTAACAGGCGGAAATCAATTTATTAATTAATTTATAATTTCCTACATACACTCTGCATTTTTTAAGTAAATGTATTTCGATGCATATATAAATAGCTTCTCACAGTTCTATGTTACTTTACCAAGCAACAAAATTTCGAATGAAATTTTTAATTTTAAAACTCAAATATGCAATAAAACTCTTCTATATTAGTTTATTTGATTATTAAACCTTTGTAAAAAATCTTCCTTTTCTAGTTTCATTATAAGTGACGAATTAATTGCTATCTAAATATATGTGTTAAATGTTTCTATTCTTAATTTTCAACTCACTGGCCCAGAGGTTAAATAAGAGGAAATGAGAAATACTTTCCTCTTTCTAAATAAGGAAAATTTCTTTTTTTTTTTATCTTAACCCTGTTTTTCTGTTCCGATAATTAATGAGTTTATACAAAAACATGGAACTCGTCAGAAACGAAGAAAAAATAGACTAATACGGCTAATATGCATGAATTATTAAAAACCTAGATAAATCGCAAAAATTATTCAGCATTTCATTATAAATAAATTAATTTAACTAAGTTTAATTTTTATAAAATTCAATTTTCTTTGTATGCGTGATATTCATTACTTTTTGAGTTTTTGAATATATATATAGCACATTTAATTAATTTAATTCACATCATTAAAATGCCATTTAGTAAGGTTCAGCAAAAAATTAAATTTATTTTGTATTTATATAATAATTAAAAATCTTCAATGTAGCAATCAATATTTTATCGCAACCATTCTATCTTTTATATATTCATTTATAAATGTATATTTGTTCTCAATTTATAATGACTGCTTTTCTCAATAGATAAGAATAATGTTTCTTAAATATTTAACGCTTTAACAATATTTCATGGAATAATGTTTCTTCAATATTCAATTTTATTTTCTTCCCATGATCCATTGTATCTCTAATTTACACATTCTAATGTAAATTCTCAGTGGATTTCATACCTGTTTAATATAAAAGCCAAAAGTTGCATTTAAGATTTATTTATAATTACAAATTCTGCCATCTCTAATTTTCTATTCCGTCTCTAATTTACAAATCTTAATGTGAATTCTCAATTGGCTTTACATATCTTTTTATTATAAAGACCAAAATGTATATTTAAGATGTGGTTATTTAAACAAAGCTAAGGAAATTTTACACACGATGATTAAATTACTATCATTTTGAAATATGAATTTATTGTCTTCTAGTAATGTGAAAGCAAGAAAATTAATTTTATTTGAAAACTACTTTTTTACCAGTACAAACATATTTAAAGAAATAATATTCCAAAACGTAATGATTATAATACCATACTATTAAATATTGCTAAGACTTTGTTTTCTACATTTTAACATAAAAAATACCTTTCAATATTTTTCCAAAAGGTAGTTTTATATAAATTTTAAACTATCCTTTTACCTTCTCAATATAGATTGTAAATGCATCTGATAAAACACCTTTCCCATCAATTGTCTTGTAGCTGAAAAAATTTATTTTATATATATATATATAAAGTAAAATTTTATTTTAACATCATATGTAAAAAAAATGTTTTCATTCACATTTTTATCAATTTATTAACTTATTTTGATTATTTTAATTTTCAAGAAATAACTCTAAGCACAATTATTTCATTGATTTGTAAAAATTATCGTCTGAAATATTTAACTGTGATTTTTTCTACTATTTAAAATAAAATAATAGCCTCAGGAGATGTATATTTAGATGAATAATATTGTTTTACTTTATTGTTTTTATTAATTTAGCTATCCAAAAATCATCACTATTTAAACTTTTAATTTTTAAAATGTTTTCCATGTCGATGAATATTTTTTAAGAGATTTATTACATTTAAATTTTTTTAATTCTATAAATTTTAAATTTTATTTTGAGAATATTCAGTGATTAAAATAGCTATTTGTATTTGCCTTAATTAGAAATCCTAAAAGTACATTTATTACGCCCTTAAAATATATTATAATAAGAACTATGAAAGTTGATAATTTTAAACAAAGTTTCTTTATAATACTCATAAGAATGAATTTTCAGCAAACAATCCTGTGTCATTTTTGGATAAGAAATCATTCAAATATACTTATTTTTCCTTTTTTAAATGTCATTTAAAAATAAAATTGAATAAAACTGACGTTATTAGGTGATTCTTCCTTTACTAGAATTATAATAAATTCATTTCCTGAATCAATTCAATTGGTTGCAAAATTCTTCAAAAAAAAAATGCGTTTCATCATATCAGCACTTTATTGTCATGAACGTTTTTACATCTCATAATAAATAACTCAATCAAGACAATTTAGCCACCCAACTTGTCTAGTGGTCAGCGTGCCTGACTGCGGTCCTGGGTTTGAATCCCGGTTCGGGCATGGATGTACTTTCTCTCTCTATCTATCCTGTCTTTGTCCTTTTCTTGTATGAATGAGGTGTGAATGGTTGCCTACCTTATAAACGGGTACCTATAACATGTGTGTAGAGCAAAGTCGTACTTTCCCCTTCATGGTGCTCTGATTAAAATGAAAGACCCTCCCAACTGACTTAAATTCGCATAGAGCCAAGACATAGCGATCTTGGCTTGTCCAAATGCCATTAGTAACAACAACAACAACAGACAATTTAATTTTTTATGTCTCAAAACAATATATAATAGAAACATTGAAAATTAAAAGCACCTTATTTATTTTTCTCAAAATAATAGTTTTTTCACTAGTAGAGATATAATTGCCAAAAAAAAAATAATAATAGTAATAAACTAAATATGTAATAATAAATTCTTTTTCAGTCCAGTAAAAAATTTTTAAAATATTTTATATACCATTCCAATTATTTTTGAATGCTTTCAAAAGATTTGAATTGATATTCCAAGTAGATACATGCATTGAAAACAAAAGAGGAGAATTAGCTCTGCAAATGTCTTCTGAATTAATATCACCGAAGAAGAGAGAGAAACAAAGCGTCTTGTGCTGTGTTCCAAACATTCAAACATATTAAACCCTCGTGAAATGAAAGATGTCTTACCTTAGATTCAAGGGTATCACTGAGCTCCAAGGCGTACGGTGAGTCGTCCGTCATGTTGATGAATTTGGTGCATAATTCTGTAGCAAGGGAAAGGGAAAGACTTTGTTTTGATACCCGTCACCACTTATCGAACGTCATAAGTAAAAGAGTCATTAAAGTTACATTAGAAAGGATGTTATTGATTTTCGTCTCAATGTGTTTATGGTTATAAATATCTTAAACGGATTTTCTGTTAGGAAATTCATTATATTACACAGAAAAGTATTATTTTAATCTCAATGTTTTTTCCGAATTTTCAAATACAAACAAGAAAATATTTCCGAAAATTGAAAAAAAATATTTGTTATACCATAGTAAAAATAAAAAGAACACATTATATATATATATATATATATATATATATATATATATATATATATATATATATATATATATATATATATATATATATATATATATATATATATATATATATATACTCCAGAATTAAGGTTATTTTACAATTGTGTTAAAAATTTGGTTGGTGTTATTTTTACTTATGACACTTGAACAAGCCAAGCTTGCCATGCATTGGCTATGCGAATTTAACTCAGTAACGTGCGTCTTTCGTTTTAATAAGAGCACCAAGAAAGTGAAAATACGACTTTGTTCTAAAGTCTTTCGATAGATGGCACAACCAGAGGATCCACTTCCTCAATTTTGACACTGATCAGAAGGAGGAGGATTGATCATTTAAATAAAAAAGCAACATTTTTACACTTTAAGGTAATTTACAAGTTGTTGTTATTTATGACACTTGGTCAAGCCAAGATCACTAGCCGACCGCTATGCAAAATTAAGTCAGAAGGGTGCGTCTTTCGCTTAGAAAGAGCACCACGAAGGTAAAAGTTCGCCTTTGCTCTGAGACTCCTCTTATAGATGGTACCACGAGAAGATCCACTCCCGCAATTTTGACTTTGATCTGGAGCGGGAGGAAATTATCTCTAGGCCATTACACCTATGGCAACTGCTCAACGACCGACCACAGAACTTTCGATTCCACAGATTTAACGAGCACCTATATCGCATGTACTCGAGAGGGAAGGGTGGAGGGGCCTTTGGTGGCATTGGAATCGGACCCCACCCTTTAGACAGAAGGCTGATGCTCTAATCACTAGGCTACTACGACTTTCAAAAATTTTGTACATTTTTAAAAGAATGGGTTTTTCATAAAGAAGAATGGGTGGAAAGAAAAATATTATAATTATATGCAGAAAAGTAGTTTGTAATTTTATGTGCTTTATTTTACGATGCTTCTGGGTTGTAATTAAGTTGCTATTTAAATTGAATTTTATTAAATTGCTATTGTTTAAATTATTTGATTGATTCATAAAGCAGTTTTGCACGATTTGGTCATGAAATTAATGATTGAACTTCAGAAATTTTCAAATGTTTTAATTGTTCTGGTTCACATGCTGCTTTTTCAAAATCTTGTCCTATATAAATCCTAGAAAAACAAGTAATTGTAATCAAAATAAAGCAGAATATTACGTTCTCAGAAGTGAGACAAACAGTTAAAAACAGAACGCCAAAATAATTTGGCTTCTCCTTCCCCCTACTTTGCAAATAGAACCTCATATAAGCAACCATTCAGCAAAAAAAATAATCCACTCCTTATTATACTTTGCCCTCTGAATCTAATACTACACCTTCAACTACCAATAGCACAAAAAATATACACCAATTTCTAATAAATCTAAAACTTATAATGAAAAATTAAAAAACCAAAATCTTGTGAAAAAAGCTTAAAGAAAGGACTATTGAAATATTCTTTTCTTTTCAAATCTTTCAGAACAGAATGGAAATGGACTCCTCCTCTACTTCTCAGACCTTTTCAAACGACATAAAGAAAAACATAAATAACAATCAAATAAAACTTGCTCTAAATAACATTATTAATTTCATAGAACTGTCATGGTTCTCAGAAAGACATTAGAATTTTATAATAATATTTAGCTGTCTCCTTTTTCTGGCTTTCATAAATTTGAGAAAATACCATTCATTCTTTTCAACAATCTCAATTAGTCTAGTGCAATGATTTATCCTAACACATCATGTTATCAATGATTAATTGGTTTTCGGCGCAGCTTATCCCAGCTTATCTTGCGCCAGTAAAATCAAATCAAATTGACCAATTTATTTTTTATTAAATAAGAGCTAATTCGTTCAAAATTCGAATAGAATACTTCTGATGAAATTAATAATACTTGTATTACCTTAACACAAATCAGAAAAAAATTTCTTTTAATTTCACCACATATTTTCCCAACATATATTTTTTTAACCTTGTAAAAATAAAATTATTACTTTCTTTCTAGGTGCATTTTATATAAATTTTATACATCTATCAAATATAATTATTATTATCAAGATATTATTAAAAATAAAACACGAATTTCAGGAAGTGAAGAAGTATATAAAAATATTTCAAAAAATATTTATGAAAAAACTGAATATTTAAGATGATTCTTATGTAAATGTGAGAAAAGACATCCAAGAAAAATATGCTTGCTTGATTAATTTAGAATTAATTAATTCGCATGAACGTAAAGGAAGTAAAAATTAAATATTCTGGCTTGCGAATTTAAAATTTCTTTATAATTTAGAAGAAATGCTGGAAGAATAATAATGAAAATAAAACATTAGGTATAAATGAATTTACTGCTCTCTCTTTATAAATAAAGTACAATTAAAATAAATTTATTTATAAAAATTATTTCATTGTACAAAAAACGCATGTAAAATGAAATGTATACTTCTAAGCAATTTTTTGCTTTCATTTCATTCATGAAAATTCTGGCAAAGAAATCATTTATTTCCTTTGTTTCAAAATCACATTAATTTCTTTTTGTTCGATACCTGAAATTTTTTTACCTTTGATTCTCATTCATTATATTCTAAATCCTTTAATAATTGGATAGTTCTTGAGCACAAATTATATCTAAGTATAATGAAGGAATTATTATTCCTATACCTATATCATATTTTTGATTTAATTTTTAAAAAAAAAAAATTTAAAAAATAAGGTCAAGTAAAATTTTTTTGAGGCTCAAAACATTTTTATATTTATTTTAATTTAAAATTTTGATTATCCATTTACCTAAGTAATAAAATGAACAGCAAGAGAAATCTTATCTCAATTCACCCTACTTTAAAAGTAGATAACATTTTATCTTTTTTAAAATACTTCTTTAGTGAACTTTTATCCTCCAATGCCTAAATAGTGACAGAGATAAAATATGAAAGAGAAATCTATAAATAAGATAAAATAAAATCTGATACTTTTATACATTTAAATAGAAAATTTGCTGCAGTTTTTGTCCTACTGAATTATGGATTTCCTGATTCTCCATTTTCCAAGTCTTTTCTAAAAAATGATTATTTTTTGGATAACTATAAAGTATATAAAATAAGTACTAAATTTTACTTTTTCAATGCTTTGAATGAAATTTATCAGGTAACATTGACTGCTAATATAAACTGCCTAAGAAAACAAAATATGGTTCTTATTTATTTCATCTCTGCCATTAATGTATGTAAATTACAAGAATATTAAAAAAGTTTTGAGAACTTATTAAGATTGAATAATATTGTGATATTAGCTTGTAAATATGAAGAATTAAAAGTTATGGATTGTATATTTCCTACAGAGCGTCAAAATTTGTATCTGTTACCACTTCTCGTAAGTTTTATGGTTCAATAAAACTTGGCGATTTAGATGAAGATCATCACAATTCATTTTAATATGCAATTCGCTCTTCCCACTGACAGTTGCTTGAAAATATCGTCGAAAAATGGCTTGGGGGTATTACAAAGTATGAACAAGACAAATATCTCCTCTGGTCTACAGGGGACTTAAACTCCAACAGATACCGCTTAGTCCAGAAATACAGGCTTTAGTTGCGAAACGACTGATTGATATTTATTTCTATTTTGATCCATCAATACAAGTCAAATCGACAACTGTCCAAGATCTCAAAGATCGTATGCAACTTTTAATTGAATGCATAGACGAACTATTTAGCAGATACTGGCAAAAACTTTCAGATGAAACTTTTTTATTGATCACGAAGTTTATAGCAAGAAATATATTTCTTTTGAAGGGTGGATTAAAATCACAAAGTATGCAAATATTCCATGGGAAGAGATATATTTCTACCTGTTAGCTTTCATAAGCAGGATCACTAGAAGCAGTCACATAAAGGTTTTTTTGTCCATTTCTGACAACGACTAATTTGCTGAAGCATCTTTATAACTTTCCTGTATTCTTGAAATTAGAAATATCAGAAATAAACAATTCAACAAATATAGCTTTATTGTCCAGACGCAAACGACATGCCGTAGTTGAATCCTTAATAACCAAGTATGGTTTTTCCAAGATGCTCTACCATGATTCTGTTCAAATAAGAGACATATATTCGTTAAATTCGTTCTGATTACATTGACCGTGCTTTATTAATTGATATTTTGGCTTTAAGAATAATTATCTTGCATTTGCCAGAGCTATTCGATAGGTGAGCACTTTACAAGATACTGTAAAGTCTCCTAAGCTATCTACATCAACCAGTGATTTACTGATGTTCACTCTTTCGGGATGGACAAAGCAAATTACAGCAGATACTCGAGATTCGTTATCTCAATATAAATCCTTATCTTCGCGAGTAAAAATGAAACAGAATGTCAATTCCGAATTTTTTTCGAAAATGTCAAATGATTTTCATAAATTAAAAACTGCAGTGGCTGCTTATTCAAAAAAGTAGAAAGGCATAAGGAAATATTCAAAAAAATTGTTTCTGACGAGAATAACCCAGAAATAGAAGAAATTTTAGAATACTTGATCCCACAAAATGGAACAACATCGCGACTGAAAATCAAACAAGAATCTAGACGAAGTTAAGCCTCTTTTGATGAAAATCAGCAAAATGATTGTAAATAAAACTAAAGATGGAAGTCAGTTGTTTGAAGAGGTTTATGATGAATTTTACAATGTAGAGATCTATCTAAATAGAATAATTTGATACATGAAAAACATTTACAAGCTGTCAAACAAATATTCGATTTTTAGTCGAAACTGACAAATTTTCCTTTGAAAAAAATAGCTGAAAATATTCTGTCCATAATGACTGAGAACTCAATAAAATTAGGTACTTTTGAAAAAAAATAATAATATAGTTTCAACAAAGAAACTCAAAAATAAAAAAAGGCCTAATGTGTGCTTCTTAAACTTTTTTCCCAACGGCGGGCACTTGGGTGACGAAACCTAAGCCATAACAATGCCAGAAGCTGCTATTCATTTGTCGTTACCCAGCGGGCACCTGTGAACCAAGTCACGGAGCCTAGTAGCATTACTCGCGCCATACCACCACAAACCCGTTAATAGGGTGGGCCACATTCATACATCATCACAGAAGAAAGGACAGAGAAACACAGAGAGAATAGAGAAAGAAAATAACATCCATTCAAGAACGGGGAATCGAACCCGGAACCCACAGATCAGGAGTCAGGAGCGCTAACCACTCAGCCATCGGTCGGCTGTTCATAAATTTCATAAACTTACAACTTCGATTTGGATCAAAATGCCTAATTTGGAATGTATGCGAGTGATAAGCGATTCATTAACAAAACCTAATTCCTTAAATGAGCACCAACCAGTTTCCTCATCTGTTCAAGGTATTGATCAACTTGAAACCATAAATAAATTTTTACTACTTGAGATGTTATCTAATTTAAAAGAACTTTTTGAAAGACCTACTACATTCAATGCACTGGGGGAAACCTTAATATTTCTTAACGAATCAAAATATGCAAATGCTGTTAAAGAAATGTATTTGTTGAATATACTGAATGCTGCACTTGTTTCTGAAACATTGCCTAGAAATACATATTTGTTTCTTGGACAACGACTCTGCTTTGGAAAAAATCTCAGAGACCATTTAACCCATGGTAATATATTGGATGATCTACTATTTTTCTTATTCATCCATTATTGTTGTGACTTAAACTTAAAAAAATTTGTTTCAGAAGGAGCTTTACAATTCAATCAGCTAATTGGTCAACGGATGAGTAGTGATATTTCTGTAATAAGAAACAATTATTATCGTGACTTAAAAATAATCTTCGAACAACAAGAACTGTTCAATAAGTTGGAGAGAAACGATGTTCCGGGTGTAGACATCTTTGTAGAAGGGTGTAGATATTTTTTTTCAACAGTGGGCACTTGGGTGACGAATCATATGTCACAACAAGGCCAGAAACTGCTACTCATTTGTCGCTACCCAACGGATATCTGTGAACCAAATCACGGAGGCGAGTAGCGTTGCCTGCGCTATACCACCACAAACCCGTTTATAAGGTGGGCAACATTCATACATCATCACAGAAGAAAAGAAAGAGAAATCAGAGAAAACAGAGAAAGAAAGTAACATCTATGCCCGATCTGGGATTCGAACCCTGGACCCACAGCTCAGAAGTCAGGAACGCTAATCACTCAGCCATCTGTCGATCTGAGGACAGATATTAAAGCCAGAAATATCTTCGGAGGAAATGGATTTAATTTTGCTGCAAGGGGATCTATTCGAGATATATTCCATTTTATAACACGATAACATTCGGAATTTGATTGTAAAGATATCGAAGGTAAAACTCCGCTCCATACTGGTTCTGAGTTTGGTAACATTGAGGTAGTTCAATTTTTAGTTGAACAAAATAATGTCACTGTTGATGAAAGTGATTTTCGTGGAAGAACTCCACTTCATTATGCAGCTATGAATGACCATTTGGAAATTGTTAAAATTTTACTTCACATTGGTGCTAGATCAAACATCCTGGATTACTACAATGGCTTTCCTCAACATTAGGCCGCATTAAATAATCACGTTGAAGTGTTTGAATTTATCTCAAAAGCTGAGGTCTTATGTATAGCAGACTTTTTACATATTGCTTCTTTGGTGGGATCAAAAGAAATAGTGAAACATGTGCTCTGTAAAGGAAAAAAACATAAATCAAGAAAATTTTCTTCAACAAATCCCTTTTCTCATGGCAATACGTGCAAGACAAAGTGATATAGTTAAACTTCTGATTGAAGAAGGCACAGCTGTCAACATGAAAGAAGCATCTGGGGATACATCCTGAACTATCGCAGCTTGGTTTGGTAAAATCGATATTGTTTCCAATTTGATAGAATCTGGAACCATTATCAGTGACTCCAATTTTCAGGGTTATCAGCCTCTTCACAATGCAGCGAAACAAGGCTTTCTGGAAATTGTTAAGCTTTTAATAAAAAAAAAATAATGCACCTGTGTATTCTGCATCTAACTTCGGTGAGACTCTTTTAGTTCTTGCTTCTATGGAAGGGCACCCAGCTATTTATTGAAACACAAGGCGTTCGTTAATGAATCCACAAAAGAAGGAGAAACTGCGTTACATTTTAGAGCTTACAAAGGTCATTATGAGAAGATTGCTAACATGTTACTTGATAATGGAGCAAATTCAAATGCCAGTGAATCAATTGGATACATGCCTCTTCATTTCGCGATTCAAGAAGGTAGAACAAAGATTGTGAGAGTGTTTCTCAAAAGAGGAACGCTATTAGATATCAATGCAAAAGATAATAAAAAATAAACTGCATTGCATATAGCAGCAATTGTGGGGTTTTTGGAAGGCTTTAAAATGTTGATAAAATCTGGTGGTGTTGATATTATCCCAAAGTGTAAGCAAGATCTTCATTTAATTTACCTTTCGGTTAAAGGTGGAAATTGCAAAATTATTTAGTACTTGATTAATGAAGGAACTGATCTAAATACTTTTGACAAAAATGGAAATATCCCACTGCATTATACTGTTTTGTACAACAATTCAGATGTTAGAAAATTGATAGAACATGGTGTTCTTCAAAATATTGAAAATGTAAACAAGTTAACTCCTTTCTATTTAGCAGTTAAAAATAATAACTTAGAAATTATGCAGTTATTAATTTCCAATAAAATAATGATTTTAAATTATATAGTCAACCACTTGCATTAGCAATTAGAGAATGTTACAATGATAATGGAGCATTACTACTAAAATAAAAAAAAAAGTCAGACGTAAATTCTTTGGAGAAGCAGAAGAAGAATTGGCGACTTGTGTGTACGATAATAATACCTTACGCTCACTTTTAATTTTTACAGGAAATGTCACTTCTGTAAAAATTGAAATGTATGGTATTTTACATATAGCGGCAATGCATGTAATACAAATGTTTTCAAGATTTTAATAAAAAGAGGTGTAAATGTCAACATGCAAACAGCTGCTTTAAACGAAACACCTTTGCTTTTGGCATCAGAATTAAGCCATCATAAAATTGTTAAAATACTATTAGATAAAAATCCTAATCCTTATATTTCTGACACTATTAAGCAAACACCTTTACACCATGCAGCAAGACATGGTCACATTAAAATTATTCAAAAGTTTTTTGAAAAGAAAAGTAGATATTAATTTAAAAGATCAGTAAGATAAAACACCTCTACTTCATGCTATAATGGGAAAACATCTTCAAGTTGTCAAATTACTATTATAACAAAAAGACGTAAAACTTGATTGGGGAATTTTCAAATTCAATTAAATATATCCCTTGCTTTCTGATTCATTAATTTTCTCGAAAACTGCGGATGACAAAAGCATACTTGCTCAAATTAAAAAAAGGCATATAATAAAGCATACTACACTAAAACCTTTTGTCCAGAAATATGTGACAACAGTATGTTTATTTCATTTTCTTCCATTCTGCTAGTGAATACAATCAAAGGAGGATCCAAAGAGGCGGTAAAATATTTAATTGACTTAAATACTGATGTTAACGCTTCATTTGGAACCATATTGCCCTCAACTCCTCTTCACTTTTCTTCTTTTCAAGATAAGACATAGTCCATGAACTAATTAACAGTGGAACGCATTCTGATTGTTATGCTGAATTCAATACAAAACCATGGGCTGTCCATTTAAATAAATCCTAATTTAAATTACTTGCAACGAAACATCTCTTTGATTCAGTAGAAAACAATGACCCAATAGAAGTACAAAGAAGTATAGAAAAAGGAGCTTGCATAAATGCAAAAAATGTAGACGGAGTTACTCCGCTGCTGTATGCTGTCTGAAAAAACCATCAAAAAATTATAGAAATCTTGCTACAACATAATGCAGATCCAAATGGCACTGGTAGAAATCATTACAGTCCCCTTCACTGTGCAGCTTTCTTTGGATATTTAAAAGGAGTTATTCCATTGCTGACATGGTACTATATATAATTCCTTTTCCTCTAAGAACAACATTCCAATGGACTTTGTACAATGCACAAATACTGAGACATGTTCTTGTTAAACTTAATTGATACATGCTTTACCAGTATTTATAAATCACGCCTCCTTTTATTTGAAGATTTAAAGGACACCTCTCGGTAGTAAAAGCAGTAATGAGATATTTTAACCGGAGAGGACATACTTTGATGATGGAAGCAATTATCTACAATCATCCAAAAACATGGCATTTAAAGCAAATGCATCTAAATTATCTAAATCTTTATAGTATATGGGCAAGCCTTCTCATCAATGATGGTAGATATGAACAGTCCTTAATTATTTACAGATTAATTTTGAATGAATATGACGACTTATTAGGGACTGACAGTTTTAGTTGGCTTGGAATTCAAGAAAACGTTGCAACGTTGCAATATTACACAAGCAGCAAAATTACGACATATCTCTAAAACTTTTCCAAGATATTTACTTGAAAAGAAAACAAATTATGGGAGAAGACAACTATACTACACTGCATACTGAAGCATGGTATTATATTACAAAGAAAAATTTTAAGAATATCACTAGATATTTTGAGCAGCGTTCATTCTAAACAAAAGAAAATTCTTAAGAAAACTTCTGAGTACTTACTATTTTATAAAAAGTTCATAGCTCTCTGCTTAGAAAAGCTTCAAAGATTCAACGATTCATTAAACATCTGCAGAAGTTCGTTTAAGCACGTAATAGATGTAATAATGAGTTTTGTCCATATTATTTATCTGTCCAAAATATAGTAGCGTCAGTTTTCAAGGCAACAAAAAAAATACAACCTGGCACTTGAGATTTATAGTGAAATTTACGAGAAGCGAAAAGCATTTTAAGTCTTTATCGCATCGATACTCTAAAAAGTCATCAAAATATTTTAAACATATTAAGTCAACTTCGACAGAACCAAGAAGTAAACGAGGCTTATTTCGATACTCTTCTCCCTCTGCTAGACATTTTTGGATTAGATCATATCAAGAGTTTACTTAGTGTGTATAGCATGGCTAACTGCTTCCATCTTAATGACAACTATTCAAAGGCTTATGGTGCATATCTTTACATTCTTCCAAAGCTTCTAGTTTTAGTGGACGAAAGTCACCCCGTCGTTAAAAATATATTGAAAAAGTTAAAAATATTAGAAATCATATTACAGTCCATTTATACTGATCAAGCTGCAGAAGTCGCCAAAATAAGTTCAAAAATGTATGCTGAATAACCATTCAGCATACAAACCAATGAAATGGTTTATTCCGAAATTTTTTATGACAGCCAACTTCATTTTGCAAAAGTTAACAGTCATATCAAAGATTGGTAAAGGTTTAACTGGAAAATGAATTGGTAAGAAATGAATATTTTACAGTAAAATACTCTATCTTTTAAAAATTAATTAAAACAAACTTCATAATTTGGTAAAAACATTTTATTAAACTTTAATTTTTTTTACAAAAGAAATTACTGGTGATTTCATAAATACTACGGAAAATTTTGATAAAGATATAGTTAACTTTTGTTTTTCTTCATTTTTTAATGGTTCTATTAGAATATTGAAATATTCAATAATAAATAATTGAAAATATCTTATTAAGAAATTAAATAATTAATACCTTTTGATAGAAACAAATTAAACAATAAAAAGTGAAAACAAATGAAGATTCAATTTAAACATAACTGTTTGTAGATTATTTAATAGTACCTATTAATATCTCTTTAAATTATTTAATTAGTTTTGATGTAATTAATAATCAAGTTGTAAGTTATTTAAAAAAATTTCTAAAATAATTGAGTTTATTTGGAAAGAGCAGAAGTTATAAAATATTTGTAACAATAAGCATTTCTTTAGGAAAAGAATCATTCTAATCGAATTCTTTCTTGTTTAGTTGTCTTCAATAAATAATTTTACAATTCTATTCGGCGTTACCAAAAATTTTTAACGCGATTTTTAAGTTTATATAATAATGTATTGTGTGAGATTAAATCGTAAATTAACAGCAACGTTTTGAAGTGGTTAAGTAAAAATTGTAATCACGCGCACAAATAATATATTTACAATATTTATTTTCTTTTACTTTTCCTTCAGAGTCAAATAAATATGATGAGATATAAGTAATATTAAACAAATTTATATGCATAAAACATAAAGGAAGGAATAATTTGAAATAAAATTTAGCAAAGAATTTAATTTATATAGAAATACCATAAATTGATTTATTCCATTATCTGATATTATCACATATAAAAACTATTTTTCAATTCAGTGTTCTTTTCAAAAAATAAGAAACTGATGTAACACCTACTAATAATTGATTTAGTGATAAGTATATACTTCTATGAAAAATTATATGTTTAAAGTAAAATAATGTTTCTGACATTTATTCAAGCAAATAATATATAAAAAGGTAAATTTATTTTCACTTTTGTAAATTCATAAAATGATACAACAAATTATATGTACACACATTCAAATACAAATTTCATAATTTACATCAACATTCCCGAAAGAAAATACCGTATTCCTTAAATTTTACAGATATTTACGTGTCTATGCAATCTTAAATCTACGCCTGTATGCTTTTACACGTTAAGCAGTAAAACTATATATAAATGTGAAATAAATTGAAGAAAAATTAAAAAGCACATTGTGTTTTTATTTTTAGTTTATCACATTGTTGTTGAACGAATTTTAAATCATTAAAAAATATTAGATTATACTATTTAGTATTTAAGTCTATATTTCAGTAATATTAAATTCTACATAAATGAGTTTAAATGTATGAACTTTTTGAGAGCAAAATGAAATTATGTTTAACTTTATAAAATGCTTTTCTGCATTATAAATATTTGTAAAGAAAATTTAATTAAATTTATTATTGCTCTTTTATTTTTAATGTTTTTTAAATTAAATTTTCAGTTTTCAAATTTATGTCTTAGTTAAAAGTGAGAAAATAAATTAGGGCTTTTAGTTACCTTATTTAACTATTTTAATTTAACTAGAGAAAATAATTTATATAAATTTCCTTTTCAATAACACTTCAAAGATAATTGAGTTTTTTTATTTTATTAGCATAAATATCCATTGAAAATTCAATTTTATTACTTTGGTTAATTTAGTATTATATTATATTTAATTTTCTCTTCTTTTAAATCCTACAAACGCAAAATGTATATCTTTATGCTCAAGTTGGATAGAAATAATACATTTTATTATGACAAATACCACGATACAAAAAAGGATTTGAAGAAATCAATTGAAGCCAATTAAATATTTATCACTATGATTAAAATTTTTATCTAAATATGTGCTCTAATTATTTATTTTTATATTGAATTGCAAATAAATTCTTTATAAAAATGATTTTATGCTTTTCAAAATTCTAATTAAAATATATTTTCTAAGGCTATGATAAAATAAAAATAATTTTAAGCAAAACAGAATTTCTAAATTGCAATTTAATTTTTTCTTTGCCTAAATGTAAAGTGGTAAATGTCTTACTAAAAGTATGTCCTATTAACAGATATTAAAAATATGAAGGCCAATGAAAAGTATCGTTAATGAAGTTAACGAGCTAGTTTATAAATAGTTGCATTGTATATAATTTCGAATATAAAAAGAAACTGGAAATGTGTGAACAGATTCAGTTTGCAATGATACAAATGGCTTAAAATTATCTTTACTGCCTAAAATTTAATTAAATTTTAGATTTTACCCCTATTTATAATTCCAAGCACATTTTTTATACATAGTTGTTAACTTAGTTGTAGAAAATAAGGAATAAAAAAAATTGGTTAAATTAATTTCATTTCTATGCAATATAATTCATTGCATATCTGTGCAGTATACTTTCATATGTATAGAATATATTGTTCCTTTTAATATAATTTATAACATTAATAAAATTCACTGTAAGTAAATGAGGGTTTAACTAATGAATAATGTGTGTCATACAGTAAAACTCTGATAAAAACATAATGTTATATTATGTGATAAAATTTTATGTAAACTTGCTGAACCCTTTTTGCGTGATAAAAACATACTCTCATAAAAATGCGTTCAAACTAATAAAATGCATTGGATACAAAAATATTTTCCTTGATTGTATAATAGAGATTATTTGATACAGTGGTATAATTATAATCATTTTTAACACTCAAACGCTAATTTTCTTTATTAACATATCAATGACACAAATATTTTAACGAATTGGAATAACAGCTTCAATTTACTTATCTTTCCTCCTTCCAAACTTCTAGTTCATGCTGATAAATTATCATTGTGTTAACGATTGCATCTTTCGTCATTATCATTTGCACACTGCCTCTTTGTGTGCGGGGACATCAATAAAGACATTCCCTACAACAATCACGTTCTCCCGCGCCGATGAAATCTGAGCTCGGCAAAAGAAAAAAAAAAGAATGCTCTTTTCTTTGTATACAATGATTCCCATTATTGTAGCCACAATAAATAAGCAAATGAAAGGGATTGCTTAGAGTGACACGACGCTAGTCAGCAATGTATTCGGAGTTAATTCGGCATTCATAGAGAAATGCGAGTCGAAGTTTGCTACACATGCATGTTTTGAAGGGGGAAATCGAACCGCGCGCGATACCAACTGCATCTGTCTCGGAAACGCAGCCGGAAGGAATAATTTACACTTGTGAAGAGTGACATTCGCATCACAAATGATCATTTTCTGCTGAATAGAGTAACATTTTTTAACAAACAAATACATTTTAACAGCATATTTAACACAATGACCATTATGACTAGAAATAGAACAAATGAGTCTATTAGTATCTAGTTCTAGAAGAAACAAACTCTGTATTTAATAATTAAGGAAAGGAAACTAATAATTCACATTCAATAATTAATTTACGGTACTATTCCATTATAAGCCCCGCAATCGATCATCAAAACGATTGCTAAGCAGTTTCTGTTCGAAATAAACTTAGGTGTTTAAGTAAGTTTTGTCAATAAAAAATAATTATTTAGTCTATAAAATCTACGAAAAGAAAAAAACATGTGTACTATAAATAGTTTCAAAAAATGTAAACATTTTTAAATAATACACGATGCAAATATTCACGACAGTAATTACGACTTTTTTCATTTTCTTTATGATGATTATCGTCAATAAAATGGTGTAAGCACAAAGAATAATCCTACCGATTTGGTATCTCTTTGTGTCTGGCTTGGAAAAATACAAACCTTTCTCTTTGGTGGAAGAGTCTGATATTTATTAGTAAGAAAGAACTTACTGATGAATCTTCAGTAAACATTAAAGTGTCCGATGATGATGAAGAATACTCAAAGAATTGAGAAAATATTCTCTGCCTTATGTTAAAGACAATTTAATATTTCTCAATTTTATCAGTGATTGTACTTTTTAATACAACTTATTCTTATGTTAAGCTAATTAGAATATTTGCATTTGCGTTTAGATTTATTGATAATTGTAAAGGCAGAATTCATTGTGGTCCTCTTCAAACGGGTGAATTGAATATACAGTGTGTCCGTAAAAGAATGTCCGAATTTCAAATTGTAATAGTATCAGCTGTAATCGTTCGACAGTTGTGGTTGATGGTGACGAATAAAGAATAACTCCAACAGTTTCAGATAAGCGCATGCGCGTGTACCGCTACATCATTTTCATAATTGCAGCGTCATCTATTCAAAATGGTGACTTCTGAGTGTAAAGCGTTTTGTGTGTTTAACAATTTGCTAAGAGTGATTCGGTAATTGCCATTCAACGTGCGTTCCGGTTAAAGTTTAAATGTGATCACCCCATGTGACAGAAATATCCGCCGATGGTATCGACCGGATGTCTTTGTAAAGGTAAAAGCCCGGGAAGACCCAAAGTTTCTATGGAGAATGAGGAACGTGTCGAAGAATCTTACCGTCGTTGTCCGCAGAAATCTGTTCGGAAAGCAAGTCGTGAACTGCAGTTGCCAAAGACAACAGTCTGGACGATTTTTAAAAAAATTTACACTTGCGTTCATACTGATTACTGTTGGTACAGCAATTAAAGCCAAATGATTCTGCAGAACGATTTCGGTTAGCATGTAAAGTTCTTGAACGGCACAATGACTTTCGGCATCATGTTGTGTTCAGTGATGAGTCGACGTTTCATACAAGTGGGAAGGTAAATATCCATAATGTTCGTATATGGGGTTCAGAAAATCCTCATCAACTTGTACAACACGAAAGAGATTCTCCAAAAACAAACGTTTTCTGTGCTGTTTCACGACGACAAGTGTACGGACCATTTTTTTTCCAGGAAGCTACAGTAACAAGGGTTACTTATCTGGATATGCTACAACAATGGCTCTTTCCCCAATTAGTAGAAAGTGAACCTGCAAACTTTATTTGGTAACAAGCTGGATCCCCTCCTCATTGGAGTCTCTTTGTGCGAGATTGGTTAAACGTCGAAGTCCCTGACCATTGGATTGGGCGTCACGGTCCAGACTACAGAGTTCTGTTACCCTGGCCGCCTCGTTCACCTGACATCACGCCTTGTGATTTCTTCCTTTGGGGCTTCGTAAAAGATCGGGTCTACGTTCCACCCCTACCCCACGATTTACCAATCTTGAAAGGTAATCGTGCACAGGCTGTTGCTTCCATTTCTCCGGACTTGCTGCAGACAGTATGGGAAGAATTGCATTTTCGTTTGGATGTGTGCCGTATCACTAAAGGCGCACACATTGGGCACATATAGGAAAAACTAGGATAATTCATGTATGATTCATATTTCCTTCAATTTCATGTATGATTTGTTATATTTAGTATAAAATAAATTCCTGTAATATACAATTAAAACTCGTACATTCTTTTACGGACACCTATGTTTCAAATGGATTCGCACCTAATTTATTGTATCAGTTGAATTATTCCAGATTGTTTTATATAAGGATTCACAAAACTTACTTTTAAAGAGTTAACTAAAATTAAATTAGGATATTGTACATTTTTCCCTATTGATATCCTATAAGATCAATAAACAAAAAGTAATAATTTTATTCTATAAAATTGTATAATACTTTATGAAATCAATTCTTTATTTATCAAGAAGTTTAAAATACCAAATTTTATCAAGTATAACGATGTTTAAGTAATTTCTTCATTTATAATGATGAGTAACTAGCTTTGTGATCTTTTCAATGATTGACGGATATAGTATCATTTTCTTGCCCTTCGCAATAGACTTTCAACAAAACCCCAAAAAATTCTAATACTTTTGAATCCATCTTAAACTGTGACCGCATTTCACTCAAATTAGCCTTCGTGTGCAAAAGAATGATCATAATGTTTACTCAATCGGATATTTTTTGTTATGAATCACTAATATCTCTCACATCTTAATTGTACATATTAAAAAAGAAAATCATTAACATTTTGCTTTTCATAATTAATTTAAAATTTAATGAATCACTAAGCATTTTCCATTCTAGTACAATGTTTGATTATAGTTTTTAAATTAATAACTGACTCAATTCTTTCTAATTTTGTGTGCCATTAAAAATAATACATTTAATATGAAGAATCCATCATTTGGACAAATTTAAATAAAATTAATTTAAATTTTATATTAAAAAAATTACAATAGTTTTTCTTCATTTTCTAGTTTTTAAAATAGATAAAGATCCTTCTTATTATTATTATAGAAATTAGGAAATATAATGAGTTAAAAAATGTTCAACTTCTTACAGTCATTACTTGTAAGGAAAGATTCTAAAAATATGCCATGAGAAAGGTACTGGATGAATTTTCTTTATAACTTATGAAATTTTTTCCTTTTTTAATGATTTTCGAGGCTTTAATCATCTCAACCTAGGATTTCTTTACTAGTTAATTTTTGTTAGAATAGTTAATTTCGAATTTTTTCAGAAGATGGCAATTTAAAAAGTTTCACTGAAAATGAAATCTTAAAGTAACATTTTGTGAAGTTTCTTCAGCAATTTTTTTCATCGCAAATAATGAAGTTATTCAGAATTCATAAATTAAATTCACAAATGCAAATAAGAAAAAACTAACTCTAACGTTAAAACATGTAAGATATTTGTGATTCCGAAAATATCTTTTTAAAAAGAAAACAAAAACACTTTTTAGTATAATCGCTATCTTTTGTAGTAAAATAGAAATGCTAAAACAATAATATTTGAATGACATGATAAAATTATAACACACAGAAGAAATTTGGAAATGATATAACGGAGCCGTAAATTTCATTAGATTTAAAAAATTTTAAATTAAAATATATTAAATTAATTGATTCAATTAAAATAATATATTTTCTGATATATAACATTTTCTAATAAATAATTTTTCTTTCATTTTTAGTTCCTTTTTTTATGTATTAAGCACAATCTTTATTGATTAGTATGTTAATGCGTCTAATTTCTATGTGACAATTGTTGTTTTACGTTGATAAAATCTTTCAATCAATCTAAATCGATTTACAAGCTTTGGTTTGCAGCTCTGCTGTTAAAAAAAATAGATTCTGAAATAGAAAAATAAACTACAATAAGCATTCACATTCGAAACAAGAATCAAACACATAAACTGGAGATAGAGTCCGAATCTTTACTAATTCAAGACCCTTAATAAGTCTGATGGCACAATTTTTTTATCATAAACAAATGAACAATGTTATTTAAATATAAATTTTTAACATTACTGTATAGTTCTGAATCACCTATTATGGCTTTTCAAAAACTTCCAAAAATTTCGATTTTACTAAAACAAGTTACTTTTAAGGAAAAAATAGGAACTTCAAAATTTATTCTAACGTTGTTTTTGGACATTATGATGTTTTTTAAATTAAGATAATTAAAAAATATTAAAAAATGAACTAAAAATATGTTGTTGAATAATGGCCAGCTATTAAGATTTCCACCTTTTACTGTAGTTTTTACTACAAGAAGCAAAAGTGATGTAACTAGTGGGTGTGCTCCAAAAATATTATTCAAGGTAAAAATATTTAATCAAAATTTCTTAGAATTTATGTAGAATTCAAGATTCGAATATACATTTGAGTTCGTGAACATTTATAATTATTCCAAATTCTTTATCCCAAAAGTTCCCAACAGGTGCAGTATATAAATATGAAGGTACAAATTCTTACCAAATTTCTCATTGGTATAGAGGAATTATAAAATGGTCAATGTTTCTTTGGATTTCATTCTAAGCATGTAACATATACCTTCAGAGATATCTAAAGCACAAATTTCAGGACCAGTGCTCTAGATAAGTATTGTATTTCTTTAGATATAAACCGAAATTGTTTCGATATGTTTTCCTTAAATATCGTTATTAATAGTCCACCATACAGTTTGATACCTCTTTAGACTGATGATAATAAAAATTATTAATTATAAATATTCTCTTAATTTTGCATCTTGAATAAATAACAAGATCAACATTTGAAAAACCTATAGCTCATATGGAGAATTCAGATAATTGATTATTAAGATCAAGAAAAAGAGCGTTTTCCTGTTTCATACCAAAAAGGATAATTATTTAAGTGTATAATTCACTTAAATATTTAAATGAGGTATCCTACTGGAATGCCATTTTATCATGTTAATAATTCAGCATCGATAAGGAGAAGGCTCATTCATCAATAATCTGTTAATCATTCGTAGAACAAAAGAAAATATTGATAATTCTGAAAAAAAATCCGGAAATTGTGTGAAAATAATTGCCATCATCATCAATATTAAAACAGAATTTGTGAAAAAAAATTTTCTACGTATGTAAAGTTCTATCAACCTGGAAAATTGCGATACCACCAATATTAAAACAAAATTGGTGAAAAATTCTTTCTACGTATATAAAATTCCATCAACCTGGAAAATTGCAATCAATATTAAAACAAAATTGGTGAAAAATTCTTTCTACGTATGTAAAGTTCCATCAACCTGGAAAATTGCGATAATTCCACCAATTTGACACCAAATCATTTCATTTTTTCCGGCTTTAATATGTATTAAAGTTAATTTCAAAAACTATTATTTATACGATTGTTTGAGCACAGTCTATTTGCAAAAGTGACTAAACATAATAGGTTGCTAAAATCAATATTTTAATAACTTTAATAAAGAAAAATTATTTAAATGAAAAATCTAAAAATAACATTTTACAGGCAGCCAATGGTATTTGGTAACTAGTTTTCTATTGATAGTAAAAAATTGTTAGCGGCCACTTTTTACTGGCGATGAGATTTTAACTCATGCATCGAATTCTTATAGTATTCATAGTTTTCTTCTTTTTTGTATGCACCTGTGCATAAATTTCTTCTTTTCAGTGTTCACGATAATAGTAGATTCTAAATTACCGCTGACCAATTTGGTATGCAAGAACTTATTTTCTCCAGTTTTCTAACGACGTACTTTGAAATATGAATCCCGATTTACTATCGAATAAGGTTTTAGCAGAATTCTTATTACTGTATATATGTATTGTTAATTTCCATTTGCAATAGAATCAAGTTAAATTACCATTTGTGAGCAAAAAGTTGCCATAGAGTTATACACCAAATACATCTATTTAATATCTTTAACAAACTGAGTAAATTATTCTATTTACAGGCGTTAGTAACCAACTCATGTAATTTACACACAGTGATACAATAAATTGTTTTAATATTAGCTTTACAATTTTTGTTCATGCTATTCAGAATGGAGAAACTCTTATTAATTAAAAAAATTTCATTAATTTGGCGAAATTCGCTAGAGTTGCAAAATCTATGATTGTTGATATATATACAATTTATATTCCTATTGGTCTTAACATTAACTTCCACTGATATCTGGCTGTATCAATGCGATTGATAAAGCTCGATTTCAGTAATGATTCATTAATATTCTTTCGTTACGGATTTGAAATTCAAATCCGCCTATTTAATTAAGTGATATATCAAACTCTTATCAAATCCTGATGCAGCAAATTGCCTAAGTTAAAATTGCGCCCCTGGAAAGTAACTACCGATGTTTTTTTCAGATTCTCACATTAAGTTTTCTGGCGCCTAACTTCATATTAAAATTATTTCATTGGACCGATGAATGAGTCGGATATTGTCTTCAAGTGGATTCTAGTTTTGTTTATGGAGAAATAACAAACGAATGAATGTCTCTTCGGAAATCATCGCTTGACAGCTCATATCGTAGAGTATTATATTTACACTCGTGTCCAAAAATTAAGGGTAATGCAAGTTCAGGCAAAGAAAGAGACAGAAGCAAAACAAATGTGACTTATTTGTAAAGTCTATTTATTAAACAAAAGATAAAGAGCAAAAAAGAGGCTATATGTTTGACATCATTAAAAAGAAATGCAATTTTTACTCCCTGGAGTAAATTTCAAAAAAAAAAATAACCTATTTAAAAACGCAATATAACATGATTGGCATGATGGTTAATACATAGTATTCCCCCCCCCCACGATGCAATACAGGCCGTACAACAGCTAGGCAGGCTAAGTATCAAATTATCGATCTGATCTTGGCAAATATTACAGCACTCATCAAGCAATGCTCTCCGAAGTTCCGGTAGACATGTAGGAGGGGTTTGACGGGCTGCAATTCGTCTGCCAAACATGTCCCACACATGCTCTTTTGGATTCAAGTCCGATGAGTATGCTGGCCAGTCCATACAGGGGATATTCTCCAATTGAAGGCATTCATCTATAATTTTTGTTCGGTGAGGACGGGCGTTATCATCCATAACCAGAAATTTAGCACCCATACCGCCCCGAAACAAACATACATGTTGTTCCAGAATGACATCCCGATAGATGTGGCCTGTTATGGTTACATTCTGAATATGCAGGTTAGTTCTGGAAACCAGAATAATTCCTCCTCAAACGAGCAATCCTGCACCACCATAACGGTCTCGTTCAATGGAGCTGGGTGGTAATGAGTTCCTAGCTCTCTCCATATGAAAGTTCGGTGAGAATCAGACTGAAAGCTAAACCTGGACTCGTCGAAAAACATTACACAAGATCACTGTTGTGGTGTCCACAATGGATGCTCACTAATCCAGACTAACTGCAGGCGACAGTGAGTTGCGGTAACTGGAGCAAATCTAATATGCCGACGAGCATATAGACCAATGTGTTCTAAGCGTCTGTACACGGTCTGGCTTGAAACTGTCGTACCGGTAGCTGAAGAGAGCTAACGAAACAAGACTGATGCTGAGTTCCGTCTGTTTCTTTTGGCCGTAACTGCCAAATACCGGTCCTCATTCGGCGTTGTAACTAGGGGGCAGCCTGTGCTGTAACGTCTGCTCAGATTACCATCATTTTTGAACCGTTGCCAAAGCCTGGTGATGACACTCTGGGCGATTTCAAGTTCCTCGGATACTTCCAGCTGGGTACGTCCACATTCCAGATGGCCGATAATTCTATTACGTAAAACATCATCCAAATGCTTCCCTTGCGCCATAACTATGCGGTTATTCCATTGAAAGGCTTTTAAAGCGCTTGTGAGCAATTTTACTTCTTTGCAACCATTCTTTATATACTCCTCTCTTACACTCTCGTCATTGTGACATAGTATCGGCGCCACCTGGCGGTTTCTTGTAATTTGCATATTATTGTTCAAGATGTGTGGGATAATTCTACATGTGAAATTTTTATTTTAGAGTTCAATTTCTGTGTGATTCTGAATTATCCTTAATTTATGCACACGATTGTAGCACATGGATTATATGGCTTAGGGTATTATTAGATTTGGATAGTGAAGAAACTAATCCACAATGTTGTCCAATTTATAGCAAAGTAGTGCCTAACAAAATCATTATATTTCTGGTTCCTATCCTTTGCGTAACACCCTACACATTGCCAGACAATGAGCATAATCATGGTGTAGAAGCTCTTAGTAACCTGAATGAAAATGACAGTTTACGAAGTTTGGCAAATTTTGATCAATTCTATTTCTACATATGCTTTATCATTAATTACCAGAATTACCAGCAAATGCTATTGGAGGAAAAACCTGATATGATTTGGTTTGGCAAATTCTAAGGAGAAAATCTATTGATAACTTCATTGACACCTTGTTATTTAGAAGACTATATAACTGTCATTACTTAATTTATTTTATACATGTTTCCTCATCGACTGTAATTTTCATATTATTTTTCAAAATAAAAAAATGTATTTCATACTTTCACTTTTCTCATATATATATAAAGAATTTGAATTGTAATCATACGATGAATCATTTATTAACCATAAAGCCATTGTTTCTTTCGTTCCATTTAAGATCATGATTATGTCACTTTATTACAATTCTCATTGGTTTAAAATATCCATGACATCGGATAACGTTTCATCTACGTCACATCGTATTGTGACGGTATCGTAAATCCGACTTGCCGACGAATTTGCTACCTGCCTTCAAATCATATTCTTCGAGCGGCAGCAAACAAGGCGAAGTTCACTATCAAATGTGTAAGAATATTGTGGAAGTTCATTTTGTTAATAAAACGATTTCATATATAAGGGCCAAAGCGTCGGTTTGAGAAATCATTTTCCATTGATTCAAACCGTTATCATATGAACAATAGAACAGCAGGAAAAGCAAAGTGAAAAAGACAAAACATCCACTTTATCGTTAGTTTAAATTAGCAAAGACGATTTAATTTTTTTTAATTTAAGATTTAATAAACACAAAAAATAAAATAAACAATATATTAATTAATTTTTAATAACTATGCATACATTTTACAAAATTACAAGTAGTTTTGGAGACATTTTTAACTCATTTCATATTCACATTGATTTCGATATGATTTTTATTCGATAAATTTACAATTACAAGATACGAAACAATTTAAATCATAATATTTCACGTGGAAATTATATTCCATTTAATTTTATAGCTAAATAAAAACTTAATTCAGATGGTTTGTAAAAAGATAACTGATCGCTGAAATTTATAATCAGCAGTCAACACAGCATGACTATAATGAAAACATTCGATGAATAAGCTGCTGGACACTGATTACACATTCACTAGACATGCACTTTCGCACTTTAAAATAATGTGCGGTTATACATTCATCCACCAACGGTTTTCGACTAATGACTTTTTTGGTATTTTTGTGGTAACTAGTTTTAAAATATTAACCATGGTATAATAAAACTATTTTTACTGAATAAATAAATTTATGCATTTGTTTATATTTTGCACAATACTGAACATCAATATTCAGAAATGTTAAACGATAACAAAATCATTTCTAAGACATAAATAATATTCATTGTTTCAATAATTTGTTCTAAATCATTTTTATAATATAAAAATGCAAATGTTTTAACGAAATATATCAAGAAATAAACAGCACACGGAGGCAAAATTAAAAATGCATTTGGAGGAGTATATAATTAAAATATCTCTTAATACAGGAAATAATTCATTCCCATTATTATTATTATTATTATTACAGTATTTTCTATTCTTATTTACTTTGGGGAATTCATTTTCAAATATAAATAAATATAAAAATTTATTTCTAAATAAATATTAAATTATAAGATAAAATTAAAAATATGTATTTTTTGTTTTCTGCATGATTTATTAATATTAATCAATAAGAAAAAATTGGTTAATTGCATACTATTATAATTAAATATTTCTTCTAATTATTACGTACTATAACATTAATACATCGAATTATTACAAATTATTATTTCATCAGATGGAAAAATTTTGCCAAATTAATGTTCAACTTAACTTTTATTTATAATTAAAAAGAATTATTTATTGAATATTAAACTTGAATATTTTACATTCTTCATAATTTTTAATTATATATGATATATGATTTTTAATAATTTAAAATTGTGATACATGGTATTAAGATTCAATTTTTTTTTATTATATTTAAATATTTAGTTAAAGAATGATTTAATTAAATTATATTCTTTTTAGATAAGAATATTTATAGCGATATTAAATTAAAAACTGTTTGTTACGAATTTTTTACTTATGTGGTTACAAATTCAATTTTCTCCGAATCAAACAGAAATATCAGAAGGTAGAAAATATATAGTTTAAAACATTTAATTAAAAAAGGAATATTTCGATTCAATTAATGAATTAATCTTTTCTGTATTATTTATTTTAGTTAAATAGAAACAATATTATTTAATTAAATTGCTACAATTTAGCTTATGTTATGCTATAAAACATTTCCTATTTTGAAATTCCGAATGCATAATCAGAATTAATAAAGCTTTTTTTATAATTACGCTAGCAAGAAAATTTTAATGTTTGAAATGCTTACATTTTCAAACATTAAAAAAAATATTTTTAATATTGTAAAATGTAAGCAAAAAAATCAAAATGCATGTGACTTCCGTATATATTTTTGCATACTTAATGGATTTAGAAATTTTATGTAAAGAAAAGTAACAAATTATCAATCTTATAAATTTCAACATCTAAAATTAATTAGAAATTTTATGAAAAAATTTCTTCTTTGTAGCAATTCAATCGACAGAATCGGCACTCTTCAAGTTCCGTGTATTTATCGGAATTCATTAACGTTACGGTTACAGTTAATGTACCATTCTATTTTGAAAAGGAAAAAAAGAAGAAGAGGAAGCTCCAATTTGTTTCGCATTTTGGCAGAGCAAAAAATAAATGGAGACTATATTATTCATTTTCTGGCAATTAACTTAAAGTTACAATAACTATACAAATGTTTTTAGTTGATATAAAATCTAGTATTACATTTTATTTGCATAAATTTTATTTTGCGAAAAATTCTGACGTTTTCAAAACATCAATTCAATCTGACTTTGCACTATTTTCATTACTAAAAAAAAAAAAAAAAAAAAAAAAAAAACACACACAGTTGTAACATTACCAGTATCATTATTCGAAACTCATTTTAAAGAACAAAATCTGATAAACGATTAAATCAATAAAGTTTGCCAGTAAATTAACTTCAAATATAAAATCATAATTTGCTAGAAAATTTTTTTTGTTAAATAAAAAAAAATTCTTCCATTATAAATAATCAGAAAATATGAAACTTACCGATGCAGGATAGATTCGCATTTTATGTGTCAACATTATTAGACAATTTGAAAACTATTGGATGAATACATACATTTTTCAAAATCTTGATGATAACACATTTAAGTATTTATAATCAATTATTAAAATTATGATAACTACATAGTTCGAACTATTTAAAAACATTCAATCCCAAACGATTTTGATTAATTAATAAACTTGCCACAAGAAAATATTCATTTATACTAACTGCAAGTCTTACGAACTTAACGACAAAAATATAACTAGCACCTGGATGCTGATATTTTTAATGCAACCAAAATGGATTGAAAACTCATACATATTCAAAACATTTCTCTCTCCCCTTGAATCGATATATAAAAATAAGTTTTTATAAACTTTGAACCAATACTAAGCAAAGTTAAGTATTCCAATTTAAATGCAAAAGTAATGAAACATCAAATTTGTGGCAAAACTAATAAACCTAGAAGCTTAAATCTTAAATGACAACTGCTGTATCATTCGTCAAAAGTTATTTTTCTTACATTTTATGGTTTGATGTACTTTTAATGATACCAAGTTTCCCGAGAAACGCAAACCTATAAAATCGATAAATATTGCGCTGGAAATTCGTTAATGGTACTTTCATTTTACGATTATTTTATTTATACACTTCATTTTTTATTAAAAAAAATTATAATTAAGGTAAAGGTATTGCTCACACAAAAAAATAACAACACTGACGTCATGTTTTTTAAGTAGCTATTCCCAATGTGTAAATAATATATCAGGCGAAAAAATAAGGAGTTTATTTCCCTCGTATATGAAAAAATATTATAGATAATATTTCAATGACCGGAACTTCCATGTTTTTTATCTAACATGCCACGTATAAATATCTTTCCAAATGAACAAAATAGCATTATGAAAACATAAAATGCATCAGTCCTTAAATGTTTATTAGAACTAACTTTTGTAAATGACATCAATAATAGACACCATTTTGAGATTAAATTTTTCCTTTAAAATAAGTGACACTAATGTATTTCCTTTAATATAAAAGTTATCTCTTAAAAGTAATTTAAAAAAAAAACCACTTATGCTTTATTTTACTCTCATGTAAATGCAATATCAGAAGAAAGTAAAAAAATTGAAAAAATACACAAATAAAGAAAATATATTCAAATAAGTATAAAATTTGTTGTGGTGACTTTTTTCAATTTTCTTACATTAAAAGAAAATATATTAATCTTCTTAATGCATGATGGAAATGCTACCAAAACTGCAATCTAATTTTAATAAGCAATCATTTGTCATTTAGTTTAGAAAAAAACAATGCGTAATACTCCAGAAACAAAAGAATATTAAATAAAAAGTTTAAATCACATCCTAGACGATTTTAAACTAACAATTAAGTGGATATTTTGGCATGTCTTTTTCATTTTGTTTTTTCTACTGTTGTATAGTCCATGTGAAAATGACTTGAATCAATGAAAAAAGCGTTCCCGATGCTTTACCCCTTATATAAGAAATCGTTTTATTAACAAAAAGAATTTCGACAGTATTTTCAAACATTCGATGGTGAACTTCGCCTTGTTTGCTGCTGCTCAAAGAATGTGATTTGAAGGCAGGCAGCAAATTCGTCGACAAGTAGGATTTACAAGGTGGATGAAACATGTTCTATCGTCATGGATATTTTAAACCAATGAGAATCGTAATAAAGTAGCATTACTCAGGATTGCAACTGTACTGAAAGAAACCACCAATTTATGGTTAACAACATTGCTCAATATCATTTAATATTTCAAATATTGGATACAGTTGAACATTCGATGTGTGTGTAACAATTATAAGTAACGTATTATATTACTTTAAATCATCTATATAAAATTATATATAAAAATTATATATATATATATATATATATATATATATATATATATATATATATATATATATATATATATATATATATATATATATATATATATATATATATATATATTTAGGAACTGATTTTTATTATATAAATAAACATTAATTATTTTTAAAAATAAATTTAGAAAGATTTTTTATCGTATCAAATCCAATTTTAAATATAAAAATCTGTGATCAATATTTATCAAACTCGTCTAATATTTCCCATATGAAATACTAAAATTATTATATTCATAGATTTCTGTGGATATTTTATTCGCAAAGTTGAAGGAAAAGAAGTGAAATGAACAAAAATATTATTTATTTTTCTCAATAACAGTTTTTCTTGCTTATTATCGAATTTGCGAATTCTAGTTTCATTTCGACATTAGATACCCCAATACATTTGCTAACTCTTTGACTTTCGCAAGAAAAAAATTAAAAATGATTTATAATAAAAGAACATTATTAAAAACTATTCAGAAAAGAAAAAGAAATAAATTCAAGTCTTGGTGGTCTTTTGCTCCTTCCGTGCTTTTTAATTATGAAGACACATACGCTTTCGAGATAATAATGGCACACTCTCTGTGTGCCTCATTATATTAAGGTGCCGTCGTCACTTTCGTGCCTTGTAAAGCTAAAAGGTGGAAATCCTAGTGACCAGTCATTGGAAACTACAATGATTCTAATAAAATATACACATTTTTTCCCTTCACTTTGTTTTCAGTCCAAATAAATAATTTCATTCATATTTCTAAATTGCACTCTTGTTTCAAAAACATTTTAATATATAATAATTTAATTTTCTATACATGAGCATAGGCAACAGGTTCTTCAGAGCATCTAAATTTAAGTTACATTATGTAAAAATGAAAAACATTTCAAAATGTCAACAATAATTGTAAAATAAAAGACATCAAAATATTATTTTTTTCGGAATATGATGACCATAATTAAAAGAGTAGTTCTTTATTCTAGGGCATTTTTATGTTCTTTTAATAAAAAGATAGTTAAACCATTAAACTTCATTTGATTCAAAATTCTAGGGTACATTTTCGTTTCTAGGTAACGGTTTTTTTATCAGAAAATACAAAAGAAAGTACAATTATGAAATAATATATTTCACTCTAATATATACCATCCTGTTACAGTCAATATTTTGTCAATACTCTTTTACGATAATTAGTGAATTTGAAATGAGTAAGGCTTACAATTGTTTAATAAATTTATCAATAAAATTTCTTTTATTAGAAGTTCGATTTGAGGTCGCAGGATAGAAGAATTATTGATTACACATAAGGTATTGCAGGAAAAATGGAATCAGAACTTACATTATTAAAGTATTCTTAAAGTAAATCATGCACTATTTTTTAAAAGTTCAACTGAAACAAGACAAAAAATATTAAATCACTTGCAATAAACACTTACAAAATTAAAATAAATATTTTTTTTTATTGCTGACAGATTCTATTTCGGAAAAAAAAGAATTTCAAACTGCTGTAACGTTGGTGACAAATATGGAACTTCAATTCTCATAAAATTAAAACATATCTCGTCCTCTTTTGATGTACATGTTCATTGGATCCCTTCACATAGACATTTGAGAAAATGAGGAAGCGTATGACTTGGCGGAGATGGAGGACGAAGAGGCTATGGTTACTTCTAGTTGTCTGACATACCTTGCTAGAAAATATACTGATAAAATGACTTGACTCGTACGTCCGGCAAATTCTTAGTACTGTGGCAAATCCCCTGTTGAATCCTTCACTATGAACTGCAACAGACGCTTCCAGGCAGCTCTCTCCCACTTTCTTAGTGGCCATCTCAGAAGCTTTGTCTTCTAGTTGAGTAAAAAAGCCACCCGATTTGCTAAAATGTAATCAAGAGCAGGCTTCTTCGACATATATTTTTAGGTATCTAGGTTTGTCCTATGATGAACTATTAGATTTATCAATGATTTTCTATGACTTTTTGAGGCTGAATAAACACGCAGTCCTTGCCTAGCAAATGCTCGACACGGAGACTAGCAACAACAACTTCGGAAAAAACAAAATTTATATACAATAAAGAATAACATTTTCTCAACTATTATTTGCAGTCAACTCAACATTTAAGCCAACAGAAGAGATATCGAGTGGTCAAATATGTAACAACTAACAAATGGCTATAACTGATTTATTTTGTTTTTAAAAATGGTTGTGTATGTTAAAAAATTTACATCCTTGCTGATTGAAATTTATCCGTGATGTTACTATTTTTTCCTTTTTATAGTCAACATACAAATGATTTGAATCAACATAAAATGGTATGTCGATTCATGATTTTGGTGTTCACCAATTGATTCATGTATTTGTGCAGAATGTACATCGATATATTTTTTGGTTATGGATCGAACGAGTCCATGTCACCTGGTCGTCCCCTAAAAGTAATGTCATATGTCCAAAGCCATTCGACGATGGTTAGATATGTTGTGTCAACGTGGACATGATTGAATCAATTTGAACTAGACAATCAACGTGCGCCTGGTTTATATCCATTCGAAATTGGTTGAGAGAACCATGGTACGAGTATAATGCGTTCGTAGATCAATTGATGCTTTCCAATAGCATTCATCTGAACAATTTCGAATTGAACGATCTGAATTCACCTATTCATAACCTAAACTGAATGTCATTTATCTGAAGCCAATGAACTACGATTAAATGGCTTGTGTCAACGTGCAGGATACCAAATCAACATGAACGAGTTTTCAGATAGTAGTTTTGGCGTTTATGGATATATTGATAATTTGTAGTTGACACTTATATCGCCAATATTTAAATTTGAAATTATCACTCAAAATTATTAACTTCGGAATTATCGATTTAGATTTGATATAATCTCGTCATCACGCTTGAAATGGATTTGGTGTGTTCATGATTAAATGTCTTATCTAAACATATTGCTGATACGTAGAACACTATTCTCAGTCCATAAACGGCAGACATTTTCATAAACAAAAAGACATGCTCCTTCGCGTTTGGTAAATATCTTTCTGTCGCAAAGCTATAAGTCTTGATAACCAAAAGAAGCGTAACGTCAATATTCATACCTAATAAATATTTTTAAACATGTGCTTGAAAAGACAGGATGAGTGATTTTGGAGACAATTTGAGAAGACCTGACAGATTTGAAGAGAACATGAAATGACACTATGAAAACTGATGAATCTAACAGCTGAACAAGAAAACTAGAATTGGACAAAAACTCAAGTCAAGCAATTAAGTAACTAATTCAAAAAATTTTAAAAGCATTATCTTTCTTTTAGTTTTTAAAATTTAAATACCAAGCATTCAAACCAGTAGAAAATTTCATTGATGTTCCCAACAGAAAATGTTAAAGTATTAGAAACAGAATTAAGTGATGAAAGCATTAAGCCGCATCTAAAAACGAAACAAACACGTATAACAATCCGTACTATTTATTAAGCATGAAGTGATTACTTCATGTTTAATAAATTGTACGGAGCTAAAAAAATTAATAATGCAACTTATTTATTGAAGATTTATGATACTCTCTGTGCTAAATGTTTTAGTTTCATGTAAAACTCTTAACAATAAGTAAATCGAAAATTCTTGTTTAAGTGGCAATATTTAGACATTTTATAGTATTAAAATTAAAAGTGTAGGAATGATTATAATTTTTTGCTTTCACTGAAATAATAAATTTCTTAATATAGTTTGACTAACATTAACATTGAATATTGTTGAAATATTGATTGAATTGTATTATTAATATTAACTATTTTTATATTAAAAGAAAAATGGCATGATTAATAAGATCAGCTCCCAAAAACCTATTAGGTAATTATTAACATTGAATATTGTGGGATTATTGATTCAATTGTATGATTATTAATATTAACTATTTTTATATTAAAAGAAAAATGGCATGGTTAATAAGATCAGCTCCCAAAAACCTATTAGGTACTTATCGGTTAGCACAAGTTGGTGATTTCATTTCGAAATTTCTTTAAACGTGTATTAGCAGTTATTATCCAATATAATAATTATTTGAACTAATATTTGAACACGGAAACTGAACTTATTTAAAATTTACAATAGCACTGTCATTTTGAATATAGCAATCGAAATTCATCGTATATATTTTAATAAATGGGATAAATTATACTATCCTTTAATGAGGCGTGATCCAAATTTAGCGTAATCCACAATATGATGGTGATTCTGATTTTTTGTTCCCTATAAGTCATAAGTACCATTAATAATTAAATAGAAATGAACCTATTATAATTATTAGAATCCTATTATGGCAAGTAATATAAAATTTAGTAGATTAAGTATAATGATTTTTCTTATTGATTAAAAAATAGTTCCAAAACTACTTATTGGGAAACTAATTAACGCTATATCTATGATTATATTTTAAAAGAAGAAAAAAACAGATAACATAAAAATTATTGGAACTTTAGTTAGATTTAATCGAAAATGGGAAATCATATATATTCTCTTTTAACCTTTTCCAAAAAAATTTATTCTCCGAATTACATATTTCCCAACAAAATGTAGTGAACTTTGACTGAATTTTTACACCCAAAATGTCATTCTGTTTTCCCCAGTTGATAAATGGTCAACTTGTTCCTGACCAGACAGCTCTCCGTAAACTTCTAACAAAAAGTCGTGTAATGCGAAATCAGAAAACAAGAATAAACTTGCTCATCTTTCTATAGCATTTTCCAAATCCACGTTTTTTTTAATCCATTTCGATTAAAAAAATAAAACAAGATTTCCTACATTTGTAAACAAATTGAGGACGAAAAAAATTCAATATATTAAAATGATTTTCCGCATTGCTGAGAGCGATGTAATTAGTTTTAACATCATCCTTATGTTCTACTAGATTCAAGTTCAAATACAACGAATTGTTTGTCAACAAGTTAGTTGTACATCTTCGAATCGGTTACACCTGAAACGATCTGGTATTTTCGATAAGCAAAACCTTTTCTTCGCAAATTGACAAACGATGACTACCAGTTTATGAAATTCTTTACAACTAAAAAAGGCTATGATACGTTTTCTCTTATAACATCTCAGCTGCACGAAATAATTAAAATGAAATTGAAGTCTTTCCAATATTTTGATGATAAAGTTCTAGGAACAAAGTACAATGCCTGAAACAAAGGATTGGATGAGGTAAACTTTATTAAAGAGATTTCAAGCTTAGCGTTTAATGCTGATACCATTCATTACCAGCTTATATTGACGGATTTGATGATGTTAGTGACATGATGATTTAAAATAATCGCAATTCATACAAATTCTTCTCTTTAATTATAATCACCAACTAAGCAAATCATCGTTTTTAATATAATTAAATGCTCCATAAGAATTCCATATCAAATACTTTTGGCTATAAATTTAAAAAAATTCATTTTATTCCATTGAATAGTCAGTTAAAATTATTTTTCATACCACAATTTGCTTAATCGTAGCGTAAAATTCGCTTCTCTTCGTAAAATTTTCTCTTTTCACTGATAGTAAGAATTAAAGTTCTAAAAATAGCTGTGTTATAATATCTGTCTGAGCCTGATACCGTATGAATATGATTAAATACCATTTCTTTTGAAAAAAATATTATATATTTAAAATTTCAACACATCGAGAAAAAGAAAAAAATAATATTCATATCAAGAAATTATAATATATTAAAATATATACCTTTAAATACATTTAGGTACTAAATTAATAAATAATCTCATATTTTTCTCAGCTGCTATAGGTGTAGGTATTAATAAAACTAGATGATAAAAGAGTTATATAGTCTTTATAAAATACGATCAAATATTCAGAAAACAGTATAAACAGAATTAAATATTAAAATATATACACTATTTTTCTGTTTCTTTTTTATCCATATTTATGGAGTAAAAAAGAATAATTTTAAAATGGTGCTTGATCTAGGGAGAGCCATAACATTAGATAATTTAAGAGTTTTCCATAATTCACTATTTTTTAAAGTCAATACTTATTTTTAAATATTTTATTGAACTTAGAATTTCTAATAAGTGTTCAAATCAATTAAATGAGATTTTTTAGCTTTCAACAAAATTTGCGCAGTACAATTTTTGCGTTCTATAATTTAAACTGTGAATGATATTGCCTTTTGATCCTTACAGTCACATAAAATTTTCCCTCGTGTTCTATGATATGAGATATAGATTAAAAAAATGAATGCGGTGAGAACTTAACCCAATTATATTTCCAACATTCCCCATTAATAACTCATTAATGGGGAATATTGGAAACATACTTACATTCATGTACTCGCTAAAAGAATAATATTCAGACTGAGTCCCATTAATAACACATCTTTTAGCGAGTACATATATGAATCTAAGTATATTTCCACAACATTCCCCATTAATAACTCATTAATGGGGAATGTTGGAAATATATTTATATATGTACTCGCGCTAAAAAGAATAATACTCAAACTGAGTCCCATTAATAACCCCTTTAATAACTCATCTTTTAGCGAGTACATATATGAATGTAAATATATTTTCAACATTCCCCTTTAATAACTCATTATTGGAGAATATTGGAAATATACTTACATTCATATATGTACTCGCTAAAAGAATAATATTCAGACTGAGTCCCATTAATAACACATCTTTTAGCGAGTACATATATGAATGTAAATATATTTTCAACATTCCCCATTAATGGGGAATGTTGGAATATACTTGCATATATGTACTCGCTAAAAAGAATAATCAGACTGAGTTCCATTAATAACTCATCTTTTAGCGAGTGCACATATAAATGTAAGTATATTTCCAACATTCCCCATTAATAACTCATTAATGGGGAATATTGGAAATATACTTACATTCATATATGTACTCGCTAAAAGAATAACACTCAGACTGAGTCAGAAAAGTATTGCAATAACAAAATATTAGATTTGAATGAAAAAATTCAGAATTTGATGTACTTATTGTTATCTACAATGTATCAAATTTATGAATCTTGTGAAGTTTTCAAATCTGATTTCTTCTTGTCAAAATTATAAAGATTTAACTCGCAATGATCTAAATTAGAATCTGAATAATGTTTTCTCAGCTCATCGTGCACGACCTCTTAATTTGGGGATATGATTTCATCATCTTTGAATCTTATTATTAACGATATTTTATCTGATTTCCATGCATATTTTGTAAATCATTAGAGTACACTATGAATTTAATAGTGCATTTAAATGCCACTCTGTTTAAAATTTAAATACCTTAACGCCTAGGAATTATGGTATTTGGATTTATTACTTTGATGTTAGAGATTATTTGATAAAGAAATTATGTAGTTTAGATATTAAATACTACTACTCTTTAATTTAGATATTAAATACTACATAATAAAAAAATTGGGTAAGGATATACATATGTTAGAAGTGTCATACTTGCAGGATCAACACCTGAGTTCTATAAAAACCTTTAAACAAAAACATTCTTATTTCTAAAATAAAACCCAAGAAAATATTTAAAATAGTTGTGTCAATGTATCAGCTATTCAAGGTATAGATTTTATAATAATTCTCATAAGGTATAGTGCTTAGTTCAATGCGTCTAAAGAACTTGGTTTCTTCTGAATACACCAGATCTTCTAATTTATCACGTGATTTCATATCACTATAAGTTTTGATCCATCTTTTTTGAACAAGTTATTGATTTCATCGCGTATAATTAATTTCAACAATGCATTTTAAATTTTTTTTATGTATTTGCATGTTTTAATCAAACGTCCTCAGTGTAAACGGAAATAAAGTATTTTACAAGAGATAAATTATTTTATTGTAAAACAATCATTCCAGTGAAATAAAGACATAAAAATACGTGGAAAATAAAAAATGATATTTAAAGATACATTCATAAAGAAATTATTGTAACATGAATTAGAAATTTCAGAAGCGGATTACCTGTCTACGGATTTAACCATTAATTTTGGAATAGAATTGGCTGCAAGCTTAATCAGATGACATATATTATTCGAAGAAGTACTGATTTTTGATGTATGTTTTACTTTTAATTTTATCATGTATTGAATACTATGTATAAGAATAATACTAGGGAAATATTTTTTTATGAATTTAACAAAAATTAAATTTTATGTAATATTTAATAAAAAAAAGAGTTCGTGAAATTGCTATTGAATGCAAAGGAATTTTTAAAAACTCAATGAATAAATAAAAAAATCAGTATAAGTTAACATTTTTATTGAAATTATATTATGTTCAGTGTGGGCAAAAAATATTTTTCCCATATGCTTTATGCAAATAAACATCGAAATCCACAACATATATAGAATTATTTTTTTACATCACTTATTAAATACATGTTGCAAAGCGTGTTAAGTATATTTATCAATACACTTTCCATTATACACAAGATAAAGCAAAAGCGATATCCGCCCTCAAAAGAAATTGTGGGCCATAAGCATTTTTTAATTATATTATCATTATATTATATGATTTGCAGATTTTTAAATAAAAAATAAATTCAGTATTTAAATAATGTGGATATATTCCACAGTTAGTTTATTTTGATTTTAGTCAGTTTTTTTTTTCTGTTGTAAAAGAAATATTACAATGTAATCAAGCATATAACTATTAAATAAATTAAAAAATAATTATGTAACTAGAATGAACTAGTTGTTATGAAACAAACAAACAAATAAATGACTCCAATTTTGAAACATACACATTTAATTAAAAAAAATGAACAAAATTTACAAGGAGCCATGTATGGGTTCGCGACAATCTCTCTCGCCTGCTTCGCGTACAACGAGAGTCTCTCTGAAAATCAAAACAAAAAAAACAAACATAGGATCTTAAAATCGAAAGTGCCGATGGTGAGACATTACATAGTGAAGTAAATAAATAAATAAATCAGTTCCACCAAAAATTAGCGAAAACTTCCGAATCTTGGGTGCTTTTGAAGAAAAAGTATAAAAATTCATTTTGAGTAAAATTAGACCAATTAATTTTCATTTTATATGCACAAAATAAATACACACATATTAGAAAAATATTTCGCTATAAATTTCGTCATGAGGTCAATGAAATCTTAGTCTGATTTTTTTAGTCTGATAATCTTAGTCTGCAAATCTGAATTTTTATTTTTAAATTTACATTGATTTTTTGAAAATAAGATACGCAGAATTTACGAAGAGTTGATTTTGATAAAAAAAAAAAATTCTGCGTATTACTCAGTTTCCATTATGACACAAATATTAACTAACCGTAAAACGCGCGAACTGATGTCTAATTTTCACTCATTAGAAAAATAAATAAATAAAAGGATAACAATTTTTTGCAAAGTGAAACTTTTAGGGTTATTAAGATTACAGTTTTATTGTATGAATTTTATATATGAATATTTATTATTAAATTATTGAGTCACATCGAAATTATTATATTCCATTATCAAAACTAATTTTTTTTCTTCCTTGCATAATATTGCAAATCTAGAGATTTTAAGACATTTTAAAATTTACTTTCAGTTTCTTTTGAAATTCGAGAAGGGGCAGTTTCTAAGTATGATATTTTTTGCAAATAACACAGTGAAATATTGTATATTAACAACTGAAAAATTAGAAATCTCGAAAAATCATCATAAATTTTGTTTCAAAATTTTTAATTATGATATCAAAATGAATAAAATAAAACTATAAAAAATATGAAACTCAAAAACAGCTAACATTAACTAAGAAATTTATTATACGTCAAGAGAGAAATACTTTCATTTTATATTAAAATATTTTAATTTTATTTTATAGCGGTATTAAGATAAGTCAGCATTTTTGATATTTCATAATACATTTAATGTAATATTAAAAAAGATGATTTAGTATAAAAATATATACGTTTCAGATACATATAATAACGGTATTACCATAATTCACTAAAAATAAATGCTCCTTATCTCTATTATAGTAAATATTTTTGCCTTATATATGTAGCGTTACATTAAAATTTTGTAAATAATTCAGAATGTAAAAATGTTATGATCTACAACAATAAATAATGTGTGTCAGAAAATTCATTGTTTTTGTTTATTTGATTGTTAAAATTAAATAATTTCTTAAATATTAAATCTCTTTTAATATATATATATATATATATATATATATATATATATATATATATATATATTTCAATGAAATCAGTGGTATTTTGTCACTCTTTTATAATTGAAAAATTAACAACGTATAAAAGCTCCTTATTTCTTTTTTTATCTAACATAAATATTTTTCAGTTATTTTTCTGATACAAAATATAATAATTGAAAGTGCAAGGACTTAACCGAGGACACACTTCATTTCTGATTCAAGAAAATATTTTTTTTCCTCTAGAAAAATATTTTTTCATTTTAGAAAAAACTATAGCGCCATCTATTGTATAAATAAGAAACTAAGATAAATTTGGAACAATTCCAGGTTTCAATCTTCACAATCCAACTATTATTGTTGTGTTTAGTAATGTGGGTGAGTTGGGTGATTCGCAATTGTGCGCAATTAATTGGCTTTCTGTCTGAATAGTTGTGTGTAACGCTGGAGCACAATTGTTTACGGTCGCTTCAAAATATTTTACGGATTGCCTCCAGGGATTGAGAAGGTATTTAATTATCTTCTTAGTGGTCTGAGACGTTAGTCACGTGACCTGAGAGGCGTTTCTAAATATGTAAACTTATTCAGCCAGTCTTGCTGTCGTGTTGTTTACCTATGTGTCTTGTCATTACGAATTCCGAGATTTGTGCTTCTAAAATAATTTTATAGAAATTTGTAAATAATTTACTTGATTGTTTGCAATTGCATTTACATTGTTGCATCAGTTCTTTTGTATTGCAACATTTTATAAATCTTCGTGCCTGAAAACCAAAAACATTTAAAACTTCAAATGGATTTTGATTTCATATTTTTGAAATTTATATATAATTAATATTTTCGATTAATTTATCGAGGATCTACGAACAGCTGAAAAATGCGGCGAGGTGTTTGTTGATGTTGCTGTGTTATCCAGGTAATAAATTTCATGTGTTAGTTATCTTTATGTAACTAAAGATTATCTTTTGATTAATGCCATCTGTACCGGCGACGGTATATTATCACATTCTTTGTATGTAGTATTTTTATTGATATGACATAATTTTTATTTATTATACTTTGCTAATTATGTATATTATTATGTTTGTGAATTGTTTTCAAAGTTTCTTACGAATCATAATTTATCGTAAACAAAAAATTATTTATTCTGAAAAATTCATTATAAAAGAATTATCATGAAATCTCTTACGAAGTTACTTTTGTAAGTTAAAATGATTAATAGAAATGTTTGGGAATTTAAGATAAGCATGATTAAATTAGTTATTGTAAGAAACTAATGATATTTTTTAAAAATTATAAATTCTATTTTACATTTATTAAGAATTCTAGTTTATTCACATACTGAGCAATATATTTTTTTCCCATAATTACTTGTGAATTACTCAATATTTCATGTTATTTTTAATATTTTGATGCAAACAATACACTGATTTATGTTCTCAATGGTATCATAGTTTTGATAGAATTATTATTTGAAAACTCATCTCAGATTTTTAAATTTTTAATAAATGTTATTGAAAATTTATGATTAGGAATGTGAAACTTGTGTAGACTTGTTTGCAAAATGTTTATTTGCTGGTCAATTTTAACAAATTTAAATATATAATGAATAAGCCTCTCTTTAACTCAAGTTTCTTTATTACTTAATATTAAAATGTAAATGAAATGCATTTAAATGTGAACTTATACTTCTAAGAATATAAATTAGTAACTAATTTAAGGCAAATATTATTAATTTTTAGTTAAATAAAAATGCAAAATATTTAATTTTTTAATTTGATTTAGAAATGAATTCTGAACTTTTTTTAAAAAACTAAGTTCTTGTACAAAATTTTATTAAGTTGTTACTCCTTGTGGAAAATTTATTTGCTCAAATTATAATATGAATGTTCATTATCAATTTGATACAGAATTAAGTGAAAATTTCATCTATTTATGGTAAAGATATTATGATTATAAATACTGCATTAAAACTCAAAAAATGTAAAAGTTTTTATGGATACTTTAGAAATGTCTTAGTATCTGATTATTAAATAAACTATCTAAAAATGTATCAGAACTAGTTAAAATTTTCAAAAAATCCTTGGTTGATTATTTGCAATTAAAAATCCTTAAAAATGTTGCATAACTTTCATAACATCTTTGCAATTATATTTATGTACTATACAAACATTATTTTGAGTATTGATCGCTACTTGATCTTACATATTTTTTAATTCTTTACTTTTTAATCAATACTTTTTGCTGAGTCTCAAAACCTCAGCATTTCCAGTCATATAAAATAAACTCATCCTATTTCACCATTTATAAAGTCATTTATTGAATGCACACATGAGATTTTTTTTCATATATTTTCAGAAGAAAAATATGTATATGGTAATCGCAACATATCATCAAAATTGTGTTCTGATTAAATTTACTATCATTCTTCAAGTGGTGATATCTGTTGTAATTGCTTCACTCTGTATAGTATTTCTGTTCTGATTGTAATGCAGCTCATATATAAGATCCTTATTGCTTGTTGAAATATTTATATTAATGCCACAAATGGTAATTGTTCCACATCGGAACCATATCTCGATACAAACAACTATTTTTGAGTCACTGACGAGGTCAGAGCTTACAGTTATAATTTTGTTATGTGACAATGGTCCAAGATTCAGCTTTGAGTTGTATCCTTATAAAATTCTAAGAATAAACATTATGTAATATTGCATATAGTTTTGTTGATTTGAAAATACTCTTTTGATAATTATAAATAAGATCATTTTTATTAGTATTGCATCTTTGTATAATCATATTTAGTTCACTAGTGCAATGTTTTATATTTTTAAACAAATTTTATTTAAATCTTAAGAAGTTAATTCTTAGAAAATTCAGCTGCAATAATTTTACTTAATTTGGCAAGAAGTTTTTATACTCTTATAAAAAACATTTATTTTTTATTTCCATTTCTTAAAAAAAAATAAATATAAAATATTTGTATAAAATTTCTATAGGTTAATGTAAAATAAATTTAAGTGAATATGATTGAAAAGAAAATTTATTAACAAGCAGCATTAATCTTATTTATTTGCTACATGCTTAACTCTAATAATATATTAATAAAGTAATTATAAAGAATACTTCTTGCTAAGATAAGGTAAAATTTTAAAATATAAGGATAAATTGTATGTTTATATACACATAAGCTCTTACCTACAATATCTACTTAAAATAATAAAACAACAAAATTGGATTGAATTGATTTAAATTTATAAAACGTGTTTGGAATATTGAACATTTATAGCAGATTTTTTAAGATTTATAGCAGACATTTATAGCAGTAACTTCATAATCAAGTCCTTTATTATGAAGTTAAATTAACTTATAAATTTTATGATAAACATCAAATAAAGTATAATTATTTTTAACTTATTAACTTTTAAATGAAAAATTTTGATCTTTTATATTTTGCATTAAAGTTTGAATTCTGTGTGATACCAACTAGGAAGTAAATTATATAATTTGATGTTAAAGTTTATAATAGGTAAATACCTTTTTTATTTATGCTTTTTTCTTGCTTTTTAATATTAAATACTCATTAGAAGAAAATATTTTCATTTCGTAAATCCTTGGATGATTTAATTCATTAAGAATAATGTGTACACACAAAACCACATGAATATGCATGTATATATTTGAAGGATATATGAAGTTTGATTTTAAATATAAAATCACTCTATGAATAACTATGGAAAAAATTATCAGCAAAAAGCTATTTTTAAATAATTCAGCATATTTTTCTTAATTTTAAAAAGGAATCTAGGGAAGCTTGATTTAATGTGTAACTTCAGGGATAAAATTCATCATAATTGTTATTATAATATCTTAAATTGCTTATGAATGCTTTCTCAAATATGTAAGATAATTTTTAATAAAAAATAGTTTCTTATTTTAAGTTAAAATTTGAGAACTTTATTTCAAAACATTGAATTTTTTATAAAATATTTTAATGAATTAATTTTTGTTAGAGTTCACAAATTTGTTAATGATTTAAACGTGTTTTAATTATAAAAGAAAAACACGCGCTCACACATTTTATATGTTGTGGTCTTATCTAGCTGATTATTATAGGATTTCTAACTTCCTTATTCACTACACAATAATTAACTCTCATGATATATCTGTCTCAATGTTTTTCGAGATTATCATCCCTTTATATCGTATACATGCATTTATAAAGTACATATGCAATGCATTCCCTTAAATTATTAATGTAACTATTCTTAACAAAATATTATGCTACTTAAATATTTTAAATTGCCATTTCACGTTTTCCCTCGCCTGAGTCAAAAATGGGTATTCTGATTAAGCATTTTTTTTTTTTAACTGTAATTCCATATTTTATGCGGAACCGCGAACGTATGCCTTATTTTTTTAAGAATGGCGCAATGTTTTGTAATGTCACGAGGAGTAACGATCATGATCTGAAATTAAATCGGCCTTTACGACATTTGGCGAAGTCATTCTTCGCCTTGAAACTGATTATCAGATTTGATTTAGATCTGACATTGAGTGTCCCGGATATTGAAATTCGCGCAAATCCATGAAAAATATTTTTATCGGCGCGTATTTCAGTCATCTTTTAGGCGACTATACTTTAGTAACTTTTGCATACTTACACATTTTTTCCCTTTTCCATATCCTGTATCAATAGCAGCTGGATTAAGCAAATACAGTGTAGCATTACATAAGTTTCCGTTTATAGTAAGGTCGAATTCATTTTTTGAATAGAAAATAATCGAAAGTTAAAAATGCGTGTAATTACTCTATTTTCATCATTTTCTATATATTTGCCAATACAAATTTCAACGGGTCGTTTAAATAGCTACCCAAGTACTTTTATTCAAGAACTTAAGTATATAGGACTTAAAAAATATTTGATTTGATATAATAAGTGTATTCGTTGAATTAATATTTCACTTGTAAAGTATGGTCGTATAATAAGAGATATCTGCTTATGGGTGACAGTTTTCAGTAGTAATAATAAATAAATAAGTTAATAAAAGCTGGAAAAAGTTTTATTTCTTATCATATTATAAGCAACTTAGAATGTTTAAGATTAAAAGCTTTTACCAGAGATGAGATATAAATTATCGTAAATGAAAATGTCTTACATTGCATTTTCGACTTTTAAATTTGAAGACGGTAGTACTTCCTGACTTTAGAGGTTTTATTTAACCGAAGAAATTTACTTAAGTATTTACATTTTTAAAACTACAAAAGAAAATCCTCTTAAAATTTTTTTTATCCGTCACTCTATTTAGTAATATTGAAATTTTATATTTATTTTCAGGTAAAACTATCCGAAGCTGCTTTGCTTTACTTTTTTTTTTTTTTGATAATTAAAATGGATTGAAACTATATCTCACTCTAACATTAACTTGAAATATGTTTTGGTCAAATTGCCTTCATGTTTACAAAATGATCTCAGCTTTAAAAACCTCGTCAATTAACGTTAAATAACACATTTATTTGAAAAAATATTATACTTAAAATGTTAGACGATTTGTGGGGTTTAAAAAGTACATTGAATTTCAAGTAGATTTAATTATTTATTTCAATTTCAAAATTGTGTGATCAGTTACATAACATATCAACTACAGATAGTTATATTACTGAAAAATTATTTTAAATCATGAAACGAGTAAAATTATATAAAATTTGAAATAATTTACTCGATTCATAATCTAAAATAAGTATTTTGAAAATGTCCGAATTAGTATTCGTATTAATTAGGCATTATGTATATGCAAAAGGCATTCAATAATAAGAATACTGTTTTATGTATATTATAATATTCTTTTATATAGAAATATGAACACAATATAGAATCTTATTTTACAAATTATCCAATATTTTTTTTATCCTACGCCCGACCTTGGTTTTTCAACCATCAGTCTCTGTCGGGCAGCCCAATACAATCTTGAGGTGAATGAAAAGTCATCTTCCGCAGAATTTCTATCTGCGACGTCCGAAAGTCCAGGGCAAGTGAAAAGGTGGTCACCAGTCATATCCTCTAGTCCGCAAAAAGGGCAGATTGGAGATGAAGCGACAGGAGTCAGTCGTTTAGTGAAAACAGAGGGCACCACGTGAAGGCGACTGACACCACCCCCCAATTATCAAATATTTAAATTATACGTTTTGCATAATTGTAATACGTCTAACTTCGAAAAAAAAATTATTAAAATCTGTATACTCACCTGTTATTCTACATATTTATTAAACATCAAACTAAAAAATTGATCAGAAGACAATATTTTATTTGATAATCTTTTCCTCTAAAAAAAGTGCCTGTTATTTACCTTTTTCGGAGCAGCAAACCATTAATTGTATATCCATTTTTTATTTGGTTCTTTATGTAATTAGATATTTTAAATACTACAGAAATATGTAATGAATGTTTTTTTTTTGGTAAATAAAATTTTGAATTATGCCCTTTATGATTTGATTGTTTTTACCCGTTACCAGTATTCTTACATAACGAATCAATTTATCACTTTCTTTCGAGGATCGTCATACAAGGCATTTTAAATATAAACCTATAATTTTGGTTATATATTTCAAAACCATAAATTGTATGTAAATATTTTATGAATATTTATTATTTATAAAAAAAATTACTTCGAAATAACTAACACTGTTGTCATTTTAATACTTTAAAAAGAAAATTTATATTTTCTGCAATCTACAACACATTTCGAAATTTTTCGGTATCTTTTATACCTTTCCTAACAAAAGGTTTTTGTTTATGAGTGATAAAAAGGAACTTCGTGTGTTCATCTGCCTTGGAAAGGAATGATAGTTTTAAGCATTCTAAAACACTCGTTCGCAAATGCATAAAATAATGGCTTACATGGATGAAAAAGAAAATATTTTTTTACTTACATTAACCATTAGCTGTATCCATGCCAGATTCGTTATCCAAAAACATCCTGTACATTTGAATACTAGTTTTGATAGTTGAAATATTGACTTGCTAATTTTCACCTATTTTAAATTTTTGCTCAAAAATTAACGATTCTTTAGTGGAAAGCATTTGAATATGACAGTGACGGTAGTTTGGACGCATGTTCACTGAATGGAGAGTAGAAAATTTTATTTTTATGTTCCAGTCAATCGATTTTCTTAGATTTGTTGCAACTTAGAAGTGGCCTTGCTTGCCAGAGTAAAACGCTTGATGTATTTTATATTCTTTGTTACGCTGTTACACCAGTTGCGCAAAAATAGTTTTCAAGCGATACACCATGTTAATATATACAATTTTAAAATTAAGAACTCTTAAAAATTTTATTTGTTGAAGTTCGATGCGTTTTTTTCTTATAACTTACCACTATTATTAGTTTTAATTATTAGATGTAGAAAAAATAAATTTAAAAAAATGCTTTTTTATAAATTTATTATTATTTTTTACAATTGGGACACACAAATCTTGAATTCAACTCAGATTCCTAATTCGAATCATTTATCAGTACCTACATGCGAAATATTCATTAAAAATAAAATAATATAGTTTTTTCAATGTATCACAAGTACTGTGGCTCACCCAATTTCTTAAGTCCTTAAAGATTCACATGACAATTTAAAAATATTTTACAAATTTCTATTTCAAAGATTTGAAATCAAAAAGATTTTAAAATATTTGGTATAAGTGTTCATAAAAATTTAGATTTTGTTATTATGATTGAACTTAAAGCAAAATGAAATTTACAAAATAATATCTTACTATACATTTTCTGCTGTATACCTTTCTAATTCTTGAGATATCTTTGCCTAAAATTTGTTGATATAAAGTATAAACATATTTTAAAAGCACGTACCTAAAACTTTATTCTTAAAATTTTTTACTTTTCATTTTTAGGTTACAAATATTAAATGCAAATAAAAGCATCTCAATATTTTTATATGATGAATTCAAACTATCAGGTGGAATTTTATCTTTTTTAAACATTGTCATAGATTGTGTTAAAAAGCTTTTATTTTTAACGAGAATTGTGAATCTATATTAGATATTGCATACATGTAATTACTAACTCTGTCGTTATAAATACATTCTTAAAAAAATTTATTAACATTTAAACGAATGTTAGCTCTAAATTATCCTAAATATAACCCACATTTGTCTGCCTAACTTCCCACAAAGTGGTTATTTCTATTAAACTCAGTGCTAATTATTAGTAGACTGCGGTATGTCCATCTTTAATATGAAGCGTCAAATATAAACCGTGACTCGAATATTTGGTCTGCGTTTCCTGTCATGTCGGTATGTGGTCAGGAAGAAATTCTTGGAATACGAATTTTTCCATTATTCATTGAATGGTACATATTTAACAAAATGGAAATTTTTTTGGAGTAAAAAAAATTTTATTACAAAATTGCAATTAATTTTTTTTATGAAAATGTTTTGTTATTCGAGTCCTGTCAGGTAAGTACGTTATTCAAAGTCAAATGTTTCCATAATTCAAAATCTAAAAATAAAAGAAATTTAGAATCGAACAGTCGAGTAATATTAAAACTTTTGCATGCATAAGTTTTATATTTTCAGATATCTGTTTTGTTAATATTTCTTTAAAATGTTTTGTAATTTAAAAAGTGAACAGCGAATGTGAAATGAATTCGATATTTAAAATAACAATTATTTAAAGAAAAATAATTATTTAAATTTCTCATATCTACTCTGCCACTTGCCAAGCAATAGCAGAATGATAAGTGCTCTGACCTACAGTTCAACGGTTCGTGGGTTCGATTTCTGTCTCTAGTGTGTATTTTTTTTATCGTGGTTCCAAGTGTATTTAAAACTTGGTGTTGTTTTAAGTAGCCATCGTGTGCAAAAATAAATAAATAAACCGTAAAGCGACTCCCAAACCTTTACTTGATGCTTATTCCTTGGTAATTTTTAAATGAATTTTAAATTATTTATGTTGAATTTTATCTTGTAAGACATTGAAACTTTCTATTTTGCAATTTTCTTTGTACACAGATTTCGTAAAAAAAATAATAAATAATTCGCATTTAATTTAAAAATACTAATACCTGAATGTTATGAAAAATATGGATTAATTTTTATTCACTTATAGTCTCTTATAATAAAGCTAAAATAAACCTATTCATATTTTGCTTTTCCATTTCATGTTATTTATCTGTAAAATATACGATGCCAGATGTTGAATGATTAACACTACTGACTTCGCTTCGCAGTTCCCGGGTTCGATTCCTAATTTTAACTGATAATCCCGAAAGAGTTAAGCGTAATATTCGAAAATTAGCCATAGAGCTACAAATGTACGAAACAAGTATCTGTAAATTGTGCGTATATTAAATTATATTTTGTTCAGCACGTTAAATTCATTAGAGGTTTGTGTTTTCTAAGAGAATGCTTTAAAGAAATGCTGTTTCGCGCGCGCGTACTTTAAAAATACGATTTTACAGTAGCAGCGGAAGATACAAAAAAATTTACTTGTCTCTTAAGTAATTTTACTTTATCGACGAAGCGTCACCGGTTTTTTTTCTGTTTTGCTCATTTCCTTCTTACAACCGGATGACTACAGTTGCTTTGCTTCAAGAATTTATTTTCTCTAAAAAAAGAACTAGACTAAGACTGCTGTTTGAGTAAAATTTTTTTAGATTTGGGCTAGCATTTTAGTTATTTTTAAAAAAAGTTAAGTTTTTCGTTTCTCACTGTAAAATTGATGTATTGATTCTTAAAATTTAGCTTACAAAATTAATAAGTAACATGAAAATAACAATTGAAATTCGATGAAAAATATGAACTTGGTTGACTGTAACAGTTTTTTGTAAAGACAAGTAGAAACGCGTTAAAATTTTTCTCTCATTATTTGTAATCTTAGAAGTTGGATTTAATTTCTTATAATTTTTATCTTGCTTTTTATATTTATTAGATTTTTTGTTACTAGTAGGAAAAGGAGTAAATTGTTAGCTCATTAATTATTTAAAATGGATAAAAATGATTTAGAACTTAAAAACAAATTCATCTCAAATTAATAGCCTAAAGTAAAACAAAATTGTTTTATTTAACTCTGGCAATTTCCATTACATAAAGTTTTGAAAAGCTCTCTGGGAATGTGTCAATTTTTACATGTATAAATTTTTTCTGTTATATTTATATGGCTTTTTTTTCAAAGGGCTTGATTGTAGTAGCTTGGAGGGTACTTCAAAGTGTAAATCCCGGTAATTGTGCTCAAATAATGCCTAGAGTACAATTAAACTAAAATATTAAGTTCTTTTATAAAATCCTATTCTTTTTATAATGTCATTAAATGGAGATAAGGCAATTACAGTTTTTGTTATCGCCTTTTATAAATTCGATCAGAAATTTAATTTTATTACAGCAATCGATTAATTAGTTTCTGTAATATTTGACCTTTTCAATTTTATTGTGTTTTAAGTCCCACATGTTCTTAAAGAATATTCCAGAAGTATTTGTACTATTTATGAGTATTCTAAAAAATTCGAATAAAAAAATTTCTGATAAAAATTATTTTAAGATTTAATTTATTCTAAGGTTAAGCAGGAGAGGAATAATGACTTAAAGTAAGAGAATAATCAATCTGTTCTACTTCATCAAAATCTTCCTGTTGAAATCCAGAAGTATAATTTTCTATTATCAATGTAATGCCTTCCAGGAAAAGATTTTATTGATTATAAACCGTAACTCTCACCTGTTGCAAAAAAAAAATTTCGAAGACTTCCAAGCGCTGCTTTCAATCCATGTATTTCATTAAAAATTGCCAACTTCCAGCATCCTAATTACATTGTGCATTCTTTAAAACGTCGGCTAGGTATGCGAGATTTGTCAACCATGTAGAATTTCTTAAAATTGCAACGCAATTTTCTATTGAATAACTGCATTTTAACAAAAGTTAATAACTTCGAAAATTAAAGCCTTGGTAACTTCTCTTTTCTTTTGAATTGTCATTTCACTTCAGTAAGTAATAAGTGTTCTGTTTGTTTAACATGTATTAATAATGCTATTCCTAATCCGGAATGATCCAGTTGAAATCTTACGAGATTATCATATTTATTTATTTAATACATACAATTCTCTTTAAATTTGTTGACTTTTTTTTGCCGCTATTAAGACTTAGCTATGATAACTTGAAACCTCCCAGCCAGAAACTATTTTTATGATCTTTATGAAGATTTGAAAGTTTTTCGTTAAAAAAATGTGATTTAAAAATGCCATGAACCTAAATACAGACATGATTGTTTAAATTGTAACGCGGTAATAAATTTGGCACAGGTGCTGTATAATCCTGGATGCCAAATTCTGAGATTGGCGATTTTTTTCTGTATCTGGCAACCTTGTTTTTATTGCGTCATACATGGAGACCTATAAGGATTATGCAGAAAATTCTATTTTGGTAACCCTAGTATTTACGTCATCGCGCACGTCACGATACGTCATCTTGGCAACATTTCTTCATCGCCAAAAAAATTCAGAATTTGGAATCTTTGATTATACGGCACCTGTGCCTTAAATTTTACATCTTGTTGCGAAATGCATGTTACGACTCGTAATTTTAATTACCATTATTAAAACATCTGTTGAAATAAGGAACGGCGCAGATGCCGTCAGCATGCCAAATTCTGAGTTTGGTGATTTTTTTGGCGGATTTTCTTGTTTATTTCGCAACATGGATTTTATTACGTCATGCAGATGAAAGATACAGATAAAAATTCTACTAAGGCATTCCTAGTATTTATGTCATTGCGAAACGTCACAATACGTTGATTATGGCAAAATTTCTTCGTCGCCAAAAATATTCAAAATTTGGCATGCCGGATTATACAGCAGCTGCGCCTAATGAACTTGTATTTTGTGATCCATCATTATTGCAGTTCAATATATATCCCTTGTTTTAGGATATGTAAAGGCATCATTTTCACTATATATAACATTTAACAAATATGATCAAGTTTTGTCAGAGTGATCTCATCTTTATATTACCACACATTATAACATGTCTGAATATTAATACAACAAATGTACTTATCAGAAATTTTATCACAATAAAATTTGAATAAAAAGCAACTTGATTCTACCGATTTAATAATTAATTCTTCTGACAATTAGTTGTAGAATGTATAGAAATTCTACTTTTCTTTGTTGCATATTCTTTAAAAATTAATAAGCTATTTTTTTTCCTTTGTTACTATAAAAAATAGTGACAACTTAGAAAATTTCTTGACAATCATACTTTTTTTCTTCTCACTGTTCTTTGCTTATTGGATTAGTTAAAATCGTTTCTATTGTATGAACATCAGCATTAATATATTGAAGCATTAATATACTCAGTAACTCTAAAACATTAAAAAAATTTTAATGTAAGGAAGAATAAAAAAATAGCCTTTTTTCTTTATAATATGTAGATAAAATTTCTGTGATCAGCTGTAGCTAAAATGCCTATTAATTTTGCGACAATACTCAATGAAAAATTCAGTATTTTCGAAATATGTACTTTGAAATTTATTTGGGTTCAGAGTAACTGGGAAGCTTATCCCATTCTTCCAGATTAGTTTTTGCTTGCCCATTGAAGTCATGGTAGAATGATCAGCATTTGTTTCCATCGTGCCTTAAATGGTTTCCGGGTGTTTTATCACTTCCAAAAGTCGCCACAGATCATCATGCAAATCTTGTGTGGTTTTATGGTACAGGTTATGATTACTCTCCAAAATAATTCAAATTCATTAGGTAATTCAATTGCCAGCCATGATTCAAATCGACTTAAATTAATCACAAACTTGTATTCTTCACTTTTATACAGAAATTTGTAGATGATTCAGCTATGTTGTTGATCCCATTACTCGTTTTAAAATTTCTGTATTCAAGATATTCTGAGATAGTAGTTATATATTTAGAAAGTACCTTATATAAAATGTCAATCATAAGCAACGATGCTCATATAGGAGTTCTGTAATGATAGTGTTATAATACAATCAACTATCATTTTTAAAATCGTTTTTTTTTTTTCGATGATAATTTTGCTTTCTCGTGTACTTTATTTAAAATTTGTTTTTACACTAACTATAATGATACATTCCCCATTGAATCATTAGTATTCTGGCCTTCAGCTTAACAGTTCGTTGTTTCAAATGCCACTTCGAGCATCCATTTTATAGTGATTCAGAATTCCTTTAATAGGTTGATTCCATGGCGATATATTATTATATATCGCCATAGAATCAACTTTTATGTGAAAAAAAAATTAATGTAGAGCGATAAATTAAACCTAATAATATCGATTGTGATCTTAATAAGTAAAATTATGCTAAAAATTACAACTAAAAACAAATAATTGGTAGATTAAAGTCTTCATGACAACAGAAATTGCCAAGAAGGAAAGACTGAAATATCATAAGTTCCAAGATGTCAAATAAATCATCAGCTGTTGTTTTTCCGCCTTCTATTTATTGCCAACTTCGATCGCTCCAGATTCATTTTGGGAAGAAAGGGAAATAAAACACTCTCCTTCCAGCAGAGGGCCCTTTGGTCATTGAACAACACTCACCGCGGGGGAAGATAATAGAAATTCACTCAGCAGTTTCGTAAATGGCTGTTACGGGAATCATCCTCAGCTCCCACTGTCTTTTTGATTAAAGGCTCCATCGTGCGCCTTTCATCTTTTCTGTCCATTTGTTCCAGGGTGATTGGTGTAATAAATATTCTGCTTATTGCCTTTTATGTGTGTGTGTTTCTTATGAAGTTATGCTTAAGTAAGAAAAAATATCAATTTCTATGTTTTTTATTTGGGAAGAGAGAGTCTTAAATTTGGACGTAAATGAAAAATAATGTTCTGTAAATAAGCAATTGCGAATGAAAGATTATGAACAATTATATGTGTTGAAATCAAGAGATTATTTATCATTTTTAAGTAACTAATTTCTTTATGTACCTGGTCATCAGATAGTCAGCATCGGACAAAAGTTAACAAATTGAAAAAAGGTTAGACAAATATACCGAGTTCAATGTTTATTCATATAAAAATTTGCATAATCCTTGGCTGTATTGTATTCGTTAATTAGCCGCAGCTTGATGCCGTTACTATCACATTATATTATAATTTGGAAAGGACACCAGTTTATGGGTTTGCTTTGTCGCTTGACCGTTACGTAATACAAAATCGAACATTAAACCACAATCCTAACATTTAGTTATTAACTGTCGAAACGACAACTGGCAACTAAATAGTAAGTGTTCTTGTTTGCAGTTAGTGGAATTATCGTCTGCCTTCTGTTGGAATGTTTGTAATGGCATCAAACTGTAGGTCACGATCCAATTAATGCCTTCTTCTGCAAAAAGCCCAACAAAAAGAATAGAATACCATAGCGTGTAGTTTGTAGTTTATCTAACGCGTCACTGTGGAAGATATATTTTATATATATATTTATTTATATATATATTATATATATGTGTGTGTTATATTAAAATTATTTAATATATATATATATATATAACATATAATTTATTATATATATTACTATATATAATAAAGTAATACATATATATATGTATATATAAAATAACTTCTGACAGCTATATAAGCTTTTTTAACTGAATATTAACCAAACTGAGTTTAGATGGAAAATACAGGTACAGATGATTCAGTAGTAACAGGTACATGGTGACCAAATAATTACATATTAACCGATAATCAAACGTTTTTTATTAGTTAGTTACCTAGCTGGTTATTGATTAATAAAATTTCATAATTTTTTTTATATGAACTCTTTAATTAATGTATAAATTTGTATGAAGTTAAGAAATTGAAGTGTTATGTAAATGGTTAACATTCCAGCTTAACAGCTCGTAGTTTCGACTCACTTCTGTAGATAGTCATATTGGCTTAGTCTAGTAATAAATTAGCCTTCGTATGTGAATAGAAGTTATAGAGAAAAATTAAATCAAACTGAGAGATTAGCAATAATTATTTCGGTTTTAGTAAAAAAAAAATGTTTTTGTTTATGTCATCAATATTCTGTCTCCTTCGATTAAACATTACTTGTGTTTTATGAGAGTAAAATATTTTGCTATGTACTTTTCCCTTTAAAAAAGTACTACATTACCAAAATAATTTTCAATTTATCTTCAATCCAACTCACTCACTTTCAAGTATCCCGTAGTGTTCTGGATATTTTAACCATGCCCTCTTACAGCAGTAGTTAAAATAAATCAATAAGGAATGAAAGTGATCGTATGATTTCCATTCGAATAATTATGCTAAATTTTTTTTCTCAACATTATTTGATGAACTGAAGTTTATTTCGATTTTGTTTAAGTTCTCAATTTATGATATATCATGTGATAATATTTCGATCATTGTTATCGATGTTCACTTGCTATTTTCTTATCTGTATAATAGTAATACTATTATTAAAATGTATTATAAAGTATATTATTAAAATATTCAATTTGTGTGATAATGGATAAGGTTTATAAATGAATATCTTTAATAATTGGGAGTTGTGAATTTTTTATACAATTCTTTTTATTCAATAAATTACACTCAGTAAAACTTTACTCTGTGTGTTGTAATTCAAATATTATACCACCAAAATTTACCAATTTGCAAAAATCTCGAATTAACGTCAAAGGACTTAGTTAAGCCAACGCTAGCTTAAGTACTGTTATTATTTTAATTGTTTTCATGTAAACAATGCAGTAACTACAATATGTTATAATCGGAGACAGTATATATATATATATATATATATATATATATATATATATATATATATATATATATATATATATATATATATATGCTCATAAAACTCGAACTTGAAATTTTTATCCTGATAAGAAATACCAATGATACTTAGCATGAAGAAGTTGAGCCACTTTTTTTAAATACACTTACCTCAATCTTTGCGATCAATTTTATATAATTATATTTTTATTATAAAAAGTATTTATTATATTAAAATACTCTTTCCATTTTATCCCAATCTTTGCAACTTTTGAGGATTAATAATGAAATCCTTTCTTAGCCTCGTTCAAATGGTCGAAGATCTGAGAATCTTAATAGTTATTTTCCCTAACTTATTAATGTCACCAAGATAAATCCCTGCATTAATGCACTGATTTTTATATCCATTCCTCCTACGAAACAAAGTGAGTAAGAATCATCGGTAATTCTCCCTCCCAATTTATCTTCATCTGAAGGTGGTTTGTATGTGTTGACTTTCCTGAGTCGAAAATTACATTAGTAATATAAGGTAAGCATCGATATTTAACATCAATGCTCAGTTTTAAAACGTACACTAAATATTTAAGTTATTTAGTAAACTCTTCTTTTATTAAATTTTTATAAATATTTGGGATATTTATGAAAATGTTCAATAAAATATACATCAACCTGTAAAATTCAGTTTTGTATTCCTTTAGAATTTGTTTGTAATGTTTCTCTTGCATTTCTCAAAATGAATTATTCGTTGCTTCATTATTTATAAGATTAATTAAGTTATAAATTTAGTTTTGCGGATTTATGACATTTATTTTAAAACACCATTAATTTATTCTATATTTTAAGTAGTGTCGAAAAAGCATTTCATCTAGGGGTAGAAACTCAAAAAATTTTCTTTCTGTGATCTTCTTATATTACTAATGTAATTTGAATACATAATGTGTAATGCCGAGCTGGCAGCCGAATGGTTTGCGCTCTTGCCTTCGGTTCAACAATTCGTGGGTTCGAATACCACCTTGGGCATGGATGTTTGTAGTGGTTCGGAATCCACTTTAAACCGTAGGTCCCGGTCTAATTAGCCCTCGTGAGCAAAAAATGACTGTTGAGCGACAAACCAACCAACCATCTTACAGTGAAATTTATTTTCTTACAGAATGAGTGTATTAATCTGTCAGACAAGCTTCCACTAACACGAAAAATGTGAGAAGTCTACCTATTTTTTCAAAATGTAAAAGCAGATTAATCAAGTGTTCTTCCACAATTATTGATATCTTCTAGAGTGCTTCGGCCATAATCTAAAATAATAGACAAACTTGTAAAATAATTAATGTACAATTGTTAGTGAGAATTCGACTATCATCTCAAGCAACCGAACAGGCAGCTGAATGCTTAACTCTAGTTGTTGTTTACACACTTCATGGGTTCTATTCTCACTTAAATTTGAGTGTTTGTAGTGATTCGCGCAATCCACTTTAAATTGTAGATCTCGATTTAATTTAGGACCCTTACAAAAAAAATGACTGTTGGGCGATAAACCAAACTCATCTTGAAGATGAAAGTAGTGGTTTGAAATGTGCACTTAAAGTAAAAATCTGTGTTCGGATTATCGCTCCTTCATAAAATTTATCGTAATGCTGCAAACCAACTAATTAAGTTTCAAAATAATGGTACACACGCACACAGTTGCAAAATAAAAATTGTTGGACACAGTTTTTTTAATTAAATTATTTTTGAAAACTAAGTGCATATAGTAATTTACCTTTCGTGTGCACGTTATTCACAGACCGACAAAAATTTGCAGAGTTAGACTTATGAAATACAAGCACTGACACTGCAGTTCTGTATCACAATAGAGGAAATCCTTGCAAAAATGCTTATTCTTGTTCTACAATTTAGTTCACGCGTTATTTCAAATTGTATTGCAAAATTTCAGACTGAAAAAATATGTACTTATTTCTGGGAATTAACAAGACGAAAGCGATAACATCTTTCGGTTTTATTGCTCTTGTCTGATGGAATAGTTTTTATCTTCTCAGAAATTGCGATGTCATATTTTTTATTACTTTTGTAAACACACACAGTTTATCAGTCAGTTAATGTTCAAACTGATAAAACGCATTTCGCTTTCAAAGCTGTGACTGGGTGAATCCTTTCAATGGTTGCAATTTTTAATATTCTCGAAACTTGCGAATTTACTGTTTTAATGTTTCAAAATCTTTTTGAAAATTTCGCGATGGAATATTTCGTTTGAAATGAATTGCTTCATTTTTTTGTGAACGAAATGCAAGTTATAAATATTTGTTAATAATTAAGATAAAATGTTCTAATGAATTTTGTGTCTTGCATAATGTAATAGGATTGTAAGCTCATCACTAACTGAATGTAAGCAAATTATATAGATTACATCAAATAACTTGAATAAAAGTTGGCTGATTTGTCAAATTAGTTTTCATATGTGTTTAATTTTTCCCGTTTGATTAAAGTTTATATTATTAAGAGACATTTTAAAAGAAATTTTATAACAAAATTTAAACATAAAATTCTCAATCAAATGTGAATATACAGGCATCACAAACACGCAAAAATGATCTCCAAATGCGTCAATTTCTTTTTAGAGTTGTTAATTCCATCGAGAATTTATTAACAAAATTATTCCAACAGTGCATTACAAATTCACTAAAATTTTTAAGAGAACGAGATGTTGGAGAAAATTTCGGTGAATTTATTTTTCAATATTACTCTGCAAATATATATTTCTTTTTAATTTCTCTCTCCATTAATAAATTATGGCGAGTCTTATTGTTATAATTAGTGACGGTATATTCTATAAAGCAAATAAAATACAGCCTTAACAAAAGTCAATTGTTTTACAATATCATTAACAATTTTGACATAATGTTTTTACTGTAAACTTTGTAACAAATATACCCTAAAAAAGTTTATTGAAAAAGAAAAAATGCTAAATAGAATTAGATATTGCCTGTGTGATATCAATAATTTTTTGATTTTCCTTTCCGTTTTTTTCCCCTAATCAATTGATATTATTTTGAAATTAATGATTCATTTCATTCAATGGATATTTTTTATTAGATTAAAAGTGACTTATATTTGTTAATTTGCGTAAACAATAATAATTTATTAGATGAGTTCGTATATCTTTTAATGAATATGAGAATCTACGATTTACACGTTCTGTTCGCAAATAAGAGTCGAGATTCAAAGTGTTGAATATCTTATTCAGAGAAATTTGTAATTTTAATTTAGAAATATAAGAATCTGTATAATTGAATGCTGTTAATAAAATTTACATTTATAAAACTAATGTTGATTTCTCTGTATAACTGAAGTTAGAAATGTAAAGCAATGACAAAGTAAAGAAGGCTGAACTTTTAAAAATAAAAACGAAATACAGAATGTTGTATTCGATATTTTTCTTGTGACTTATTTTCTTTGGATGCTCTATCAAGCCGTAGTTCCGTTTATCTTGTCATTGTTTACACTGTGCAGTTAACTGTAAATTTCCATTTTTTTAAGTGAAAAACGATTTTTTTTCCAGGAAATTGTCAAAGTAACGGAGAGTGTATAAATAAAAACGAGTGATTTTTTTAACAGCATTAAGCGGATGGAAAAATTTGGTAGAATTCGACAGCTGTAATTTATGCGTGTCCTCGAAAACCTCGGGACCTTGGCGCGTGTTTATAAAAAATGGCGTTATTATTGCGTTTTCAGCTATTATCGCATACGGAGAAATTTAATTAGAATAATTATAATCATACTCTTAAACCTCCTGATTATATTGGAAATCATTTAGTTAATTTCAGTGAGTCCGAAAAGGAATCATTATTTTGCTTCTCTTTGGTTGTTATTTTGAGACCCGATGATAACCATCGCATTTTTGATAGGCTATCGATTTCCCCCTCCCTCCTCAATTCAAGTTTTTTTTTTCTTTTGCGGTCAGTAATTTTCTTTTTCAGTTATATCTAGGATGCTTTGGAGAACTGTGATTTTTCCTTAGGGTTTAATAGCGAAAGTAAAGGGAACAAAATATTTCGCCTCGTCTATTTATGCTCTTATTAATAGGTATATAAGGAAAATGATGTTTCGTAGAGATGATTAAAATAGACCTAAAAATAAATAGGGCTTAACCTGTGTGAATTAAATGGGTGTTCTAGTTATTTTACTAGCTCTTTTTAACCTAAATCTTTTAACTTAGCCAGAATGCATTTCTAAAGCTACTGTCTGTTTTTATTACAATACTTTCAAATTATTTTCAAAATTACCTTATCTCGTAATTCGATAATTTTCTTAAATATTTTCAGTTTCCTTAACATATTAAAATATTTTTAATGGTTTTTATAACTATTTATTTTACATTTGATTCAGAAAGATATGCTTGAACAAGCCAGTTTTATTTATTGACTTCAAATTTTTTTTAAAAATATCTTTTTCTGACCCATAAAACGGGAACATATCGCTGAGTAACTTGTTTTGTATGTTTTAAAACACATACAGCTTTGAAATCTTTAACCTTTTGAACTATTTATTAAACTTAATTTGTATGTTTTTTAAGCATAAAAATTTCCATAGTAAATCATAACTGTCATAATAGTAATAATTCTATAATTTTCCTATAGATTTAAGAATAGAAAGATTAAGATAGGAAAACCTTTGGCAAATATAACCTTGTATTAAATGCTAATAAAAATTTTAGCTTTGAAGAAATTTCCGTGTATTTTATGGTAAATGTTTTTGTGCACACGTTTATTTTTATGAAACAAATTTTTTCCTGAATTACCATTCAACCGAGAATAGCAAATAGGAATTTTCATGATTTCCCGGTATTTTTCATCAGTGTTTTATAATCTGCTGTTTTCAACATTTTTCAAACAATTTTTGCTTAGATTTGAAAATACTGAGTTTTTCAAGAACGCATGTCTATTGATTTCATTTTATATAATATGTATATATATCAAAAACATGAAAGTCCGTCTTCATCAAAATATAATTATCGATAAAACTATCAACTTATTAAAACATCAAAATAAGATTGAATTTTATATCAAAACAATTCAACTTAATTATGATAACATTTAGCTTGTTTATGTAACATACAAACGAAACATTCTGTGTATCTAATTTCTGTTTAAATATAATTATTAAACTTTTTAGTTTTTAATAAAAGAACAGACGATGAATCGATTCATTTGTTTGATTCCACTAATAGTTTTTATTTTGATATGAAACTACGTTTATTAATTTTTATGTATTCTTTCATTTGTATGCAATACACACACAGATTCTGTTCGAATAATTTAGAAAAACTTAAGTTTGTTCGTTTTCAGTGAAAACTTTTTATATGTATTTTCTCGAAATCTTAATTTTATTCTCAATATATATATATAATTTTTCGATACAACAAAATCAAATTCAATTAGTTACTTTTAAACCCCATTTTACATTTCGAGCATCTGTTAACGTTTGCAAAATCGTTTGCTCTCAGTCACGCACCGTAATTCCAATTCAACTTTCTTTTAAAAATGCTGGTTTCTGTGGGAAGTGTCAATGTGGGCGTCAAGTTGATTTTGACAACATACACGCATCTAATTGCACAAGAGCGTAACCTCTTTTGGAGATATTAGACTTTTAATGGCGAAGTGCACTTTAAAAATATTCCTGATTTAGAATGCTCTTGAAAATGAAGTATTCTCTGTGAGAGATTTTCAAGAACAGATGCTTCTAATGAGATTTCATTTTTTTTTAAATGCAGTTTGTCATTCATTCATAATATCGTAGTATTTTAAATGCTTTCATTGATTCGACATGCTTGAAAGAACATCTGTATTGAAGCATGTCGAAGCTTTTATATAATAAAATGTATATTTTTATATTGATTACATATTAAAGCAGGCATCACAAAAAAGTATGTAATTTTTTATTGATGTTTAGCCTGCTGCATTTGATATTTGATTACATCTTGGATTAATTATTTTATATTAAAATGTAACTTCATTAATATAAGAAAATTATTACTTTAAAATTAGAATATGTTAAAATTAGGCTATTTTTCCCCTTTTTTAACATGAAAATAATTTCACTTTTTGTAATGAAAAGTCATATATCGATTACTTGATAATAGCAGAGTCGTTCTTATTTTCGTTAGAGTTATTGAATATGCTTTAAAATTAGAATATGATTTTAAAGCATATTCAATTCGTACTCTATTTCGTACGTGTTTCAAAAATTATCATTTTGAGGGAGAAAAAAAAAAACAGGAAATACTCTTATATTTAGTTTTCTTTTTTCCAACTGTAGATAATTAGATTTACACTTGGCGGAATATTCAATGATCCTCAGATTTGTTAATCCAATTTAGTATTGTGTTTTCGAATGATTGTCCTTTATTGATACAAACATGTGCTTTTTTAATTTATTTTACATTTATTTATCTAATTTTATACCGAAAAATAAGAATAATCAAAGAATAGATAATCTATATTTTTATTCTGTCTATATATCAGTACCTTCTAACACAGATGTATAAATACTATTGTGAATGTTTTTAGTGGATGACTAAATTTCAAATGTATTTTTGTCCACTTCATGCTCAAACTGATTGCTCTGCTCGGACGATCCTTTTAAGTATCTTTTGTGGGCTCAAGTAAATTGGTTGCTAAAAAAAGTGTTGTTCAGTGATGAAAAATCTGTGTAAAGAATCTTTCCATAAAGGCATCTTTTGCTTTGGAGGCGACGCTGCGATGTTCTTGAAGCGCGCTGTTAATGTCTAGCGATGCGGTAAGTGCAGTCACAATGGAACAATGATGAGAGCCCGAGAAGGGTCAAGTTGAATAGAACACCCTACACTACGATGAAGAAGAAAAAAAAAGAATTGAGTGCATTGGCTGAGAGAGAATAAAATCTCAGTATCATTAAGATGAAAGCGGAGCTTTAATGACACGGAACGCCTGATAGAAGAGAAATGTGGTGCGAATTTATTATGGCTAGACATCCGGAATTTTCATAAGCTTCCACTCTTGCTTTAAAAATGATTTCACGTCTCTCGTTTTCCCTCCAAAATTTCTTATTTTTAAACAAATGTACCGTTGTTTTCCCAGAGGAACATTTAAAGTTGATTGGAAATAAATGCATAACATGATTAGTGTAATTTGAAAAGTCCTAAGTATATTACCATTTCACAGTTTACAGTTGATGAACAAAGTTCACTTTCATTGAACATGAATATTTCCTAAATTATTAGTATGGTATAAATATACATGTACTTGCGTGAAGACGTATAGTTCAGTTTGTGCAACATCAGATGTGACTTTATTGGGAAATAAGATAGGTAGATTAACAAAATGCTTAAAATGAAATATTGTCTGTAAGAAAAAATCATACGTGTGTTTCATGTTATTATTATTTTTGAAATAATAACTTTTTTTTATATTTAGCTTTTAATTTTGTTTTTAAAAATAAATTAGTTATAATATTACCTGAAGAAATTTATCCTCAGCTTGAAATACAAACTTTATAAGCTATTCCCATAGATTAAAAACAAAATCCAGGTTAATGAAAATGCATTTAATTAAATTTTTCATTTTCATTGAAAAAGAGACAATTTCAATCTTTTGTTGTAACTTCTGTTTAATCTTTTGTTGCATTTCCCATTTTATTAAATTGTAATCTTTAAATGTCGACTAAATATAAAATTCCATAAGATTGTTACAGTAAATGAATAAAATCTGTGTTTTCACTTCTGTAATTAAATAAATATTTCCATTTCAGAATGTTGAGAAGATTACAAGACTTGGTTTCTAGGAATGATGAGTAAGAAATTTTATTACACAATTTTTTAACTAAAAATATAAATTTGGTTTTACATAAGTAAATTTATGGTGAATTTATTGCATGTTATTTGTGCTCCTATTTTGCTTTACTTTATATTCTACTATTTAATAATTTTTTAATTAGTTTATATTTAGTGTCTGACTGTACCTTGCATAAAAAATTTAACTTAAGATATATAGAGGAAGTTGTGTGTGTAAAATGATGCGTAAATAAATTTCAGATTATAACTAGCAGTTTCAAGCTTTGAACTTGAAATTATCTAATCTTGTGATTTATTTTTAAAATTTTAATTGGAGTGAAAAACAACTCAAAATAATAATTAGGATCTTATAATTAAAAAAATGTGTATTTGTGCCAAATATCTATTGTTTAAGTATTTATTATAAAAAATGGAAATAAATTGTTATACATTTTGGGGCACCTAAAGTTTGTGGATCAGACTCTCCAAAAGTGCTGTTAAATCAGGATGGACTTAAGTTTGGTCAAATAGATTTAAAAAATGGAATTCCGTAATTTCAGTGTATTGGAAAATCATTGGTATGGTTATTTCTAATCAACTGTCAGCAGAGTTTATTAATGGTATAAATTTTTTTATATTTATTCCTACTTTATCTAAACTGGTCAAAAAGTTATTTTTAAAATAAGTAATACATTATCATCCCATCTGTTTTATTCAAAATATCTAAAAAAACATTTATTCCCTTTCAGATGGTCATGAAAATGATGTATTTAACAGTGATGATGATCAAGCTATCATAGCAAAATATGATGCTGGCAGATCTGAAACCAATGAGATTCTCTCTTGGGAAGATCCAGCCTTAGAAGTTTATCATGTCACAGATCGTTATGGCTTTATACAGTAAGTTCTAAGTTTATTAAAGGTTATAATTTCTCTCAATGTAAGAATGATTTATTTTGTTCACTCTATAATTGGCATTAAATCTTTACTATAAAACAAAAGAATATCTGAGAACTTGTTTGCAACAATGATTTGAATTATTTTTGTATACCAATCATTCTGGCGAATATTTCTAAGTCAACTACATTGAGTATGATTGTTCAGTCTGTTTTTACAATATAAAGAAATATTTCTTGAGATATTAGTTTTCTTTTTCTTTTCAGGAAACGGGTACATTTTATTTTTAGAAACTATTTTTACATAAATTGAATTTTTTTTTTTTTTTTTTACTTTTGTAATTTTTATTATCAAGCAATGACTAATTTCCTATTTTATATTTTCACTTTATTATGATTGCTTAGTTATTTTCTTACAAGATTAGAATTGTTTTAAAGTAATATTTTTATAAATTTGATTTTAATTTTAAAATATATATTTTAAGAGGAAGCTTAGTAAATTACAATGTTAAAAAATTCTATGTACTTACTTGTAAAACCCTTGCATTCTGTAGTCTTTTTTTTCTTTTTTTTTTTTTTTTACTATAGTTAAATAATGTTTTGTTATATTTTGTTATATTTATCGATTTATGATTGGTAATTTTTTATTGGTAATTAAATTATAATTTTTATTATATATTCATTACTTTATAAATATCTTAATTTCGTGCAAAGATTCGTCTTACTTTAAATTTTGATAAAGCTCTATTTTTCAATGGTAAATTTACCTTAGAGTAAAAAATATAATAAGTATTATTTATTATTTTCATCAATCAAAAAGTTTTTTTTTAAATTAAATAGTACCATTTTAGAAAATATAAAGTACATTAAGTTTTCCTTTTTTTCTACATTCTTAGCAAATTGTTACACAAGTTCTTTGTTTTTAGATTATAGTAGATGTAATGACATAATTTCTAATAAACAATGTATTTTAATACTCTTTTTAAGACTTGTGGAACTATTTTAAGTATGTGTAACTAAATTGTATGTGTGCTAATGGCAAGACATGCTCTTTAAAGGAAAATGTCCCAGGATCAATACCATCTAATGATAAACAACTGGATATGGATATTACATGTTTGCATATTGCTGAACTTGCTTGGGAAGTTTCTGGATTTCCTTCTTTATTACATGTGAATATGGCCCACTATCTATGAATAGTTTTCCCCAAAGGCAATTTACATGGTTGATTTTAAAGGCTAAGCAATTAGGCTATCTACAATGTATCATCAAAAGAATATAATTTTTATAATTATTAATTTTCATGCAAAAATACATTTAAATTTTATTTATAAAATACCTCAACAGTTACTTAATTACAAAATTTCAGTTGTTTAGTTTTTTTTTATACATTTAAACTTAAGCTTATATTTTTTATTTTTAATTTGCAGTGATCATAGATTACCAGAAAAACTCACAGCTCATGAAACAAAGGTAATAAACTGTTATTAATACAATAAATTAATTCAGCATGCATAGAAATTCTATATAAAATGTACTTTTTAATATGTATTGCATAAAGTTATTTGTTGTTCACTACAAAATAAGAATATATTTTCAATAATTGTTATCGATTTTTTAATATTATGTCATTTATTTTCATTTAATTAGTTTATTCCAATTATTTGATAAAAAATATTTACCTTTAATTTTATTATAAAATTATTTTTTTATGCATATCATGTGACTAATATGTGTATAAGACAGATTTAATAATGAAAAGCTTTCAAATTAATATGCAAAACATGATCATATGCACAAGTTGCATAAACAAGCCATGAAAAATCTAACAATGCAAGTAATATAATTTAAAAGTGGTTTCTATGCCCTATACTGCTGTCAAGAATAATGCATTACTTAATATCTGATAAATTTCCTTTCTTTTTGTGATATAAGACATTTATTATTATGTTTTTGTTTATTTAGCAAGCTAAGTTCTTGATTTTTTTATGTAATAAAATAAGTTAAGAATAATTGTATAAAAGTACCCTATACTATTAAAAGTCTGTATTGTACAATATCCAGTTGTAGATTTTGAAATCTACAATTTATACATGTTCTATTAATTAAAAAAAAGAAAAGAGAGAGAAAGAAATGAGCATATCAGTATATTTGTGAATATCTTCATTTCTAATTAACAGCTGTAAGAATATTATTAAAAATCCATAAAGAGGCAAGTATCTCCTTATTTACAAGGAGTGTGAATAAGAATAAAGAATGTGTGAAATAAGAATAATTGCAGAAATTGTTTCCAATCACTTAGCTGAAGTATGTGAAAATCTTTTTATCTATGGATAATTTTACAATTCTTCCAGAAATGTAATTATTACTTTTGTCTTTCATACAAGAAAAAGCTTTTCCAAATATTTATAAATAAGCTGAAAATTTTTTATAGTTTTATAGTTCTTGAAGCAAATAAAAGCATTAATTTTGATGAAAACCTATTCTATTCTGTACAAGTGCATTACTCAAAATAAAAATATTAGTATTGTAATACCACATTAATATTACAGGTTCATAAGTTAAGCAGTATTTATATTGAAATTAGAGTGCTGATTGTGTTCAATAATACTTCTGAAAATAATGAAGTAATTAATGTGAGGGTTGATAAATAATTTAAAACAATGAGAATAAAAATTTTTTAATAATTTAGCCATAAGCTTATTAAATTATTGAAATAGGCATTAATGCTAAAATGTGCAAGTGAAATTTTGAATAAAAAGAAAAAGAAAAAATATTGTGTAAATCTAAAAACCTAGAATTCTTTTTCTTGAAACTGAGATAGAGCAGTTGGATGGTTAATGCTCTGATTTTCAGTTCAACAAGACATGGATAGTTTTCAACTAGACTCCCTTTTTGGGCATGATTGTATGAAGTGGTTCAGAATTTATTTTAAACCATAGGTATTAATTTAATTAGTTCTTGTGTCCAAATGTTGATTGCTAAACAATAAACAAGTGAAATTTTTATTATAAAATTATTGAATATGAGAAAGTAAAAGTTTATTTAAGTTTGTCTTCATGGAAAAATTAAGTCTGAATGAAAAAGAATGTTTTAATGAAATGGCAATTGAGTCAGTTACTGAATGTCTAAAAAAATTTTTATGCATGTTGAAAATTATAAATTTTGTTCATATTGAATGTTAGAGTGTTAGACATAAGCATTAAAATAATGTGATAATTATTATGACTTCATCAAATATGCAGTAAATATATTTTTGTAAAAATTTATAAGGAATGATTGTATAAATATATGAACAAAATATTTAAAGGAGAAGCTGTTGCAATTTTTAACAAACACATATTAAAGAAATGAATTATTTTTATAAAATTTATTTTAAGTTTTTTCATTTTGTTTTCCTGAGAAATTGAACTTGCCTTCGGTTCAACAGTTTGTGGGTTCGAATCCCATTTTGGGCATGGATGTTTGTAGTGGTTCGGAATCCACTTTAAGCCATAGGTCCCAGTCTAATTAGCCCTCATGTGTAAAAAATGACCGTTGAGCAACAAACAAACCAAACTGAGAAATTGAAAAAAATTTCCAAATATTTTTTCTTAAAACAGGTGACAGACATGTTTTGTTTTCATAGTTCCAAAATCATTGTTCATCGATTATCCAAAAATTTACTAACTTAAGAAGTTGATATGTAATAATAAATGCTATAATTATAGTAAACATATGAAATATTTCTGCTATATGTTTATTTCATTTTTTTAGTTCTAATGGAGAAAGATCTGTTACATTTATACTCCTATTTTTTTAATTGAAGTAAAAATAATTTATCTTAATTGTAATAATTTTTATAGCTAATATTGCTGAATTGAATGCTTAGCTTCACATTAATGTTCTCAGTACTGAAATTCTTCACATATTTATAGTTGTTGACTTTGTTAAATAAACATCAACGAAAACAATTGATATCATTTAAACTTATGAATTTAATTATGGTAAAATAGTACTTTACCATGAAATACGATTTTAACCATCTGACTGCGTGCAAAAATTTGCTTTATGTGTGCATTTGGACCACATGCTCTATTAAAATTTTATATTTTATTCTTGTACACTGCAAAAACGATATTGCTCCACTATGCATACTTAAACTATATGCGAAAATATTAATAATTTAATAGTTTGTTGGCCATATATAAAAGTAGTTTTCATTGAACCATCTTAGACTTATTCTAATTATTTTCAGAAAATATCCACAGTGACAACCCATATTATCTTATGCATTTATTTATTAGTTGTAGCAACATCTTAATATCTTGTGCAAAAATTATAAATGTATACTTAGCTTGGATTATAGACTTGTCTTCTAATACACAATTTACCATATTTTGTGTGCTGTTTTGAAGACTAAAACTGCTGGTGATATCTATTTTTCTCTTCCAGTTATCACTTCATTTCAACATAGCTGAGAAAGCTATTTTATAGTTTATTCCTTTTATTTCAACTTGAGAATATTTATTGTTCAGAGTAGTTCATTAGTTTGATTTTTAGCTTGAGCATGGATGCTTAAAGTATTTCAGAGTCCACTTTAACTGTAGGACTATGTTAAATTCTAATTTAAACCTCAAAGACAAAAAATGAATATAAAGTGATAAACAACTAAAGGAATAATTTAATTATATTAAATGTTTAATCATTGATTTTTTTTTTTTTGTTTATTTTAAAGTCATTTTTAGCACTTTTTTACCTTGGATATTTTTAAGAATTGAATGAATTTTGAGTTTGGTAATTAATTTTATTTTAAAAATGTTTCAATACTTTATACTGTTACAAAAAATAATTGCTTACATAGCTTAATATTTTTGAAGCAATGTGTAAAAATGTACTTATGGCTAAATAAACAAAAAATGGAAAAAAATGCTTGTCTTTTTAAAATTTTAAGTGGATTATATATTTTAAATTTTTGTATGCAAAATTTGAATAAAATGCTTTTAGTTCTGAAAACTACACAAAGTATGTTTGATATAATGTTAAACTTTACTTCAAAATTTTAAAATGTATTCATATAAAAACCTCTGCTATAATTCCATTATCCTTCATATGATAATCATTTTAACAGGAAAGAAAAGTATCACATTTACTGTCTTCAATATTTGCATTGTGTATTGTTTAAAAACAATTACATAGTAAGAGACTACTAAAAGTTAGTACAAATGTTTTATTTATATTTTATAAAACTAAACTATCATTTATTGATGAAACTTATTCAAACACTAAAGTTTATTTTTGATGGAAACTGCTTAGAAATCACTTTGATAATTGATTGCGGGATATAATGGATTATTGCAGAAATTTTATACTAATTTAGATATATTTTTACTAACAAATGTATTAAATTTTGTCTTTAGATACGTGAGCGAGAAAATGAAAGACTTGGAAAATGGCTGAAAATGATTAAGAAATGGGATAAGTATGCTGATAGTGAAAAGGTAACATAATAGTCTATATTGATAATTTATATCCATTAAATCAATGAATATTATTTAAACTGTAAAGAATATTAATTTATGCTGAATTGTATAAATAAAACAAAGAAAAAATTAGACAAATTCAAAAATATTGAACATTTCATTATATTTGAGACAACTTTACAATTAAATTTACAATTTTCTTTGATATTTTTAATTTATAAAAATTTTTATTTTCTTTTTATCTGTGTACAAAACAATTTTATATATTTTGAACTCTGATTATTATTTTTTTTGTTGAATGCATGTTAAACTTGTTTATTTATTAACTGAAATAGCAATCTCATATTTACAGTTAAATATTTCTTATCTAATAATCAAAATTTTCTGCAAGAAAACATTTTTTTTATTTTTGCTTTAAATTTAAATTTTTAATAACACATTTGTTGTAAATGTGTTATTAACAAAATTTTCTATAATTGTCCTTTCCTTTACATATTTATGATTAAATTTATAATAAAATATTAGTTTATTTTTAAAAAATTCTAACTTTTAGTTACGTCAACGTGTGTATAAAGGTATCCCAAATGCTGTCAGAGGTGAAGTGTGGTCTCGTTTATTAGGTATTCCTCAAATTAAAATTGAACAAGAAGGCAAATTTGAGGTATGTTTTACATGTTTCTATAGGAAATATTATATTTACCAAGGTATTTCAGTAACCTAGATATTTTCTTTTCACAGGAAATGGTACAGCAGTCACGCTTATATTCCACAGATATAAAACAAATAGATTTAGATGTAAATAGAACCTTCAGGAATAATATAATGTTTCGAGAAAGATATGGGCCAAAGTAATTATTGTATTGTCTATTATTTTATTTTAAATAAGTAATGTATTTTAAATATTTTATTTTTAAGGATATAGTACATTAACATTTTTTAAATCGATTTTTTGTTTTTATGTTGTTTTTTTTCCTTTACCATACTTCATATGTTTACTGTGATGAATTGAATCATAAAGTAGTGATTTCAAATTCACGCTTAACCAAAGATCTGTTATTATCACTATTGGTTAGAGCATGTAAAATGCCATGGTTGCAGTGTCTTATCATGTGAAATGATACTTCTGAAAGTGCAAATCAAGTCTGGTATCTTCTACTAGGTCTGTTTCTAAATTGCAAAGACCAGCATACTTTTGAGCTCTTATGATATTTTATTCTCTGGGGGCATCACTGTATAAAGGTGCTATTGTTTCTATCCCTTGTGGTGAAAGGAGAAAATCATAGTACCCAGACATTAGAAAAGTAGAAGTAATCCATAATTTATTTGTATATATATTCAGGATTATATGAGTTCTAAACTTATTGCTAAGTATAAATAAGAGGCAATAAATATATTTGATTACTATAATGTTTAGGAAGAAATTTCTTACCTTAAAAAAATTTGAACTAATAAAGATAATAAATGAATTAAATAACAAAAGAGGTAATCTCTTAGTATATTTCTTATTGAAAAAGTTTAAGCAGAAATCTAGTCACTTTAATATTAATGACTTTTATTTTGACTTGAAAAGGCATGTTTTTTATTTCATATTTTATTGAATTTAAAATATTATTTAAATTGAATTATATCCAATCATCATTTAATGAAACCTAAAAATTTTTTGCTTGGAACATGAAAATTGTTTTTATGAATCTAAATAGTTCAATTCACATCTAAATAGTTCAATTTACATTTAAGTTCATTACAAATTGTAGTATAAACTTGATAGTTGAAATAATAATACTGTGTTATGGTTGTGGACATATAATTTGCTAATCAAAATTTATTTCGGTAACAATACAATTACCAAAAGAATTCAAAGTGGTCCACGAAAATTTACTCTTACCTTTATTCGTTCCAGGATTCTTTTTCTGGAGACATTCCATTTAGACACATAATCACAGAAACTTTCTCTAATATCTATTATCTATTTATTATTAAAAATCATTATAGGAGGACATATATATATATATTTACAAAAAGTTATTTCGCTGCACACGCATATGCATTCTCTACGGCTCAAAGCATAAAAGTATTCCGTTTACATTTTTTCACGTGGGAATATGGGATCATAACATGACGTCATCAAATGCTCAATTGACAAAGAGGGTTACATTACTTTCTTGATGATCGCCAAGATTTCCAACATCCTCCCACCTTTGAGTTTACTTCTCAGAAAAACCAAACAAAATATTCAAACTAAAATCTAAGAAAATTCTCAACATCACAATAAAAATTAATAAGTATCAAAAATAAATCAATACACTTGAAAAATATCAAAATAACAAATTTCAGTTATCAATAAAATTAATTAAAAATACAAAATTTTTCTGAACATTAAATTTTAAAGTTCTTAAGATATTACATAAAGTCCAAAGATAAAAAGTACTTGCTCTAAAGAAAAGTTCAATTCTACAACACAAGCCTTTTTACCTGTTTTAACCTCCTACCATATCCAGAGGATCCTTTTTACTTCGACTATTATCAGAGCAGGTAATCTTTTTTGCAGATGTTTCATTTTTTTGGAACACTTTTTCACTCTCACCAACTGCAAGAGGATATAGTCTCAGCACTGGACGTAGAATTACTCCATTTTTAGTCTTCAATTTGACAAGTCTAATATTCCCATCTGGTGATGGAAAGACTTGGATCACTTTTCCTAAAGGCCAGTCTAACCTTTTCATGTTGTCACTGGATATCAAAACAACATCTCCTATCTTAATGGGTGGTGAGCTTCATACTTTTCTTTCAAACTGCCTTAGTTGTCCCAAGTATTCAGAGTGAAATCGTTTTCGAAGGTCCTGCCGTAGTCTCTGGCAATTGATATACCTTTTATTTAAAGATTTACTATCCAAGAGGTCTAGGTCAGGAGTACCAGTTTCTTTGACCTCCTGCAAAAACATATTGGGAGTAAGAGGTTCTAGGTCATTTGGATCCTCACTCACATATGTGAGAGGTCGTCCATTAACGAGACCTTCATAATCGCATAAAACAGTGTTTAATTCTTCAAAATTGAGAGACGTTTGTCCCAAAACTTTCCAAAGTATTCTCTTGATTACTCCAATCAAACGTTCCCAGAAGCCACCCCACATGGTGCAGATGGCGGAATAAACTTCCAATTAGTTTTGTTGACAGCGCTATATTTCTCTACTGCATCCCAGTTAATTCTTTTGAGAAGATTGCTCGCTCCAGCAAAGTTTGTCCCATTATCTGAGTAGACAATAGCTGGTCTTCCTCATCGTGCTATAAATCTCCAGAATGACTGCAAAAATTGTTCCATGGATAGAGAAGTAGCCAATTCAAAATGAATTGCTCTAAATACAGCACAAGTATAAATTACAATTCAAGATTTCTGGTTTCCTTTGAGGAAGAGTGATCCAGCAAAGTCAATTCCAATTATTTCAAACACCGAAGCCGCTCTGGAACGCTCTATTGGTAATGGAGCTGTTGGAGTTTCTACTGGACGTGAATCAAATTTTCTGCAAGTAAAGCAATTTCTGATAACCTTGCGTACAGTTTTCCTGTATGTCAATATCCAGAATTCTTCTCTCAGATATGTCATTACTATCTGAATTCCTGTATGACCAAGAGAATAGTGTTTTCATCATATTAGTTTTTCAACAATTGGATGTTCACCAGGTAAGACAACAGGAAATTTAAAATTATCTAAATCTTCTTTCAATGAGAGTCTTGCCTGAATTCGGAAAAGATTATTTTCATCAGCAAAAATTTTAAACTTCTGAAGTCTTTTATCTTGTGGTCCTGTGAAAGACTCTCGCTGCATTGACTTTAATAATGAAATTTCAGATCTATTTCTTTCTTTTACAGTTATATTTCCGAATTTCCTAAAATTCTTTCTTATCCTACAATTATTAAACAATCTATAAATCCATGATACAACCTAGAGAAGATTAGGATAATAGGAGAAAAGGTTGTAAATTTTTTCTTCTTTTTTTTGTATTGGTAACACTAACAACTACTTGACGAATTCCTTTCTTCTTTCAGCATTAATAATCCCTTCGGCAGGGAAAATATTGGATTTGGGCCATTCTTCAGGAGGATTTTATAATCCAAGCAGGTCCAAGCCACCAATTAGACTTGGCTAAGTTTTCAACACTACATCCTCGAGATGGTAAATCAGCTGGATTTAGTTGTCCAGAAATGTGATGCCAATCCTCTGGATCACTCAAAAGACGAATTTCTTTGACACGATTGAAAACAAAAGTATCCCAGTTTTCATTCTTTTTAATCCAGTATAAAGCATTACTGGAATCAGACCAATATTCTGTAGTCACTCTCCATTCCTAAGCTCTCTTTCACAGATTGACAAAGTCCTGCTCCTATATTGCATGCTAGAAGTTCTAGCCTAGATACTGATATGGATTTAATGGGAGCTACTCTTGACCTAGCTTGTATCAACTGACAATCTGTAGAATTTTCTCCTTCACTCCTTAAAAATATACATGCAGCATACGCCTTTTCTGATGCATCGCAAAAGACGTGGAAGTTTATACTTCCATATCCTTCATTTTTGTCCAAGCATCTTGGTATTGAAATGTCATTTAGAGTTTTCAGTTAATTTTTCCACTTTATAAATTTCTTTACCATCCAAGGTGGCAAATCAGAATCCCAAGATAATTTCATTTTCCAGCATTCCTGTAACATCAATTTTGGTATCAAAGTTATGGGACAAGTGTATCCAATGGGATCAAAAATTTTGTGAACACTTGATAAAATAATCTTTTTAGTAACTGGTTGATATTCTAAAATGGGATCAAAATCTCTCAAATCAACAGACAAGGTATCATTTCTGTTTTCCCATTTTAAACCCAAAACTGGAACAGTTTTGTTTTCTATTAAGTCAGATTCACTTGTTTCGAAAAGGGTATGCTCCCACCCTCGTAAATTAAATTTTGCTGTTTTAAGAATTTCTTTGGATTCCTGAATAAATTTCACAAATTCCTTTTCACTATTCACACAATTGTCCACATAAATGGATTTCAAAAGTTTTTGAGCAGTTTCTTTGTATTCAATAGGAACATTATTCAAATGAAATTCTAAAGTAGCTGCTAACAAAAAAGGACTTGAAGAAATCCCAAAAGCTACCCTTCGATGCTGAAAAATTCTTAACTGTATTTTCTTTCCATTTTGCCACCAAAAAAACTTTAAATATGGTCTATCATGCTCATGAAGCCCAATCTGTAAAAACGCCTTTTCAATATCAGCAACCATTCCATATTTTCCTATTCTAAATCTATTTATGACAGAAGGTATTAATTCCACCAAATTTGGACCTTTTTCTAAACAATCATTGATTGAAGGCGAATTTTTATCTCTAGCAGAGCCATCAAATACTGGCCTAACTTTCGTCGTTGCGTTTTCTTTGAAAACAGACCTATGGGGCAAACAGTGTTCAGGATCCGAGCTACCCACTTCTTCTATAATACCTTGTTCCAACCAGTCCTTAAAAATACTTTCGTATTCTGCAATCTTGTCTAACTTCTATAAGGACTTGACACAATTTACAAGTCTTTTCTCAGAAATGTCCTTACAATTTGTCAAAGGGGGATGTTCTTCTAACCAGAGTAATCGCACTTTGTACCTTCCATTGGAGTCCTGTTTTGGAAAAATACTCTTTTGCTGATTGTTCTAATTCTTCTCTAGTTTTTCTTTCAGTTGGATCTTTTATACAAAGCGTATCTAACTTCCATAAATCTAAGATATTAGCATCAGTAACATGACAAGATAAAACAGAATTTGTACTGTCCTGATTTTCTATTTCTCTGCTCTTTCCCGTCAAAGTCCAACCTAATCTAGTTTCTACACAAAACAATCCTGATCTAAGTTCTTTTATTCCCCCACTGAGCAGCTTGCCAGCGATATCAGCCCCAATCAACAAATGAATTTCTAAGGGAGAATATTGGTATAATAATTGATCATCAAACATATGCATAGTATCAGTTAAACATATTTTGAGAGTTAAGTTCTTTTAAATAAGGGGACAATATTACTGTAGAAATATTAGAACAAATTATTTCTTGATCCAGTACCTCAAAATTACAATGATAGCTATTATCAACATTACTTAAGTGAACCAAATATTTTTATGTTTTTTAGTTCTTTCAATTCCTTCAAATAAACAATGTAAAATAGATTCTTCATTAATTACATCATATTTCATAAATTTTGCAGCATATTTTGAAATATAAGATCGCTGCGAACCTGTATCAATGAGAACCTGAATAAATTTATTTTTATTGTTACTGCAAATTCAAACTACTAAAGTTTGTAAATAAACTTGTCGCATACATGTAGCATTAGTTAAAGAACTTTCCGCAGCAATATTCTCTTCTAGCGCTTTTTCCTTATTTTTATTTTCATTAAATTCTTCATTCATTTTACACATTACAAATGAATGCTGTCCATGGCATTTTGCGCAACTAATTTTATTTTTACAATTACACGCAATATGTCTGGGTTTAAATGTTAAACATCGAAAACAAATGCCCTTTTTTAAAAGTATTTCTTTCTTTGTTTCATACGGCAGACTCAAAGCATATCTACAATCCTGACTCATATGAGTTTTACTACAAAACGCACACTCACTGACCTTCGAGTCGACCCCACACGTGTTTCGTCTAGCGCTATTCAGTAAATCAACGGCGGAAGCTTTTCTCCTCGCGGAAGGGGGCAACGATTTTTTGTTTATATTTTCGAAACTAAAAGGGAGCGCGCAATTCTTGCTCCGACTCAATTTCTCTTTTAAGGAAACTTAAGAGGTGGATTAGTCTATCATTAACAGTAATTTCGATGGTGACTAATTCACTATAAGTGTGTTCATATATTTTTAATAAATCGCTTGGCAAGCAAGACTCAATAAGAGGATATAATAATATAGCTAAAAAACTATCCTGAGCAACACCTAAGGATCTAAGTGATGTCAATTGCCCTTCTAGAGTGTCATACAGTCTAACAAGTGAATATTTTTGACCCTGAGGATTCGAATTTTTTATTACTAGAGCAAGTATTACTCTCTTATGTAGACTTCAAACACTTTACGACTTCTTCATAATTCTTTCCCGAAGGGGGAAAGAGTTCTACTAATTGTCTGGCAGGGGAATTTTTAACTGTTGATTGAATTAAACATTGTAATTTATCATCATCCTCAATATCTAAATCTTCGTGTATCTTTTTGAACTGACCCCACCATTGAAGCTAATCTTTAATATTACCCTTAAACTGTTTTAATTCTAATTCTGGCAATTTAAATTTCCGGGGGGAATTAACATTTTCGAAAGAATTCTTTAGTGTCAGATTTTCTGCTTTCGGCTTATTCAAAATATTCAATCATCTCTTTAGTTTCATAGCGGTTTCTAAGAACCTATCTTCGTAAGTAGTTATTGCTTTATATTCAGTATTGAAACTATCTTGCTTACAACTTTTATCATCTTGTAAAATCATTAAAATCTTTCTATCTAATTCCTTTAAATTATCATACTTCTGTTCTAAAAGAGCAATTTGTGTTTCTATTATATCTATGTCCTCCTCCTTATTTTCTAATATTTTCAAAGCTTTATTTAATGCTTTAGAGAAATTAGTTCTCATCGGTGTTCTTAATTTACGAATGCCATCAACATCCATATCTAATTCTAAATTCTTGAATAATTCAAATAATAATAATCGAATCCCGGCAGGGATGCAAAATTTCGGTAACAATACAATTACCAAAAGAATTCAAAGTGGTAAGCGAAAATTTACTCTTACCTTAATTCGTCCCAGGATTCTTTTTCTGTAGACATTCCATTTCGACACATAATCAAAGAAACTTTCTCTAATATCTATTATCTATTTATTATTAAAAATCATTATAGGAGGACATATATATATTTACAAAAAGTTATTTCGCTGCACACGCATATGCATTCCCTACGGCTCAAAGCATAAAAGTATTCCGTTTACATTTTTTCACGTGGGAATATGGGATCATAACATGACGTCATCAAATGCTCAATTGGCAAAGAGGGTTACATTACTTTCTTGATGATCACCAAGATTTCCAACAATTTATTTTATTTTAATTAATAATTGAATATTTCATTTAGGTTAATGTTATAAAATATAATTTAGATTATAATACCTGCATGGATAGTAATCAATTTTTTCAAGTGAAAAATAAAGAAATACAACTAAAACTATTAAAGTTAGTGTTGAAAAAAAAATACTTCTATTCCTGCTATAAATAAATGTGTAAAATAGCTCTAGATATAAATAGTGAAAAATCGATTTCTGTGATATAAGAATGCCAAAAGATTGATGGTGGAACATTGTCAATTGCTTAATGATTATTAAATTTTATAAAATGTTACAAATACAATGAGTGAATTTTTTTTTTTACTTAGCTTTTACTTTAATGCAAGACTTGTTTTTGCTATTAAGAAGCCATTTTTGTTACTTCATATTTAATTTCTAGTACTTAATAACGGATTTGTATATTACTTTTATTTACTTATGAGGTGAGGATCCTTAGATCTAACTCATATATGCCAAAGTAACTCTTATATAGAATATCAAACAAAACCATACTTACACTAATCCAAACTTTTTATAATTTTCAATTTTGTGTCAAAGTAACTAAGATTCATTGTACTGAATATTTTTAATCTGTCTTCATTATATATTTTTAAGTGTAATGGAATGTTTTTGATAAACTTAAAAAATATGTGCTAATTAATGAAATTGAACAATTGCTATCAGTGTGAATAATTTTTATAGATTTAAATTATATAAATGAGGTATGAACATAAGGTTTTAGATAGTTCAGTAATGATTCATTATTCATATTTTGTTCAATATTTACCTTACAAACATATTCAGTATTAAAAATATAATCTCATTTTTATATAAAACCTATATTTTAAATTAAAATGTTTTTACAATATTTTATTTTAAAAATAAATTGTTCTATTTCAGACAGCAATCTCTTTTTCAAGTTTTAGCTGCATATTCCATATATAATGCGGTGAGTGTCCTCTTCAATTTTATCAACTAAAATAAATTATATTTTAATTTCTAAGAGCTTCTGTGGAAAACATGATTCATATCAGAAAATACATTGTTAGTAATGGTTTTATAATTTTTGTCAATGTATATAAATATAAAGCCAATTTTTTATTATGTTGTATTAACATTTAAAAATATTTGTTAGTATATATTTTTCTTTTATAGGAAGTGGGATACTGCCAAGGAATGAGTCAGATTGCTGGACTTCTTCTAATGTTCATGAATGATGAGGTTTGTTGCAATAATGAAATAAATTTTTAAAATATTCAATTATATTTTACATTATTCATGTGTATTATCTTAATATAACTTATTTAGTTAGTGCAGCATTAGAATAGAACAAATTTTTCATATCCTTTTTAAGAAATTTTTTGTAAAGTATTATTTTAACTACTCAGAATATCTGAGATTAATATACATCACAGAAGAGTCTTCACAAAACAAATTGGCTTTCATCCTATCACCAAAAAACAAAACTAAATAATTTGCTGAAAATTCAAATCAAATACTCAACCATTCATCATAGAATTTAAATCAATAAAGTTCAAAAAATTAATAAAATTTATTATACTCACTTTTTCTATATTAATATAAAAATAGTCCATTTAAATTACTAGATTTTTTTTTTCAATGTGTACAACTTAATTAATAATGAGACTAGTGTTCAAAAGAACACTGGTTCCGTTATTTAGAAAGCTAAATATTTTTCAATGTTGCACAATTTGATCATTCTGAAATTAGTATAATAATTGCTAAAAAGTAATTGAATGTGTGGACAAATGTTCAAGAACATATTTTAATGTCACATTATCTTAGTATTATATATATGTTAACTAAATAAGTTCAGATGTATGTCTTCATAAATTAGCTTAATTTTATAGCATATTTTAACTGAAATAATATTGATTTATGTAAATTGCGATATTAATTAACATGAATATTTAATTAGTATTATTCATCTTACATTTATTTTATATTTTACAAAATTCTGTTGAATGTGAACAAAATATCTGCTGCAAATTTTTAATCCAAGACTCATATTGCAAAATATTATATGTAAATTCTGCTTCAGAATATGCATAGTTACAGAAAAATATTTAATTGAGAATGTTCATTTGATTAATGTTGCAATTTTCATATTTAATAAAATGTTACATAAATTCAAAATACACATCAGTATGTGCTTGTTAATTTAAATCCTATCAATTATCAAAGTTATTGCTATAATAATTCTTTATGAAAGGTATGCATAGTTTTTACAAATTGAAAATATGAGGTTTCATGTATATATATGAAAATATGAGGAAAAACTAGTGATTATGAAATCAGAATCAAATGTATGTGGAAATTAACAAATAATTGTTAACAACAAAAGTATCTTTTGGAACCCATTTTATTAAGTTATTCTTTTCTCTTTCTCTCTGTCTCTTTTTTAAGTGGAGTAAATTTAACCTTAATATTTGTGTTATTAAAGGCACTACACAGTCATTCAAAATGTATACAGAACGCTTAGCTGTTAAACCAGTAATTTTAGCAAAAATTAGAATTTAGAGTATCCATTTCAGGATTAAATATAATTTTATTGAGAGGCATAAATAAATAAAATTGTTTATAAATAATATTGTACATAAATAAAAAAATTTTCAAATTATGCAAAATTTTCATTTTGATTCTAGAAATGAGAAGTGACATTCTGAGAAAAATTTACGATCAAATATAAATCTAATTATCCAAAATCCCATTTAAAATAATTTATTCCAATAAAAAACTGCTTGATGAATAATTTTTATATGAGTAATATAAATATCTATTATTTCAAATTTAAAAAACTTAAAAAATTTTATATGATAATATAAAACAGTGGAAATCAATTTAGTCCTTCCAAACGCTAGTGATTTCTGCTTTCGTAGAATGCAAAGTATGCCTTCAAAATTTATGCAAAATGTTATTAAATTAAATTTCCAGCAAAAATTATCAATAAGATTATCTAGTTCAATATCAAATATAATTTTATTATAAGCAATATAGAAATATGGTAATCTCAGATTTTACTATAAAATCTAGCTTTCTACCAATGTGTGACTTGGTAAAAATCTTAGGTATGCTTCAATGATTCCATTAAGTTAATTTTTTAAATGATATAAAGTAAAAGTGATCAAATGAGGAAGAATTAAAATTATGTGAATAAAAGCGTCTTAAAATTATTTTTCCAGAAATTATAAAAATTAGAAAAAAATATTTATTTTATTTTACAAAAAAGATATCTCTTGATATCTATTAAAGAATTATCAAAATAATTTTTAGAAATAATTGTAGCATAGTTAAAAAATTAAATAGGTAGCTCAGAAAAAAGTATAAAGTAGTTTGAAATTTATTTTATTTTTACACTTCATTTAAACTAAGTGTCTATTATCAGGTATATAAGTATTTTGACAAATGATAACATGCCTATTTTTAATGTGAAGCTCTGTAATTTTGTAAATATATTTTTTCTATTAAGTTTAAATTATCAATTAATAAATAATATTAAAAAATAAAATATGCTGCTTTAAAAATTCAAGAAATAAAATGACTTAATGAAATTTATTTATAAATTAGCCTTCAATTACCTCCACCAGTAGAAAATCAATAATTATATTTTGCAGAAAAATTAAAGTATACTGTTATGAGTATATATCTTAAAGAAATAAAAACATAACGATTTAAACTTTATATATTCATTTATTTTATTTTCCACAATATTTTCTTATTAATTATATATACATGCTCTCATACATATACTAAGGTTATCCCTCTTGTTTCAAACAGTTCTTGAGTTTGAGTCCTATCTAGGGCAAGGATGTTTGTAGTGGTTTAGAAACCACTTTAAACTGTAGGTACTGATCTAATCTTGTATACGAAAAAAGATCAATCACCAAATTTCGTTTACTGGAGTACTTTCAAGTATGAAGAATGCACATACACATTTATTACTTTAGAATTTTGTGGGGTTAAAGTAAATTTGAAACAAATTTACATATTGCGTCGGAAACATCTTCATTACAGAAATAAGCTTCTGAAGTATTTCATTAGAGATAGATTTCGAAATTATAAATTTTTTAAATAAATAGTTATTAATTTTTTAAATGTATTAAAAAAACTTGTAATTCATCTAGATTTATATTAGATGTAATACATCCTGATTTTTAACATCATCCCATTTTGAACCTGTATGTGAGTAGTTTTCAAGATCTACATTAAATTGTAGATTCCAATCGAATGTATCTTTGTGTTCAAAATGTTACTATAAAGAAACAAATTAGTGAGATTCACCAACCTCAGCAAACTGCTATATTGAATTGCAATAATTAATTTGCCAGAGAAATCATTCTTTGAAATCCTGTTAGTACTTTTAATGTAAGTAACTTTCAAAATTTGCAATTATAATTCTGCTGGAAATATACTTTTTTTCATCGTGTGGAGTTTGAATCAGTTTAATTTATATTAAGAATATAATTTCATATAAATATGTGGGAAACATTTTTTCATTTGACATAGCTAGAGAAAATTGTAATTATTAATCTTTTTGACTGCTAGTTATAATAAATGGAATTAGAATAATTAAAACAATAAAATATGAATAATTGTGTGTCTGTATAGTGAGTGGTGTAGTTTGAAAATTTAAAGTATGAATTATTTCCTTTCATTAAACAAGAGTTGCAAAATAAAAAATCATTACAATGCAATGTTTGGCCTGATCTTAAAGTAATTCCATTTTAAGTGTGGGTTGGTAAAAGATTTTCATATTCAAGAACATTCTTACTGTTTAACAACTGTATGTGTATTTTTCATGCTTTTGTTCCAACAATGTTAAATTTAACAAGAAATTTATTAAGTTAATTGTTGATTGCTTAAAAATTTGTTGCAAATTATGAAAATTGTGGAGTTTAAGTGATTTCTGTTTGGATTAGTTAGATAAAATGGCATTCCCATGTATAAATCTTAGTGCACAATAATATGTAGCTTTTATTTGATACACGAATACTTTGTATTTCAAAATTAAAAGTAATAAATTTTATACAGTATAATTATTTGAAAATGCATTTAATTTAGGATACTTTCTGGGCTTTGTCTGTTCTGATGACAGATCGAAAACATGCTATGCATGGTAAATATTTTAAACATTTCTTTTTTTTTCTTATGCACATACATTTTTTATAAATTTTTGTTTTTATTGTAAATATTTAATGATCTTTAACAGGTTTCTTCATTCCCGGTTTTCCGAAGTTAAATAGATTTCAAGAACATCATGATAAATTGCTTTCTAAATTCCTGCCAAAACTGAAAAAGCATTTGGATAAATTTAGCATTCATAGTAGTCTTTATACATTAAAATGGTTTTTTCAGTGCTTTCTTGATAGAGTAAGTATAATTCTGTAAATCTTTCAGTTTATTCACTACATATTATTTCTTTCTTTAATTTTGCTTCATACTTTTATTATTAGTGTGCAATTATTTTACAACATTGTCAATTTTGCATTTAAGGTACCATTTACATTAACTTTAAGATTGTGGGATGCATATATATTAGATGGAGAAGTGATTCTCACTGCGATGTCATTCACATTATTGAAACTTCATAGAAGTAAGTTTTTTAAAAAATTAATATGAAATGAATTTTAAATTCTCTCAATGAAAAAATTTACATTAAAAATTAGGTAATATTAAAAGAATTCACTTTTTGAAAAGTTATTCTTGGTAAAAATGACATACTCTGAGAAAATTTATTAGTTTAAAATTATCTGTACTGTAAAACATTAAATAAAAGCTTGAATAATTTACAATTTTTAAATTAAAAGTAATGTGCAATAACTTATTTCAGTTAAAATTAAATTTGTTAAGAGTTTTAATTCAAATGGAAAATTTCAGCCACTTCATATCCAATTTTATTATTATGTAATTTTGAATGAATTACAAATAATCCTTGTAAAATTTTAATCCATTCTTCATGCCCTATTTACAACTCTTTGTTTATCTTCTAACAAAAAATTGTGAATTGTTTATTCTATTAAATACAATTTTATGTTATATTGCTTTATTTAAATCTTTAAGCTGTTCAAATAAAATTTTACTTAAAGTAAAAAATCAAATTTTTTTAAATGTATGATTTAGCTAAATTTAAAGACAAAGTATGGTAACTACCTTCAATAAAATAAGGTCTTTCTATCTAAAGGAGCTTCTTTTTAAATTTTAAAGCCGTTTTTTCAGATGGAAAGTAATTTGGAATCTCAGGCAACTGATATATTTAAATATTACTAATATTTTGCAATAAGAAATTTATATGTTACTGTTTTGAAATACTATGCCCTAATTTGATTAACGTCCTAACCTAACTGAGTTCATTTGATATTCTATAATGTCATGCATTTCTCTTTAGCCTAAGTTTTTCATAATATTCTGTAAAATGTTTTCCAATACTAATACTCATTATCATGTCAGAATATACAGCCGTAAGTCATATGAAATAAATGAGTTCTAATTTGCCTTTTTCCTTTATTTATATAAACTTTTAGGTACATATAATGAATTAAAAATCTTTTTATGTAATAACAACAATATATACAATTAATGCTATTTAATATGATTTTAACAAATTTCTATGAATTCAATATTGTTTTTGTATAGTCAGTTTTTAAAATAGTAATATTTTATTTTAAAGAAACTTAATTTGATATTTCTAAAAGAAATTAAAAAAGAAAATTAAAAAAACTTGATTGTGAAAATTTGGATTTATATTGTATTGTGTTGAGAAAATAAAATATAGTACTTGCTTGTTTTATAAAACTGAGTGTTTTCACCTAATTTCTTAAAATATCAACTTTTATATGCATTCTTATTTTGGTATTGTATCATCAATAATTATATTTCACAATATATATATATAATTTTATGCCATTTTTTATTTTATTTTTAAATTTTATTTATGTTTTTTCTAACAGCAATTTTAAAAATAAAATTCGTTTTTGAAAAAAATTGTACAAATTACTATTTTTTAAATTCAAATAAGTAATTTATTTGGAGTATTGAAATTTTTATTTGCATTTTATAGAAACATTGTTAAAAATGGATATGGATGAATTAATAGAGTTTCTACAAATAAAACTTGAGCAAGATTTTGGCTATTATGATGATGTTGCTATTGAAGCTCTCCAAACTACAATTTTAGAACTCCAAAAATATAAATTACATTTACCTGGCAGTGCTCCTCCAAATGAACTTCCACAAAAGCCTTTTGGCCTCATCATTCGACCTGAAAGTGTTACTACTAGAAGAGTGAGTAATTTTTTTAATCTAAAGATATAAGTTTAATTTTTACAGAATGTATATACAATTGTCTTAACTCATATAAGAATTATATATTCACTTACATTTCCTAAATAAAAAGTTGTGATTTAATCTCATCTAAATTGGTTGTATAGAACATGTTGAATAATTATCATTAGAATCTAAGGAAAAATTTATTTTAAGACTACTTAAAGTTTTAACTGCTTGAAAGGAAATGCTCAATATTTATATTATTTCTCTTACTAAAGAAAAATATGCAATTTATATGTAGAAATTAAACATGATGTTTTTATATGCTGATTATTGATTATATTGATTCACTTGTAAATAATTTTTGTTCCTATAAATTTATACATGAACTTATTTGAGTAAGTCTATAGATGAAACTTTACAGTTAAATATGTAATGTCACAATAGCCAATTTTGCACTAAATTAAATTAACTCCTAGATATCAGTCAGGCTGTTAAATAACACACGTGCAAAAAAAAAAAAGATTAATGTTTATGTGGCAATAGCAGAGTAGAAAGAAAGAAAAAATATTTTGAATTTCCTTTAAAGTCAATATCTACTCACTTTTCACATATAATTTATAAAAAAAAAACTTTCTAGTACAATAGGTACTTGAAAAAATTTTCTTCTGAAAATGAAGAATCTTTTATTGTTTTCTTTTGTTATGATATCTTGTTGTAATTCCTGTGGTGCCAATTTCTCTTTATGGATTGTCTATAGGATGCAAATACATAGGTACCAATTTTTCTAAAAATAATTGCTTGTAACTAAATTTTCTTTTTATTGCACTCTCAGTAGACACTTGTTAAGTGTGACTTGACAAGACCAAATTAAATCCTACCCTTTTAAAATGTAAAATTTTCAAGTTCAGATTTTTATCATACAATAATTTTTTTCCATCTATACAACAATATATTTTGCTTGCTAATTAATTTTGAATTAAGAAAATTTATTATTGAATGAAATCCAATGTACATAAGTTAATCTGAATCGAAGTACTGATCAGATTGGTGAGATTCTATTGTAGATTGAATAGAATTGTGAAATAATTAACATTCCAAATTATAACATAAAAATGTTATGTAGTAGTTTTTTTATTGTTTATTCTAGTCTTTCAATAGGAATTAACATAAGAGAGATTAAAAATATTTATCTATGAAACACAGGATGTGATTTATAATTGTCATTACTGTTTTTTGTTGAAAAATAATGAAATGGTTCTACATATTTTAAATGAAGAATTGGGAAATTTTGCATTTAGGTACAGCAATTGTGTTTTCCATTGCATACCAGTTGGATTGAATCCATTGAAATCAGTTATTCGCTTTCATGTAGCATTTCCTCTAAACCACTTAAAATTTGTCTTATGTTTACATCAAACATCACATCTTTTGAATATGAAAGTTAATTTATTGCTTAACAGTTCTATTCTTAACTTGGACATGGTGATTAGACACAGTATAGCTGAGTCAACAGTCAAGGATATCTGAAAATCCATATCTTCATTCATTTTCAAATCCACAAAAATCTTGCATATCGAAAATAATTTTCATGGTGGACTGTATTTAGAAAAAATATTTTTGTATTTAGCTTTTCCTTCAAGAAGTTTTAGAACTGTAATAATCAGGAGCAATAAGCTAATGAAATAAGATTATTGTACAATTGTAATAATCAAGAAGCTAATGAGATAACTTTAAAAAAAATGTAGGTCAAAAAAAGCAACAGTGAAACAACTAATTTAATTTTTTTAGTTATTTTCCTGAAAGGGAAAAGTAATTACATTATTGAAAATAGGGGAAGGATTAAAGAGGATTAAGTGCGTATTATCTATTTTCATTGAGTGGTTTTTCTTACAACATGAAACTGCCAAAATGTATTTTTTATTAAATATTTCCTCAATGTCGTTTTAAAAAGTTTTGATGATTTACTCGTAGTTTCTAGTTTAGAGTTCATTTAATTCATTGTAAAAATATGCACTGGTGACAATGTTTTTTTCATTTTTTTAAGCATTACATAAATCTAGTTTCTTTGGAAAATGAAATGACTGATTATAATCTTGACAATTTACATGTAATTCAGATTCCTGATTTTATAACCAATTTTGTAATTAAATGTTTTAAAATAAAAACTGACAAAGTATTTTTAGAACACAAGAATAAATGAACTTCTATTGCATTATGTGCTGCTATGTTTTTTTTATATATTAAAAACCCACAATGTAAAATAATTGCTATGCAGAAATTCATAAATAAATGATTCTTTAATTTTCAGACTCTTTCCAATGGAGATCAGTCCAACATAAGTGATGAGAGCTGTGCAACTATTGGCAAACTAATAAATGAAAACTCCCCTAGTAAAGATAATGATGGAAGCTCTGTCGATGGTAGGATTCCAACCAAACCTCTCCCCAGTCAAACAAGTGCATCAGAAATTTCAACCAATGGACATTCTACAGCTTCAGAAACATCTAGTCCTTCAATAACTTCTGCTGGTTTTCCTTTACATCGGGCTGTATCTCTATATGATAATGTGGATTTAGAGGAAAGTGTCCAAGCTGCTTTCAAGAAATCTCCACCTCCAGCTCGCATGAACTCACCAGACGCCATTCGTTTATATGTTCCTTATGAAAACCCACACACAATTTCAAATGGGTCCAATGGCGTATCTCCTCCAATAATTACAAATACTAAAAATGGTGGGATAAGCATTTCAACTAAGTAAAAAATGGATGAATATTTTCCCTAGACTGAATTTATGTAAATAAAACTATCCAGTGTACTGAGATAAAGACTGAAACAGACTTGCTTTAGTTAAAGTAAAGCTGATTGTCATATTTGTAATTAAAATTGAAACATTCCTGACTATCAACTAATATAAATTTATTTTTGTATTTCTTGTACATATGTATAACGACTATATATATATTTTAATTAGTGGTAGCACTGGAGGCACGTGCAATATATATTATGGTAACGATTTTTCATTTAAAGTTTGATGTGTTTAATTTGTGCCAAACTTATGTTGTAAAATTTTCTGCTGATCAATGACAGTAAAATCTTAGAAATTGCATTTAATTCAAAGAAAGTAGTGTTTTATACTTTATAACTATTTGATTTAATAATAAAAAATATAAATCATCTTTGTTTTTTGCTAATCTTGAACTACTCAAAGTAACTATTTTTGATTTGTGTTGTGCAGCTATAACATTTTTAGCTTACCAAATGATATATTGAAATAAAATATTTCTTCTTTAATTCATGTTTTTATCATAAGATTAAAACACAATAAACAGCAAATTTTACTTCCTATTTTTTATTATAGTTTAAATTTATTAAGTTTTCCAAATCAACTATATACTTAATTTATAATTGTAGTTATGGTAAAAGAATGTGTTTAAATGTAAAAACATTGATCTATAATGAGTCTCATTAATTTATTTTTAAATGTTTACATAGAAATTTCAATAAAACATTTAAAAAAAGATCTTTCCTTAAGTAGGAATAAAATCGACACAATACTCTATTGGAATTTTTTTAAATATGAATAAAAATATAATGTACAACTTATTTATATCCAATGCAATTCTCAAACTATAAGTGCAGTAAAAATGTCAAACTTCACAATATAATTTTTGTAAAGTTTATTAATCCTTCACTAATTAAACTAAGTATAAAATTTCTAAGCTGATTTTTATTAGTATTATGCATAAAGTTTATATACATTTTTATGGAAAATAATTTCATATTAGTGTAACAAATTATTTTGGTTGGGATTATTTTTTATGGGATTTTGTCTCATTAATAAAATAATTTGTAGAACAAACCAATATATCGACAAAAAAAATTTGCACTATTATAAATTTACATTGACAGTGTATTCAGTGATGTAAATGAGAGAATGCGCATCAATTTTTCATTAATAGAATGGTATGGCTCTGGAGAGTAATAGGTGAAGAGATATTTGAACAAATGGATTGCTTTCAGTGTAAATAGTTTGGTTATCAAAAAACAAGATACCAATAATTTAATACTATTTATGAAATTTTTTTATTTATAGGTTAATATTAAAATTTGTACACGCGTATATCATTAAAAAAAAACCTTATTCTGTTTGCCTGATGAATTTTTGTTTGGATTGAATGGGGAACAGTTGCTTAGTTAAAGTTAAATGGCACAAGATCCTGCTTAGAACAAACTGTACCAAGTACATGTTAAATTGCATAATTTTCTAAATTTAAGATTTTATAAAATGTTTAAAGTAGAATCACTATATATAATGTAGGAATTTAATGGAATGTATAAAGTGAAGAGATTACCGTGAGTTTCTCCAATAAGATATTGTAATGTTAAAAAGGTATAATTAAAATATATACAATACGATAGTGATTAAAATTAGGACAGAGTCAATTAAAATATGCTGAACAATGTATAACACATTGCTTGTAGTACAATAGGGTTTAGGATCATTTAAAAACAAATACTTACGAGTAAAACAAGTGTGCCAGATATGTAGAAGAGTGAGTTTTATATACATCAGATCAATATAATGGTAAAACTGACTATGGAATTTTATTTGAATACAATTTGTTCATAGCTTATAAATTCCAGAACTCCTGCCACTGGGATTAAATAAATTTTTTGCAAGAATTTTTCAAAACAGAGAAAGCTTGTTGTAAGTATTGGTATGTATTTTTTGCTGCTTCATCCGCTTTTTCATTCCTATATATACAAATATGGCTAAGTATCCAACAAAAGATTATTTGATAATCTTGATTTCATAAAGTCTCTTAGATGGTGAAAATTTGAGTTATTACAGGATGGTCTTGTATGTAAATATTTTTTAACGCTCCCAAGACGCACATGTTATCAGTGTAAATGCAAAATTTACGAACAGCTACTTGGAATATAGTGAAACTTTATTAGGATGTGGGTCTAAGAGTAATTAAAAAAACTGTTTCGAAATTTTAATTGCAGCTTTTGTAATTAATTTGAAACATTACTAATGCAGATTGGAAAATCCTGTGTAAAATTCCTTATCCAGCAAAGTAAGCAGTTAACATTCTGCTCAGGAATCTTTCTCACTTCAAGAGAGAAGCAAGTAGTTCTTTTCCTCCTTTTAAAATTGACATCAATGCATATAATCACTGGAGGGAAAAAACGATATTCCCAGACCTGGCAACTTCTACACATCTTGCATAAATTGCGCACAAGATAGTTAGGTTTCTATTAACACACGTTTTTCTTTTAAAAAATTAACAACTATTGGTTGCTCTAATTATTCAATAAGTCTCTAAAAAAATTGCAGCAAGACTACCAGATGAGATCATAATTAACATCTATTATTTAATAAAAGTTCCAAAAAAATGCTGGCTTTTTTTGTAAGTCCAGGAATTCTTTCAAAACATTTTCACTATAAAGTAGAAATGTCTACATATTCTGCGATTATGGCAACATTTAACATTCTAAGAATAAATCAACAGATGTTAATGGTTTGATATATTGTACATACACAAATTAGAAATGAAAAAGATTTTAAATGCAAGGAAATCTTGTAAGATATAAAATTGAAACCTCAAAATATATAACTACAGGAGAGAGAAAAAAACTTCATTTTGATTTCTTCTATAAATAAATCCTCGATTCTATTTTTGTATCACATGTTTTATTTAGTCACCCACAAATTCATAAACTTAAAGATCATATATAGCCTGTGTGCTAAGGTAAAGGAACTATTGGACTCACTTTTTGTGACGTCAGTCACCTGACGAGTATGCTCAGCGATTTGTTTTCTTTTCACAAGCCTACACGCTATTTATTGTCGGTTATTTTGCAACACGAGTTTTTAATTATGAATTCGAAAAATTTATTAAATCCAGGTTTGAGAGTAGGATATAAATGCAAAAATGCCATATATGAAGATGACTACCGACAGAAACCATTCTTTAGATTTCCTCTTAAAAATCAAAAAATTTTAAAGTTACGTCGAGAAGACTTTTCGTCTTCACTTTGGTCAATTTTTGTGTTCAGACCATTTTGAAGAAACAGATTTTAGTTATGAAAATTTTAAGAATCAGCAATTGCTGGAACAAGTTGCACTGTCTTTTGCTTAAAACAGTAAGTTGCTTCATGGTCTTCAATTACTTCATCAAAAACTACTCTACTGACAAATTTTTTCTGCCATAATAGATTTTCTTAATTTTTTTAAATATACTGTTATCGCTCATTTGAGAAAATTGTTCAGAATAGGCAAATATTGAACAGTTAGTGAAAAAATAAATATTCCAAGGCTTATATTAATATCGAATATGACATCGTACAAATTTAAGAAACTGTTATGCATTATATAAATAATATGTGATTAAATAAAAATATATACGTCACCACACAAAAAATGTAAGCTCTAATATATAGAATTGTCACTTGGTGCTCCTCACGTGAAGTTATTGCAAGGCTCTTTAGTAATGAATTGAGTCCATTAGAAGGATGCCCTTATTTGAAGTGGATCATTAATCTTGTAACCAAAAAGATCTACTGATTCAATAACAGGAAATGATACATGATATTGTTGAAACATTACTCGAAGTTTTTCTGATGTTCGGAAATATTTCATGTCATTTGCAATTGCCAGATATGGATAAAAAAGATGACAAAATTTTAATTTGAATAAAAATGAGACACTTTATGTAAATGTTTTCATTTCTGCTGACAGTTAAGGATGTTCACACATGGCCGCATTTTTAGATTCTAGATTACAAACTGGACAATCTATAATAAAAATTGAAAATGCAAAGACCAGTTCCCTGAGTTTGCAATTAGTAAATTAAGTAGACAATACGTATGAACATGACAAAATAGCTTAATTTATGTAGTATTTGTTAGTGATACTTTCAAATTCTGCATTGTTATAAATGTATTTAGAATATTTAAAAAATCACTACCTAGATTTATCAACCACTGATTTAGAAAATTAGCTTATTGTGAAATGTAAGTGATTGACTTTGTTATGTGAGCAAGAGTTCATTACGAATTTCATAGAAAAGGCTGAAAACCACAGTTATGGCCTTGTAAGAACTCTAAGACTGCATAAAATACAATATTTATTTAATCAAGAAAATTTGATGGAGTTCTTTTCTATTCTTAACTCAGAATTATTTTCTTAGTTCTGAATGTGTTTCTAATAGTTAACCTTTGATTTAGAAGCTAATTTTATGAAAGGTATTTCATCAGATATCAACTTTATTTCATTGTAACACATGTAAATATTTCTTTGTAAACACTATCTTTAATATCCATTAAGCACAAATGATAGCGTTATGAATGTGCTTTCTTGATAGCTTTTCATTTAATACAACTTTATTTGATTTAAATACATCATTCCATTTGTTCTTCTCCAATCGTTATTTCGCGACACTAAACATGTATTTGTGTGTAATGCTACGCTAAATTATTTTGCATAATTGGTATATTTAAACATAACTTATAGAAGTTGCAAATTTAATTTAAACTTTATTCAAAAGAGTTGATTTTTAAGTTTACCAAAAAGAGAAAAGAATTTATTTAGAAAAAAAGTAATGTAAGTTCTGCTTCAGTTTCCATAGCATTTAATTTAATGTCGTACAATATGTAAACTTTTGTGTTAAATAGGAATTCACTTGCTGTTAAATCTTTAAATAATCAGAAATAAAAAATTTCACTTCAGCATGCTGTGTAGAAAAAAAATCTTTTATTTGTGAAAAAATATAAAAATTTATAACACTTTTCAAAAAGCTGGAATCTCAGAAATCTCTAAGTTACGTCTTCCTCTGGTAAAATCTAAATTAAATAAGCATGTGATAAGTGAAATGTCAACTAGAAATTCATTCAACCTTATGTAATTTAACTGGAATGAAGCAAAGTGGGAACATTCATGTGATTATCAATAACATTTTTACTTAAAAAATGAAGTTAGATAGAATGTTTTGTCAGTATAAAATGTAAAAAATATAAAATATGCTAGTTTAGGTACTTAGAATCATGTAAAAAAATCAATCAGCTCATTATTTGTATTGGTTTAGGAGAATAAAATATATTAACTAGTATTATAATTGTAAATGCTACAATTTATTTCAATCTAATATGTATTTAAACATATCTACACATTTTATCCAATTTGTATGAAATTTCACCTGGAATTTAATTATGCCATTAGATATTTACTCCCCTAATAAAGATTAAAGTAAAATATACATATTCTCGAGAAAAATCATCCCTTCTTAATATCTTCTAAGACTGACAAAAATTCATTTAAAATTTAGTCATTTTATATCTATTCATTTGTGTATCAGAATCATTATATATAAAACAATAGTGCTAACAACTTGTCACTATGATTGAAGTAAAAAAGGAAATAATGACTATTAGACATTTTTGAGATTCCAATAAAATTGATACCTTAACTTAAAACTAAAACAATTTGCGAGCTTACCCTTCCTGGAGTCAGAAATAACTACGAATAAAAAAACAGTAACTGTAGAGGAAGATGTGAAAATTTTTTTTTCTTTCATATATGGAAAAGTTTTTCTAATGTCATTAAATTCTTAATAGAAAATTGACATTTTCATTATTTTTTATGGGATATTGACTGGTTAAATTTTGCAAAGAACGAATTACTGCATTCATTTCTTAAAATTAGAAATAAAAAAAAAAAAGGATTAAGAGATTCAAATAAAGAGCGAGAGAAATTGAAGTCTCTCAACATTCAATATTTTGATGCATAGCTTTATATTAAAGCACATTAAATTAACAAATTTACCTAAAATTTAAGTAAATTGCTTCATGTGATCATCTTCTCAATATATGAAATTTATTTTCAATCATTTAATGACACTTCCACCACTTTTTAATTTCACGATACTTATGCGATGTTAAGAGTTGTAATATCTTGCAAAATAATGTGTTTTACAGTGTCTCTCGTTAAAATTCCCAAAAACAGAATGAAGATTTAAAACATCATTTCTAACCAAACTCATCAATTTTAAACTCTTCTGTAGGGAGACATCAGTATTACCAAACACCAAGCAGAGTCTAATGGTTTCATATTATTTTCTCATGGAGCAATTCACTTGTGTTAAATGCTTTTTACATGAACAATAGATTTCATTTTCTATCATATAGACAGATGAATTGTTTTATTATGCTGAACCAATTTTGTGGTATCTAAGAATTTAACAAATTACAGTCAACAAACCTTTCACATAATTCGCCAATATTGAGTGACATCAAAAATCACTTTTTCGTTTCAATTATACATATGGTGATTAAAAATAACTTTAAACCGTTTGTGTGATAAATAAAAGGAATTTCCTAAATGGAGAAAAACCTTTCATGCAGATATTTCACATAACTATTAAAGTACTTTATAGGGAAATTTTCATTAAGTGTGAAATGATTTAATAAATGCATTTTTTATTTAACAAGTAAAATTTAAAGCAACTAAGAAACAGCAACAGTGAACAACCTCTTCTTTTCTCCATTTAATTAGCAAATTATTTTTGGGCAACTTTCCTTCAGAAGTTAATGAAAGCAAAATTCTTAGTAGGAAATATGTCATTTTAAACAATACAATTATAATTTGCTCAGGAAGAAAAACAATGTTAGAAATAAAAAACTTAAAATGAAAATTTTAAAACTAGTTATAATGGTCACAGAGAAACTTAATAAAATAGATTTATTGAAGCACAATATTTTTATTTAAAAGGCAAAGAAATGTGAAATGCCAATGGTAAAACAATGAATTATCTTCTATTACTTATTTATCAGGATAAAATAAAGCGCTAATTTAATGTGTTTAAACATTCAATATTAAGTAGTGCTTTCTTAAAGAAAATAAATATTTTACATTTAAACAAATGAAATATACTAAGAGTTATGTGTTTGGAGCTATATAACAATAGTAATACTTGCAATAATAAATTATAAGATGGATAATAAACATCAGATATTGACTATTTGATTTAATGAGCAATTGATAAATGCTTTTTTATTCTCATTTTGTCAATATTGAAATTATTTAAATTCTTGAAACAATTTAACTGTTTAATATAAAATTATGGAAATAGGAAGTTAACCTATGGAAAATTTCATTCATGAAAGAAGTATATTGGATGTTATAACCTGATTAAGAAAATTAATCAAGATTCAAACTAGTAATATGATTTCTGCCAACTTTCTTATTCATAACATACATTATAAATTCTGGGGAAATACCTGCTTTCATCATAGCAGATAGGAAGGAGAAAACTAACTTCAGAATTATACTGAGCAGGGAGTAATAAAAGAAATATTATTATTAAAGGAATTTGTAATAGACATAATAGGAAAATTGCTTTTTGTGTATAAAATAATTCATGTTGATTATGTACTTCAATATATAAATGCAAAAGTGAATGTTAGACAATAAGCAAACAATTCATAAAATCAAGCTGGTTTATTCCAGACAAGTTTTACAAGATTTTTTCATTCACGGCATAGCCACCAGTATCAGGGGTAATCAAATACAGCAAAATAAAAAAATTTTAACATTAGAAAACAATCGTTTTAAAATATTGCTAGAATAAAACAGCTACTAAGAAAAGCTGGGGAACACAGGACTAGAAAACTATAAAAAAGGAAAGAAGTGTGAAAACATTCCACAGTGCAAAAAAGCAATAGCTTTTAAAGCATCTTTGAGTGCAACATATTTGAATTTATGTAAAATTTGGAATTACTGTTGCATTCAAAATTGCTTTTGAAAGAAACAAATTAGAAAGAAATCTTATAATTGCACATATAAGAAACAAGCACATAATTTCACATAATATTTAAGATTAAAGATAAATTGGAATTAGTAAACTTGTTTGGACAGGTAGTTTTATTGAAAAATTTTTCAATTGTCTAATGACATTTTTTAAAACCACAGCTAAGCAGCTGATAAATTTTAATAAAACAACCTGTTTTTTCATCACATTAGTACATCTAAAAATATTAATTTAGTAATATTAAAAATATCTGTAACATGCCAATATCACACATTATTTGCATTAATTTAGGATGTAACAGTATTTTTCACATTTCATACAGCATACTAATTTCAATCATTTTCAGCAATTTGTAATTGTGCTTTTAAAAACATTTAAACAGTGATACTCTTCTTCCAGTAAGAATTTTGATTATCAAATTTACATATCAACATTTGCACTAATATGATGATTTTAATAGAAATTACACATTTAGCAAAGAAAAAAATATTTTGAAATAATAGCATTCAGTGTTAAATTTGTGCACAAACACCATGGGTAAAATTTAAGCACATCAAGAAATTAAAAACCTGTGCCATAGAGGCAATTGTTTCCACCATTTATATATACTAATGAATATGATTAACTAGATTTTCTCAATATAGTGCATTTCCTTTTAGATTTAAAATTAAAGCTTACACATGCATACAAGTTACAAGCATTTATAAAAACATACACCAATCTAATGATCCAAAGATTTTAGTTAAAAATTTCTGACACCACAAAACCACACATTTAACTTGAAAAGGGAGTTCATAATTTCTTGGCTATTTTTAATTCACACAACAATTATATTTTAAGAACTAACAATATGTACTGCCACCATTAATAAGCAAAATTTACGAAAGCCAAAAAGTTTAATAATAAAAAAACCATAGATTATGACAAGTAGAGCAAAAATACTACATTTTCGAAATTTATAACACAGATAGCATACTTGTGATGCATTTTATGGAGGAAAAGATTACACTACGTCTTTACATTGCAGCACATTCATTTTTATTTTAAACAAAATTATGTGATAAAGCTGAATGTACATTATATTTATGACACCTTTCATTTTATACAACAGTTTCTAAATTCAATGCAAAATTTAGCAAGAATAATCAAAACCTTTTCCTCCATAATTTGAAAGATATCAATAACAAATTTGTATTTCATTTTGAGTAAACACCTAAGAACACAAATTCATTAACCATTTCCACACATCATAATTTCTTCCATTTGCTTTGGTAATTTTCAACTCTTGCAATAAAATTCAGTCCAATACAAGAGGGAAAAGATTATGTCACTTAAAATCTTGAAGAACATTGAAACAGCTCAGTAAAGTCCTGTTATTTAAATTTTCATGTATAGCATTAAAAAAGCTTCATATATTTTTCTTCATAAGATTTCTTAGATGTCACTGGGATATTTATTTTTGGTTTATTTATATTATACATTTTCAAACAGTCTCAAATAAGCAAGAGAAACGGCAATTTGATCAAGCTATGAATATTCCTGATCAATCAACATTGCTCAAATTTGACAAGTGCAGACAAAACCTAAAATCAGCTTATCGTCTGGTGCCTGTGCAAAAAACAATTATTCACAAACCTAAAGCTTTGTATAATTCATGCCTGCAATCTTGTATAAGTCTGTCAACATGGAAGTGTAGACCAAAAATGTCATCAGAAATGTAGTTTAGTCAGCTGCCTTTCACAAAAAAGTAGTGCATATTTATAAAAAAACTGCACCTTCCATATAACAATCCAGTATATTTTCTGCAATTGTACTATCACAGAAAAATTTTACTGCTGAAAAATTCTTTTTGACACTAGATAATAAAATATCACTCTTAATATCAATTATATTTCTCTCTCAAGATTTCATTCTTAACACTGTAGATCCTGACCTTTAACTATTAGATATAAAAAACAAATATTGGATAGTACAAAAGATATGCAGTCTTTGTTAGAATGTGTAAGTGCTAAAAGTCACAAATCTTGTATATATATTAAATGATCCAAAAAATATGGACAAAAATTTACAACAAATGTTATAAAATGAATACTATTAATCGCACCATTAACGATGATCATTTTGTTTGCTTGGTTCATAAAAAAAGTTACTAAATGTACTTACACGATATTTTTCATCTTAAATATATACAGATATAAAATTGGTGGGCGGGAAAAAACTTCCTTATACAAACATTTAAGAGGCTTAGGAAAAATTCTAATAAAAAATTATATGACTTTTTAGGAAAAATGTGAGTTTGCACCATTAGCTAAACTGAGTATTTAACATTTGAATTTTTAACCAAGTAATGATTCTAAATACAAATTTAATGTGAATAATTGTAAAAAAAAAGTGGGCGACATCTTTCATCGCATTAATAAGTTGATTACAAAAACAATACTTCACAATAGCCATAATTAAAAACAAAAGATTTGTGAATAATTTTACAATCAACGAATGATCTTCCGTTTTGTTTTCAATATCTAATGTTGCTCCATCATATTTTAAGACAAATTAGGTATATCAAAAGCCTTTGTTGTTTTATAATCTGCAACACAGAATTCATTCCATGCTGGGCCTTTTTATTTTTAGGAAGACGCATTTTTTATTTTGCATTGTTTCCATAATACAAATCATTAAATATAGAGCTGAAATAGTCTATAGCTTCATTTTGTCATTATCTTATATTGAATTTTCCTTTATATTTTTATGTCATTGTAGAGTATAACTTGGTCACAAAATTTTTTATCATATCGTCACAGCTGCACAGGGAAAGAGTATTGTTTAGTAAGCAATATACACAGATATTGCAAGTTACATATATAACAATTAGCAATGTTCATTTTTGTTTTAGGAAAATTCCTAATAGCTCTTCATAATTAAAAAGTTTCTGAAGCATTCACTTGGAGATGCATTTTGGTTAAGGTTTGACACATTTTTATAACCACAATTACTAGACTACCACACGAAAAACAAATCATTTCACATTTTGAATTCAATAGCAAAATGCATTTTCAATAAACATTATAGATATAAACACTATATAAGAGTAAATTACACAATAAAACTCTAAATCACCATAATATGAAATAATGTACCATAAATTTTAATAACAATAGGTAAACAACATAATGCAAAAAATTCAATTCATTTGAAATAAAAATCACTTTAGAAATAACAATTACAACTATAAAAACATTAGTGATTGGAACCGGGAATCAACAACACTAACATCAACACTACTCTAAAATTCACAATTTTAAAATTCATATCTTATTCTAACAACTATGCCCCAAAAAATTTAATTATTCTGCAAATAATTATCTACTAATATACACAAGAATATTACATAAGCCCAAAAAATACACAGAGAATTTTAAACTTCATCATCACTTTAATAACAGTAACACAACATAAGAAATATCTGATGGTTTAAACATTCATGCTAAGTTGCTAGAAAAGTGATAATGATATGAAAGATCAAAATACATCCATAAATAAAATTATGATTCTACAATATCAAAAATTCTTGTCCATTATTCTTGATGAAGAATGAAATGATCAAATTGCTACCATGTAAATGATTAAATTGCTTTTTATGAAATATTTAGATTGATCTAGAAAGGATGAGTTAATGTAAGAATTCAATTCAGAAACAGCAATTAAAAATTAGGTAAGAATGATGAATGAATGATAGTACTACAAATATGTTTATACTAAAACACATTCTGAATTCTTGTAAGCAGTTCGAGCAAGCAATAATACAATTAAACATCAAATCAATAAAAAAGTGTTAAACATTTACAAATAAAATGTAAAAACAAACTTTAAAGATGACTTATAACTTTCTTGTTAATGTTATAAGCTTAAAGTATATATTTGTTGTACTAAAATTCAATTAATTTACAAACATAAAATAAATATTCTCAGCTACTTATAAATGTATGAAAATTCTTCAATAAATTTTTATATTTCAGTGAAGACAAATAATCAACTTGAATTTTAACTTATTGAAATTCTTTCATAGAAAAAAAAACACTATTATTATTGAACTTTAATCTTTATAAATCCTTTATTTAACATGCATTGAGAAAATCAATATTTGTTATGAAAATGGTTGCTTCAGCTTAAGAGCAATAATTTTACAAACAGAAATAATTAAAAGCAGAACATGGGATGCTATATTCTACACATTTCCTTTAGTAAATTAAAATGTTACAAGTATAATCTAACACTTCAGATAGTAAATATTACAAATAATTTGTTTCAATCAATTTACATCATATCAAATATTTAGCCATTAGAAAAAGATAGCAGAAACCTGAAAAAATGGCACATTTTCTTAAATTTAATACAAATGTTTACCATATAGTTGTTTTTAGCGGATAAATATAACAAAGATTTCTGGAGAGAAATTCTAACATTTTCATGTATTCTTTTCCATGTGAAAAATACACTGATACAATCCTCAAGCTAAACAGTTGTTTATTGAAGTGAAAATTATTTTTACTAAATAAAAAATTTGGACTCAAGTTCATTCTGGTACCTAACATACTCCAAATAAACTATCACAGTAACTGGCAGTGATGCTGGTTTACCTTGTGAGGACCAATTATATCACACCCTTTCAAGAAAGAGACCCCTTTAAATTATGAAAAATAGAATTGCATTTGAAAATAAACACTGAAGCACACATTCTCAAAGAAAGAACATAACAAATATAGGGAAACTATCTTTCTCTATAAAAGTTAATTTTAGTTATAACAAAAAAGTAAAAAATGTTGAATAAATTACTCGAAAATATTTCAAATAAGAACGAGCAAGCATATATCCATAAACTTAACAACTCCTATTTCGGGAAACAACCGTCATAAGAACATTCTTTTCAATAATATATTAACAAGTTAATATTATGTATGTAGAACCCACCAAGATAAAAGCAGTACATAAGTCTCCATGCAATTTACACCTATCACTATTCATCAAATCTATTTTTTGATGGTTATAACAATTGAAAATTTTGTTTTTCAATCACAAATGAGAAGAGGCCTTGGGCAGGAAATAACAGCCAAAACACATCAAAAGCTGTAGTACCATCATTTAACATGTACTAGGAAGATTGCTCCCTTCAAAAACAAGGACACTTCCTCATCGAATGAAAAAATGTTGGCTTCATAAAACCACAGTTTATAAGTATAAAAAAAACAGTATTGGAGATTGTGATGAGTTTGAAATAATTAGCCCCACTGTTGGCCATATGAGTCCTGATACCAATGAGTAGGATTCCCCGGTGTTCTGTTACGGTAGCCATTATATCCAGTGGAGTTGAGAGGTTGCTGAGGAATGGGGTGACTACCCCATTGCCCAGTTCCTGCATTTTGGAAGCGGCGCTTTGAGTCCCCTTGATTTTGATGGCTTGGTGGTGTATCAAATTTTCGCTTACCGACCAGGCTTCCCCTGGGGATGGCCCCATGAAGGTGAACCGGGATGTGACCAGGTATTCCACGGGATACTCCACGGGTACCTCGGCCGAGGGGTGGTGGGACTGGAACCCTGCCACGAGGAGTTGGGGGACCAGTGGCGCGGCCACGGGGAATACCACGGCCAGCACGAGCCTGCAAATAGTTTTCAAATAATTTAGATAATATACTTGGTTTATTCTTTTTTACACAGTTCAATATTAATAATCCTAAACTGTCCTCTATCAGGCAAGATTAAAACATATATAGTGCACTGATAACAGGAACATGATGCATGATACATTTTTACTATTTTATATTTACAATTACTTAACAAAATTAAAACAAATACTTTAATTAGTTTTGATAAAAGGAAAATTTTAAGTAAAGTAACATTTAATATAAAATACATTTAAACTCTAGAACAATTTTAAAAAATGTAATAACTATTAACAATAAATTACTAACACTAAGCACAGAAATAATACATCTACAAGCAACGGCACAAAAAGCAAAAAACAGAGAAACAAACAAAACACTATCATATCCGAGCCAAATATTTTCTTTTTAAATTTAATTGTGGTTATCTTTTACTTTTTTGAAAAAATTTATAATTTTTTTGCATAAATGTTAAGGATGTAAAGTTAGATAGACACATAGGCCTAGTAGCAGCGACAACACAAGTAGTAGCATTAAAGTTAACTGGCAGATGCAAAAAGGGAGTAAGTTTAATGGGGAAAGAGAAGGAAAGGAGAAAAATAATAAGATTCCAGTTAAAGCGCTCGGATATGATATTTCTCGAGGGAGGACAGTGTCTTTTAAATATAAATGGTACTACGAGACACTTGACCAACCTCATGAGTTTTGTTCCTAGTGGAAACTGTAGCTAATGATGAACTATCGAGGACAAGACTCCAGCAACATAACCCACCCTCTCTGGTCCAGCTCGGGCTCGACCCACCGGTTCCCTGGGACGGGGTGCAGCTCCATATCCATAGTCATAATAGTCATCATAGCGGCCACCATAATAATCATCATAGTAGGGGTCGGCGGCGTAGCCTCCCTGATAGTCACCATACCCGTAGTAGTCGTAGTCATAATCTGACAGAAAGCAATAAGGATTTGTGGTTTCGAATAATCGCATGGTGACTGATTTATAATTTTAAATGGTCATAAATACAATTAAAATAATAGGGTTAAAGATATAAAGCATATACAGTAGAAAATACAGGCACTTAAGCATGAGAAGTAAAAACATCATTATAGTATAATTTATAATATATATAATACATATATCAATGATATCAAATAAATAACATAAAACATGCAATTTAAAAATTTAACATTATGAAATATAATACAGTAAATGGTTTAAATAACAGAAAAAGTAGCAAGCAAAAGTGAAAGGTTAGGAGTAAGTGCACAATGGAGTAAATGCAATAAAAAATTTTATTTTCTGTTAAATGATTGTTATCAGCATTAATTAAATTAGGGATAATAAATAAAATTTTTTTACAAAACTTACCATAATTTCGAGCTGCTGGTAATGGTAGCCTAGCTCCTCTACCACGAGGCGGAGGAGGAGGGATACCCATCATCCTAAAATCAAACAAACTGTATTTTAAACAAGATGATATAAATGCAAATATAATTTCCACAACTGAAAGCATTTATGACTGATCATGCAATTAATTAAAAGAAACTTACAAAAGCACTGTACTATACCCATTAACAAAACTGTAGCACTATTTCAATAAGAATATAACATTTCTCCTACACAACTTGTAATAAAGAAACTATATATTATTAAAATATATGCCTAAAATGTAAACTTTACATTTCTTATAAATATTAATTATCAAAAGTTCACAAATAATAAATCACCTCTTCACACACACATATATCCAAATTCTTTACAAAATAAGAGAAATCACCAATTGTTTATTAATAAAAAATGTGTAGAAACAAATATTTAGTGAGATAGAACATCAAAACGCTATTAAAACTCTAAATATAAAACATTAATGCTACACTCGAAGATTAAAATAATAAAGGGAAGATAACTTACATAGCTCTTTGTTGCATCATCTGCATCATACGTCTTTCGCGATTTCGCAAAATTTCTTCTTTTTTCTTCTTATCAGAGGGGGGTTTGGCTAAAGAAACTTGCATAGGAGCTCCACCCAGCTCTTTGCCATTAAGAGAATTCATAGCTTTTACTGCATGATCTCTGTCATCAAAATGAATAAATGCATAATCTTTTATTTTTTTCACTCTCTCCACTTTACCATAGGCTTCAAACATTTCTTTCAACTTTTCTTCAGTAACATCAGCTGTTAAATTTCTAGCATATAATACTTTGACCTAGAAGGAAATTTGAATGAAAAATCAATTTTCATCAAAATTATTTAATCATACAATTTTATATGATGAAAATTTTCTTATATTTAATAAAACTTTCTTGAGAAATAAAATTATCTATTATTATCTTAGTAACATTAAAGAATATCAACATATTGATATTCAAAAATGCACATAGGGTTTTTATTGGTAAGAAAATTAAATTTTATATTACAAATTTCACATTTGAAGATAAAATAGAAAATAATAATGGGAAGATTTTTATAACAATGTGAATTAAAATGCTTATTAACAAAGTTCTAAAAAAAGCTATTTATAAACACTTAAATGTTTAATGAACATGTGAATAATTTAAATGATTAGTTAGGTTTGTCACTCAGTCATTTTTTTGTACACAAGCTAATTAGGGCATGACCTAGGGTTTAAAGTCTTTTTTAAAATCATTACAAACATCCAAGCCCAAAATGGAGTTCAAACCCATGAACTGTTAAATTGAAGGTAAAAGCACTAACAACCATTTGGCTGCTAACTCATTACAACTTAAATAAAAAGTTCTATAAAGATACTAATCAGAAAGTGTTAAAACATAGTTCAGAGCCAGCAATTCTCATTAAATAGCCAACATTATTCTATATTTACAAGCAAAAACAATTTACTGTGGCTACACAATATTGATCTCTTGTGGTCATACACAAATTTTTATAACTAAAGAGAATCCATAAAAATTCAGGCAAAAACCAAAAATTGTATAAAACTATTAAGAAAACTGCACTACTAACAATATTATTTGCCTTACTATGAGAGAATAATAAAGGAAATCAACTTTTTTACTTGTTAAAAAACAAAAGTGGAAAAAGCAAACAAAGATGCTTGGTTACTGTTCATTGTATAACTTTTTGCCTTAAGGAAAGTGGAATTTTAAATTACACATAAAAAAGTAGATCTACATACTGTTAGATAGAGTACCAATATTGAATATTACTTCATAAATAACTCAAGATATATACTAAAAAATTGTGGATTTCAGGACCATAAAACATGACCATATCTAACATATATCATTAACACAATACACTCATAGTGGATAAATACAATTAAAAAAAATAATAAAATCATTTCATTGAGATCTGTTTATACATACAAACTCAAGACTTTAAGAAGGCAATTTTTTTAGATGGTATTACTGAATTATTTAATTTCAAAATGATTATAAATAAAATCTCAGAAACTAATTTCTATGACTAACTTTTGACATAGTTTCTTCATCAGGTTCTTCTTGAGGATCTGCCCAATCTACTATTATATCACAACCCCACACTTTTATTCTACCAGTGCTTAAACGCCTTTTAGCCAAGGAAGCAGCTTTGTGAGAATCATATTCTAAGAAACAAAAACCCCGATTTTTTTTCTTATCGTCAGGAGAACTGTAAATTATGACTTCAGTTAAACCAGCTGTAAAAAGAAGAACAATATGAAAAGAGCTGACAAACAATATATTAAGAAGCTTATTAAAATAATTAAATAAATAGCATTACTCACGAGCATGTTTAGTAAATTCTTCAAAAAGTTCATCTTTGCCTCTATTTTTTGGAATGTTTCCAACAAATAATCTGTGATTATTTATTGATACAGTTACACCTATGAATTTACCTTTTCTAATTTCATGATTATCCAACTAGAAAAAATATTATAATTTAATTCAGATTGTTTATTTTTTTCATTTATTTTTTAAAGTCAAGTAAATAGAAAATACCTGTTTAACAGCATTTTGAGCTCCAGTTTTATTTTTAAAAGTAATGAATGCATAACCACGATTTTGGCCAGTTAAAGGATCCATCATCAGTCTTAGATCCCATAAAGGTCCACATTTTTCAAACAGAGGAATAAGCTCGTCTTCAAAAATATCTTTTGGAATTTTGCCTACAAATATCTGTAGAAGATTAAATAAATTAAAATTCATAAAGTTAAAATGGTTACATCATTTCTTTAAATCAATATAAATTGTGTTATTTTATATAATTTATAAAATGTCAGTTTACTCACAGAACTACATTTAACATAACAGGTGATCATGAATTTTTAAATAAATTGTTTATTTTTCACCAGACAAAAATATTGGTTATTAAATACTAAGATTTTTAAACACAAGTATTTTTCTTGACAAAACAAGGAATACAACAAAGCACGAAGGTCAGTCAAAAAGTTAGTTGCACAGCTCAAGAAAACAGGATAGAAGTTTTGCATTAACTTTATTGGTATCTTAAAAGTTATATTCAAAAACTGCTTCTCAACATAATCACCCCAATTATTTAAGCATTTGTCAATGTGCGGTACAAGTTTTTTCAGGATTTCTGCAAAGATATCTGCTTTGGGGAAGATGCTATTTTACGCGATAAAGGTACAAGTTACAAAAATATACACATTTTCTAAAACTTTCAGGACAAACTTATTTTATTAATACTTTAAAGTAAGAGAATAAAAATGAATTTTAATTATTTAACTTTGCATTTGTCAACAAAAATTAAAATCTTTAAATTACAAATAAGTTTAATTATATTTTTTTTAAACTTTTTAAAGATCCTATTACAAATATTGCTAATATACATATCTTAAATCATATGCAAAATTTGAAAAACTAGTCAAATTTGATATCTTTAAAACATTGTTCATTAATACAACTATATATAATTTTACAGAAATAAAAAACTTCCAACTCCAAAATAAGAAAAAATTAATCCTTTTTAATGTATGCAATTATTTTATTAAATTAAAGCTATTTTTTAAACCTTTTTAAGTTTATCATTGGCAGTATCTAACATTATCAGAGCAACTTTTATTTCTTGAAAATCATTAATTTTTACAATATTTCTTAGTTTCTCTGATGAGCAATCGATCAACTGGAGAGCTGCTGCTTCATCTTTTAAAAGGTTATTTTCTTCTGCAATGAGAGGTTCAGAAATATATCTTTATAGAAGTACTGTTTATTATTTTCCTTTTCTTCTTTTCATCCTTTTATTTTGCTGTTCTAAGAAAAAGCATACTGAGAATGAGCATTTTGATGTTCTTTAAATATGATATCCTAACTAAATTAACAAATTCATTCCTACCCATACAATCTTTAGACGTTCTTAATGAGTAAATACCAAGGTCTGATATCTGGTACCTTTCTTGAGTTAAATTATTGTTATTGATATAAAACCCACATTCAGGGATAGCATTTCCATGTGATAATATTAGACACGATTAAACTGATTTTGTGATAATGATATTTAAAATTTCCTGAAACACCTTTTAATTTATAAAACTTCACTAATAGCAAACATTTTTCTGCAGGAAATTTCCAATAGTTTGTTAAAGGTCTTCACAAACATACATTTCAATTTCTCCTGTCACTTTATCACAAAATTAATAATTTTTTGTTGCCTTTAGCACATAAATTGCAAGTTGAGTAAAAGTCTCTTTAAAATGTTGAATGTACTGTATATCATGCAAAAAAGCATTTGAAAGTGGCAATTTCTTCTGTAAGTATCATGAAAGATACTCAACATTATGTAGAAATCTTGCTTTCAGGATAAAAAAAAATACTAGTTGCTGAACCAATATCTAAATTTTTAAAGTGTATCCACAGTTTGACCTATTAGCAATTTACATTGATTGCATAGAGACATTTCTTTTTTGCTAGCATCAGATTTCAAAAATTTAAGCATGATACTTCTTACTAATTGCTTACTAAAACAGTATATTAATGGAGTTTTTTTCTGAAGTAAAAAAGGAAAATATACTACAAAAATGAACAAAATTTAAATTACGTTTAATGGCTCTTTTAATAACTTTGAAATAATTACATATTTTTCACCTTTTTCCGTGTTTCTTTAGTTGTTCACATGTGGGTCTTCCAGTTAATCATCATGACTCTTCATGTTTTATGAACAAATGTTCCACAACAGAATCCACTATAATGAAATCTGAACACCGTGATAATCTCTTCTTGTTACTGACAATTAAAAGACTAAAACTATTTGTCACAAGTTTGCTATACCTTTTTTTATGGCATTATTGATAATGTGTAAACTGCACGTACCTATATCAAAAAATTCAAAATTGCTAAAGAACTTAAATGAGCATTTAACTTTTTATGAAATGACTAACTGACATTTGGTCCATTCATAGAGCATTTTTTTCAATATTTAAACCCTTTTCTGGAATAAAATGTAATACTATTTCTAAAATTTTACAAGCTTGCATGCCTAAGAAAAAAAACCACAATTATTAAATTCTTTTTCGGACCAATAAGATCCATAAATATCCAATTGTTTTTTTACTTGCCTGGTAGTCATTACATTGAAATATAAATTAAAGTAAGATCCATATAATATAGATTTGTATTTATGTCATCATAAATACAATTTCAAAAAGGAGCAAGTCTGAATTTTATCACATATCGTGCTTTGGCTTCACTAAGTTTCAGAAGTTTGGCGATTTCGGAATTGTCAAATGCAATAGAAAAAATATTTCCCAAGTTCATTTATAGAGGCAAGTAAGAAGCTACATTTTATTGCTGTAAGATTTAAGATCTTTTGCATTTAATCCAATGCTTGTAGGAAAATTATATAAGCAGCAATTTCATTGATCCTATTTTTTGCATTCAAGTTAGAAACAAAAACAGTCTGATTAAAATTTTTTTCATTTGTTTTTTTATGTTTAAGTGAACTGGCATGAATCAAAACTTCAGAAAATTGCACATTCGCAACACTAAATTGCTTACAACACACACAGCAAAAAGATTTATTATTTTCACATGCTTGACACCAGTTTTTAATAAAATTGCCACTTGTCAAAAGAAAGCCAACTGTATGAAAATTACATAGTTCAAAGCATTTTAGTCCATTACATATAAATCCTTGAAATTCTGCACAGAAAATAACAAAAAGGTTTCCAAACAAAAAAATTAATGGACAATCGCTCTCAAATTCTTGATTGATGTGTAAGAGGCAGGCACCTACTATGAAGTCATTTTAACCACAGTTCTATTTATTTATCATTGAATTCATTCCTCTGACATAATTAAAAAATCCCTCCTCCATAATTTTTTAATTATCTTTGAAGTTGAAATATAAAAATAGTTCCAAGAATTTCAGGATTATTACTTAAAATTAAGGATTTGAAAGGATAAAAAATGTTCTTTAGGAAAATCAGGACAACTATGAAGCCTACTGAAGTGTTGCTTCACAGTGCAGAAGTCTTAGATGCAACAAACTATCAGACTAACGAACGTATTTTAAACGAATTAAACACAGCTTACTTCACAACCACTTCCAGGAGGTGGTCCAGTCCAATTGGGCGGAGGACCTCCGTATTTTCTCTGGCCAGTAGTGACATCAAGAGTGTAACCAGTTCTATCTAAAATTGCCTGGAATAAAAATAATGGATTTATAAAAAACATTTTAAAGAGTTTGAATTTTTTATTTAATTCTAGTTAAATTTTGAGTCAACACAAATTTCACGATTTTTTTGCAACAATATGAATTTATAAATATTAAAACTTAGCATGAACATATTATTTTTACAGTGTAGAAAGAATCATTCTTACTTTTTTATGATACATAAAAAATAAGCAATTGATTTTGTTTCATAATGATAGCAATTTTTAAAAGATTTCCAAAAATAATTATTGCTGTTAAGGGCTTGAAATGATGGTTTTACTCAAATGGTTATGGGCTTTAATCAAAAGGAAAATACCAAATGATTTATTTTTCAACATTTATTGAACACTATAAGTTTTTATAATTTAACAAATTCGCTGCCAAAAAAATTTATATACCCATCCCCAGAAGTCTAATTTAAAAAGAGTGTATTAATGATTAAAAACATTTAAGTAAATCCAGAAAAAAGGAAACCTAGAGCCTCAGTGGCAGTTTTTTATTTACTTTGCTTTTCTTAGGCTGTGAAGGTCCTACGATACTTGTACTGTCCGCCATTTTTTAAATTGCACATAATATTTAAACACAAAATTTAAAAACCAAGCACTGAAAGTATAAAAATAATGCTTCACTAACGTGTCTCAAAAATTTCATCGTTCAACCTCCAAATCCAACTAAAAATAAAGCAGTTTACTTATCATACTCGATCGTCGTCCCATAGCGTCGCCAGCATGAGAGGTAGCGCAATGCTGACACGCGTCAGTGGCAGCGAATGTGTTAAAAACTTCATTTTATATAGCTATGAAATCAATAAAAAATATGATCCCCACATCATAAAAATAACAACAGTTTCCCTTATTATATGTCAAGGCCATTTTAATATATTTGATGATTCTTTAAACAGAAAAAAAGTAACTTTTTTAAGAATAGAAAAAAATTGACTAAAGGGAAGACTACTAGATGGTTAGATAATATGGAACAAGAGATCTTAAACTGTTATGTGTGGACCAATGGATAACTGTTAAGAGTCAAAAGGAAGCTCAGAGAGGCAACAGCTGTAGTGGTTATGAAGAAAAACCTACATATTTTGTTTCAAAATTAATAAACAATTTTAATCTTATCAGTACATTGTGAGGACCAATCTTGATTATAAACAATAAAATAAAATAAATGGAAAATAATGTACCAAGGTTGGGATTTGATTTCATCATCATTTCATGAACAAGACAACAAGGAAATACTTTACAACAAATATCCTTCAGAGAAATTACGACTTATTAAAAAAACAGAAAAACATCACAATATAAAATGTTCATTATCTCATACTTAGTAAAAAATATAATATATTGTTACATTGAATTTATGCAATCCATCTTTAATGTGTCGAAAGAACTTTTGATACTTGCTTTTCAAAAACAGAAGAAAAATAAGAAATCAAGAACTAGAAAATTAACATTAAATATGAAATTTTATCAAAAATTCAGTAGAAATAAGTTTACTATCCATGTGAACTCTTTAAGATATTTAGATAAACTTATATATTATACATCTTGTATTTAATTTTCTCATTTAATAATAAATTTTTATTAGATAAAATATTAAATGAAACAGAACTTAAACGTGAGAAATTTAACATTACAGATTTAAATATCCTGTCTTTACTATCAATAAGGAAACAAAAAAATTCAAACTATTCTTTTATTTAATATTAATATTGCCCACATTAATTATTTAAAAAATATGAGCCTGTATTATATATATGATTGATAACATTATGAGAAATAAGTATTAAATTTAGATATATAAACATTTGATGATCTTAAATTAATAGATCATCCAATAATAGCGATAAAATAAATCTCCATTTACAATAAAGAGAGAATTTTTAAAAAAAATTTAAACAAATAGAATATAAAACAAAACAGTTTCCATAAAACTTCTTACTTTAATTTTGTCTTCATCGGGCCCCTTAGTAGTCCCAGAACTTGTATTTGAAGGAACTTTCATTTTTTGACGATAAGTTTTCATAACACCACAAAGAAACGCACTTTTATTAGAAACGTGTTCTAAGCTGCTATCAAGGAACTGCTTAAGAACTGTGAAAGCACCATCTACAGGAAATTCTTTAATAGCATCTAAAGCTCGTTCATCCAAATCATTGTAACACAATTTACCTAAGAAGTAAATTCTCAATTAGCACTAAGTGAAGATTCTTGAATAAAAAACTAATACTATTTGATTTGATGCAAAATGGAAAATAACAAAAGCAAGTAGTTTAGTTTTTAACAGCAATTGATTATTTTATAATAAACTGCTGACAAAAAAACTAAACACTACATGCAATTAATAAATCTTAAACATGTTACAATTTTAATGAAACAAACTTTAAAAAATGGCTACTGTTATCAAGTTTTCCCATAATGAAATAACTAAATATAAAAACTTTCTAAATTAAACATGAATTAGATTGAACTTTAAATTACAAAATAAATGTCACAAACATATAAATATATCAATAGCATAAATTGATATTTTATAACTAAAAGATAATTAAAATTAAAAATCTCTAGAAGTTATTTTCTATTTGGAGATATGAGTCAACTTAAAAACCCAGAAATTAATCTCAAAAAGCTTTATACTTTATAGGAAATATCCCATTTTAATAGGAGTTAAAAGAATCAAAGTCTACACACAACCCACAAATATTACTTGACTAAAATACCACTCTAATTTAATTCTTATTGCTAATTATATTACCTTAATCCAGAAGCTTTAAAAGAATTTTATGCTGCAATTAATATTAATTTCCTTGTTTTCATGGCATGTTTCATCACAGATTTCTTAAAAATTAATTTGTATTATCTTCCAAGCATTTCTTTTCTATATTAATTTTATATTTTCTTAAGCAACATTTTATATTATGAGCAATATGTTTAACTTTTTTCATCTACATGCATATGCCTGGCAGTAAGAGCAGAACCATGCTTAGTTCCAGGCATAATATTTTCTTCTACTTTAAATGACAATCTTGTTCAATTATTTCTTAAAATTAACATTTACAGAAATTTTTTTTATTTAGGTTTGACAATTAAAGAGTAATAATTTGTCAATTTGTGAAACTCAATAGTTATTTAAAATAAGAGAAACAATTATCAGTAGTGCCAATCTTGACAATACTAATGAGAAATTTATGTAAATGATGTTAAAAAAATATCACCAGGTCAAAATATTGAGAACCAGATTTTGATATAAATCTGGTATCAGTAATTCTGGTAATAACAATAAATTTTTAGCTATTCAATTAGCATTAATATAATTTTGCTTAAAATCTCTTTGTAAAAAAAGTCAGTAGTTAATTTTAATTTAACAACAGAATAAGATACATGATAATTAAAAAGCAAAACTATTAAATTCAAAAATTAACACAAGTGGAAACAATGAAAATTTTGTAAATACCAATAACATAAATTATGACTGTTTAAAAAATTAAAATGTTGCAATAACTTTACTCATTATTCACAAATACATTCACACATTTCACAAATATTAAAAAATGCACTTTAAAATGTATTATTTAAATTGATATTTCTTGTTGCCTCCTAATCATTAAACCATCTTATTTAATATTTTTTTTACAGAAGTGATATTAAATTTTTATGTTTGCCTTTCGTTTAACTTGAGTATTTTTACAACAATATTTATGCTATGTAAATAGCTAATTATTCTTCATAAGCAATAAAGTGAGAAAAAATGTATAAAACATTTTTTGAACAAGCTAGTGATTTAATTCAAATAATTGAGCCAGCTAGCCAGTAATTGAGTCACTTGTATAACACAAGTGGAAGCAATGGTTAAGTATAAAGTTAAAATATTTAATTGTATTTAAGATAGATAACTTAACCCAATAAAATATCCCTGGGGATGTTTTTACTAAACCTTCAGTTTCAGTAGACTAACTAATACAAATATATAATTATTTGACAGTAAAAATTAGAATTACTTTTTAAAAAATAAAAAAACACCTGTTTTAAAAATTTCTTCTAATTTGTTCACAACCTTTGGATTAAGACCATATTCGCATAATTTTTTGAATTCTTCTGATTTTTCTGTTAAGTCCACATTTTCTGAATGATCCATTAAACGTTTTTGATTTGGAGTTTCTCCATCTTTCTCAGCCATTCTAAAATAATGAGCAAATGCAGAAATATTAAAACTTATAATTCAAATCCCATTAAATTACAGAATAGCAAATTTTCCAATTTTAAAAACACCAAATTATATTAATTTCATTGACTGAAAGTATATTTTAACTTTTTAATATTACTTTGAAAATTTAATCTACTTAAAAATCAATAATAGAATTTGAACTGAACTATTATAATGAATTAATTTTGATAGTTCAAATAAGCTTGAACTAACTCAATACTAATCTACACTTTCTAACACAAAATATACTTTTATTAACCAAAAAACCTGATGCTAATAAAACAAATAAAATTATTAAGAGTATTAGTTTAGAACTTTGAAGAAATTAATCAAATGGAATCAATAATTTGGTTAGTTTAAAATAAAATTATTCTAGTATAAAATAACTAAAAAAAAAGAGGGGAGATGAGCATGCAAGAGCTCATTTATTATCTGGAGTGAATAGTTTCAAAACAATTATAAATATTAAGAAATACCAGTTAAAAATAAGTACTTTAAATCAGGGTTTGTACTGTGATTTCCAAGAATCAAATTCAAGTTTTATTAAAGAGTGAAATCAATATTTTTCTAGGAGGTATTGACATTCATGTTAAATAATATTTTATAAATTATTATTAACCATATAGGCATATAATTATGCATATGAAACTTATATGTGTAAAAAAATTAATTGCAAAAATTAATGAGAATATTTTTATTATTTAAGTAAGAATTATATTTTATAATTACTTCAAAAGCCTTCAATGAATTTATAGCTAAAACAGAAAAAATTTACATAAATATTTTTTATAATAATAAATTGTATAAAATTATGAGTAATTTTATTGTTTTTAAACATCTTTTCAAACATAAATACTTACTCAAAACAAGTACAATATTATATTGTTCATACTTCCTATCATCAAAGATGCACTTAGTCTCAAGAAATTTAATATTAAAATTGTCTACCATCAAATTTTTGTTCACACACACACAGAAAACCATATTCAACAGATAATTTATACTATTCTCTGATAGACAAGTAACAATTTTCCATATATGAAAATTTTTTCTATTTGAATTTAAGTTATAATAAAGTGTTTATTCCATCTTTAATTGAATCAAACTTCTCATCAATACAATATTTAAATCATTACAATTAATGAAAGATTTCGATGCTTATAGTACATTTTAACTAAAAAATTTCATATTTAAATATTAACATTCAGTGAATTTTATACAATATAGAGAGAATAAATAGAAAAAGAATCTAAAATTGCCTGTCACATGTGGATCTTATTGGTGATTACTCACTTGACATATAAATTTAAAAACTATATCCTGTCCAGACTGAACTGAAGTTACTGTGGTTGAACTAGATCCTCCATTTAATCAATAGTTATGAAAATAACAATTTAATATCGATTGTTCTGCCATCTAGTAGTAACATTAAGGGAATACTCAATTTGATTTTTGACAACTTCATTAATAGCTTTAAAATATAACAAAAAAAATAATAAAATTATTTTCTATCACAAAATATAAATGCGTTATGGTAAGTAAAAGTTGTAGGAGTAATTCAGGATTTTCAAGGAGTTAAATCAAAATTCCAGAAGTTTCAAGGGCCCATCGAAAATTTTTTTCTATTTCAAAGAGTTTTTATCTTTATTCCAATTATCACAAATTAAAAAATCTTAAATATGATTTATTTTTATTAATTTCATCAGTTTTAAAGAGTGCAAACCATTACGATTCAATACCATGAATATCTACCTTATATAGGTTCTGCTATAAACATATATGCATTATAAAAATCTTTCCAATTAGAAAAGTTATGCAAATTCAACAGCATATCATATTTTACATTGTTCACAAGAGCATATTTAATGAAAAATAAAGCTCAAAAAGAATTTAATAGAAATTTTTGAAATTAATGCCATAGATCATATTGAAAAAATGTCAGTTAGTGAAAATGTATACAAGAGTTTTAAAATAATTTTAACAAAAAAAACTTTTTAAATGAAAAATTTGAATTTTTTTCTATTATTTATGGTTAAAGCAGAGAAACCTATAAGAATTGAAATGTGGCTTTAAAAAATGTATTTCTTAACATCAGTGAAAAATTATGTTCAGTGTCATTGTTTTCCCCCACTGGTCACATTTTTATTTGTAATTATTTATAAAATCAAACACTCTATATTCTACGATAAAATTACTATCAGATTTTCCATATTGAGAAACACTAATTTCTAACAAAATTACTTTTTTTAAAGCATTGCACACATTAAAATTTCTTTTAACATATGGCTTAAAATTAAAAATCATTTTAACAATTTTACAAAAAATTTTCAAAAACCATTAAACATTTAGTGACAATATCAAGCTCTTAACTTGTTTCGGAAATAACAAATCAATTCTTTTTCATCTTTTCATATCATTGTCACTTTATTTTAACTAAAAGACAGTTTAAAAAAGTGATTTCCCTTTTGTAACTTTTTTTAATTTACAGTTTCAAAACTTTCAATTATTAAATTTTTTCTGCCTGCTGAAAATCTTTTAAAAAAAATTTAAACTATCTAGAGTCAATTCTGATTTAAGTAATGTGCAAGCGTTTACAGAAGAAAATTTTCAAAAAGGTTTAGACATTCACAAATATTATACATATACAGAGATGCTGATTGTTACAATTTTTCCGTATTTAGTTCGGATTTCTACTTTTCGTTACAGAGTTACGATGATCTTAACGAAATTACGGAGAATAGGTTTCTCTCTCGATCTCTAATAATAATAATCCTTTTTTGTCATGTACGATTATATTATTATTGTATTATAGCGATTAAAATTTGTGAAGGTTACAAATAAATTACTAGTTTAGTATTGAAATTGGATTAAGAAAAATATGCCCGATATAATAAAAAGTAGAACTGCTAAGCGCGCGTACAGGTGATCATCGACTAAAAGTGAACTTAAACATCTCGTAGTTTCCTTTGCATAAGTCTTTTAGTCATTATGCGCATGTGCAGGGAAAGAGCGTATTCAGCCGCTGCCTCCGTACTTACTCTGCTGCTTACGGAGGCAGCAGTTCACCATATCGATAGCAGATTGCTCTGACATCAGATAATCAACAGTCAGAACTTCGTACTTCAGATTCTTGTTTCATTACTTAAGAAAATTTATTATGCTTCGCCTGGCAACAGCAGCAAAAACACTTATTGTTCGCGCTGTGTTTCAACCTTGCTATGTTGGTTTAACTTGTTCGTGGTATATACATGGTTTTATTCTTGAATTAAGTATATATTTGTCTTGAGAAGAGAATAAAATGAAATGCGCTATTGAACCCTCTACAAGTGTAAGCTCGAAAAAAAGTTTTCGTGAAAGTTACGCCAAAGAATGGCCATGTCTGACTCGTTCTAATGTTTCAGAATACTCAGCATTTTGCAAGATTTGTTCGTCAGATATTGTGATTTCTCATGGTGGACAAGATGATTGCCGTCGCCATTGCGATTCTAAGAAATAGATAAAGAAAAAATCAGGTGTTCGAGTTTAGATAAATTCTTCTCTATAAGTAATGCATCAGATGATCCAACGAATGCTGCACTTCTCTTTGTATCGTTTCTTATCGAACATAATTTACCTATACAGATAGCAGATCATGCAAAACAATTATTCCAAACGATGTTTCCTGATTCTAAAATTGCGAAAATTTTTTCTTGTGTAAAAACAAAAGCAACAGCCCTGATACACACTCTAGCACAGAATACTAGCAGAGAAATATTGACAGCTATTCGAGAAAAGTATTTTTCATTAGCAACTGACGGAAGCAACGATTTTAACATTAAAAAATATCTTATTGTGATTACATATTACAATGAAACGAATGGCCGAAAGGCTATCAAAATGAAGCTTTCACAATTGGAAATGGTGAAAGAATGGATGAAGTTTGGCACAGAATTTCTTTAATGAAAACAGAAGTATGAAATTTTAAGCAAACTGATTAGTAGCATTTTAACTGTTGAAACTAAAAAATATGACTGAATTTAAGCCAAATCTCAGTACAGTGTTTAAATTCGCTCTTGAGAAAATAAAAAATATTTCAGACTCAAAATTATGTTATCAGAGAGAATTTTCTTAAACAGAAATCAGTATGGCTGAAAAAGCTATGACAAAATTTGTGATTTTTTTTTTAATTTGGAAAAACAAAAATATCTCCCTGTGCACCAAGGAATACCACACAGAGCCCGAAGGTACAATAAATGTACTACATAACAAATCCAAATAAATCATGAGATGAAAAAAAAAATAATAATAAAAGTAGGCAGAGAGAAAAAAAGAAATATAAAAATGAAAAATGAATTAAATAACAGCATGGATAAATTTTACAAAAAATTCAAAATTCTCTTTCTTAACTAAGTCCACCATAATTGGGAGCCACCTGTTATTTAAGTCTTTACAAAGCTCGTTCCTTACTTCTGAAACAGATGGGCATTCAAGAAGAATGTGAGAAGGGTTGTCACTCCCAGAGTTGCACTTGCACACCTCACTGTTTTTAATGTGGAAACGGTGAAGGTAACTATTGAATTTCCCATGTCCAGTGAGGAATTGCGTAATTTTAAAGTCAGTGTAAAACCAGTAGTTCTTAATTCTGCATTGAACTGAAGGGAAAAAATATTTGGTCCACTTACAATTAGGAGAGGAAATGAATCCTGAGTTCCATTCTGTGATAATCTTCTTTTTGGTAGTGGTTTTGAAAAAAGACTTGGGTAATCTGGTATTGAGTTTATTTGGAAGTGAAAGAGAAGAAAATTTGTGATTGATTGTCATTTATTTCTCTATTTATCATGTCATTTATTTATTTATTTATTCTCAGTTAACAGATCAGTATGCTATGTTAGTTTTAAATTAAAAAAAATTTTTCTTTTCAATATCTGAGTTTTCTTTTTCCTAATATATTATATAAAAATCTATGCTGTAAGGATCTCTGAGGTAAGGCATTTAAATTTAAAAGAATGGTTTACTTTCTTATTATTTCTTTTTATATTTATTATGTAAGATGATCATTTTACTTTTATTTTTTAACATAGGTTACCTTAAAAGTATTAATTTTATGCATATAATAAGTATATTCTTAATGTAAACCATGTGTTACTGAAAGTACTGAAAATATGTCTGATTAGTACTGATTGGGATGATCAGAGGTTGGCATCTCTGTATATATAATACTTTTTCAATCATATTTTAAAATGGTTATAAAAATTTAATTGTAAGACATTACTCATGAATTAAGTATAAAATTATCTCAAAAGTATTAAATAAATTAAGACAAATAAAACGTTTATTTAAATCGACAAAATTCTTAACATAAATTACAGAACAGATATTGTAAAGTTTTAAAATTTTGAATTTGCTTACATGCTTTTTCTATTAATTTATTGTGTACTTAAAAAGCAGAGAAAAATCTTAAAAATATGTAAACAAAATAGCAATGAGAAAATAAATTTAAATGTTTCAATTTAAAGAGTTCCTCTTTTTTTCTAGCTTACTAATTAATAAAAAATAAGTATCAGTTTTGTTTGCCATAATAGCAAACTTATTTGTTTATTAAGTTATTCAAACAATTACTATATTTAAATTCTCAAACTATTATATAGCAATAACAATACTTATATTTAGTAGAATCAAACCAATGCATAAATTTATTTTAAGCTTTAAAAATAAATCACAGAAAAAAGACCAAAATTCTAGGTATCCAAAATAAATTTCAAAAGCCGTATAAACCTTGACAATTGTTTTCACATGATAAAGTTATCGTTAGAACAAAACGTTTTTGTGTCTTATTTTAATAGTAAGTGATCATAATATTCTAATTTTTACAGGAGGCTGCATATTAGGATTTAAGCTACATATCTGATATTCTTGAAGATAAAAAAGTTAATAAAAATTGCACACAACAGCTCTTTCCCAGATTTTTTTTAACCTAAAAATTAATAGTTCATTGTAATTTAAAAAAGTAATAAAAATGATAAATACTATCAGTCAGTTGTTAAAAAAACTGATACTACATACTTTATAACTTAAATTATTGATTAAAAACAGTGCTACATAAAAAAATATGCTTTATCTCCAAAATTAATTTAAGAGAAAGTTGCTAATTTCAATAATATACTCATTACTAACTAATTACAATAGCTTATATAATCACAGGTATTTGTTAAGAGAAAATTAATCTCACTAGTTTATATTAAATATTCTAAAACTATCATTGATAATGACATATCAGACATTCAAAAATATTGTTATGAAGCAAAATTAAGGAATACTTCAAAAACATTTGATGAAAATTTGTCCCTAGAATGAAGAAATAACTGTATGTACCTTATGTTTAATTATAACTAATATTTTTAAAATAAAATTTTGAAAACTTAAGTCTTAAATTAACTTTAAATCTTACATTATATAACACAATCCATTCCATATTTCTAAAAAAACTTCAATGATTTCTTAGTGTTTTTTAATCATAAAATTTATATAAACTAGTTATTTAATAGGTATACAAAAGTCAGTCATATTTTGTATGTTTCCTTTAATAAATATTAATATAAAATGCTTACCAATAAACAAAGGAACAATCTTAACATTCTTGACATAAAAGTTAGGCAAACTACTCTTATGAACCTTTTATACAGTCTTCCATCTTCAACTACAATCCACGAATAATCCTAAACTAAATAGATATAAGTATATATAAACTGATTTTTTTATACGTCAGGTACTTAAATTTAAATTAGATTTACATCAGATGTATGTCACATAAAATTCATTTACTGTTTTATTGTGTTTGAAAGTTTAAAATGAAAGATTATAATTATTTCCCAAGATTAATCTATAATTCTATTGAACTGAATCTTATTGAAATAGAAAATTTAAATACAATTCACACTATAAAAGAAAGCTTGAGGTTTTCATAAAATTGATTTGTTATATTTTAAATTTACTTTTGCATACCATAACTCAATTAAAGCAATATTTAAAAAATTTTCAAAAATTGCTAACTACAATTCAAAAGCTGAGACATCTAATTTATAAACTATAAATTCCAGCATCAAGGACTTCAAAAAGTATATTTAATCTGTGACACTTTTAAAATGCTATCAACATAAAAAATGTAACAAATTCAGTTAAATTTTATAACAAAAGCTAAATTCAAAATGTTAGGACTAAGTCTGAAATACAAAATTAACAATGATATAGAAATAAAAATATTTTTAATCATAAATATTTAAATATAATGGTTAAGTTGCAATATAATAAATATGATCTTAGATTTGTCAAATTTTTTATAATAATTTCTTAATGAAACAAATTCAACCTTAATTACTCTACACCAAATATTAAGTTATATTTTCAAAAGATCCCATTTTTTACTAGAGTTCATCACAAGAGAAAAAGAAAATTTTTAATATAATAGAAGATGTTTAATTTAAATTGCTGATCTTCTATTCTTATCACAAAATTCTCATTATATTTCGAATATAATTTCAAACGGATCGTAAGAATTTTTTGGTGAAGATAACCAAAGTTTATAAAAATTTATTTACATATAATACATCGAATATGCAACAAGCCAATCGTTTGTACTTCACAAATTTTAAGAGTTAATTAATTTTTAAAGTTTAGTACATATGCAAACTTCTTAAGGGATTAAAAGTTCTCTCGATTAAGCATACTTCAAATTAAACAGGATAATCTATAACGTTTCCTTTAAATTTTATATTAAGATTATACAAGAGGAAAATTTTCCTTAATAAAAGAATTTTACTATACAATATGAATATAATTACTATAGATAATAGCAACTAGTAACAGTACACATATAATTGTTTTAAAGACGTGCTTTTACATAAAATAAGTTTAAATTCTCCCTTTCAAAAGAGTAAATAATCATAAAATTTAAAATTAATCAAGGTCTATTAAAAGATTTTGATTATTTAAATAAAAATAATTTACAAACAACGTGCTGTACATACTTTTTACTAAACACGTTTTAAATTAAAAATAGCCATTTTATTAAAAATAAGAATATGCTTAAGCTGTTCGGAAATTTTAATTACTAATATACGATATTTTATTTAAAAAATTTCATTAAAAAATTAACTGAAAAAAATTGATTTTACTACCGCGCTTATTTCAATCTGTTTTAGTGTTAACTATCAATTATAATGCCATTTTCTTTTTCATTTCAATCGGGAAAACCGTCCCTACAGCGAATAGATAGGGGTTACCTTAACCCCTTTCTTTACAAATTCAACATGTTGCAGGAATAGGAAAATCATTTGCTCTTACCTATGCTCGAGCATCCATTCCCAGATCGATTACAACTTGCGGCTTTTCAAGAGAGCGGCACACAACGTGATGATCTAAACTACGGGGCCTACACGACCGCCCAAAGGGCAGAAATAGAAGTTAAAAATTTCTTATTTTTCGGATTTTAACTGATCAACTCAATCATAATGCACGATAAAAGTATTTTCCTATATAATACGGAAATTAGTTCCAAAAAATTTGATTCTTCAATTCAAAGCCGCATATAATATAAAGAATAATTTTCTGAAAAATTAAGAACACTTCTTCTCTTCCTCAAACTCAAGTGATAGACTTTCAATAACGAGCATTGTCGGCGCTACCGGCAATAAGAATCGTTGCCAAATTTTAAGCTTTCAATTGTTAATTTAATAATTTTTAAAATATGTTCTGTTGCAACGATCGCAAAAAACATAATCTTACGAAAAAAGTGATTTTAAAAGTACACGCGCTCTTTGTCTCGTTTTTAATTTCATGATGTAACATTGAAAAAAAAATTCTTTTTATAAGATTTGCTCTGAAGTTAACAATATCTCAAAATTTTATGTTAAACACATCTTATTATAAATGAATTCTTGTTTTTTTTATTTAAATAATTCAATAGCTTAAACTCATTGTTCTCATAACTTTTTAATAAAAAAGCTTTTTAATGAGTTTTAGGCCTTATTTATAAAAAATATATGTAACGTTATAGGTTCGATTGTTTAATTCTTGCATAGCATCAAATATGAATACATTTATAATTAATAACTTTCAAAACAATTATGAGATGTTTAAGAAACTAATTGAAATACCACATACTGAGAGATTATTCTACAAATTCCTTTCATATATTCTTCAATATTTATTTAATTTCAAGTATTCAATTTCTACCCAAGGATAATTAGTAATTTCTTATAACTAATTTACGTTGGTTAAAATAGGAATTTCTTCTTTCTGCATGAGCTTCGTTGCGGTACTTTCAAATTGTATAGCTTATTAAAATTATGGGAAAATAATTAGAAAATTAAAAACTATTTGATGGTATAGTTAAAATTATATATTATTTTACATAAGATTTATTATACATAAGCTATGATTAAGTCCGAAACTAGAGAGATAGGGATCATTTTGACATTCATCCTGTTTTTTGTTTTATTTTTCTCTTTTTACTTTTTTCTTTACCGCAATTTGAAAAATACACATTTTTTTAAAACTATTTTCTAATCTGAGTCATATTGTACATAAAATTTAGTCAAATATGTTATTCAAAACAAGAAATTTTAAGTTTATATTTTCAACGCAATTACTAACTCAATTTCCAAGAATTTTTATTAATTTTCTCTTAAGAATGTTTTCGGGATTTGGTGGTGGTGTTCGGTGTGAGAACAGAATCACAAGACTTTAATTCAAGGAACGTTTATTATATCTTCCTAAAACATAAGACGTTCGCGTACCCAGTTGCTGGGGTCGATCTTTCTCCCTCTCTCCCTGGACTATCACGTGGTCCGGCGCGCTTGCTTCCCCCAAGAGGAAAATGGGGGTCGGAATGCATTTCCTGTTCGAACTGTATGTCCATTCTCGAAGCGTGGGAATTTATTCACCCTTTGCCAGATGGGCTGAGAAGGGAAATGCCATTTCTGTAATTAATTAAGGGCGTGAGAAAGGGATCACTACTGACTATGCCAGGAACAGACGGTACATGGTCATTTAGGCTAGGAACCTAACAAACACTAGATTCATTCTCTACTGACTATGCCTCCAGCGACTTAGCCCGCGTTACAAAGAAAAATATATAACCATACAAACATGTTGCTATTTTCAATATTGTGAATTATAACAAACTGTTGACATATATTGATGATTTAATACAGATGAAACCATGAATTTATATACCTCGCAATGTTTTACACATATTTTAGTTATACATATATACAAAACATTATTTATCTACATTACGTATTCAGTATTTAAATGTTTTGGAAATTGAACTTTCCTACCACATCTAGTAATGCGCAGTGGTTTGAAGGAGTCTGAACGTCAGAACTATCAGAACTACTTCCGTCACAATAATTTTACCCCCCAGGATACTCAGACAATCAATGCCTCAGAGGTGGAAGAGGTTATACAAAAACTAAAACCCAAAAAGAGTCCGGGCTACGATCTTATAACTAACAAGGCGATCAAGCAAATCTCGGTTACTGCAGTATGTCTACTCACTGACATAATCAATGCCATAATTAATATTGGACATTTTCCCACACTTTGGAAAAAGGCAGTAGTCATTCCGATATACAAACAGGGAAAAAACAGAAATCTACCCTCCAGTTACAGGCCAATATCCTTACTGCCAACGATGGCCAAAATAGCTGAAAAGTTCATTCTGAATAAACTGTTAGATTTTGATGCCCAGATGAGCATCATAATCCCTCAGCAATTTGGTTTTCGGAGGAAACTATCCACATCCCACCAATTGCTCCGGGCAGTGGAGAAGATAGCAAAAGGTATTGCTAACAAAAAATCTACTGGAGGAATTTTTCTGGACATAGAAAAAACTTTTGACCGTGTTTGGCATCAAGGCTTACTATTCAAATTAATTACTTACAACTTCCCACCCATTCAGATCAAACTCATAAGACACTATCTAACTAATAGAAAATTTACCGTAAGGTTTGATAATGTTTACTCCCAGGAAAAGCCCATATTAGCAGGCGTCCCACAGGGATCACTGCTGGCCCCATTCCTATATAATTCCTTCATCAATGATATTCCGCAGAGCCCTAATACTATGCTCTGCCTGTTTGCGGATGACACTGCCATATTAACCACAAATAGCAATCACAAAACACTACACCAACATCTATCAGAACACCTGAAGGTAATAGAAGAATGGCTTGTTAAATGGAAAATAAAGGTAAATCCGACCAGGTCCCAGGCAGTTCTTTTCACAAGAAAAATGTTACCGTGTGAAAAGGTCAAATTAGCGGGAAGAGAAATTCCCTGGGTTAGTAGGGTTGATTACCTTGGACTCACTATTGACAGGAGACTAACGTGGAAAGCCCATATTACTAAAATCAAAAATAAATTCATAGCAGCTAAAACTACCCTTTATCCACTGCTAGCCCCCAAATCAAAACTCTCGCTAACAAATAAACTCCTAATATATAAAGCCTACCTCAGACCGATAATAACCTATGCTGCTCCAATCTGGGGAGGAGCAGCTGATTCAAATATCAAAGTCTTAGAGGCCCAGTAAAGCAAAATACTTAGACTTATTACTAACTCAGATTTTTACTTTAGAAACCACCAAATAAGAGAGAACTTGGGAATCCTGCCCCTAGCCCGCTACCTTAAATTTCTTGCATTTAATTTCTACCATAAATTATACACAATCAACAATAGTGAGATTCAGGGTATTGAACTTTACAGTCCTTATAACCTAACGCATTTCCATAGGCCCAGAGCAGTGTTGAAAGTAAAACCTCTCACCAATATCTCCATTTATTCAAATAATTCCAAACGGAAAAGAAAGAAGAATAATAATTAATGGAAATCATATCTGTACCTAAATAAAATCTTGTGAGAAACCACACTGTAAATAAATCGTGTGGAACCTGTAAATATCTCAGTTTTATGTAATCTTAAACATCTATGGATATGTATCATTCTTTGTCCTCCGTTGTAAATATTCTAACGGAACTTTGTGTTTATCAAGAATTATTGTCATCAACCTGTGTTTTTTCTTTGTAACTCCTTGGTAAATATTTTAACGGAATTTGTGTGCTTCAAAGAATTATTGTAATCATCCTGTGTATTTTCCTTATATTTTCCTACGTAAAAAATTTTATATGGATTTTATGTGTACAAAGAATTATTGTCATCATCTAAGTGTCTATTACTAGGATTACTCAATTACGTAGTCCAAAAACACAAGTCATACAGAGTGCATCCAGTGGGAGCACTTACCTCAATATTTTTGCATTATTCATTATTGTATCTTTATTTCGGATTTTTTAATCACCAGGCCAAGACTAACCAAAGACTCTAATTCATTAGAAAACGAGGTACATGGCCGGAAGGCTACAGACCTCCCTCAATTCCAGACGGGAAAAAAAAACTATCAGCAGTTTTGTTTAACGTGGTTAATTCGACATTGTCCATTTCATCTGAGAACTGATATGCTGGTTTTAATCGATCGATGGAAACGGTGTAAGGCTTACCGTTAATGTCCAAAACAAAATTTTTATCAGTTCTATTGGTAACTAAATGTGGTCCAGTGTAAGGAGGTGCTAGCGGTGGGTTAACCTTATCTGATCTTAAAAATACATGAGTGCAGGTTTTTAACGAAGAATTTACATATGTTTTGGATTTCCCGTGGATTGCGGTGGTGATTGGATTTAATTCTCTCATCATGTTAATTAGGTTTGATACATAAGTTGAGTTAACACACTGATTAGTTAAATTACTTGAAATGGGTCACATGGTAATCTAAGAGTTGTGCCATACACTAGTTGGGCGCTAGTTGCTTTTATGTCGTTTTTAAGAACCGTGCGTAAACCTAATAATACGATTGGCAATATTTCTGTCCAATTTGTTTGATTGTGAGCTTTTAAGGAGGATTTTAGGTGTCGACGCATCCGTTCGATAATGCCATTAGCTTGAGGATGATAAGGTGAGGTTCGAATTCTATTACACCCTAACATATTTGTGAGTTCGTGAAATAGGTGCGATTCGAAGTTTCTGCCTTGGTCGATAGTAATAGTGACAGGGGATCCAAATCTTGAAATCCACCCGCGTACTATTGCAAGAGCAGTTGTTTCTGCTGTCATATCTGCTGTCGGAATGACTTCAGGCCATCTTGTAAATCTGTCGATAATTGTCAAACAATATTGTTTTCCCTCAGAAGGAGGTAAGGGTCCAATAAAATGAATATGCATATGTGCGAAACGAGCATCCAGTGGGGCAAAAGTACCAATGGGAGATTTAGTGTGCTGAGTTATCTTAGTTTTTTGGCATTTAACACTGCTGCAAACCAAATATTTAATATGTTTGTGCATACCAGGCCAAACGAAGCGTTTCGTAATTAATTCAATAGAAGCTGCAATACCTGGGTGAGAAAGAAAGTGTATATTTTCAAATATTACATACATTTTGGAACGAATGGACGAGGGGTAGTTTGTGAAAGATCGCAATAGAGGTTACTATTTTCCAGAGTAATGTTTTTCTAACTTTAAGAAAGTATTATTCTCAGTTAAAAGATTTTGCAATTCCTCATCTTTTGATTGAGCTGAGGCAAATTCTTTAAAGTCTAGTACTGAAGTAGATATTTCGTCTATCTCAATGCGAGAGAGTGCATCTGCTACAGTGTTATCAGATCCTTTTGTGTAACGAATGTCAGTGGAAAATTGGGAAATGAAATCTAAGTGACGTAGTTGGCGAGGACTGTATTTGTCAGGATTTTGTTTAAATGCATAGGTCAGAGGATTTTGGTCACTAAATATGACAAAAGATCTACCTTCTAGCATGTGTCTAAATTTTGTATAGAGGAATATATAGCATATAACTCGCGGTCGTAAGTGGATCAATTTCTTTGAGATTTGCTTAACTTAACTGAATAAAAGGCTATGGGTTCCCAATTGCTATTTGACATTAAGGAACCACCGATTGCTACATTTGAAGCATCTACCCATGAACTTAGTTCTGCTCCTGGAATAGGGTGTCTTAATAGCGTTGCTTTAGCAATTGCTTGTTTTGAATTTTCAAAAGAAAGATTTGCTTGTTCGTCCCAATTTAATTGCTCCTTGTCATTTGCACTAGAACGAGGGTGCTTCTTTCTGTTTTTATGGCCTTCCAGAAATTTTACTAAGGGTGCTAGAATGTCAGCTGCTTTTGGAATACACCTACGATAAAAATTAAAAAGTCCTAAATATCGGCGTAATTGAGTTAGAGTATTCGGTCGAGGATATTCTGAAATACATTTTACTCGGTCTGGTAAGGGTTCAATACCATTACTCGATACTTTAAATCCTAGAAATTCAATAGTTGATTTACCAAACTCACATTTTTCTGTATTTATGCATAATCCATATTCATTTAATTTTGGAAAATAATAGGTCTAAATGAATTTGATGTTCGCTTTCCGAACTGGAGGCTATAAGTAGATCATCTACAAATGCGTATACAAAGGGCAAGTCTCGCGTTACCTCGTCAATAAAGCGTTGAAAGGTTGAGGACGCGTTACAAAGATTAAATTGCATGCGCAGACTTTCAAAAAGACCAAAGGGGGTGCAAGTCGCAGTTTTGTGTACGTCTGCAGGATTAATCGGAATTTGGTGATATGCTTTGACGAGGTCGACATGACTAAACACTAGTTTGCCATGCAAATCTGAGGTAAAATCGGTTATGCAGGAAATCGGATAATGCTTTTTAAGAGTTTGTGCTTTAAGGGCACGAAAATCACCGACCGGTCACCACTCGACAGTACCCTTTTTAGGCACCATATGCAAAGGAGAAGCATATTGACTTTTTGATGGTCACTTATGGCCCAGTTCAATCATGTGCTGAAATTCAGCTTTTGCACTTTTTAGACAGTCAGGTGCTAAGCGTCTAGGCTTAGCTACAACTGGTGGACCTTTGGTATTTATATAATGAATTGTAATACGTTTTATAGGCATATTAGGATATGGTAATTTTGTAATATCGGGGTATTTTGACATTATTTTACCATATACATTATTTACAAAAACAGATTTTACAGAAAATATTTTACAGTTATATATTTTACCAAATATTTTTAAATTCGTTGTGTTATCTACAAGGCGTTTATTCCTTAAGTCTGGGTATAAATTAAAACGATATAAAAAATTTGCACCTAATATTGCACTGGATACATTACAAATATAAAATGAGTAGGTAAAATTCCTTCTTAATCCAAAATTGACAGTTACCGATTTCCGACCATACACATTGATAGAACTGCCGTTAGCAGCGCGAAATGTCTGAAGAACGGGAAGTGTGCGTTCTTGTTTAGAGGCGACAATTATAGAAGCATCAATCCCTGAATCAACAAGAAAACACGTACCTGTATTTTGTCCGTTATGAACATGCGATGAGATGTAAAACTTTCGGAGGAGGAGTCCGTCGAAGCTACTCCCCCGGAGTAGCGTTTCCCCGGAATGCGCATGGAGGAGTACATTTTCGAGCCTCTTCCTTAAATCGGGCATGATAAAAGCAGAGTTTTTTCCGTGAAGAAGATCGTTGCCGATGGTGAAAATTCTGCTGGCTCCGATTCTTGCTTCTCGATCTGGATCGTATTTCCGCAATTTCCTTACGTAGCTTCTTTATTTCCTCGTAAAGGGAATCAAAGTTGGGTTTCTTTTCTACGGTGAATGATGATTGAGTAGGATTTTGACTGGAGACAGCAAAGGCATTATGAGGATGAATTTGTAGAATTCTGTCGGCAATCTCAGCAGCTTTGTCGGAAGTCAGAGGAGAAATCGATGCTAGGATCGTCTGCACTGGAACTGGTATTGCTTGATTGAAGAGCTCTAGGAGTAAAGAATCATCGATGTTGTGGTTCTCGGCTCGACGTTTCATACTCCGTAACAATTCCGAAGGCTTCCGGTCTCCCAGGTTATATCCGGCTAACAACCACCTAATTTCTCGAGTCTTGCTTTCCGAACACCGTTCCACTAGTTTTCCCTTCAGATTCTGGTACGGGTCTGTTGTGTCTGGCTGCATAATGACATCCCTGACAATGGTTGCCGTTTCTGGAGGAAGATGAGCGACTACATAATTATGCTTTGTTTTAGAGTCGGTTATAGGTTTAGGAGTCGCTAGTGCGAAAGTATTTCTACCATATAGAACCACAACGAAGGGTCTGCTTTTATGAATGCAGGTATGACAACAGCCGCTGACTCCATAATTATGCAGTTTTTTTTCAGGAAAAATGAGCATAGATTTGAGGTTTATAAATTCCCGGTCACCACTTTCGGGATTTGGTGGTGGTGTTCGGTGTGAGAACAGAATCACAAGACCTTAATTCAAGGAACGTTTATTAGTTTATTAGAAGACGTTCGCGTACCCAGTGGCTGGGGTCGATCTTTCTCCCTCTCTCCCTGGACTATCACGTGGTCCGGCGCGCCTGCTTCCCCCAAGAGGAAAAAGGGGTCGGAATGCATTTTCTGTTCGAACTGTGTGTCCATCCTCGAAGCGTGGGAATTTATTCACCCTTTGCCAGATGGGCTGAAAAGGGAAATTGTCAATGTTCTGCTTATAGTTTCACTTTGATCCTATCACTTGCATCCAAAAAGAGTTAAAATGTAATATCTGAAAATTTAAAGAAATAAATTATTTATTATAAATAGATTTTTAAAATTAAAGAAACGGATATCTCGAATTTATTTTTCAAAGTTACATTTTTCAGTTACATTAGTTATTTGAAATTAAGAAATTAAGGTAAAATTAAATGCAGCACAATGTGATTCCATTTTTCTTTTGAAACTTAGAAATTTCATTGGTTAAATCATTTCTTACACAAAAATTGAAAGATTTAAGTAAAAAAATGTTAATTGTAACTTTTCTTTAGGTAAGGGGAATGTGACTATGACTCGAATCAATACTCACATATGAATAATTTGATAAAATCTAAAAGTGAAAAAATAATTCCTTTCTTTCAAGTTAAATCTAATTCAGCTATTACGTGTATTTTAATGAGAAAATTCTTCCGAACAAAAATGATCTCTTAAAGGATCAATTTGACCAATTCCTATCAAAAGTATTAGACAACAAATGTTCCATTTAATAATATTTTTGTTATAATTAATAAAAAAGCTAGAGCAATAAAAACATACTGTTAATACTACTTTTCTTGTTTTATTTTTTTAATGAACAAAAAGATTATAGGTTTCACTTTTTTACCGAGAGAATTATATACTCTATATTTCAATAAATCCAGGAATAATGAAATGTCTACGACGAATGACACTCAGTTACATCATGTTCATCATTTTGGATTACGTCATCAGCAGAATGAGCATATGAAGTCCTAATTCGTCATGCTCATTCGGCTGATGAGTGTACAAGCAAAATCAAGAGAATAGGATTATTTTATTTAAAAATTGGAACTTTTTTTATTAAAATTCTCTTAATTTCATTGAGTATACAAGAGAGGACTAAAATACTGGAGCTTGATAGGCTACCAGGTTCGTCGGTAAGTCGTGGAAAACCAAACGTCCATTTTTTTAAACCATAAAGTGGTTATTTCTTTCGTCAGTTGAGATTCTGACTACGCCACTTTATTACGATTCTCTTTGGCTTAAAATATCCAAGTTGTCAGATAACATTTAATCTTCGTTACGTCGTATTGAGATGGCGTTGTAAATTCAACTTGTCGACACATTTTCTGCCCCCCTTCAAATCACATTTGTCAAGCGGCAGACCAAGTTCAACACTGAATATCTGAGAATAGTATCAAAGTTCATTTTGTTGAAAAAAAGATTTTTATATAAGGACCAAAGCATCACTTTGAGTATCCGTTTTTCATTGATTCAAGCCATTAACACATGGACAAAAAAACAGCAGAAAAAGCTTAAAGTAAAAGAAAAGACTAAAAATCCTCTTCATTAGCTTAAATCGGCAAAGACGATTTAAATTTTTAAAAATTTCATTATTTAATAGAATTCTAAATTAATAATTGCAAGATTAATATCTTTTGAATCTCAAGACTGTTGCCTTGCTTATGCCAACATTAAAATATTTCTCTTATCATAATTATTATTTATTTATTTATTTTTGAAAGGACAACTTTTAAGAAACTGTAAACCCCTTACCGTAACCCTGGTCTTATGCCATCAGTGCCTTAAGGTGAATGACACTGTGTTTATAATGACTTAACAATGCATCTAATATGCGTGGCCTACTTCTAAAGTGTTATGCCCTACCCAGTAACTCAGTCAATGCTCGGTGGACCTTATTTCTTGAGATTTAAAACCACTACTCACTCAAGTAAAACCTCTAAGGTTTCTCTCTCTCTTAACAAGATAGAGAAATCCAGAGTTAATAGAAAGAAATGACTCCTTCGGTAACAGAGGTAAAAATGACCTCCAGCCCATTTTCATCTGGTGTAGAGCAGACAGCTATTAGTAGCATGAGATTGTCTTTCTAGACAGAATAGAAAAAACTTCATACCATAGGACTTTTTCTAAAAGACCATGTATGTAAAAATATGATAACATTGAGGAAATAGCGTATCACATTGTAAATGAATGTGATAGCTTTGCCCATACTCGAGTGACACCTTTTGGTACTTTTGATTGCATAGAACTATTCAGATCCAGAAAATGTCTTTCTGACTTCTTAAGCAAAGTGGAAGACTCCAAAAGATGGAACTAGATTATTTTGGATTTGTAGTTTGATATATGGTGTTATTGAAAAAGTCTGATCGTAACAGAGGTATCGGGATTGTCAAATTGAATATTACTAAAAGAAGGACTAAAAATAAATTGAATAATAAATATTATTAGTTAAAGAATATATCAATAAGTATTATTAAATGACTATAATTTGTAATTAGAACTATACATACAATTACAATAATAGGTTGTTGTAGCTACTGTTTTCAACAAAATATAATGGCCTTAAACATGTTAAAATCATTACCTTTTTTTATACTTTCTATTCATATTTTTTGTTGTATTATTACATTTCCAATAATATACGCGTCATATTATACATTTATTAAACATATCAATATAGAATTAGAAAGTAACAAAAATCTGCATTATATTAAAGTGAAATGTATATAATGTAGTAAATGAGAGAAATGTACGAAAATTTTCTCTGAAACTTCATTTTTATGCTAGCTAGTTTTACACTTAACTCCAGTGCGAGATGAAGAGTGGCCACTGTTTTCAGTATTCGTCTTATGATATGAAAATATAACGCAATTACAAATACAAATCAATATTTTTTAAGAAATTTCACTGTGCTGTTGTCAAGATTCGCCAAAAACATATAAGTTTGGCGAAATTCCCTACAGTTTTTAGATTATGAGTTTCACACATAGTCCAGAACCATTACAGCTGTATTTCAGCTTGACCAATTTCATTGGAAACATTGCTTGACAAATCTGTTTGAAACATTTGTTATATCATGTATCTATAAATACAAATATCAGTATTAAATGTATATACACAGATATGTTGATCTATTTAGATACAATCCTACAAGTAAAAATAAAACTAAAAGAGAATAACCAATAACTTGAAGGAGTTTTTGATTTTTTAAATGGAAAGTGAGCAAAACATTTATTGTCAAATTAATAAAAAAGACAGTAAATTTTAACTTGAGTAATATTTTTAAGTATGATTAATTGTAATAAATATTTCTAACAACCTTATGAAGTTAAAAATAATTTCAGGAAGAGTATGAATGCTCATTCATTTGTAATCATTTATTTGATTGGTCAAAAGAGCTGGTAAGAAATGTGAGTGGTTTAGAATTAAGATTTCTTGTAGTGGAATAAAATGTGCCCAAAACCTACAGAGAATAAACGTTTCACAACGTTCAACTGATAAGTACTGTATTTTAAATTACTTTGTGCACACACACACACACACACACACACACACACACACACACACACACACACACACACACACACACACACACACACACACACACACACACACACACACACACACACACACACACACACACACACTTACTTATTACAGAGAAATAAAAGTATCAATTTTAATACTGCTAGTAAATAGAGAAACACATGAGTAAATGCATCTATGAAAATAATTTTAATTTACATTAGTTTTATTTTATAAATGATTTCCATTACTAGTAGAGTTGGCAGATGAATGATAAACACTCTGGTTTTTCGTTTAATAATCATGCATGCGTTCAATTCTCATCTCGGGCATGTGTTCATTATGGTGACAGACTTACTTTAAACTGTAGTTCTCTGTCAAATCCCCCTGTTAAAAGCTATATTGTCTGCTGTCAAATATAGCCTCAATATAACCTGATCCTTAAACTTTCAAGATTATAGCGCAGAATGGCATGCAAACCAGTTCTTCATTTCACTTCTTTTCACTTATTGAAGAACAAACAAATCAGAAAATCAAGAACAATAAAATTGCTTTAATTAATTTGATGAAAATTAGAAAAAATATAATTATGAAAAATACAACTGATATAATTGATAATGAAATATATAATTGATAGAGTTCTTATAATTATGATTTTCTAATAGCATAATCTTGTGCTTCGTACCCATTTTTGAGAAAAAAGCTATTATGTAAATGACTTGGAATGCAGTGCGAATGAAATTTTTGTATACGTATTTCACCATGTTTGCAATTAATGCCTTCAACTTTAGATACCTCTACGTCAGTAATATCGATTTTTAGCTTGTCTATTCCTTTGGTAAATCATAAAAGGGATCACTAAAATAAATTTGTTTTCAACTAAATCGAAGTTCTGTTAGCTATCCTTGAGTCCTGAAGAAATTTTCTCGTTGTCTGCAATCCAAAAATTCGACTTGTTTCGTATTACCCGAGTTCTTTTGAAAAATCTTCAAGAATCGAAACGAGAACGAAAACTCATCAATTTCTTTAAATAGCAATATTAACTATCATAGACATTAATTAATGCATTAATCGCTGTCCCTTTTCACATGCTTTATATATGGTGATTAATTTTACACACAAGAGTGAATTAAAAAAATATTAATCAATAGAATTATTTAATACTATAACATTACTTAAAATAGATTCAAATATTTTTCCTACTTAATGACCATGACTTATGGTTTTCTTGATCTTCTTCTTGACTTTGTTGTTCCTTAATTTTTTCGCGACTTGGAGTTTATTTTCTGTATTGAAAACTCCAAGTTAACTTCAATAATTTAAATTAACTAATGTAACAATTTTCTTCGACTAACTAAAAACTTACTTTTTAAATTCCGATGCTTGGAACTTATACAATAATTTTGCCACATTATATCTTGATTGGAGTTTGTTGCTTTTTTAACATCCAAATTTAAAAGAAAAGTGTTCTGTAGGGCGCTGTCCTATTCATTGAATCTATAAAAAACGGAAATCTAGGAGATCTAACAACAATCACTATGTTAGGTATAAATTTAAAATCCGGGAATATCCATCGGAAGATATTTTAACTTGTATTTAGATTAATGGCTGCAAATCGATGCAAATAAAATTCGGATTCTGACTGCCCACCAAATTTTGGTGCGGTGTTGAATTAAGAATTGCTCTGATGGGAATGAAAGTTATATAAAGATGTCTGTTTTTAGCTAACTTAAAATAATTTCGAAATTTTTAAGTATAATAAGTTTGAAATTTATTTGAAACATAATAAATACTTTAAATCTTTATAAATTTACCTATACCACGATGTAAATAATAGGAGCAATGTTACATTCAATTCCGCGACTCTACGGGTTTCAAGAAAGAATAGTGGTCATTTCCTTTTCTTAGAACTGTCATCTATGTTTAACTGCTGGGAACAAAAATGCTTACGACTTCGTGGTCATCCCAACTTTCTTTTCATATTGCCATATTGTATTTATTAATCATAAAGTGATTGTTTCTTTCGTTCCAGTTGAGATCATGGCTACATCACTTTATTGCAATTCTCATTGGTTTAAAATATCCATGACGTCAGACAACTTTTCATCGACGTCACACATAATTAATTACCACATTGTATTGAGACGGGGTCGTAAATCCGACATGTCGACGAATTTGCTGTCTGCCTTCAAATCGTCTTTATCGAGTAGCAGCAGACAGGGCGAATTTCACCATCGAATGTCTCAGAATATTGTCAAATTTCATTTTGTTAATAAAATAATTTCTTATATATTGACCAAGGCATCGGTTTGAGAAGCCATTTTCCATTGATTCAAGCCATTAACAAGTTGACAATAGATCAGAAGGAAAAGCAAAATGAAATATACAAGACATCCACTTTATAATTAGTTTAAATCGGCAAAAAATATTTAAATTTTTAAAAATTTCATTTTAAATTGTGATACTATTCTTTTTTCTCTTTGATTTTTGAAAAATATTTTGCTTATTGCAGTGCACATATGTAAGCTTTTTTACCAACACAATGAAATGGGAAATGCATTTGTAAATACGGATGAAAGCAGTCTCGATTTCAACATTTTATAACTTCACAACTAAAGAGTATTTTTCTATGCTTACATAATCTTCGATTTATTTTCAACTGATCTATATTTGAATCTCGTCTCTTATAATAAAACAGCATTTTGAAAAGAGAGAGTTAATAAATAATTTTATTTTTCCAAATTATAATTTTTCCCCAAAGCGATATACTCCCATTTTCCACTGGAAGTTAACGACCACCGAAAGTTGGCGCACTTTGACTATTGGTGTAAAGATAATCTTTTTTACTGGCATCTCAGCCCAGTGTGGTACTTAGCCTGCTGCAAAATGTTCTTCCAGACAGCTATCCCTGACTTTGATTTTCCAGTTAGCGACCTTTAAATTTTAAGATGGTTCAAGACATAATCAGGCAATCTTTTCCTTGGTTTACTTCTTGGCTTATTGTACATGGGCTTCCTATACAAAATCTTAGCCACATTATTATAAAGAAATCGCTCAGTCTTCTCAAGCCATGAAAGTTTCTGTGTTTTGATGAATCTTACTATATTTTTATGAATGATAAGAGCTTCTATTCATCATTAGTTCTAATTTTACAGCGGTTATTATCTAACTTCAAATGAATAAAAAATTTTTATAAGTATTTTCCGTTTAAAAATTAGAGTTAGTTATTTATGTTCTTTTGTGTCAAAGTCAAATCTCACAGTCATATGTCACCATGGAAAGAATAATTATTCCGTACACTTTTAATTTAATTGCCATTTCTCTCTCTCTTTCTCTCTCTGGATCAATTTATTGTTCAACAATTATTGCTAAGAAAAATAGCAACAGTTCAAGGTTCTGCAATTAATTTCTTTTAAAAGAGATTTTAAAAATTTATAATTGTACAGAAATAGCACATAAAATTATTTATTAACGGATGATCGACCCCATATATTGAAAAATTTAGTTTTTTCCCATATGTTTATTTTTTGTTCGTTAAGTAAAATGCCAGCTGTGTTTACTACTTCTATTAATTTTTTATTGTTTTAATATGCACCATTCTGTTTCTATTTTGTATTACCAAATCATCATCAAATGTACAAGTTTGAGTTGTTTTATGAATAATAGGGCCAATGAGAACCAATTTTCTAATAACAAATCTTTTCTTTCTTTTTAAAATCGTCATTGCTGCGAATAAAGAAAGAATGTTTACGACATCATCGGGTCTTTTTACCACCTTTCTTTCTATATTGTCACATGGTAATTATTATTTTTTAAAAAAATGGCAATATTTACCATTTTACTTTTTTCTTTTTGATATTTTTTAAAATGTTTTTGGCATAGAAGCACATGCATTTAAGCTTTTTTTTGTACCAATACAGTGCAATGAAAATTCATTATAAATGCAGAAGAAAGGAGTGCCGATTTCAACATTTTATAACTTCACAACTAAAGAAAAGTTTTCAGAGTTTAACACATCCTTCGATTGGTTTTCAAAGGATTTATATTTGAATCTCATCTCGTAGAGCAAAAAAGCATTTTGACTTCTGTTAGTAAATAACATCATTTTTTCCAATTACAATTTTATCTGAAAAGCGATATATTACCATATTATCGAAAGCGATACATACCGTTTCTCTCGAAAGCGATATATTACCACATATTAACGATCCACGAAAATTGACGAACTTGCCTGCTGGTGTAAAGATAATATAAAAAAATGAATTATTATTTCAGTATAAAAGAAAATTATAACTATAATTTATACGGGCACTATCACTTTTATTGCAGTATTACAATATTTTTTAAACGACTAACTTACGCAAATTCTGAAAGAAACAGTTTGCTTTTATATTTTGATCGCAATTCTTTTAGATGATCGAGATTCTTCGTAAAATACATTATTTTATATTTAGACTAGAAGCGATCAAAAAATAAAATAATTCATTTTTTTATATCTCAAATAATTTTATGATTTCCAAAACTGTGAATCAATGCATATATGTACATACATAAGTATTTATTTATATTTTTTTTGTGTTCAGGGAAACAGAAAAATTAAAAATAAAACTTTATGATACGAATTAATTTCTGTTATCTGCAGGCTTGTGTTAAGCTGGACGGTCCCTCTCAGAGAAATATAGATATTTCAAAGTCATTGAAGTGAAACTTTCCTTAAAACATGTAAGCAGTCTTAATCACCGCTAATTTTAATGAAACTAAAAACACAATTTTTAAATTTGATTTTCCTTCGCTTCGTGATTATTCAATTTACTCATGAAAAATTAAATTCTTTTTACGTGGGATAATTCAACAAAGATATCTATTCAGTTATGGGAAAAGCCTCCTTTTGGAACTCAAATATTTTTCAAAAGGTATACCGAAAGCGTTTAAGTTTCTCAATTAGTGAAATTTCGAGATTTTTTTAATGTAGAATAAATGAAGAAATTGGAGTAAAAATCATTCCAAAATCTATTGAAATCAATAATTAATTGATAGAATGTTTTAGAATTTGAAGAACAAAATTTTAATTTTTCGTTTTCAATATAAAAAAAAGAAAAGAAAATCAAAATTTTAACAATAATATAATATTTTAAAATTTATTTATGAAAGAAGTTCATTTAACTTTTCAAATTATTTTAAAGTAAATAATACAATTTCTTCATTTTTCAACGAGGCTAATTGAGGATTACACTTGGTTCATCAGAAAACCGGCAAAGCTGTGTGCAAGAAAATATTGATTTTCTACCTAAACAATGCAGTTCTCGCATTCTTTTCGAAAAATTGAAAACTAATTTGGAATTGAAACTGATATATCGCAAATTATTTTCTTGTGTTTTGAACTTTTTACATAATCAGTAACATCTTAATGTTCCCACATAATCTCAAAAACTATTTCTTTTCTCCTTTGTATTGCTTAGAAAATTTTAAACCTATTTCATATTTTATTAACGCTATTTTGAAATTACCGTTACTTTTTCTATCATTATAATACTCGGTTTTTTTTATGTACAATTTGCTCATTTTTTATTTAATGACTAAGGAGTCAAATGTTTCTTACTAGTATGATCTATTGAAATAATTCGTAAGACAAACAATTTTTTTATTGTCTCATGAATCATTTCAATGGGGCCGTGGTAGCCTAGTGGTTAGGGTATCAGCCTTCCATCCGGAAGGGTGGGGTTCGATTCCCAGTGCCGCTAAAGATCCACCGAATACATGAGATATACGTGCTCGTTAAATCTGTGGAATTGAAAGTCCTGTAGTCAGTCGGTCGTTGAGTAAATACCATGGGTGCAATGGTCTGGAGAAATTTACGCTCTCTTCACATCAATGCCAAAATTAAGAGAGTAGATCCTCTGGTGCTGCCATCTATCGGAGGATTTGTAGAGCAAAAAGTCGTACTTTCATCTTTATAGTGCTCTCATTAAACGAAAGACGCTCCCAATTGACTTAAATTCGCATAGCTAATTAGGTGTTCATATTATCGTTTCCAATCACTCAACATACTATAGTTTATAAACACTATGAAACATAAAGAAACTATTTACAACTATACAACCCCCAGGATTCCAGGATCATAAATATTGTTTGAAAACCACATAAGAATGTCTTGTAAGACGTATTTATGTTGTTTAATTCAAGAGAGGTATACCTTTTTGTAGCGAACAATATGAATAATAGATATTTTCTCTATTTTTTCCAGACATTTTTCTGACAGGCTTCAACTTATGAATTTGTTAAATTTCTAAATTTTAAAATGTAGACTGAATTACACGCTTAGAAAAGCATTTCCATTGTTTTATTGTAGACGTATATTTTATTGTAAATAACAATAATAATATATAATTCCCTCCCTTTTTTACACATATTCACTTATCAGATATAAGTTTGTGATATTTCTACGATCATAAGATTTAAATATATAATCTGAATTATACATTTGCAAAAACGTTTCTGTTCTGTCGAGGAGACATACTGTACTGTAGTTATATGAGTCGCTATCTTCCTTATTTAGTACCTTATATTTCTCATCGAAATTAGAAGTGTTGCTAGCGATACTTCTCTAGATAGGCATTCCTAAAAACTCAGTTAATACTATGATAGTTATTATATCGTACGATTTGGGCTTGCTTGTTCATATCTGTTATACCAGATATTGATTGAGTTTTACACTGGCTGTGTTACAATTGAGTATTCCTTTTTAATGTTACCCTCTTCATGGGTCTTTAATTCATTTGATTCTCTCACGCAAGATTCAATTGATTCCCTCACGCAAGTTTGTCATTCATTTACAATTGTTCTTTGTGTGAGAAGATTCACAAAAGTCATAATTTTCGATTCTGTTGTTCGAGAAATATTCGGTACATCCATAGTTGCAGCAGAAGTGTTTCAATCACTCTTCAAGATGGACAAGGGTCATCATTTATGCTCTCTGGATGTTTATGAAAGAGCTTGTATTATGAAATATATTTTTGAATTATAAAAACAAACGTAAACATAAAATCAGTCCATATCATCAGTAGGATACAGCTGATGATATAAGTAACAAATTCATAATATACATATAAAAAATAATAGATATTGCTCATGGGTGTGTTTTATCAATATATTTCTACGGAAATATCAATCACACTAATTGAACGTTTCTATAATTTTGATGATAGTTTGCCTTTTCAAAAAATATTGCATATAAAATAATAAAAGTATTTAAAATAATCGAGAAAATATCTCACCAAATTATGTGAAAAATGACTTAAAATGCGATTAAAATTACGCTGATTCTGCATTTTTTTTTCTTTTACTATAAACGTGATGAAACTCTTGCAAATACATTGCTTTGAAATCAAGCAAATTTTTTAATTATTTTTCCAAATATTCATTTTTTAAATTATGAATATAAAATCGATTTAATATTCAATACATCAAAAATTTTCTTTCGAATAGTTTTATTTCATGATGGAAGTTTTCATGGTTCATTGTCAACAGACACAATCAATTCTTTTAAAGTCCAATTACTCAATCAACATCTTTGAATATGAATATGAAACCAAGAAATCAAGTATAAGATTTGTTATTGTTGTTGTTACTTATGACTCTTGGAGAAGATAAGCTCGCTAGCCGAATGGTACGCAAAATTAAATCAGAAGGGTGCCAGAAGCTGACCAGACCTTCACGGAGGTGAAAGTATGATTTGCTCTAAGATCCCCCAATAGATGGCAACACCTGGAGGCACAGAGGATCAATCATTTAAATAAAAAAGCAACATTTTTACACTTTAAGGTATTTTACAAGTTGTTGTTATTTATGAACTTCGACAAGCCAAGATCACTAGCCGACCGCTACGCAAAATTAAGTCAGAAGGGTGCGTCTTTTGCTTAAAAAGAGCACCACGAAAGATGCTCTGCTTTCGTGATGCCACGAGGATGCTTTTAAGCACGGCTTTGCTCTGAGACTCCTCTTATAGATGGTACCACGAGAAGATCCACTCCCGCAATTTTGACTTTGATCTGGAAGGGGAGGAAATTTTCTCCAGACCATTACACCCATGGTAACTGTTCAATGACCGACCACAAGACTTTCCATTCCACAGATTTAACGAGCACATAAATCGCATGTACTCGGTGGATCTTTGGCGGCATTGGGAATCGAACTCAGCTCTTTGGGACCGATGCCCTAAGCACTAAGCTACCACGGCCTAGTAAGATTTAGAAATCATTTATAAATCATTCTTTTATTAATTCATCTATTGACAATCAAAACAGACAAGAGTATAGAAATCAGCAGAAATATTATTTTAAATTAGAATTCTTTTCAACCATCAGAATTTAAAAATGCCATTTTTTAAAACTTTTTTTAAATGCACCAATTGGTACTAAAAATCATTTTTTATTCAAAAATTAATCCACAGATAATGACAAGTTTATGCAGAGATATGCATATATGGAAATAATATTTACTTTGTTAAATTAATATTCGTTGGGTTGATTCATACAATGTACAAGAGTAATATCAATTTTTTTTATTTAGATTCAGCCTTAACCTTTAAAAATGGGACTTATAAAAATTCAAGTCTTTCAGGAAAATGAAATTCTACTTTTTATTTTACGCACAAAGATGGCAAATTAATATTACTTCCTAAAAATTCTTGTCAATGTGTTTGCATTGAGTAAGAAACATAAACAGAAAAAAGTTTTTTTAATATGAATCTCAGCTTAAATCTTATGGCTTTTTGTTTCAGAAATACTACGTTTGGAAGAGAAGAGTGAATTAAATGCTGGCTATAGCTATTTTTTAGAGATTCTGTAGAGATAATTTACAGCAAGCCATCTTTAAAATTAATATAATGATTTTCTTAAAACATGATATAACAAAACATTGATTAACATCTTAATTTGTAGAAGAATTTAGAGATAGTTACTTTAAGTTCAGTTGAAAAAAATTAATAATTGAGAGATATGATTGAGCAACCAATATAATTAATATTGCTGAAAATTATTGAAAAAGTATGGAATTGTTCTGAAAAAGAAAAGGATATACCAACTAGTAAAACCTACATCTTCAAAGTTGGAAAAGTGTCACAAATTCTAAACTGCAGGCAAGTAATATTAAATGTAAGATAAAAGTACCAGTTAAATGAATTTCCAAGAAAATTCATTAGCAATCGCTTTTCTCGGTCACGAATAAGTATAGTTTACCTTTTCTGTTTTGTGTTCTATTTAAGAAATTAGGGAATAAATTTATCATTTTAACAAAATTAAGCTTAAAAACACTCTTTTTTTTATAAAAATTAGTTTTTGAAATTCACATACTTTTCTCCATATTATTCTTGCACATTAAAGAATTTATCGAGCATTTAGTTTCGCTTCCTTGAGGTTTGGATAGAGAATTTGAACAAATTGATAAGGAATTTGTATTAATGAAGAATTATATTATAACGAAGCGATTTTTTAACTTTGGAGTTCTCATTCAGCATACTAAGTCTTTACACACATAAATAGTTATCGTTTTTCTATACGTAACATTTATATATATCAATATTTATCGTTTCTGTAATTAATATACATATCTAGATATTCATTAGTTTTTAATTTGTAATGATACTTAAAGATAATTATTTCAATCAAAAAATAGAGATCAGGTATTTAATATTATGCATGCAATCTTTTAAATAAAATTTTTCTGGAGTTTGAAAATATTTCAAGATTCTTTTTCATTTATTAAATAAAAAATTTATTTGGCTTGGATTTCTATGCTTATTTTTTACTTTAAATAAAAAAAATATGTGTATATCATTTAAAAAAAATATTTAAAAATCTCGAATTTGCAAAGTGAAGTATAACTATATAAAATCTAAAATATGAAAATCTAATCGTTTGGGAAGAAATAACATCTTTTTTACAATTTAAAGCAAAAGCAAAAAGTAGGCAGCACTTAGTAGCATTTGCTAAACATTACTAGTTAATTATGTAAAATTAAATTTTGTGATAATTTGCTTGTGAATAGAAATCAATTCCCAAGCATTTAGATAATGTTACAGTCAATTCCGACATAAAAAATGTTGTTTCACTTTACGTTACCTTGACTTCCTTTTTTTTTTTTCCTCTTCCAGTCGACCTTATAGACTTCATTTATATGTAGAGAATATGACAAGTTAAAATGAGGAAATGCAGACGAATTTGCAATTGGAAGACTTGAAGGACGAGCCTATTTTAAACATGTCTGCTAGTTCTGTTCTTTAAAATTTGATGTAATTGAGTTCTGAAATTTAAACGAGAATTAAAAAAAAATTAAGATACTCATACTTTTATTGCATAAAACGTAAAATATGTGCAAAGGAAATAAGTACATATTTACAGAAATTACTAGTAATATTAAATATTTAGATGATATGTATAAATTAACAGTGTGAATAATATATAAATCATTATATGAAACTTTTTAAACTGAAAAAGAAAATAAAAATGTGGAAAAAAAACTATCCAATACTGTTAAATATTATTTATTCTTCGATAATTAACTAGTAGCAATTCTGGTAATGGGATTTAGGGTATAACATTCTTCACTCTATTATCTTTTGTTAAAGAAATAATAAATGTTGACAAAAAATTATTTTAAGAGATTTTTCGATAATTTTTAGAAGAGGTCATTATTAAACTGTCACAAACAACAGCTTAAGTTTCGCTTTAAAAATATTAAAAGTATAACATTTCAGTAAAAATATCTTCTTTACGATTATTCTCAATATTTATAAAAATCAATGTTTGATTTTTAATGTGATATGCACATTCTTTTCTTAAGTTAAAACGTTTCTTACAAATCTGTAAAATTTTTAGTTTCTTAGAAGTCTAGAAAAAAGGCTTCGTTTTGATATCCGAAAAGCAATATTACTTTTCGTTGTTACTTTTCGTCGAAGTTGACTATTCTCTTTATATTTTCTTGCAAGAAGAGCTTCTCTTTTCCTTGACATTTTGATATACATCAAAAATATTTCATTTAATTTTATTCCTACGTTACTAGCTTGATTGCTAATGACATCTCTCGTGTAGAAAGTAATGGAATCGATGTTCGTTTCCAAGCTCCTTGCTTTGATATAGTCTATGAATAATAAATTATAGAGTCTGATATAAATACGTTTTCATTAAATATGTTACTGCTTTAGTATTCCTTGAAATTTTAGATGATTGAATGTTGTTGATAGCAATTTGTTATATGCGCAGCATAAATAGATGATAGCTATCTACTTATTCTAATATTTCTCCTATTTTGTGAAAAAATTTATCACTGTTTTTTTTCCTGTGCAAATTAAGCATCGTAAAAATTAACCTGTTGAAATTTCGTTATAATCTTTCTTTTAATCTCCTTTTTACATATAAACTTTATATTTTGCAGAACCCATGTTTTAATCGTGGTATTGTCACATGTTGGTTTTAATTTGGATGCTTAGAGAAAATGCAAAAACATAAATAATTGAAAAATTGGGGAGATAAAAAAATCTTAATCATATTTCCGAATTAAAAAATTGTATTCGCAAGTCACAAATGCCATTACAGAGTAATTTGGCGAGTCTGTGGATATTGCTGATAATCACAGACAATCCAAATGCCATTTGGATTATCTGTGAATATCAGCAATACCTCCTCTGACTGAGAATTCCACCGACAGTGGAATATAGATTATGATTCATTTTCTTTATGCTAAAGATGTAAAAACGGTTGAAATTCATCGTCGAAAGAATTAAAATTTTAACTAGTGGAATGACATGGAAGTTGGTGAAAGTTCTTAAAGATGACTATACGAGTGTGCACAATGAGGAATGGACTAAGCAAACGTCAATCATTGCGGAAGATTTTGTGCAAAAAAATTGATGAAAAGTAAAAGGGAAAACACTTTAGAGTTTCGATATTTATGAATTGGAATATCCAGAAGTTGCTGTGAATGCAGATCACACACATTTATATTAAAAATTATGTGCACGTTCGGTACTGAAAATATACTTACTCAAGCGAGCAAAAGTAAACGCTTAAGCAGTTTTTTTATTTTCTTCGATTAATACAATAAGGATGGCGATGGGATTTAAGTGAAAGTGTTACAAACAACGAAACAAAGGAAGCTACATTACACTCAAATAAACAGAAATCAATGAAATCACGGCATTCAACATCACCAACTAAATTAAACATCGCCCATTAACTTTAAACAAACAATTTCCGCCAGGAAAACCCTATATATTGATTTTGGAATAGAACGGAAGTGTTGTTGTAGATTTTTTTGACTCAAAATGACACTACAAGATCTACGACTTATTGTGAAACCTTAGGAAAACTGCTCAGCCATCAAAAATAAAAGGCATTTTATGCTGAGCAATGGATCCTGCTGTTTCGTGAACAATGCCTGTCCTTAAGTGCCAAATCAAAACTCAAGAGCTGATGAGATCATTTGATTCGGGACAACTTGATCATTTTCCATACACAGCATCCAGTGGCTACTATTTGTTCCTGTATTTTCAGAAATTTTCGGGTAGTCAGGGCCAAGACGATGAGCAAAGTAATCGTGTTGCAGTGCTTACCTGTTCAAGCGGCCGATTTCTGGAAGGGTGGATTTCAAAAACTGGTTGTGCGATATAATAAATAGTTTAACATCAATAAGATAATGTCGAAAAGTAGTTTAAAGTTCAGGTTTTCAGTTAAATAAAATGCATTAGGAAAATCTACGTTTGATTTTTATTTTAAAGTGGAACTATCATTAAAAAAATGCTTCATATAATTACAATGAAAACAATCAAAATTTATAAATTGAAAACTTAAAGGAAAATCAATACAGTTGGGGAGTGGTTAATAAACATAATCCGTTACAAGACTATGTTCGCTATCCGAATTGTTCGTTAACCGATCATCGATTTACCATAGATTTTTTGTGAAATTGATTAATTTGTTTTGGTGACCATAAAAATCAAATTAACAAAAGGTTGAATAGTAAGTTTATTAAAAAAATAATACTTCTTGGTTTTTATCAGCCCTTTTCATTTTTTGTTTACTGAGCATTGAAGAACATCGCCAATGTCGATTGCTTTTTTTTTTTTTAAAGATTTTTCGGAAGTGATTAATAGCACTTTTGTTGTAACGATCCCTAACCTTACTCATATCAACTTGGTTTGGGTGCCATTCTAAAACCCTTGCTCTAACATTCTCCCAATTCTTTAACGAATGAACGAGGGGGAAAGGAACTTAAAATGAAATTAATTTCACTTTTAAATGAAATCAAAACCGAAACTGATGATATACTTTGGCTATAAATATTCTGTTACAAAAAATTTCCAGTAGAGAGCATAATTTAATAGAGATGAAAAACGATTTTTGGTCCGTATGGTTTGGCAACCTTGCCCATTATGCTCCGAGAACAGAGAAGTGTTCGTTAGAATTAGTTTTAGTTCGTTCTCCGAATACAAAAACCTTTCGTAAAAGTGTTCGTAGTTCGAATTGTTCGTTAACCGATCACCCACTGTACATAGAGAAGGTATTTGGAAATTAGACAATTGCGTCCATCTACTATTGCGCATGCAGTTGAACAACTACGGTAATTGCTTGCATCGAAATGAGTGCAAATGATTATCATTACATATTGCTATATACTTACAGTATATAATGTTAATCGCAAAAGTGTATTAGCATATTTCCCATCTTATCTCTATTATATTACTAGGAAAACTAGAATTAAACTTTGGCTTGCATATTCCAAATAACCGAGGCACTTTTTCTAAAAACTCCATGTATTAATAAGTGTTATAGATTGAAATCAAAACAGAGTACAATTAATTTCAGACATAACAGACATAAAAAAGCAAATTTTGCAAAATATAATAAAATTTAACGTAAACAAATAGCAAATTTAATATAGAAGACAAATTTTTAAGCAAATAAATTAATAAGTTTACAAGTGCCGACAAGTTTATAATACCAGAAAGAAAAATCTCAACAATAGTACATTTCAAAGAAAGTGCTGCTCACTTTATAATTAACCAATAAAAATTTAAAAAAATCAAAACCTAGTTTTCTTTTATTGGATTTACTCTCATTAGAGCTCAATTTAAATCTTACCAAACATTAAAAAAATAGAAAAATATAAAAATTCACTGAAAAATTGCTCCTAATTAAACAAACTGTAGAAATTCAAATGTTTCCAAAAGAAGACATTTTTTAATACAAATACTTTTAATTATACGACTTAATGCGTATTTTGTAAAGCAAAATAAATTACAAAATACGCATTAAGTCGTAGTGAAAATTAATGACTTCAGATTTAAAATCCAAATTTTTATAGCAAATAAATACATTTTTCTGTGAATTTTAATTTTTAGATCAAAAGCTATAACAGGATAAACATTGTCATTGCTTCGTTTTAATGTAGATTCTTTTGCATTGGCATTTTTTTCCAGAAATATAAACTACAAAAATTTAAAATAGTAAGCCTTGATTACTTAAAAATGTTAATAAGATTATATTTAAGAAATTTAGCTTCGAAGTGGAAAAATAAATTAGCGAATAAAGTAAATAAATAACAAAATTACGTAAAAGGATTAAAAAAATGTAAATCTACTAGCTTATAAAAGACATCCACTTAAAGAGAATAAGCCAATTAAATAAATCATTTTAAAGTCATGAGGTATTCAGTCAGTCTACGAATTAATGAGTCTGAATAATAAATCATGTAATTTGGTATAAATATTTAATAAATTACTTTCAGCAATAATGGTGAAGAAAACTTTCGGATTATGAATAAATAAATTATAAAAATGTTTGTTAAGGAAATTAAAAATGTCTTTTTTAAGTATCTTAATTAAAAATTATTGATACTTAAAAAATTTTAAAAACTTTTTCTATTCAAATAATTATGAATAACTTCAATTTTCTTAAAAAAGGAATTATAATATTTAGTTATGCAAATTATAGAACTAAATTTAATTTTCTTTTCATAAAATTTAATTGTAGGTTAAATTGCAACAATTTACTTAAAATAAATTAAAATAATTGCACTTATAATATTTAAAATAATTTTAATCTAAAAGTTGTAGTTAATTTTTTTATTAAAAACAGCAATTAGTACTTTGTGAAATATTTTTTATATAACATATACTATTACAACAGCATTCTTATGTAATCAATTAATTTTAAAGAAAAGCAAATAACCTAAAAAAAAATTATCAGTTCCAGAACGATACATTTATTAATTCTTTAGATTTTTAAAGACGCGTTTATAAAAAAGGTACCTTCACACATCTCGTTTAAAAATTTGCTTTCATTTCATAAAAAGTTTTAATTTTCCTTTATTGAAAGCTTTTATCTTAGGATTATATTTTTCAAAAATTTTTGCAGTAAAAATTAAAATGATTTTTAAAAATTATCTTTTTAATTCAGCATTTAGAATCCTTATTTAAACTTACTTGGGAACAATCCTTAAAATAACATGTAAATGTCTTGTCATAATTTACGCTAAATCCAAGTTAATGAAATGTTTAAATTCTCCTAATTAGCAAAAGCAATCAATATTTCTTATGTAATTCAAAGTACGTCACCATTTCCGAGATTTTATAACCAAAATCTGCTAAGTCATTTTTTCATGTGTAGTTTTTCTGGAAGTTTCTATTAAGGTTTTTATAAGGATTTTCTTCTTTTTTATATTAAATATAATTTTGCTTATGAATCTCTATTATTTATTTTCAGTTCTTCTCTCCTTTATACAGATTATATATAAATATAAAGCATAATTATAACTATCATGAGCAAAATTTGAAAAATACAAGAAGAAATACAAAAATCACACGCTTAGCAATACATTTAGCGTGAAGGAAGCTTAAATAGAATTACTAAACTATAATTAATCGTAAATATTTTAAAATTAATCAAATGCTAAATGAAGAATAATGAAGTGAAAATAAAAAAAATATAGTAAACAGATGGAACATATGTCCAATAGATAGTTCAAAATTCAAAAGAAATATAAAATAAAAGGAAAATGAAACGAAGTACCAACATGGCCAGCTTCTTCAAAGGGTATTAACCATATTGGCACAAAATATGGCTTTTCTGCATTGGCTCCAGACTGAAGTCTTAAGGAAGCCAATACACGACAAGGCCACACTAATAATGTCAAACCAAAATAGGGGAAATAAATGTCAAGCCAAAATATAATATTAAATCCAAAATTGCAAAAGTATATATATATATATATATATATATATATATATATATATATATATATATATATATATATATATATATATATATATATATATATATATATATATATATATATATATATATATATAATAAAAATATTAAATATACATATATGTAACTAGTGTTTTTTGGTCCCATGTTCCTAAAAAATATTTAGCAAGAAGAAATGAAGATTGCGTATAAAATGTGATGAAAACATAATTCAATTAATTTTGGATTAAAGTATAATAGCCAAAAATTATTTATCAAAGTGAAAAATAAATAAAGGAAACAATGACGTGTGTAAAAATATAAAAGGAAAGGGAAATTAAATGATGGAAATTTGGTCCTTTTCATTTGTGAGAAATAGGGGTTAAATGGAAAGGCATTTCTCAAATGTGTCAAATATGAACATGTAATAATCTAGTGAATAATTTGTTACACAAATTGTTTCAAATATCTTCGATGAATGAGATTGAATATAAATATAAACTAGCATGATGTGAAATACAGGAGATAGGTTGGGATACAAAAAGTCATTTATTATGAGCCAAATCCTTTCATCGGTAACTTTACTTCAATCACAGTATCATGCACTATTACAAATAATTTATCCATTTGTTGAAAAATATAGAGGAAATGCATATTTTGAGATCTTCGTTGCAGTTCTGTCACACGGCATTTCATTTGACATAATTTTATCTTTTGGTATCAGATTTATTTGTAAAAAAATTATTATATAAATATTTTTTATAAAATGTTTCTTTTTTGTTTCACCCTTAGAGCATAATTTATTATTTCGCAAATTCTATAGATTTTTGAGACGATGGGAATTTCCATACAATACGAAGGTGTTTTATCTTGGCATGTAGTAGTAGATGTTAAATATATATTAAACGAATTTGATAAACCCGGTGGCTTAATGGCAGCGTTTCACGCTTCCAAGGCACAAATCCCAGGTTCGATCCTCGGGCTGGGCAAGGTCGAGTCAGCCTTTCATCCCTTCAGTTGATCGATAAAAGTATGCTTTGGAACTAAACAAAAGGGGTTGTCACTTTATGCTGATCACCTAACTGGGACTTATGCTTCGTAAGGCCCTTCATCATGAAAACTGATATGGGGACTGTAAGCCTTAATCCGCATGGGCTGTCTTGTCACGGAGTTTAGTTTAGTATTTGATAAAATAAAATCCATTTGGTTTGTTCTAAAGTATCATGCGTAAATTCAGTCAAATGTATCCTATAATTTTATTTTCGACTAGCACAGGACTATCAGGAATATTTAACTTTCAATTCATTTACACTTCTTACAGAATTTATGAAATAGAAATTTTTATTGAAGTGTGTGATTTGCGCGGATTGTTTGGGAAGATTGTAACCAAGAGAAAGAAACAATGAAATCAAATTTAAGAACCACACTGATTAAACAGTATTTAACAAACACATTGCATTTATAAGAAATAATTCAAATTTTTTCAGTAAGCGTACAATCATACACGGAAAGCTCCGAGGCTTGACATCAATTTCTGTTAACACCACAAAATGGAGGTCTTATCTGTATATTTGAAAGTTATAAATACTTCACCTTAACTGTACCTGCAAGCATTTGGAGAGCGGAAGACTGATTGGCACACACAAGAATAAATTTCATACCATAAACCAATAAAAGAGAGAATTACTGAATGCAGTTTTAATATATTCATTGGCATGATTTTAAAAAGATGGTGTTAATTCAAGTCCCAAATTTATTACTTGATAGGTGTTCGGAATTGTGTGATACTTGATGTTGGATTTGATTTGTTAGTTATTGATACTCATACATTCTATATTCTAGATTTCTTAGTCCTAGATATTAGAATCTAAGAGTTTCTTCATGCTGCTATGCGTTAACTAGTTATATCTCATTATGTATAAGTAAGGTCAGTTAATAAAAGAGCAACGATTCATATTTTTGGTAATTGCAAAAATTTTTTTTAAACATATTTCAATTCTATGTAAGATTTTCTTCTATGAAACTCAAAACTGTAATGCAGGTTAGAGGATAAAATAAAAATAGGAATTCTCGAGAAAATAAGTAAAAGCTATGAAAATGAAAAAAATAGCAAAAAATGAAAACTTAATAAAATAAAAAATTTGTAAAACTGGTAAAATGTTTAAATTTTGTTAGATCAAAATTTCATGTATTAAAAATTTTGTTCATTAATTCTATTTATTTGTATAATTCGAACAGAACTATTAAGAGCTAATACAAAAATATTAAAAAAATCTCATCAAAACGTAAAAAATGCAAATCCTTTACTAACGTTTATCTTCAGGTAGTATTTACTTAAAATGTTTATTTTTTATTTTGTAATATTTATATGATGTAAAGTATATTAGTAAATAAAATAATAAAAAACATTATATTATTATTGATAGTAATTTAAGATATTTTCAGTCTTTCTTAATCACCACTATTTTGCTTATTTATTTTCACACTGGTAACGTGTGACGTAGTATTTCGTTATGCAATTTTGGGTCGATAATATATAATGTAGTGTTACACACACACACACACACACACACACACACACACACACACACACACACACACACACACACACACACACACACACACACACACACACACACACACACACACACACACACACACACACACACACACACACACACACACACACACACACACACATATGTGTATATATATATATATATATATGATTGTGGAAACACTAAATCAATAGTAACATTAAGTATATTTTATTCTATTTAAATTAAGTAGATTTTAAAATACTTGAGTATATTATGCATAAAAAAACTAATTCTTAAATTTTATTAAATTTCATATATATATGTATACAAACTTTATATTTGTCCAAAAGTATTGTTCAAATTATTATAATGGCTTACAATTGTTTGTACAAATAATTATAATCTATTAAAGTAAATTGTTGAAGACTGTCAATATTTATAGCACTGACTTTATTTCCAGTTATAAGTAAATATCACCAATACACAAGTTAAAAAATATTTTGATAATAATTGTTATGTGTGCAAACAGTGAAATGTGTAGAAAATAAAAAAAGCATTTAAAAAATCAATTCAAATTATTCTTTTGACAATGTCCTTATTTTTTGATAACTAGTTTCAATTTTATTCTTTTTCACCTAATTTAATTCACTGATCGCAATTATCATTTTAATTAAGCAATGCTATCACATAATGATATGCTCTAACTTTTTACTTTTAGGATAGAGCAAGGTTTCAAGTGTTGCCAAGATCTCAGAGCGTTATTTTGTCTTCGAGGTATCAGATGTCGCCAAGCACAAATGTTGTTGAGAAATAAAATAATGAAAAGAATGTAAGCATAAGTGGATAATTATTTTGTAACATGCGTTAATATGATATAAAAATGCGATAAAAAAAAGGAGACAGAAAATGTTGAATGAAATTATTTTCGATTTTTGATTACCATAAAAAAGTGAAGAAAAGGTTTTTGTTACTTTCCCTCTAATTGTTCACAACATAATTTTCTAGGTCATTTGGTGCGTTTATCGTTGAAAACCTTAAAACACTAGAGGAATTTTGCATTTTCAATTTACTTCTTCCCCCCAAACATTTCTTTACTTTCCAATTATATATTTGCTTAGCTGTAATTTAAAACTATGAAATAAATAGTTAAATATAAAACGTTTTCATGTTTATTAATATTTTTAATTCTTAGTTTATGTGTACATCTATATATAATTTGATACTATACGTACCATGACTATATTACATTGTTAGATTATTAATATTCTTTGAATCTTTGAATTTTAATGTTTAATTTTATAAAATGTGGGCTGGGAGAACTTGATTTTAATATTTAAATAAGCTAAAAAATTAGTTGCATGTTCAATTAAAAAGATTTATCCCAGTTTTTGTAGTCATTATTTTAATTGATTTTTTCTGATAGGAAATGACAAATCTTTTAAACATTTTATTATATTGTATTGAAGCATATCATGTCCCTCTGATATGGTAAAACACATACAAAAGACATAAAAATTTGAAAAATAATTTAGTTAAACAATTTCATGAATTTGATAATTTTAATAATTTTTACTTTCTGAGAAACTCGTAGCCACACATATTATATGCCTAATTAATAATATATATAAATTAAATGCGTTTAACACATATTATTGATTACATTTGCATCAATTATGAACATTGCAAAACCCTGTTTCACTCCCTAAGTTTTAGAGCGCTCACATTTATGAGCGAGGAAAATATATCGTTGTGTAGAAAATGTATAAGAAACTGCCTATGTGCTACAAAATAAGATAACTTGCAGCGGCCGTAGGAGTGAAATTCACTAATTAATAGTCCTACAATATCTAAAAATAAATTAAAAAGACCTCCTCATCAACATTTGGGCACAGGCGCCGTATAATCCAGGATGCCAAATTCTGAAAATGGCGATTTTTTGGCGGATTTTCTTATGTATCTGGCAACCTCTCGTTTTTATTACGTCATACATATGGAGACCTATAAGAATAATGCAGAAAATTCTATTTTAGTAATCCTAGTATTTACGTCATCGAGCACGTCATCTTGGCAACATTTCTTCATTGCCAAAAAAAAATTCAGAATTTGGAATCATTGATTATACGGCACTTGTGTCAACATTTGGCTTATTATGTCCGTTTAAGCATGGGATTTTTGTAAATTTGGTATGCTCTGTATCACATTGAAAATACTATACCATAAAGTTTTGTATAAATATGCAATTTTGTAAATATCTTAGCGCTAATTTAAAAGACAAATTGGTCACGTAATTATAACACATCATAAGAAAAATTTTGAACAAGGCAAAAGTTCTATCTCATTGTCGCTTAGGAAATTCAATGCTTTGGGAAGTTTAAAGTTGCAAAAGATATGATGGCCTGATGACTTATTTTTAGTCATCAGGAAGTAGGCTTATGTGCTGGTGGCATATACGACGTAAAGCACTGTATCATTGCTGAAACCAATCAAGATGCACCTTCTGTGATTAGAATGCGCATTAGATTAAGGAATGAATAAGATGAAAATAGTTACGAAGGACCAAGTTCTTCGAAACGGACAATAGAAAGCACGAGTTGAGACATTTTAAGAGAAACTTATGGTGATTACACAATCAAGCTTCTGCTGACATAAAAAAGTTGTGGATACTTCAGTATTTGCAAGAGCATTTTCATGACGACTAAGGAAAGTGGCTTAAGGATATACCACTCTTTAAATAGTCTGCATTCAATGCCAAATCACGATGTGGAAGACATCAACATGAGACCGAGACAACATAATGATCTAATGTAGTGTTCAGCATAGAGTCTCAGTTGTGTTTAACTAATGATAGTTATTGGATGAAAGTTTGGAGGATTTTGGGAGTTACAACAGATTGTATTATTGAACACCATATCTTTCGTCTATGTAAAAATAATGTTTTGAGACATAATCATCTATGGTACTAGATAATCCCTAGTACGCATTTGAGGTAGATTGCTAGGATACTTTGATGATATATTGCAGCACGTTATGGCTACCTTACATTCAACGGCTGAAATGTAACATTTTTCAGTTGGTCAACGTGGCATTGCACATGGCAAACAAGTCTTACAGCAAATCTAATTTCTTCCTATGTCTGTGTTGTTTCTTGATCATTCTAACAGAGCTTATCAAGGATGTGCGTGGATATTGTTTCTATGTTACGCCTAACTAGCTCCAGGCTCCTGTTACGCCTAACTGGCTCCAGCCTCCTGTTACGCCTAACTGGCTCACGCCCCCAGTAACGACCAGCCTGAAAGAGGCAGTGTCGAAAATGGCTTGGAATATATAGCCTATCAGGCTTCAGAGCACTAATCAATTGAGTCTCTACCATGCAGACTGCATACCTGCATTGCCACCAGAGATGGCTATATTTCTTACTGATTATTCTGCATGTTCCTTGTTTATATTATTTATATATAATACCACTTATTTCAAATGTATTTTTTATTTGTATATAAATATTTACTGAATTTTATTTGTTACACTTCATATGATGCAGGTCTTTTTCTGCGTATTAAATAAACATTAAAATTTTGGATATTAAAGCATATGCTAAATTTCATTCAGAAAAATCACGTGTTTAAATATTAAAAAATTGAAATATAAGGCCTGTAATATAATTACAATAAAAACAGTAATTGCAGATAATCAAAAAAAATATTTATTCATTTTTTTCTGTCACGTTTGATTTTGCTGAACTAATTAACATATCTTAATAAATACTTAAATATTTATTATAATTTGCTATGTAAACTTGTGAGAATGAACCACTCAGAACTCTTTTATTAGGTATACTTTAAAAAATACATATATTTTTATGTGTTGTATGAATTAAAAATTTTATAATATTTAAGAGATAAAATATCGTACACTCAGAATATGCGAAACCATTTTCTAACATATAGGACTTATTTTATGTTTGATACATGCTATCTCAGATTAAGAAATTTAAATAATAATTTTTACAATTTTACAAAACTCGACTTGCTAAAAATACTTCCTTCGTTTAGTTTAGGTAGTAAAAAATAACGTCATTATAATTCAAGAAATCCAATTCAGATAAAGACAAATAGAAATCGATTGTGATTTTTTAATTAATTTGTAGTATGTATTTCATAATGGACTTTCTCTAATGATATTTAATGATATTGTCGGGCTGTTTAGTTTCAGTATCATTTTGGGTGAGCTATGAAAATTTTCCCCGTTTAGTTAGTTACATCATGAATTTGAAAGAGATGGAGTTTGCATGTTTATAAGTAATGTAAATTATATCATCTAAATTTAAGAAGGAATATTTCTTCACCCTAAGCTAAACTTTCTCTCTCTGATTCTTTTACACGTGGAAGTTTTCTCGTGGAAGAATTCTGCCTTTCCGGAAAACCTTCACGTGGATTTTTCCACGTGTAATTTTTCTTTGTGTTAGAGGAAAAATCACGAGGAACATTCTTTTCTAATAAATCAAATCTCTCTATATCATATACATATGGTATTATTTGAAATCTTATTTTATGAAAGTGTAATATGAGAAATCAATTTAGAGATTGCGAAAGATATGAAAAAAATGATATCAAAATTAGAGTATTTAATTATTTACACACAGTAACAAATTCGCGATGATCTGTGTGTGATACTTTATTTCATTTATAAAAATTTTTTTAAATGAAATATTTTGACATCTAATAGCTCATGTAATTTGAATGAATTTTAAGTGAATAATGTGTCAAAATTTTGTTTAAATTATACAAATATTTGTAGTAAATTATACAAATATATTGTCATAAATAATCCATTTGCATTATGTACTGTTTAAAAAGTTTACGTTTTCAGAAACTACTGAAAAATAATACACATAATTTATATTTACATTTTATAAACTAAATAGTTATCTATAGACAAAACTTATTTAAATAGCAATGTTTATTTCTGGCGGAAACTGTTTATTAATCGCATCAGTATTCGATTACGTAAGTATAATGTAATAATATCTTTTTTCAAAATGAAATTAAATTTTGCTGTATTTGGCTGTTTTTTGCCCTTGGTGGTTTATGACCGTAATGCTCCTTTTAACCGACAAAATTATCACCAAACAATCTTTTGTACCGATTAGCTTTAACTTTGAAAGCATTTAGTTTGTTTACCATTTTTTTCACTTTTTAGTCACTTTTTGCGCAAAAAAATTCGATTGGTATGCGTATTAGATTTAAAATTAAATTTTGTGCCAATAAAGTCATCGTATCAACGTAATACTATTTTCACTTCTCCGTAAGAAATATGCTATTTCTTTAGGATCATAAGTGGGAGTATAATGGAAAAGTACCAAAAATTTATAATTATATTCATATGTTCCCCCTGACGAAATTCATTACTGTTGTTGTCTTGTATCAGGTACTCTGGCGATATGTGGGTGCGCTGCTTTTCTTCTTCATCTGAACCGTAATTTGGGGTTGAGTATCCCCAATACACACATGCCATAGGTACTCGTTTATAAGGTAGGCAACCATTCACAACCCATTCATACAAAAAAAGGGCAAAGACAAGAGAGAGAAGGAAAGTAACATACTCGCCCGAACCGTGATTCGAACCCAGTACCTCCCTATCCGAAGTCAGGTACGCTGGCCACTTTAAAGGGTGGGCGGCATTCATTACTGTTTTCTATAGTATATTAAAACGATTAATTTGTTAATGATACACAATTAATAAATGTAAAATAAATACGAGTGAAATCGTATTGCGTTATATAAAGTTTTACATTTACATATATAATACAGTGGAAAAATATCAAAATGAAAAGCGCAATTTATAACCTAATGATAGACAAAAACTGTAATTAATGATATTTAAAAAAGAAAAAGAAATGCTTTATAATTTTCTGCATTTTTATTTACGGTGCGCTCTATGGATTAGAACTTTAATTTTTGTAATTTTTAAGATAACTTGTATGATAACACATTTTATATATTTTTTAAATGAGTTTGAGAAAAATTAATGTATTTTTTAAATTTTTATTAAAATAACGTTTTAATTTAGAAAAAATTATTACAGCATTTTAACAAATATTGCGCATTGGTGTAATTATTTGATAATCACGTCTACATAATGTAAGCGATGCCAAAACTATTACCAAATTATTATGGGTCACAAACATCATTTTTTTGTAGCTTCCATATTTCCATAATTTTTCAGATCGAATTTTCGTCACGATTTCCGTAAGATGAACTCTGTGTGATGACTAATATTTTTTTGATTGTACCGTTTTTCACGTTGCACCTTTACATACTTTCATTTACATATAATTTAATTTCTTGTCCATTTATTTTCGATTACGAAATAATATACCTTTTTCTAAGAAAAACCAAAAGAAATCTCTTTCACTACTCGATAAATATAGTCAATATTTTTTACAATGTTTAAATTGAAAAAAGAATTTTACGATTTCATTTTTTCGTGATATAGAAATAAAAAATGGAAGTGTACATGATTGTCCTTAATTTGGTTGTTTTTCTCATTATTTTACACTATCTCGTCATCTGGGAAAACCAAGTTGTGTGGTTAAAATTTACGCATTTTAAACCTCATAAATAAGAAACCATGGCGATCAGCGAAAAATAATGTAATCTCTTTGCAAATTGCATAGCTGTGACATCTGGTTGAGAATACATATTCCCTCACGAAAAAGGTCTTACAATATAACTGTTTTGACTAGAAAGGAACGTAGTTAGATGTACACACCAAAAAATTTTTTTAAAATTGTATAATTATTTTCTTGTAAATATATTTCTCCTCCCGAATTTTGTTATAATAAACAGGATAAATATGAATATTAGAGAATTCTTCATTATGTTTAATGAATTATTTATAAGAATGCAATTGAAATATTCTGGACTTTGAATCAAGGGTTGAATAAGGAAAGAGTGAATTTACTCTTATAATTTGATTGTTTTGGTACATTGCATTGCTATCAAAATTTGGCATTCCTGCTGAGATTCAACTGTTAATATTTAAATTATTTAAGAACTGGATAAGAATTTAGAATAGATATGGGTATTGATAGCATTCGTAAATTAAGAACACCTAACTAATTTCTACAAAATATTAAATAGAGCTTTACAAATTTTGGAAAATAAGACGAACATAGATATAATAAAAACAAATTGTTCTTTTAGAACAGAAGTCTAGAGATTTAAAATAATTAGAATGAAAAATTTTAAATGATTTTACAAGATGATAAAATTTCCACGCAATATAGGTTCAATTGTGATATGAAGCAATAACTGCTTACGAAGATGGATCGTTATTATCCACTTAGAAATAAAAAACACAATTAAGCATTTCGAACAAATTGAAAACAGAATATATCTGGCAGTATAAACTCCTGTAAAAAAATATTAATGAATCTCGGAAATTTAAATTTCCAGAACCAGAACAGTTTAATGGTAATGTTAAAGATTCCTTTCGTGGTAGAACCACTTTAAAAAAGACATATTAAGATTTAAATATCGAGGTTACGTTCTTTGCCTCAAATGCCGTCGGAAACAATCATCTCAGTACATTTTAGACTGCCTTGAACTGAACTGGGAAGACATCCACACATGTCCACTTCTTGCATCAGACTTCATTAACGTCTACGGGTTCAATGATCTGGTCTCATTCAATTACAGCCCATCGGAAACAGCAACAGATATCGAGGCAGATGATGGATGAATTGCAATATTTAATTCCATCAACGGCAGAAATCTCAGTGGCCAGACAATTAATGTACTATTTTCCTCCCTTTGATTAAGAATTATGAAATAAAATGTCTGAAGCAGAGCTTTGGAATTGTGAATAAATATCTACTTAAGAGAGCTATCACCCAGGTCATAAATAATTCGAATCCTCAAGGTCAAAAGTACTCACTAGTCAGACAGTATGATACTCTAGAAGGGCAAATGATAGCACTTAGATCCTTAGGTATTGCGAAGGGTTGTTTTCCAGTAATGTTATTATACCTTCTCTAATTGAATCTTGCTTTAATAATTTCTCAAAAATATGTATATGAACGTACTCAGAGGGAAGTGACCACCATGTAGAGCGCATAACAATAGATCAACATACTCTTAAGTTTTCTTAAAAAATATTGAATCAAAGCAAAAATTGTCAATCTCGATAACGCCTTTTGGTATGGAAATATGAACAAAAAAAGTTGTGACTCACTGATACAGCATCGCTGCGATCACGATTCAGTTAAAACGATATGGAATTGGAATAATTTCGAAGAATGCTGTAAAATGTATGGAATATGATAGTATTAACGAAGAATCTACTTTACATTGCTTGTATTTTGGTCTATTGAAAGAACTGAAAAACATAAAAATACATGGTTCATTTAAGTATAGTCATCATTCCATGATTTTGTGATATTGGAGCAAGAGAGAGAGAAATAATTCGTAGGAGCTTAAGTCTTGTAAAGTATCTTAATACAATATATCCTAATAGATACTAAGTATCCAATACAATATCAAAAGATAATACAATTCAAGCATATGACAATTATTGAGTCAATTTTCTCCCTTACAAGCTTATTTGTTAATAAGGGCTAATATCGATGGCCAGCTGGAGTTTAGATGATCCCATTAAGGGGGTAGAATATCTTAGATCAGGATTGTTTTGAATAAAGTGGAATAGAAAACTATGAATATAAATTATATTTTATCTTGCCATGTAGGTGACAACTAATTATTGGGTCAATTTTCTCCCTTACAAACTTATTTGTTAATAAGGGCTAATATCGATGGCCAGCTGGAGTTTAGATGATCCCATTAAGGGGATAGAATATCTTAGATCAGGATTGTTTTGAATAAAAACAAGGTTATGTTGAATTCTAATGGGAAAGACAAGTGAAATAGAAAACCATGAATATAAATTATATTTTATCTTGTCATGTAGGTGATGCAAATATCTCAGATTTATTTAGGTTAGATACACTTGATATTAAAGATGCTACCGAAAAGAAAACTAGAGAAGAATTAGTAGAATTTTTTTCTATACTGTCACTAGGGACTCCGGTAGAAGGTATGAAGTTCGAGTGTCCTGGTTAGAAACTTATCCCATTTTTAAAAAATTGTTAGTAGATTTCTGAGAAAAGGTTTACAAATCGTATGAAGTCCATGAAGTTTGAAAAGATTGGAGAATACGAAATCAATCAATGTCACAAATACACAGAAAATGAAAGAAATTTAAATCTTTTCTCTTATTATTATTAACTTTTCATAGTTGTATCATGGATTTATAGATTTCTTGATAACTGTTGGGTGAAAATTTTAGGAAATTTGGAAGCATCACGAAATAAGAAAGAAATAGATATAAGATCATTACTTAAGTTAACACAGTAAAAGACTTTTACAGGCCCAAGATAAAAAAACATTGCAGAATTTTAAAAAAAGTTTTTTTTAAAAAAAAACTCATCGTTTTTGAATTAAGACAAGACTTTTACTGAAATGAGACTTAGATAATTTTAAATTTTCACTTCTATTATCATGTGACCATCCAAATGTTGAAAATTCATTCGATGGAAACATTTTCTCAGTCATGTAGGTTTTCAGATAGTAATGACACGAGAGAAGAATTCTGAATAGTAAAATATAGGAGAACTGAACGAAATTGTTTATAAATAAAAGAAGATACTCACTACCCAATAGAAACTCCAACAGCTCCATTGCAAATAGACCATCTCGGAGCTGCCTATGTGATCGAAATAATTGGAATTGACTTTGCTGGACCTTTCTTTCTTATAAGAAATCAGGAATCTTGAATTGTTTTCTTGGATTGTCATCTTAGATTGTCAATCTAAATCAATTCATTTTGAATTGACCACTTCACTATTTACAGAATAATTTCTGCAGTTATTCCAAAGAATTGTACACGATGAGGAAGACCAGTATTGTATACTCAGATAACGGGACAAACTTTGTTGGAGCGAACAATCCTATCAAAAGAATTAACTGGAATGAATACCGTAAGAAAATATAGCACAATTAACAAAACAAACTGGAAGTTTACCCTAACATCTGTAGCACGGAGGTTTGGCTTATGGGAAAGTTTCATTAGAACAATCAAGCGAATATTTTGACAGGTGTCTCTCACCTCTGAAGAATTAAAGACTATTTTATGAAATTGTGAAAGCCTCTAATCGATGACCTCGTTTATACAAAAGTGATGATTCAAATGACTTAAGCCTCTTATTGTTAGTGTATTCCTGTACAAGTTAAAGAAACTGGTTCACCTGATCTAGACCTATTGGATTGTAAATCTTTAAATAAAAGATTTGCATATCTTCAGAGACTGCGAAATGATCTTCGAAAATATTTTCGCGCAGAATACTTGGGCAATTCCAGCAGTTTGATAGAAAAATGCGAAGATCACCACTGACTAAGATAGGAAATGTTGTTTTGATATCCAGTGACAAGATAAAAATGCTGTACTGACTCTTCTTCGTGAGGGGAATATTGATATGACGTAATCTGAAGGGAATATTAGACTTCTATTACTGAAGTCCAAATATAGAGTAATTTTACGCCCAGTGTTAAAGCTTTCCTCTGAAAACTGGTGAGTATGAAAAAGAAGTGTTCCAAAAAATTGAAAAACCAGTAGAAAATTTTAAATTCTATGATATAAGTGTGGAGCTGAAAAAGATCCTTTCGACAAGATTAAACTTCATAAACGAAGCACTAAGTGCAACTTAATATTAAAAGAAAAAGACATAGATTTTAGACATTTAATTAGTTAATTAATAGCAGTGGATAGAAAGACAGGTGGTTGTTGTCTTGTGCCAGCTAGGCTGGCATTATGGGGTGCGCTGCTCCACTTTTCTAATTGAACCACATTTTGGTATGGAGTTCGACTTCCTCAGCCATACGCACACGCCATAGGGACCCGTTTATAGGGTAGGCAACCATTCACAACCCATTCATACAAAGGTAGGACAGAAGAAGAGAGAAAGTACATCCATGCCCAAAAAGGGATTCGAACCCAGGATCTTCATATCCGCAGGTATAGAAAGAGAGGTAATTTAAATGATAGACATTTCTATGTGAAAATTGGGATTTTAATATAGCAATTCGTATTAGAAGACTTCAAGAAATGCTTTAGGAACCACAAAAAGATGTTTGCTTTTTAGCCGAAAATGAAGTTTTTTTAGCTATAAAGTGGTTTTGATAGTCTTATCAGGAAATTATAACACTATTTACAGTCCTAAGTTTTTTTAATTCCAAATTAAAGTTATTTATGAGGTATTGAAAATTTATTATTAAATACTGATAATGTTGCTAACAGTTTTGGAAAGAATCTGAAAAATTTAGATTGATTTTTAATACATATTTTAATGGAACAGAATTCTGTGTTGAAATATGTAACAGCAAAATTTTATTCTGCAATAGAAAAGAAATTACACTTAAAATTTCATTGGAGATTTTTACCTACGATCTCGTATGGTGAAGATTCGTTTCCAATATGAGTATCACCCTTCAATACATGAGTATCAAAATTCAATTGCATTTGTTAGCATTGAACGTATTTTAGAAATCTAAACTTTATTCTGGCATATTTATGATTGATTATGGAACAAGACAACTTGAGTGATATAGCATTAAATGTGGAAATTGAAAAATTTAAGTAAGTGAAATGGGCAAAGGAGTCGATAAATCTGCTTCATTAAAATAAAAAAAATGCTTGCATAATAATCAAATGGATGCATTATTGTATATAAATATATATTCGTATCAAAATATAAAATGACTAATTTCATTGATTAAAAAATTATATTTTTTAAAAAAATATTTTGTGAATGTTAGTTTATATTATGCCTGTATATATATATATATATATATATATATATATATATATATATATATATATATATATATATATATATATATATATATATATATATATATATATATATATATATATATATATATATATAAATTTTTATAAAATTCGCCAAATATCAAATGTCAATAATAATTAAATATTAAAAGGAATAATGTGCTAATGTGCATTGTGAAAATACCAAAAATATAGTAAAATTTACTCTCCATTTAGAATTTAATTATTATTCTCCATTAGGTATTTGATTAATTTTATAAAAATTTACTATTATTTATATTTTAGTAATTCTATTTAGCGGCTTTTGCGCTGAATTGCTAATCATAAGAATTTTATATCTATTCTTGTACTTTTCAATCATGCTTTATATATATATATATATATATATATATATATATATATATATATATATATATATATATATATATATATATATATATATACACAGGGTGCGCCATTAATTCGTGCAAACTTTAAAAATTAATTAAAAAAGCACAAATGATGTTAAAAAAGTGTGGTTTGCGCGGCATCAGAAAAAGGGCGGATTTTTTTAAGAACAAAAAAAGTTGGGCGCTCCGTGGCTGAGTGGTCAAAAGCATCACCACTAATCGCATGAGAGCGTAGGAGTGTGGGTTCGATTCCCACCGTGACCCTGGGTGTTTTCTTCATTATTTTACTGTGGTTGTATATCTGTCATTGTGCTATTTGTCCTATTATCGACGAAGACTTACAAGCGGATCTCAAGAATCAAGCATACAAGTCTGAATATATGTAATGTAATAAAATAAATAAAAAAGTTCAAAAAATGACCGATAGGTGGCTATGCGGTGCATACACGAAGCTGATTTATACAAAGCAGGTTGACAATAAAACACCTGAATGCACATGGACTCTTCATTCGATGCCGGCATTATGCTCTCGTTGCAGGATAAAGACTTGATTATTCAAGCTCTTTTATAAGATTGGCGAATCACCAGCAGATGCAGTTAGGTAGTTTCGCACTGCAAAAGGAATAAAGAAGAAAAAAAGGACCCATTTCACCATCAGGGGTACTGAAACGCATGAAGCGCTTCGAAGAAACGGGTCGCTTAGAGGATCAACCACGAAGCGGTAGACCTTCCTTAGGAGAAAGGCGTGTTGCAGGTGTACAGAGTGTAATGGAGGACATGGCAGCAGAATCATCCACAGGAAGCAGCAGTGCTCGTGAAGCTGGAAAGATTTTAGGAGTGCCTATCGATTCGACGTATCCTTCACGGGATACTGCAGTTGTATCCGTACAAATTGCAGTCACTGCATGAGAATCATGCCGGCAAATATTCTTGTAGTTTTCAATTTTTGCCAATGATATTTTTAATCATGCTTTATATATATATATATATATATATATATATATATATATATATATATATATATATATATATATATATATATATATATATATATATAGTGCGCCATAAATTTGTGAAATCTTTAAAAATTAATTACAAAAGCACAAATGATGTTAAAAAAAGTGTGGTTTGCACGAATAGCATCAGAAACAGGGCGGATTTTTTTTCAGAAAAAAAGTTCAAAAAATGACCGATAGGTGGCTAGAGGATCGTTTGCTAAATGGACTCTAACAAAGGTCGAACACGAGACACAGTGGTTGTTTAACGTCTTATGGACAGACGAAGCTCACTTTGCTCTACATGGGGACGTCAATACGCACAATAGTCGCATTTGGCCGACATCGAATCCCCGTTAATACGAGGCGAAGCCGCTTCATTCTCCTTATGTAACAGTTTGGTGTGATTTCCCCGCCTCTTTTTTTGTTGTCGGTCCGTTCTTTTTTGAAGAGCGTTGCCAAAAATCTGGGTGGAAAACATGCACAGTGACCGCTGAACGGTACCTCAGTCTTCTGCGTGAAAAGGTTGTGCCAGACTTACAGGAAAGAGGTGTGCTTTCTAAAGTAATTTTCATGCAAGTTGGTGCCCTGCCCCACTCTGTCACCTCATTAAAAACATTTCTTTTGTGAACCTTTGGTGAAGACCGAGTGATAAGTCGAGGCTGTCAGATCAAATGGTCCCCACGATCACCAGGCTTGACTCCTGTAATTTTTGGCTGTGGGGTTATTTAAAATCCCTGGTGTACCGGTCCGCCTCTTCCACACTGCCGGAACTTAAAGATGCCATTCAGAAGACCGTGTCTGGGATTCCTCCAGACATGCTATACTCATTTGTCACAGGTATTGTGACTCCTTGCTGCATACAATCTAGTGGAGGTCATGTTGAACAACCTCAGCTTAAATAAATCTTTGAAAACACGGAATTGTATTAGTATTGTGTTAATTTGCTTAAGTCATTCGTCATCAGCGCCACCTATAGGTCATTTTTTGAACTATTTTTTGTTCTTAAAAAAATCCGCTTTTTTTCTGATGCCATTCATGCAAACCACACTTTTTTAACATCATTTGTTCTTTTTTAATTAATATTTAAAGTTTTCACGAATTTATGGTGCACCCTGTATATATATATATATATATATATATATATATATATATATATATATATATATATATAATATATATGTATATAAATATATATATATATATATAAATATATATATATATATACATATATATATATATATATATATATATATATATATATATATATATATATATATATATATATATATATATATATATATATATATATATATATATATATATATATATAAATATATACATACATAGATAGATAAATAGATAAACACAAGGTATTTCAGCATCATTTTATTTTCAAAATAATAAAATAATAAATAAAAATTACAATTCGCGTATACATGTATACTTGAATGGTGTACTACACAACATGAATACTTTTAATAAATTTAAATTAGTATTACTAAATACAAATTTATAAAAATAGATAATGAATTTAATTATAATTTAATTGGAATATTATGCATACATATGTATGTATACATGGTGGTCAAATTTTGATATATATATATATATATATATATATATATATATATATATATATATATATATATATATATATATATATACATATATATATATATATATATATATATATATATATATATATATATATATATATATATATATATATATATATATATATATATATATATATATATACATACATATATATATAGTATATCGATATACATATTTTTCTCTTGAGTTGTTTTTTCCTTGACTATAACAACTTTTACCATTAGCAACTACTTCGCTCTCAATAAATCAAAGAAGTCGCAGCTCAAAAGAAAAATATAGCTATAACAAATGCATTAAGGGACCAAAAGAAATGAAGCTCTGAAAGAAGTTATTGAAAAAGAGTAAAACTACTGAGTTTTTTTTCCATTTTTGCTATTTTTTTTTCACAGATAATTTCGAAAACTATTATTTTCAATATGAAAGAAAACGATACGTTCTATTTTTCGCAACGATTATCGGTACACCTGTGTGTCTGTGTCTGTCTTATATAATTCCATAAATAGGTTTTTACAACTTATTTGTTTAATTTTCCTGATGTTCCTTGCTATTTTATGTACTCAGATTACGATTGGGTTTTGTACAATTATATTACTTTCGATGTAATACTTCGAAAACAGAGTTCTCTTGTTAAATTTATTCCTTACAGATATTGATATAATGTATATGTAAATATTTGTTGTACAAAATTTATAAATTTGAGTCAACATAGTTATTTTATAAAATTTAAAACTTATTTAGTATTAGTCATTTCTGGTTACGGCTTTGGTAATCCGTTTATAAAATTCTTTAATTGTAACGTTTTCTATTGTTGAGCATGCCAAATATCACGTTAATTATATCACTAACAAGCATAAATTGGTTATTAATAAACGTCATTCTGGTTTATTGTTTTTTAAAAAAACAAAGAAATTAGTAAAATATTTCCCATATTATTTTTCAACTTAAAAATAAAACAAGTATTAACAAACCTATATAAAAGGATTCCAGATAGCTTTTTTAATGTTTAAAACAGAAAGATTTTGTTTTTAAATGCTTAACCTGATTACCTTGCTTTCTGACTATAAGCTTGCGTCACATCTTATATTACTTTTATTAAATTTTCAAGGTCATCCCTTACCATTTTTATTCACTATCTTTCCAAGTACCTTCTGTTACTGTATAGTTGCTTTTAAAGTAAAAAAACTTGTTTCAGTAAGTGAAAGACACAACAATCAGGTTATTTTAAAATAAGCTGATGAAAAATCAAATATGCAAACTTGTGTTTGTTTTTATGTACTGATGTAATGTAGTGCTATTTTTTGTTGAATTACTTGTAGCTTTGATTTAATACACTTTCATTGGGATAAAACACTGAGCTTAATTTAGTAAATTTTGACCATAAAAATGTTATTGAATATCAAAATTATGTACATATATATATATATGTATATATATATATGTATGTATATATATATATATGTATGTATATATATATGTATATATATATATATATATATATATATATATATATATATATATATATATATATATATATACATATATATATATATATATATATATATATATATATATATATATATATATATATATATATATATATATATATATATATATATTATATATATATATATATATATATATATATATATATATATATATATATATATATATATATATATATATATATATATATATATATATAGCATTAAATGAATAAGGGACAATGAACTTCAAAAATAAAAATAATAACTAGGTTCATGGCATTTTTCAGTCATTCAATATTTCTTAAATATCCATCTGCATTTTAAGTTGTTTTTGTGTTAACAATTCTTTAAATTATATTTTGATTGACATTTACCGAAATGCAAGTAACATTGATTAGGTAATAAAATATGGGAAAAAAAATAATAAACACACACACCTGTCTGCATCGTTTCCTTGAAATGCATCGCTTTTTGTTCTGTCTGGTATATTTTTTGTCTCTTTTATCTGAATTTTATATGCAAGAGCCTTAAAAAGTTGAATAAATTCGAATATAGCACCTCATCGATATCAGTTTTAGTTTATATCATAACACTTACAAATGTCGCTTTGTGAAAACATTACAAGTTTCCAGCAGATATTTAATTGATCGATTGTTACCTTTGGAAAGAAACAATGTGTCTAATTTGACTGATCCAATAATAGTAAAATAAAACATGAAAAATAAACTTGAGCATAATAAAAAGTGAAAAGTTTTTTTATTTAAATTAGTAAATCAAGTAAATTATTATCAAGTAAATTCTACTTTAGGGGACATAGCTTTTAAGTGTTTTCATTGTAATAGTTTTTTTAAATATTTACGTTAGTAAAATTTTGTGGCATTAGGGAAATGAAATAACCTCTTAAAAATTGATTTTAACATTTTTAATTTGTATTGCTCCTGATCTTTCAAACCAAATACATAACGATTCGATACAGACAGAAAATTGACTGGTGGATACCTAAGCAACCAAAGTTATTTCTGTATTGTAGTACAAAAAATAAATTTCTTATACCATAATAAAAATGTTAATGATACTATAATATATTACAACATCATATTCCATGCAAAGAAATATGAAAAATACATTTAATCGATGAATTATTAACCAAAATAATACAAGTAAAATTACGAATGTTTAACTCTCTAACATTATATCAATAAAGAATACTTAATTTGCATCAATATTCATAATAACTATAGTAATAATTATATTTAACAATGAATACTTAAATTATATAGTAAATGATTTAATTATAAATAATCGTATAAATTTAATAGTAACTGTTTATAATAATAATACAATTTAACAAATGTTAAATGTGATTACAGAGTAGTATGTTACAATTGATAGAAAAGAAATTGCAGAAGCAGATTATAATTTGAGAAATTTTATCAAATTTAAAGATTGAAGTAATCTATACAAGTGAAATTAAAAAAAAAAATTTACTGCATTGGTTAAGGCAATGTCCCAATTTTATACTAGGTGCTACATTAAAAAATAAAGTGTTATGTCTTAGCTCGCGATTTATACATACGTCACAAGGTGGAATTGATCATATTATGATTGATTTTGTATTAATCATACTATTGAATATTATGAAGTAATTAAACCTTAATTGATAACTTTTTATATATGATCAATATGAACAAAATATGGAATTATCGCACAAGAGCGAGAACATCACCGAAAAAAATCCAGACACTTGTTTTCTCTTATACATGTATAATTTTTGAAAAAATATTTATTATAACTGTTCTCTGTTGAGAATTAAAATGATTTGTTATATTTTCTCATCAAATTATACTATTGTACTGCATCATAAATATATTTATGGAGTTAATCGGAGAAATAGACTGCGTATGAATAAAAACTATTTCAGAACTTTCTCATTATTCTTTATCTAGTGAATAAAAAGCACTTAAAAATGCCTTACTTACTCTGAAGTCCTCTGTTAATGACTATGTTTGGGATATTGCTCCCAATTGAAGTGATGTGGATCATAAATTTCAGTATTGTAAGTGTCATAAGTTCGTGATCATAAACAAAGTATTTCATTCAGGTAAAAAAAATATGTCAATGAAAATCATCGAACCCTTGTAACTTTCCTCAGAAAAAGAACTCAACATGCTTAAGCTGTAAAAATGTTATCACACCATATTGTTGCCCAAAAATGTTACCCAACAGGCGAAAATATCAATTTTAGTTAGAAATAAAATTGATTTCATCATATGTGTCCATTTTTTCGTACAATAGTTTGGTATCATCTAACACAAATCTATAAAAAGGAAAAAAATTATTGGGATATTTTATTTTGCTCAGTATATTTTGGCTTGTATTTTTTTTAAATAAGTTATATTTTTAAGTAAATAATTTCATGACAAAGATAGTCGTTTATTCCTCATGATTTAGCTGTAAACAGACTAAGAGTTCACGAGCCCATGAATCTTCAAAAATAAATAAATAAAAATCAAAAACAAGAAGAGGATATCTAAAGAAGTCAATCCTATTGAAGCCTGAACAGGTGAATAGTTAATATAAATAAATGAAATTAACAAACAAAATTTCATATGAATAGTCTTTAAGAAAGTCTAAGAAATTATGCCTAAGAAATTATTCAAATTTTCTCTCATCACAAACATCTCCATACATCTCAAACTTATTTTGAACAATTGTTGAAATGATTAAAAGTAAAATGTAATTGAAAGAACAATATATCTTGGAATTTGACTTATTCATTAATATGCAAAATTAAATTATTAGCACATAAAAAATTATAGGAAAATACTTAGTCACATACCTGCAAAATAGATGGCGCCACTATTATACGTACATGCTAAAATCACATAATCAGAAATATCTTCTGATAAAAGATTTTTAAAAACTTATTCCTATCATTTACTTTCTTGTATTTTGGAAATGTAACTAAACTTTCAACTATTTAAAATAATAAATAATGCTCTATTTCCCGTATCTGTTTGAGTTGGCATTTATTTTTAAAATCAATTTTAATGAAAACTGTCAAATATTCTTATTTTATTATTACGAAAATATTTTAAATTTTAAAATGTAATTTTTATTATTTGAAAATTTACCAAATACTATATGTTAGCGCGATTTCAAATATTTTGTACTGTGATGAAATAAGCAGTTAGAAATTATATATAGAATTTGAGGAATAATTATTTTCTGTGTTCTGATGCCTGTTGATTCCAAAAATTGAAAAACTGTGGATTTAAATCACTCAGAATACCAGAAATATATATATATATTTCAAGAACCATCACATGTAAATGTTGATTTCTTATTTGCATTAGCGTTTTGCTATTTCGCAAAGTGAATAGAAGAAAATGTGTTTGTCTTACAAGGTGTTAATCGAAGATTTTATTTTTATATTCACGCTCATATATATACACTATGTGCAATCACTTTGTCCAAATTTAAGCGTTTCAAATGGTTACGCCTACTTTTTTTAAACTCTTTTTGATGATTAAATTATTTTTTACAGCATTGAGATCAATTTTAATACTGAAGAATTCATTTATGAAAGGAAATAAAATGTACAGTAACAATAATGAGTTTGTATATGACTACATACAGCTTTTATTCATTCGTCCAGTGTTTCATGTATACAGCGCTTCACAAAATCTAACCAATTTATGGCAAAACAATAGTATTTTTGATACGGATCCTATACAAAAATTGCAATTGCTTAGAATTTCTTTATGTAACAATTTCCAAATTGTTTTAGATTAAAAAATATTTTGGCTGACGCGTTGCAATAACAATTGTCTCATAATGAGAATCGAGCATTTCGTTGACTCATCATTGACTTCGAAAATCGTTTGTCTGTAAGAATTAATTGTTGCCATTTTGGAAGTGGCATGATTAATTTCTTTAACGTCTTTGTCTTCATTTTGAAGAAATGAAATATTCACGTTCTCAAGAAGCCATTCCCTTTTTTTCGAAGATTCTTTTTTTATTGATTCTGATGTCAAAATTATTTCAAGTTTGAGTAGATGGAGACAATATTGGGTTTGATATTGTTAATGTCACGTTAATTTATTGTTTTTTATTCCAGTTCGCTTTGGTGAAAAGTTTATTTTATTAGACTTTATCTAAATTTTCTTAAGCCCTTTATATGGTTGCTTAAATTTAGAAGGATATGTCTAAAATTTACACAGTTTTTATGCAAGAAACAATAGCAAACAAAGCTAAAAAAAAGTAGGTTTCATATTAGTATAAATTGAAAATATTAGGACTCAAAGTCCAGTTCTTATTGATCATGATAGGAATTTGTCTTTATGTATTATTTATTATTAGAACTAGAAGATTTAGAATGAAATTTCAATTTCAGAAAGGTATATTTACCGTTAAAAGCAAATAGTACAAGTTAGGTAGCAAACTTTTTATTTAAATTGCAAAAGAAGAGAAAATAATAAAAATTACAAATAATATCTCAGTTTTCCTTCTGTTGTCATATATTTTCTCTAATTTTAATGCTTTTTTCTTATCTATGCTTATTTCTCCATAACTATAATTATAATTTATATTTGTAACATATATAACTAAATTTTCTCCACAGTTATATAATTAATTTTAACGTGAACTAATCAGAAATTTTCACAAGTTAAAAAATTTCGGAATGTATTGAATTGGCAGAAAAACTCCCACATGTGATCATATGCCTATAAACGAAGAAAATGCTGCCAATAAGTGTCAATCGATGTCTCTGCTACAATGCATGCATAAAACAAAAAGAAAATATTTTAGATTAACTCTATTGATAAAACAGAAAATTGTTGCTTAATCGGTTTCCAGTGTTCGTTAGAGGAGACACTTTATTAAGGATGAAAAAGAGAAATTTGAATTAGTGAGCAAAACAAGCGCAGAAAGTCAACTGTGAAAATAGAAAGAATCTGGGTATAGATCAATTCCTCGATAAATGTATGCGACGAAAAATAAATAAATAAAAGTATGGACAAAGAAAGTTAACAGTTCAAAAAAATCTTTTTCCAAGGTAAAGCTGAAATATTGGATCAAATTCTTAATCGTGTGCAGAGATGTAAAATTCCCCGGAATTTTGAACCACAGAAATTTACTCAGGAATTTTGGTAGTAAGCCAGACATTTTTGGAAATATTGAGAATTTTTCGAGGAAATAAACTCAACGAATCATCTTTCGATTAATGTATTGTTTTGTCATAAAAAATGTGAAGAAAAGTAAAAGAAAAAAAAATGCAGAACTATTAAAAAAATGTCTCTTCTGTCTTTTACTAAAGATGTTAATTAGTTTTGTATCGAGAAAAACTAAAATACTTGTTAAAATAATAAAAGTATCAAGATTTATTTTTAAAAATTGTCAGAATAAATATTGATATTTCTATGTTTCTGTCATAATAAATCCCTAAATTCATACAGAGAAAGAAAGAAAAATTTATTTTCTCAAATTTAATTTTTGAACTTATTTTAAATAAGTCATTAACGCAATATTATTTTCCTTTTCTGGAAAACTTTCTCTTACCGTAATTAGTAGTAGAAATCATAAAATAAGTGAACTCTTTTATTTATTTTAAGAAATATCTGATAAAATTTTTTTCTTAATTCGCTGAAAAATTTCAGAACTCTTGAGGTCTATCAAAGTTTCCGGAAACTTTTAAAAATTCCCAAGGGAATAAACCGGATTTATTACCGGAAAAAAACTCAGTTTTTTCTCTCTTTTACTACACTAACCATATGATCACCAAGTGGACTCATTAATTATCAGGGCTTGGAACTGTGCAATGATTTCTCCAGAATGTGTGTATTATCAAAACCATACTTTATCGATATCAATTCTTTATCGATATATTGTTTGATATTAAGTAATATAAATTTGGCTCAGCTTGTGTTTTCAGCACCGCTTTTGGACCAATTTCCCGTTGAACCAAAATAATATCTAAATATAAGAAAAAATTCCATGAAGCCTTACATTAAATCTGCAACAGGAGATGATCCATGCTGTTGGAGCATCAGTAATAATATAAGATTTGTGTAATTAATATGAATGGTAGATTTAACATATACAAAAATAACCTTATGACGTGTAACCAGTATGTTTGGTTATTTACTGTCATTCAATCATTACATGCATTTATGAAAACATGAAATTTCCAATAAAGTTTAGCACTAGTATTTTACTTCAAAAATTACTACAAAGAAACTGTAGGTGACATTTTTTGAATCCATCTGTATATTTTTGAAATATAAACTTGAAACATCATGAAGTTTCAAAAAACATATAAATTACAACATACAAAATATGGCACAAAATATAGTATGTTGTGTCCATTATGCTTGTTATTGTAAATTTTGCAAAAATTAAAAGAGTAACATTAGAAGATTATTAATTCACAGATTAGAAACATTTTACTTGGAACACAATTGTAGCAAAATCACTGTATTATATTATAGAGTTTATTTTTATGTTCTAAAATTTTTTTTCCAACGGCGGGCACAAGAGGGTTGAACTCTATGCCACAACAAGGCCAGACACTGCTATTCATTTGTCGTTACCCAGCGGGCACCTGTGAACCAAGTCACGGAGGCGAGTAGCGTTACCCGCGCCATACCACCATAAAACCCGTTTATAGGGCGGGCCACATTCATACAACATCACAGAAGAAAGAACAGAAAAGGAAAGAAACATCCATGCCCAAACCGGGATTCGAACCCGGCACCAACAGCTCAGGAGTCAGGAACGCTAACCACTCAGCCAATCGGTCGTCATGTTCTAAACATAAACTACAGAATCTGTCTGAGCATAAAACATAGGCATCTAATATTTAAACTTCACAGTTATATGATAAGTTTAACGTCTATAAATGTGCAAAATAATTTACTCAGTAAAATCAATTAAAGTTGATATTTTCTCTATATTTAATTAAGAATAAATATCTAAATGCAAAATATTTCACAAAAAAGGAAATTAGATAAGTCTTGAGATGAGAAAAGTTGTTTTGCAAAACTGAGAAAGCTATGAATTATGATAACAGACTGAATATTGCAGATAAATATAATGATCATCACAAATGTCTATCTAATTTAAAGCATTAAATAGGCCATATAAGTCAGATAAGCCAAAGCAGAAAACAAATACTAGAAGGCGTATAACAAAAAATTTGAAAGCTCTAAGCAAGAATTTCAAATCAATCTATCGCTATTTTTAAATAGTGCAAGAAGTCATCAATAGATGGCAATAGTGTCACACTAAAGTATTTATTATAAATCCTTAATTGTGTGTGTACTATAATTTTTCAATAATCTTTCCATTTTTTAAAAGAGTATTTTAGATAGCGGAGCCTATTAAGTCTGTATTTATTCCACATTTATTTTAAAGGATTTAATTTTTTTAGTTTATCAAAATTGTGAATCATTCTCGATAGAACTGGTCTTGTAGAAAATTCCCCCAAAAATTATATTGAGTGATATCTGTTGGAAAACAATGGTTGACCATCATAGCGTTGGTGAAAATTTGATATAAAACGTTTCAAAAACCACGTTGAATATAATGAATATAAGAAAGTGTTATTGAGGCATTGATTTGGCCAAATCTTAGTATGTGACAGTAATGCTGACAATGTAACCTGGTATCACTTTTGTTTTATAAAGCTCGTTCGAAATTCCAATAAAGAAGATCAAGTAACAATTGTTGCATTCAGCCTTTTTCACTCCAATACTTTTGGAGAGAGCAAGGACACTTAAAATAGTGCATTTGGATTTTCTGTTATTCAAATGATACAGTCATGCATATTCATATACACGCAATAGTTTATTTGCCAGTGCATACAATAGTTTACTAGTCAATACGCACAGGTATAAAATGAGAATTATTCATTACCAGAATGTTCCAAGCAAAACTACATTGACATTCATTTGCATAAGGAACCTCATTGACAGATAAGATCGCTTAGTGTACAATTATTTCGAACTTTTTATTATCTCTCGTAGTTATAATAGGTCCTCGTGATTTTCTATTCAACTTAATACAAAAGTTTTATCATTATATTTCACAAAATTACATTTTATTAGTATTACAATGACATCTATCGTTAAATCTTAAACTATATTTTACAAATCATAAGTGCATGGTCTGATGTATCTGCTGTCCAAATTTCATTTCATTGTAACTCATACGAGATTCTATCTTGCAACATAATTCCTTTAAATGAAAAAATTTAACTCTACAATTCTCCATATAATTGTGTTTTTCATACAATTTTGAAATATAATTCATGTAAAAATATAAAAAAAAACTCTTTTAAATATATTCCTCTGGAATTGTATTAATATTTTTAGATTAAATTTTATCAAGTCACTCATTTGAATCCATGTCGTATATTTGTTTTTTTTTATTTTCACATTGCTAATCACTTTAAAAGTTATTTTATGAACCTTTATAGTCATGGGTATCATGTAGTTAAATTCCAATCTAAACGTGTTTCTTGTAGGTGAAAAAAATATGTTTATGAATTTTGAGCAGTTTTAATAGCAAAAATACAAGTGCTGGCCACCCAAATACAACACCACAATTTATTGAAATTGCTGCCTCTTATGAAGTGTAGACGATGACAAAATCAATAGTGAGAGTAGCTGTCATTGTTGGCAGTATCCATTGCCAACAGCCTCAGAAAAATCAAAGATGCTTTGAATGTATCCTTGAGATATAGCAGATCATACGGCTTCTACTTATTGTTAAATTTCCATTTCTAGTCTTACTTATATCGGGTGGCCATTGTCAAAAATTAATCTTGTATGGAAGCGGTACATGCCAGTTTTTATACAAGCATGGAATACACATTTACGATTGCCGATAGATCATGAGAACAAACAGGCCAGGGATGAAATTCATTTTGATGGATAAGGAAGAACCTTTGAATATTGCGTGCCCCTGAAAAACAAATGTACTTCAAATTGGTTATCTCTTATCCCTTTATATTACGGTTGCAGATGACACTACAGTCGGTCGTGATGTGTAATACTAATGATCTGCATATCTCACAGTCGTAAACGTATGATGTAAATATCACGTGATTTGTAGGAATCCTTCAGCTATCGCATTTTGGATGGCCAGCAATTATATCACATTAAAGGAATACTTTAAAGGGATACATAAAAAGAAGTTAAGAATGGATAGTTTTATTATTTTTTCTGCAAATATATGAATTTTTTTTCTCAACATAACACTACAAATATGAAAATCATTTTCTGACTGCTTTTGTTAACGTCTTATTAAGTTCATGCATTTTGATGAAAGCTTTCATCCTTCTTTTTTAAAAATATACCCAAATAGTTTTTATAAGTTTACAAAACAACATATAAGCTAATGTATTCTCCTATAGACAGTTATTTTACATACAATGAGTTTAAAGTAGTTATAAGAGGTGAAAATAATACTTTTGTGTGTGCGTAATTCTCTGCAGTGTTACTTATAAAAAAACATGAATTACTAGAATGTGAAGCGGTTCCAAGCAATTTTTCATGAATATTAAATAACTTTGAAAAATTAGCTTTGTGCTTAGTTTGAGATAGATATCAGACTTAATTTTGGTTTCAAACAGCAGAATTGTTTTTCTTAAATATTTAAAAGCTTCACTATTAAGCTTTACAAAATCGCTTTATAACGTCCATTTCTGCGCGATTTTTTCTCTTTAAATGAAAAACGCTTATCGTCACTTATATAACTACATTGAAAATTATTCATTCACCAACCCATATAAAAGAGAACGAAGCAGACTTTTTCCTATAAAAACGAAGTTTTGGTTTCTTTTGATACACCGAGAAAAGTAAATCATAAAAATTAATTAGAAAGTAAGTATCAAAATAATTTTTTTGAGCTGTGTTGTAAATAAAAATATGCTTTACCTTTAAAATACAGACGAAATAAAAATAAAGGCATATCTATATGTCGATTTTTTCCTACTTTATGAAGTTATAATCTACGATGTTTTTTATCGTGATATCCATTTAGCAATCCTTAAAGTGATTGACTTTCCGAAAAATTTTTTTATGATATTTAGAACCTTTTTACTTTGTTAATATTGGCATTAAAAAGAAATTTCTAAATTTTCTTTTCTTTAGAGAGGTAAACCTTCAACACATAAAAAATGTGAGTATCATATTATTTTTAATTGAAAAATAATGCAGTTTTCTAATGAATTATTTGTAAAAAGCAATTAGAGTTTATATAAAAGCCTTAACTATAATTAATTTAAATTTTAATGGAAACAGACATTTGAAATATAATTACCTGCTTTTATTGATAATGTTCAATCGGATTATTCTTATATATTAACATACTTTCATACACATTGTAATTTTATATTAAAATTTAATTATGTTTTATTTAAATGTTTTATTTTTGCATTATGTAATGATAATCATATGACAAAAAATTTCGTTTTTTCATGTTTGTATTCTTAATATTTAAAGGAATCTGATCTTGCTTGCATTAATGCTACTTAATATATTTTAAAATAATTCCCTAAACTAATATAATTTAATTAAAGAAAATAATGCTTTAGTATTTAAAAATAATATAAATTGTAATTAATTTTATAATTTTTACATATTTTGTAGATTATTTTATGCGTAATTATTGTATATTAACAAATTGCTTTCATATAATAGAATTACAAATATAGTTAACATTATAGTTAGATTATAATAGCATTATAAAAGTATTATAGTCAGTATTATACATTATTATTTAATTTTGTTTTTGCGTTAATGGAAATTGTGTTATATTTCACTTCATAAATTTACTTTTATACACATTAATTTAAAGTTTGGTTACTATACAATGTGATAATTTTTGAAAATATAAGAGGGAAAACTATTATAATTTGATCTTTAATCACGTGACAAAATTTAATAAAATTATTAGATAAAATTTATGTGCTGTGCATTTAGTAACTTTTTTAATAGTATCCAGTTAAATTATAATCATAATCACCAAGAATATGCAACAATGGTTTTAAATTAATAAGTGCTTAATTAGCTATTTCTGAAGTACTTTGGGGAATTATGAAGATTGTTTGATATTTATATAAATTCTGCAGAAGAACGTCATTTTTGCGCATTTATAATATCGACAGATGGACAAGGAATATTATCTTTAATTGCTTGACTGATTCCTTTGATAGTATTGCATAGCGAAAAGAAGATACAGTTATATGCAATTTGATGACCACTAACAATAGAATGTAATACTAGTTAGGAAAACTAATCATAAGCTTCCGGCTCAATTCACAAAGGAATTACGTGGGGACAAAGGGAAACTTTTTTTATAAGGTATGAAAAATGATGGCCCAATTAAAAGCATTACTTCTTAGTAGAGTTCGGATTTCAGGTTATATTTATTACATTTCTTCCCAAAAGTGAAACTGAATAAAGGGTAAAAAAATAGACAATGTCTTCTATTTTTCAAAAAAGACGTCAGGAAAATAACAAATATGTATTTCTAGAAATAGAAAACAGAAAGATGAAAATAGTATTGAAATCTGAGCAATAACAAGATGTTATTACGTTGGAGTAATTAGCAAAAAGTCTGAAATGTAAACAAAAAATCATATTGTTGTTGTGTCTAATCTTCAATCTGCTCGAACGAAGTCAGACCAGATCAATGAAGCCGTGGACATTAATGAAGTCCAATAAAAGAAAATTGTGGATTTTCTTCCTGTCCAGTCCAGTTCAAAGGAATATAAAATGTGCTGAGATGATGCCATTTTCTGACCGGCATTTATGGCAAAGAAGAAGCATCTTGTTACATTAAGACTATGTGAGACCTTTCCAGTGGCCATTAGCAAGTCAGTACAAACATTTGTTGGCTTGTTTGTCCCAGGGAGTCTTGTTAGTGGCCTCAAAGTGGGAAGGGGGTGTTCCTGGGAGTAGTGATCGATGTACGTCTGGGGTATTCACTCCTGGTAAAGTCATCCAATGGTGAGAAGATACTCCATCATTCCCAGCTAATACTAACAAGCATGGGACCAAGACAGACTTTGTACCTTACGACGCTCCAATCCTTGGACGACAGAAGGTGCTTTTTAGTCCCATAAAATTGTTGAAAAATCTCATTAATAGTATATATACAAGTCCCACATTTATGTGTAAAATTCACTGCTTTGACCATGCTTTTTATGAGGTAAAAACTGAATATAATTCATTAATTTTGAATGGAGGTTTGTGAGAGTAGCTGCCGCTAGGCAGCAAATGCGCACTCCTAACATGAAGACACCCAAAGGTTCTTACTGGGAATTAAGTTGGAAGACTACCCCGTATTTGTGTAATATCTTCATTCTCCAAGCAGCTGTCAAAAGTTTATGGAGATCGTGCATCATCATCTATTGAAGTGAAAGCAATCGTCTCAGAATTCCAGCTATAAATACAGAGGTTGGTGTGCAGTCCCCACGAAATCTCTATTCAACTCATATAGCTTTTCATCTTAATTGATGACATTTGTGATGTTTTGTGACGTTCAGTGGTAATTTGGACAAATTAACGTCATTTCATAATTTTCGGATTCTTAATGTTTTCTAACAGACTGTAGGGCAAATTTTGATTTATACATAATCATAACTTTTCCACCAATTGTCTGATGGCTATACTAAACATGTTTCTCTTGATTGGGGGAATAGGGATCGTAGTGCTTGAGTGTACAGTCCATTATATTGTTTTTAGAGAACACACAGTAGATGCAAATGCTGACATAAATTTTCAGATTCTGTCATAATACCTAAATAGTATCTTTCACCAATACCATATATGCTTCAATAGTAATATATCGATTTTTCTTTATGTTTATAAGCGATTGATTAGTTGACATTGAAAACAAAGATGCTTTTCAAAAAATTCTAATTTTGGACGAATATAAATATTATTCCAAAGTATCAAAACTTTGTAATGTTGCACTTCTTGTTTTTCTTTACTGTCTTCCAGCGCTTCCATGTTGTTGAATCTTTAACTTCAGTCATCTTATATTTATTTTAGCAAAGCTAAAAAATTAATTGAAAGTGGATTTTCAAGGCAATTTGAAACTGAAACTAACGAGTTTCGAACCAGATGCTGTTAATCTAGCCACTAAGCGTCACTAAGCATAGCCTTATCATTGATTTCTGTGTAAAATATATTTCGTTAAAATAAAATTAATTAATTAAGAAGCAGTTTTTTTTCTTTTTTTTTTAATAATTTTTAAAGAAGGGATTGATAAGAGACTTATAAAAATTTGACGGTTGGTGTTCAGAAATGTTGAGTGGCCCTAATTCAAAATGCTTCAGCTCATGCGTAAACTTTGACACCACATTATAAATTGTCTGGGGTCAAAAGGCAATTTAATGTACATAGCGTAATTGCTATCAAGAGAGCTTTTTCATGGATAAAAGGTTGAATTCACAGTCCAAGAAAGAAACCCAGGAAACTCCCAAATACCACCCAGACAGACAAGATTGCATGAGGAAGAAACATAATATCCATCTCCCGTTGTTTAACAGCAGCTGGGATCTTAATTTCCAAAGAAAAATGTGCTACCATTAGGCCATATTGACACTCCCATACAAAAGATTAACATTAATAGCAACCCATAAAGAAAAACAGATTTTGACAAGATTTTTTAGAGACAGTGAAATAGCCTTATTTCATTAGGACTTATAGCCTTTCTTTTTTCTAACTGTGGGTATTGAGTGACTAACCCTCAGCCACAACAAGATCGGTAACTGTTATTTATGGTTACCCCATGGGCACCTAGGAGCAAAGTCATGCAGGCGAGTAACATTATCCACATCACTACTAGAAACCTGCTTATAGGGTGGGGTACATTCATTCATCATCTTAGGGGAAAGGACAAGGAAACACCCATACAGGGAAAAAAACATCCATGCCTGAACCGGGATTCGAACCTGGGCAGGTGCATCCATAACCTAATATAGCCCATTAAGGCTCATAAGAACCTTCCAGATTTATGTTTCTATATTCTCACTTTTGCCTCCGATTACATCTTTTAGCCGGTTCTAAATTTTAAAAAATGACTAACTTCATTTCCCTCAATATTTTCCTTTTATTTAGAATTGTTTATTCTAAACCATAAAATCCCTCAGTTACACGAGTGCTCAATTTGCTGTACGCTGAATATGTTTTTGTGTTTTCAAATTTTCCTGAAGTGTTATAGCAAAAACAGATTGCAAGCAAATTAAAAATAATTAGAAAATACTTACGGAAACGTATGTTTTAGATTAAATATTCACATATTATATAAAAAAGGAAAAAAATATTGCTCAGTTAAAGTAATTTGAATATGTTCAATTGCTACACATTAAGACTTTTGAACCGAAGTGAATATTCTGTCAATTATAGTTAATTTTTTTGTTAGTTTACTGAATTTTTTAGAAAGAGTTAATACGTCACACTTCTCTTTTTATCAGTTTAACAATTTACGATTGGTTTTCTTTCTTTATTTTACTCCAAACAATATAAGAAAAAATTTTCTCACCCTAGTTTTTGCCAGTCTATTCTACTTTAATTTATATTATGGTGTATGTTTTTAAGTTTAAAACATATTCAATAATGATTTTTTTATTTTATTATGTTATCACACCGTGTATAATAAATTATTTTTGAATTTAGATTTTATTCATTTTTAAAACGAAATTCTGATACTGCGAGCTTTAATAATTCATGATTTTATTTTTATAGAATATAAAGTATTTTCTTTTATTCGTTAATTATCAATCTTTTATTGTAAATTTTAAACATTATTTATAAGATTTGCATTTTAAGTACTTTCTTAGAGTTAAGAAGATATAGTAGTTGTGTTCGATATTTATAGTATAATTATTTTTTTCGAGTATATATAAATATATACTATCAAAATTTCAACGATGTAATAATTGTGATTTGGTTATCCTCTTATGATAAGATTTACAGAAAATTCAGATAAATATAGATTAGCAAAATGGATTGATTATATGTATATATATATATATATATATATATATATATATATATATATATATATATATATATATATTATATATATAATTATTTATTTTGTTTTTATGAATATTGTTTGTTATTATAATTATTATACAGTTCAGCTCTTGATATATAGGTTATTATATTGATGATATAATAAGAGCTGGTACACTCGAATGGTTTGCGCTCTCTTACTTTCGAATCAACAGTTCGTGAGTTCGAATCCTATCTTGGGTTTGGATGTTTGTAGTGGTTGAGAATCCACTTTAAACCATGGGTCCCGGTCTGATTAGCCTTCGTGTGCAAAAAATGACCATTGAGTGACAAACCAACCAACCAAACCATAAAATAAATCATTTTAATATATTACTTTAGGCTATAAAAATGTCTTCTTGTCTATTGAATCTTCTCGATTTACTACAATAGTTTTTTTCATTCCCTGTGCATTTTATGACGGAATATTTTTGTGAAGATCGTAAACACTTTGAAATCGCAAATGGCCATTCCATCTCTTTACGCGATTCAAGAAAAAGGAAGGTAATATTGAAAAGGCAGTAAAATTCTAGGAGGTTGTGTGTTCAAATAAAATATGTCTCTATAATTACAGTATTCTGCTTAAGATTCTTATGCCATATTTTAAATAATTACGTTCTTGGAGATGAAAATGTCATCATAAATAATTGTTAATTATTTAGGCTTCTGAAGTCTTCTTTTGAATCAGTATTTCGACATTGGAAACTCCAGTATCGAAATTAAGGATTAGTTAACTGTTTGGGCTATGTAAGCCAGCTTTGCGTATAAATCGTCTATGTAAGAGACACCAGTCTCTTAAAAATGTATCTATAGACTTCTTAAATCTTATTTGATTAGGAATAATTAAAATGTGATGTTTAAAAATATCTAAATTAAAATTAGCATCTTAATCATTGTAATTATCCACTCCCCCCCCAAAAAAAAATTATATGAAAATTCCTTTTTCAAATGCATTAATATCCCCCCCCCAAAAAAATCTTTGATATTAACTGAAAAAGAGAATAAATGACGTTGAAAAATTTCATATAATGATGCATAATTTATTTTCTGGTGATATTTAGGCTGCTCAGCTGTTCTAGGTACAAAATATTATTACATTAAAGCAATTATTAAGTTAAATTTTGATATCGCGTGGTAAAGAGCTTAACGGCATAAAACTGTTGTAAGGTATATTCATGCAGCATATAGGACAAAATCCGGAAAACTCCCAAGCACCCACTCGACAGACGTCCAACTAAAAGATAGAAGCGCAACATGCAGCTCCCGTAACCAACATTAGCTGGAATCGAATCTGAAACATTTCACTTTAAAGAGCGCTTTCCTAGAACTAAGCCACAGTTAGCCTATATTAATTTACATTTATAAAATTATCTTTCTAGTTCGAATAATATTTGGTTTAAAGTCAAAAATACATGTTGCCAAACTAGTGTCTGTGTTTACTACTTATTAATATTTATTGTAAAGATGACGTACGGCGTGAAATTAAACTTTACAGAAGCATGCGAAAGGTTATTTATAGGATGATACTTTTGTCTTAAAGAGGGAAAAAATTTGGCGATCATATCGTGTCTTAAAAATTTATCAAAATCAATTATAATAATAAATTAAAGGGAGGCGTCTATTCAACTGAATAATCCCTTTCAAAAATCACTAAAAAATCAAACAATATTCTAGTATTTTATTTATTAATAAATATAAGAATGAAAATATATAAATATTATAAAAGTAATTTCACATTTAGTCCAAAAATATGTATGATTATGTTATCATTCTTCTTAACATTAAATATATTAATAAATGCCAAATGAAAAATGTGAAATTTAGTAAATAGAGATTATACGAAAAGTTTAATAAATAATATACAAATTATGCAAAGTAATAAAAAAAATTTCTGAATTATTTGTATTTCTCAATTATATTGGTTGTAGTAGCATAAGTTAATTTTAAAGAATATTTTAAATCACACACTGACTGAATAGATTCTTAAGAAGCGATAACACGTTTTCAGAAAGCTACCTCGACCCATATTATCAAAGGGTTCATTTGCGATGCCAATGATTTGTTGTTATCATCCATCGAAATATAATGTTAAAAAATAATCACCTCACTCTCAGTTTCAGAACTAAATAATTAATTAAAAATTAAAATGAATCTGTGTTCTAAATTTAGTTGTTTAAATATATTTGCAATAGATTGGGATCATTTGAAATTGTATAGATTTTGAAATTTTTTAATCCAAATTTACTGAATAATTTTATTTTAAATTAAAGAGAACATATTTAACAGGTTAATACAATTAAAATTTTCTCGTAGTCTCTAGATGCTTTTCAGAAAAAAAAGTTATGCATTTTTCAAAAATTACTATGTAATGCAGAAAACTATTTATTCATTAAAAAGCATATGCACTGTCATACATTTTTATGCTTTAAACAATGCTGCAGTTTTTCTTTTAAATGCTCCCATTTCTTTTGATATCCTTTTAGTAAGTTATACATTTTATAAATATTTTTTGTTAAGATTGATTTTCCTAGCAATTTCTTAATTTGAACCTTAAATAAAGAGTGACTTACAAATTATATATATATATATATATATGTATATATATATATATATATATATATATATATATATATATATATATATATATATATATATATATATATATATATATATATATATATATATATATATATATAATAATCCTGGCATGAATAATTAAACTACCAATCAAACAATGAATAATCCATTAAAACTCCAATTGAATTTTCAATGCATAAAACCTGCAATATAAAGAAATTGATCTTAATAAAGTGATAATCTCTGAACATTTTGAGATATGTTTTCAAATTATTTGAACAAAATTATTAACATTATTTAAATTGTTAAAAAACGAGTTAATTATTACTTAAATTTTAAGTAGTTATTTAAAAATTTAATTATTTAAACTTTAAATTATTAAAATTTTTTGAAATTATTTAAATAAAGGGTAAAATATTTTATTATAAAACGAAAAGTTTTTACTCGTCTGAAAGTAAATCATTTAGTTTTTTTTTATCTATTTTAATCACTTCAACATACAAATTACTAAAAATGAATCCATTTAAAAATTCTACATTGTATTTACATTTTAGGCAAATATAAATCATTTACGTACAAAGAAATAAGCTACAGTGTCAAAAAAGATTAAATTTAAATAACATTGAGCTTTATAAACTATGATCATAACATCAAAATTTTATGAAAAGTTTGATTCGAAAAAATGATTCACCATTCTTAATTTTTCTCAAAATTATCTTATTCTTTTTCTATTGATTCGACATCCACTGACGAACCTAGGCCTTCTCAAAAGCTTTCGTTCACTCTGATCTATTTTTTGCAATAGACCTCCAACTATATATATAAATAAATAAATAAATAAATAAATATATATATATATATATATATATATATATATATATATATATATATATATATATATATATATATATTAGGTTGATGCGTATGAAATGTCGGATTCTTAAGTGATTGTATAAAACTACATATCTTTCTTCAAAAGCTGTTTATTCAATCAAAGTATGCTCCATTCGCTTCAATACACTTCTACCAACGAAATTTTAAAGCGTAGATGCCTGTCTTAAAAAAATTTTGGTCCTTAGAATTAATAAACTCTGATATCGAGTTTTTTAGACTGTCTTCATTTTCATAGTGTTTGCCCCTTAAAAACAGCTCTAAATGCTTGAAAAAATGAAAATCGGTCGGCGAGAGATCCGGTGAATATGGTGGATGCTGCAATGATGAGCATACGTTTAACCGATCCAGCTTATTTTGCTCTGTCAGTGCGTGCGGTACCCACTTGTCCATCTTCTTAACCTTGCCAATCTCAGAAAGGTGTCTCAATATCGTTGTATGGTCAACTTTCATCCTGATAGCAAGTTCCCTCGTGGATACGGCTGGATCCGCTTCCACTAGAGCCTTCAGGTCATCATTCTTCACAGACGTTTTGGGTCTTCCGCGCGGCTCATTTTGCAGTGAAAAATCGCCAGTCCGAAATTTTTCGAACCAACGCTGCACTTTCCGATCGTTAACCGTATTCTCCCCAAACGCTTGGTTTATGTTGCGTGCAGCTTTTGCAGCACTATTACCAAGTTTGTACTCATATAATAAAATGACGCGAATGTCGGCAGAATTCATATCGGCAATAAACTCAAAAGAAATAAAAAAGGGAAGACCTTCGAGAAAACCTATTTTGCTGAAATGAGTCTCTGGCAATGGACAATACAAGTATGAATGAGGTTATGCCAAATACAAAAGTATAACGAAAACAGGGAGGAAATCGTCCGCATGTAAAGAGAATCCGACATTTCATACACACCAACCTAATATATATATATATATATATATATATATATATATATATATATATATATATATATATATATATATATATATATATATATATATATATATATATATATATATATATGTATGTATGTATGTATATATATGTATATATATATATATATATATATATATGTATGTATGTATATATATATATATATAGATATATAGATATATAACATATATATATATATATATATATATATATATGTTTGTATGTATATATATATATATATATATATATATATATATAGATATATAACATATATATATATATATATATATATATATATATATATATATATATATATATATATAGTTACCCTTTGAATCTTAAAATTGCCTCTACACAGTTCGTCCATCTCAAAATAGGCTTACCCCCTTTTCAAGTTTCCAAAGATTTATGATTGAAAATTTTACATGTTAATGATAAGGTTTCCAGTCTGCATATATGGCTCTCAAATTTCATAAGACTTATCGAATTTGATGCTATATATTTCCTTAAAAAATACGTACTCTTCGAAATGATGTCAACGTCTCCAGGCACCACTTTCATTTACGGCACCAAAGATTTTTCAGAAAATTTTTCATTCTAAGATTGCTAGCTCTTTTGCCTGGGATTTTTAAACGTAGATCCATAGGTGTGAGTTAAGATCGATAGGTGAGTACTTGAGGTATATAATATGATTTTAGAGTTTCTTCTGGTTAATTTAGATTAAAAAAGTTACGTGAAGGCATCAATTAGCAGTCAAAACTGATCTTTTAATCTCAACTCCAAAATCGTTCTGAGCATCGATATCTGACCCCAAATATAAAATACATTAACCACTTCAAATTATCTTATTACCACATGGAAATAAAACATCATTTAGCGTCATAAAATATTTTTATGAAACAGAAGACATTAATATTTTGAATTCTTTCTCAAAAGGTAAATGTTTTAATGTAAAATCTGTCTTAGGTAAAATATTTTTCCATTCTAATTCTTGTAAATTTTATATTTACGAAAAGTATTGTTTAGTATCCAATAAATTTTGTTTCATCTGAAGTATTTCACAGAAAGTTTCTTAAAATATTAGCTTTCTGTTACAACTGAAATTCGCTATAAAAGGGAAACATTTTTTCAATGTGAAGCATTTATTTAAACTTGATTTATATGCATCACTTGTTAACTTTATGAAATAGAAATTACAGATAACAATTTAAAATTGAAGCTGATAGCTACGAAGCAAATGGTAGAGTTTTAATGAAGCTCCGAAAATTTTTAAGACTATTGTAACTGAATATAACAGCGTTTGAATCTGTTGTTTAACTGTCTCAATAAACGTTCAGGAGATTATTCTCTGATCTCATCAAATTCAATTCTCTTCTCAGAAGTAAGGAAACAATTTGTGAATTAAATAATTTTCCAATAAAAGTTTACTTCGCGTCAGATGAGGAAATTGTCTTTATTCAACTTTTATTTTATCAAAATAGTTGCTGATCTATCTGTTTCGTAATCTTTTTTTTTTCAAGTGAAGACTAAGTTGAGAATCAAACAAATATACTTTAAGATAAAATTCTCCAATTTATTTTGAAAATCCGCTTCTTTTGATGGAAATATGTAGATCAGTCAGGCATTGCTTTTTTATTTCCACTTAATGTTTTCAGGTTTAAGACTTATACAATTTAGCAACAAAAATGTAAGATTGAAAAAAACAATGAATCCAAACATTTTTATCATGTAATATGCTTTTTTCAATACATTTTCTAATACTGAAATCAGAAACTTGAAAAAAAATAATTGTTTTTGTTAACTTATGAAATTTTTAATAATATTTTCTTTTTTGAATAGAGAAGAAGGAAACAGAATCATTAAAAAAATTGAATTCCTTCATATACTTATATGGATAAAGGAACCCACTTGCAATTATAGAGTATTTTTTACTCAAAAATAAACAAATTCTTTTATTTCTATAATAAAATATTCGAAAATCAATGCACTAAAAATAAGATTAAAAATCTTGTACTATAATATTGGAAATTAGAAAAACGTTAAGAAATTTTAATTAATTATTTAATAGTTAATACAAATATATGCAATAATTCCTCTTCGCATTATATTATTTATTGTCATTGTCAGTGCGTGTGTATATATGTATATACATACATACATGTATGTGGTTATAAAAATAATAGAAGCAACTTTGATTTATAAAGAATCCTTTTATAGTGTGTTATAAGATCACATTTGGCTTGCTATTTAGTTTGAACTTATCTAGCAATCGATTTATACAAATGCTGAATATTTTTACACAGGAATGTTTTACCCCATTCTTCATGGAGAAATTGTGAAAGTTTTAGAATAACTACTGATAGAGGATATTGATTTGGTATTTAGTGCTCTAAAATAGATCATAAAGGTTCAATTATCTTGAGATCGACAGGCTGTGTGGTCTACAGTAGGTATTTAATTTTATCCTCTTGTTCATCAAACCATGTTTGGACAAGTCCTGAGGCATAGAAAGGTGCATTATTATCCAAGAAAATTCCATCTTCTGTAAAAAGACAAGCTTACATCATAGGATGGAACTGGTCAACAAAACTTTTTCAATTATTTTCATCAATGGTGCTTTCTTTTTTTATGATTGGTCCAGTGGAAAACCAGGACAATTCTAGCCATATCTCCAGGATTTACAGGTGGAAGAAAACAATCACAATTGCACGCTTGTCCTTCAAACGTTCATCCGTCTTGTTGTGAGGAAAAGTGTGAAAAAGGATTCGTCAAACCACAATACTTTCTACCACTTGACTAAGCTTTATGAGTGTAGCAGCACTGCAGACGACGTAGTTTGGCATTAAAATCTGTGACAAGTAACTTAGGAATTACTGCTGTCCCGTAAGTGTTCTGTTTATGAAGGTACTTTTTAACTGCAACCATTGATACCAGAGAATCCAAATACTGACTGATTTCAACAGTCACTTTTGTTGCAGTTCACTTTTTAGGCATAATATTCTGGTTTAATATCCGTCGTCCGTCCTTCTCATTCCGTCTGTTATTTTCCTTTACCTAGCTTCTCCGACCTCACTATCTGTAAGCTGTCATGACAATAGACACCACACCTCCAGAAGTGCTTAAAAGATAGGATGTTTTGGTTGTATTTTCTACATCTTGACAGGCTTCCACAATTCGGCCTCTTTAAAAATCTGAGAGGTATTATATGCTTATAAAAAAATCTAACTTCAAGAATTTCAAAAAAACTATCACATACATGTTAAATATATCATTTGTAATTAAAAAAAAATCTGGAGGCTATTATTATATTTTAGTGCTTAGGAAAACATTTCACTTTTATTCACAGATGTTTCCATAGTTTTGATAATTACTTAAAAATATTATCAGTAAATACATACATTATTAATAAATGCATACAAGTAGTTATCAAAATGTAAACTCCAGGTTTAGAAACAATTATTTAATAATATTATGTAGGTTGGCCTTTGTCGTGTAATGAATCGAAAACCTTTGAGAATCGGATTGTTTGGAGGAATATTGTACCATTCTTTCATGGAGATATTTTTAAGCTACTGAAATTTATCTCTTTTTCTATAAATACCTTTATAACGAGCCATTTGAAATAATTTTGAGCATAGTTCTAAATTCGAGATAACTGTTGATGAAAAATGCATATTTACTTTTAACGAATCGAAAAATTTCACATCATTTTTATATTTATATTTGTACTTCTATAATTTTAAAATTTCTTATAAAGTAGTATATTGTTTTAACATTGACAGTGATAATTTTAAAGAATAATTATTACTTATATTTCTGCAATTTTTATAATCGGTTTTCTAAAGTCCATCCTTATGATATTTTTACCATACAGTTCTAAGGAATAATCTTTCTCTTTGTCTATCGCTGAGCACAGCTTTTACTCTATATTGACAGCTTCTCTCTGATTTAGAATGTTTACCTATCAATATGTGTTCTTCATCTTTCTTCTTTAACTGTTGCACGTCTTAAGAAACGCATGGTATTGCTTTTCGATGATGGCCGCCATTTCTTTGAACACGCATTTGAAGGAGATTTCTCAAAAAGAATGTTTTCTCAAAACAAAAATCAATGCTTCAGATGAGATGGCTTAATCATCCTGCATCATTAAGATAATGTAGATAATACTGCAAATCACCTTTTATCTAAAGTGGCCATTCGTTACAGAGCTTATCATCCTGCTGTTTGGTGGTTAAAGGTAAACCATATCAGTAAAAACTTTCACGTGTGTTGATTTAGGCGTATGTTTAGTGGAGTAATTAATAAAATAATACTACAAGTCTTACTTTTATAGCCAATATTAGGTCGTTTCACTTATGTAACAGCTTATTCATGACATTTTGTACATCGCCTTATGTCGTTATTTTGATTAAATACTTTATTCTTCTTATACATATAATCTGATTTTTGACACTTATATTAAATTATGGCGATAAAAATATCTTATATTTTTAATATAATTAGTTTTATTAATGTCCTTTATTTTTTTCTGAAATATTAACCAGATGTTCTTTACAATATTAAAATTTATTTTTGATAGTATTTATGTGTTCTTTCTTGAAACAAATTACAGAAAATGAAGTTTATTTTCATGGTGATTGAAATGAAAGTAATTCTTTTAATAAGTGCATTCATTAATAAAATTTCAGACACTATTTTATAATTTTAAAATTATATTAAAATGAGGAGGGTTTTAATCAGCATTTATAAATATGGCATCATTTAAAAAAATAAAATCAACTGTATTTTCCATTTTAATTTAAAGTTTTTGTTTGCTAAAGAAACTGTTTTATTATAATCTGAAAGGATATTTCTTTTTCTATCCTTGCATGTTTCTTTTATTTTTATCTTACTCTTAGTGTCTGCATTTTTCGTAGAAAATATTATACAATATAACAAGCTTAATAAAGAATATTCCATAAACTTGTTTTCACGTGAATATATTTTACGAAGAAACTTAAGTGTAAATTTGAATAAGAATAGGAATGGTTTGAATACGAGAAAAAAAACATCACTCTATTTTATATTTCTAAGCTAATATATTATATAGTTAAGCTCTTTTTTTGGTTATACTATTCACAAATAACTTTTGAGTAAAAAAAGGGAAAAAACACTTAAAATATTTTAGAATTATATTATTGAGACATTTTTCTTAAAATAATAGTGTCAGAAAAGAAATTAACCTATTAAACAATTCTTTAGAACAATACATAACTTGAAAAATTGAATATCCTTTACTTAAAATATTTTATTCAAGTTGTTGAAAATATTATTTCATCCAAGCAAGACATCCTTGGGAATATATCATAACTTAGTTTCTCCTGAAGAATACTTATCCACTTTAAAAATTATTTGATTAAAAACCTTATTTATAGTAAAAAAGGATGATAAAAAAGTTATTTTTTTCTATAATTAATGTCGTATTTAAATTGAAACGCCATTGGATTAAATATATAATTCAGTAACTTTTTGCCTTAAAAATGTCATTTTGAGAATGACTCGTATTGCTAACATAACAGAAAAACAAGTACTGTTATATTCTACAAATCCTTGGCTCTCCTGATATTAATTCTCCAAAAATTTCCTAAGATTTTGTTTGAGTTTCTTTCTCACTTTAAGAAGTATCCACTTTCAAAGAAAGTTTATCCAGAGTCAAAATTAATGACTGAAAGCTAAAAGACATCAATTTTTTTTTATCCCATTTAAAAATTGAGGGCTAAATTGTTGTTTAATCATGTAAAATTTTTCATAATTTAGCAAAACTAAAGAGTTAACAAAATCAAACAATTTTGCTTACATTATTTCTCTTGTGAGAAATATTTTTTATTTAATTGCATTTTTTAATTTTGTAAGAAATGCGTTGTAAAAATTGAGATTTTGAAAAAAAAATTCTTTTCTTTCATGGACTCATAATTGGTGTTTTATATCATATGCATTTTTTACATAAAGGACACAAAATAGGCAAATGGCTGCTAGGTAAAGGAAATTTTTTTGAAAAATGAAACTCATTGGTTTTTTCTCTTTAAGTGTCTTTAGCTCAAACTTTGCTTAGTATAACTGTATTCGGATAAATCTCTATCAATAAAATCATTGTTTTGGTTATCAGACCATTTTGCCTATTTGCCCATTTTTGTCTATCTGTCCAATTCGTCTATCTGCCCATTTTGCCCAGTTACCCATTTTGTCTATTTGCCCATTTTGTCTACTTGTTCATTTTGTCTATCTGCCCATTTTGCCTATCTGCCCATTTTGTCTAACTGCCCATTTTGTCTATTTGCCCATTTTGTCTATGCGGAGTTGGACAGAGAACTGCTGAGCAGAGTAGAATGACTTATATCGCGATGTTTGTCACTGGTTAACATAAAACATAAACTCTGTTTCTTTTTGAAATTCTGATTACGGTGTTTAAATAATTGATGTTAAAAAGGATCTGTTAGTAGATGCTCCCTTTTTAACATCTGTATAAATGATTTGATTTTTGAAATAAGAGAAATTTCATACATCAAGGGCTTTTGATAGGCAGATGATTTGGTTTTCTAGACAGTTTCCAAAAAATAAAATGCAGCGAGATACATAGAAACTAAATTCTCTGCCTTCTTGAATCCTCTGGAAGTCTGGTGTGATACTAATAATTATAGAGGTGAACTTAAATGAATCATACTGCCAAACTTTCTTACTTATGTATTAAACACTGAATCTTCAGCTGTCGTATAAGGATACCCAAATCTCGTTGTCCGATTAATTAAAATATCTAGGTGTGACATTTGATCGCACATTAGCATGGAGGTCACATGTAGAGGACCTGTCCAACCGTGCAACAAAATGACGCAGTGTCCTTAAACGCCCTGCTAAAGCAAGATGGATTTACACAAGCCCTGCTCCAAACCTATCACACATTTATCCTTCCCTTTTTGATTTATTGCTATGAATCATTTTGTACTTAATATTCTAAAAATAAATCCAAAATCAGTCCTTACGAATTACTTTTGGAGCAGTGAAGACTACCCCAATTGACGCCATACTTATATTGACTATTGATAAGCCCTTAAGATTCATACTAATAGAGAGGGCCTTAATTCTCTGAGGAAGCATCATAAGAGTTCCTGGATGTCTTTCACTCTGGAATGAAGTCAAACAAAACCTAACTAGAAATCATGAGACCAAGACGGGCTTTTTTAATTAGTTTTAAGTTTTTCAATTAAAAAATTTACTTGATTTAAATCATGAGCCAGAATTACTTCTTCCATTACAAAATCTTTGTGAAGAAAGTTGTGACTTATTTGATGCAGATCAAGACTAATCCAAAAAAAGTCACAATTTTCTTCACAAAATCTTTGCAAAGAAAATTGTGACTTTTTCTGGATTAGTCTTGACCTGTGGATCAAAAATGAACTAAAAGTAATACTGAGCCTTCTATTCTGAGAGCTCTTACTCTCGAAGTACTAAATACTTTTTACTCCGAACCAGAGTGGGTTTGAATCTTTAGCGATGGATCTCACTGATGGCCTTAAAGGTACCGGAGTTTCCTTTAAAATTTTCTCTTTCTATATCTCTGTTAGGTAAGGTACTGCGTTTGACGGTGAAAATGCTGCGATCACCACAACTCTATCTCAGCTGCTATGCCATTTGGAAAAATTCACAAGAGCAGTTATCCTCAGTGAACCCCGGGCTGCTCTGTAGGTTATCGTTTCAGATAAAGACGTATTGTATTGTCGACATTATCTAAAAAAATTGGCATTACTCGAGAAAACTATAATTCTCCAGTGGGTCCCCACCCACTGTGGAGTTTCAGGTAATGAAAAAGCCAATTTCATGGCGAAAAAGTGTGCTTTAATCACGCAGAATATTTCTCTGTCATATGCCCTTCCTTATATTAAAAATCTTATTAAAGGATCTATCAAAGTACGTGTTCAGGAAGAATACTATCATCATATTCCTGGACTGGTAATTCCTGGAAGAATGCTATCCCGAATTTGTGTAATGGCCCTAGGAACTTCGCCTTGCCACTGGACTTCGAAATCATCTTTATAGATTGAAAATTGTTCCTTTTCCAATATACACTCTGTACAGCTCTGGAAAGTTGGCGGACTTGGCGCATATTCTCCAATGTTCTGCTCCCCGCCTGCCTTTTCTTGCAGAGTGTTATTGAAGGGAAAGAGACATGTTAGATTAATGGACTCGCTTTCGTTGCTTGTTGTATTCTGTATTCTTCTATCTTTATCTTTTTCTTGCTGTATCGATTTATAATATGCCATTAGAAATAAAATAAAGTATTTGTAATTAATTTAAATTTTAAATTTAATCCCACTATGCCCAAACTTCGAGAACTTTTCTCGCAATGCAAGCGTCCTTCCTACTTAGAATTGTAAAATCTAGCACAAATGCTCTGGGTTATAAAATAAAATACAATTTTCTTTATTCTCACGCAATAACATTTTTTTTTAAAAAAATAATGATATTTATCATATTTTCTCGATTTTCGAAAAAAGATTGCTACCGCTAATTGCAAGAAACATATTCTTTGATCAATTATTCAATTATTAAAAATTGATAAAAATGCGGATTAAAAAGAATGTCCTGATTTCAGTATTTAATAATTTAGTAAACAAATGGAACTTTTAAATATTCCACATCTTGTTTGATTCAATTTCAGCAGATCTATTCGAGAGACCTCCTTTCTCAAAACAAAACAATATTTAACAAAAGCTGAATATAAATATTGTTTAGTATTAATATCGTTATTTTTCCAAATTGCAATTTTTCCTGAAAACTAAATATGTTTCTCGTTTTGCTTATAATGGGTCACTATTAAGAATATAAATTTGATCCTTTAGAATTGTATTCCCATTCATAGATGGCAAAAAGGAAACTTATACTAATTTGAATAAGGAAATCTGAACGAGTAAAAACTTGTGAAATGCGATTGGGGAAAAAAAACGAAATGATGTAAAACTTGTTATGTTTATTGTAACATCATAATTCGTAAGTAAATGATAGTGAAAATGCCAATGAAAATGTAAGATTGTTGAGTTGTGATGAAAATTAAACTCTTGAATTTCTGAAAATTGCCGATTTCTTCATTTTTATGTTGATATATTTGATAGATTACATTTCAAACGCTGGTTGATTAAGTGATTATTGTTGAAATGGATACTTCATATACTTAGGCATTTCGAAAAGGGGAAAACAGTTATTTAAAATATTTTTCTATGAAAATACATAATAAAAATGATTAACAAATTTAATTATCAGTCACGGCTTTTAAAAATTAAAGTATTCAAATCACATTTTTACAATAATATTAGCATAAGAATATATTCATTCAGAAAATATTAATTCAAGGAAAAATATAATTCTGATTATAGTGACCAAAGTTTTCGACAATTTCTTGTCAACGCTAACCTTTTATCGAAAGTTGAATTCTGTGAAGGGTAGAAATATTATTTCTTCTCTGATAGTTCAAAAGTAAAAAAAAGAAATAATTTCAGTTTGAGAATTTTAGGCAGACATTTTTGTATGATATCAATAACGATTAGATTTTCTGTTTTTATAAAAAGGCAAATTTAATAAAAAAAGGTAATTTCTTTGAGGCTTGATGTTCTTTATTACAGTGTTCCACCATTAAACTAGTATAACATCATTATTACTTTATCGATATAGCTGTTTTTTTTATCAAATTATTATCATTAGTAGTTCATCACATATATTCTGATTTACTTAAAATGCTATGATGCATTGTTAAAATTAGCTTGAAATAAATATGCCTTTTCAATATAATGATTTTGAATAAAGATATTTAATTTTCAGGTATGTTTAATGTTGATTAAAACGCAAATTTATAATGATATACTACATAAAATTTGACTTAAAACCGCAGTATGCATGAAAGTTACAAATTATAATTTTTATAATATGTTATAAAAAAAAGACATTTTAAACATTGTTGAATCTTTTTAAAATCGCAGATAGCAAATAAACAATATATAAATGAGGAGGCCACTTTCTGTTAGTTTTACAAAAATTGGAAAATTTAGTTTAAAAAAATGAAGGAAAACTAGTACATTATATGATAAAATGCTTTAAAAATTCTCTCTACAACTGCAATATAAGATGTTTTCCCCAAAATTGTGTTCAGTGTAAAAGATGAAAATGCTATAAATTCCTCCTACGCTTAAGAATATTTTTTCATTCGTAACAAAATAGTAGCTGTCTGTTAATAAAATGGAATAGCAGACCTAAAAAGATATTTCCCTATAAACTGTTCAAGAAAATTTAAAAAAAATGTTTCGGAAATTTACTTTAATTTCTAATATAATTATATTGAAAATTTAGTCTAAAAAATTTTATTTGGAAACTTTAAAATTCATTATAAAATATCGGGGGTAAAATTAAATAAAAAGATGATAAATGAAAACGTTATTTAAAAAGACGATGTTTTCGTAACTTAAAAATGAAAAGTAAGTGCTCTGAAAAACGATAACTATCACTGACACTTGGGAAAAAATCTTCTGGAACCACTTGATACGAAATTATATGAAGATTTAAAAAAATGGTGTATATGATATGAAATGAGACCTGCAGCTAATTTTGGAAAATAGATTTTAAAAGGCATTAACAACTTATGACATCGCATCTTTTTAAACTCTTTGAAAGGGCCTAGAGTGGAACTTACAGCAAGATATTGCTCCAAGTCATAAATTGAAAAAAGAAAAAATTGATTTAAATATATATATATATATATACGAAAGATAAAAGTTTTCTTTTATACCTAAAGCCACAGTTAAAACTCACTTTTATAAAAATGTGATTTTGTTGTATTAATATGTGCGTGCCAACAACATAATGTGATGCTATTTGAACTGAAATTTATCTTTATGAAGTCGTGATTTAAAAGTTAAAATTTATTGTTTAATACATTAATTGAGTATGTTTAAACTCCTGTAACATATTAATTGAATATGGTATATTTAAATCGATCTATAAAAATGATACATACATCGACAATAGAGAATACGGCAGGTGCTTTCATATTATCAAAAGCAAAATTATTTAAATTTTTTCACTATTGATTTTTTTAATCAGCGTTTTTATTATTTCGTAATGAATTTTTAAGCCAATATTTTGTTTTGGTTTTATTACATGGTTTACAATGAAATAAATTATTAAAGGCTAATATATTGTATTTTAAAATTTATTTATTCACTCGAACTTCATTAGAGTTTCATATAAATATTTAATTTAAAATCAAAATGATAAAAAATAATCCTAAAATTTTAACTTGCTTGTTTAGATATAATTATGCTTTAAATAATAAAATAACATTCTAAATTTAATTGTCAAAGAATAACTATTTTGTAATAAACTTCGCATTTCTCATTTTACAAGATAATTAGCCACATTAACATTACAATTCTTTAAGTGCATGAAATACACATTATTCAAATATGTAAGTGCACCAAATCAATAATTAAATTATTTAATAAAACAGAAAAAAATCATTTATCCTTGTCAGTATACCTAGATAAGCAATTAATTTAATTAATGAACTCATAAGAAAAACATATTTAGGGAAAAATATTTCATGTTTCATTAATCGCTTCCTAGGTAAAAATTACTCATTGAGTGCCTAAATCATCGGTATTTATTTTATGAAATTTCCTCCGGGCATTTGCAATATTAATTTATTTGCTACTTTTTAGCAATTGTTATTTTTTATTCACAAAAAAGTAATTGGAAAAGTTCCAGGTAAATGCCTCAATCTTTATTAGGAGCAATATTTACTTTTTCAAAGGAATTCACGTTATTAATGAGATTGCATTTTAAAAGTTTCTTCCGCATTTTAAGATATTTACGATTTATTTTGTTAATTTACATTTTTACTTAATTAATCTTAAATCTGATATCATCATTAGTTTTGAAATAAAATGAACGTTCAACGTTCATTAATAATGTAACAGAACAAAAATAAAGATGGTGCAGCAAAAATAAATATAAAGACTTTTTTGTAAGCAATTAAGGCAATAAAATCATGCGAAAGTTTCAGAATTCAATATCGTATAATCGAATCAAATCTAATAAAATAATGCTTAGAGCTACGTGCAATCTGATTCATTCAAATATCAACGAAACCCTGAGGGGTAAAATCTAATAATAAACAATGCAAGTTCGCTGAAAAAGCTGTCAATAAACTTTGGTATTTTCTCCTTATTTATTGCTTTTTTGACATGTTTACGAGACGGGCCTACCGGTAAATTTGTAAGGAACCCAGGCTTGGTTGGATTTTTTTATTGTGATTTTTTATGATTTTTTTTATTGAGCTCCATCTTTGTTTTACTCCCCGTCCATAAGCCAAGGGTAGTAGAGAACTCGCATCTAGTTTTCTTACGCATTCTGCTTTCTTCAGTGTAATCCTTTTTTATTTATGAGTTAAAGCTTACTCTAAAACGTTAAATGGAGATTGTGAAACGGGTTTTGCGTATCAAAATGAAAACAACTACATGTAAGTGTTTTGCAAGGTGTTTTATTCAAAATTACGTTCTTCTTGAATTCATCAATATTAGCTTATTTTTTTATGATCAAATATATTGATGCATATTTAAGCTCACATACTAATTTTTATTTCATTTACTAAGCTTTTTATTATGAATTGAAATTTTCTTTATTATACCGAAACCTATTATATATATATATATATATATATATATATATATATATATATATATATATATATATATATATATATATATATATATATATATATATATATATATATATATATATATATATATATATATAATACGAGAAGGTATTCTTAAAAATAAGCTTTGTGAAATAAATATAAATATCAATTCTAATTTAAATGACAAGTGAGTGTTTTAATTTTAAATTTAATTTTAAATTTCTGACATCTTTTCAGTTCAAAATATAAACATCTCTAGTTTTTGAGGTGAAACGTTTTACATGTGCTGGAACAGCTAACAATGATCTTAGAAGCAAACGTATAGAAAATAACATAATTTATTTTAAAAGAAGTGCTAATTTAATTAAGATTCAGTGACCGAGTCAATCACTGTTATATTCAAAACGCTTGTGTATTATATGGAACAGGATATATGCATGCATATCAACCGAGTTATAACAATAAATCTATACAATTGTGAATTTATTAATATGACCAATTCTTGTTTTGTCACAAAAACTGAAGATTAACACATTGAGAATCTGTCGCATTTCATATTTTTAATTTTTATTCCAAATTTCTCACAGTTCCTATTATCTTTCAAAAGCGTTCCTAAATTGGTTTTTTCAGATTATCAGCAACTGTTCCGCTTTTCAATTTAAATCACAAACCTACGACTAACCAAGTGTATTACATACTTCTGTTCATTGGTTGTAAAATTTTGATTCTGTTAAGTTATTCTTTGAATAATTTTTAAATAGAAATAGAATGTTTCGTTGCTGTCAGTAACTTTTGAAAAAATGCAAGTTTAAAGCTTTACTTAGTATAAAATAATATCAAAATTATTTTTTGAATCATCTTACGAGCCACTCTCATATGATATTATCTTAATCCTCTTTGTTCCAAGACTCACAAAAATATCATCACAGATGGCTTTGAAAAACAATTTTTTTCCACTATTTTCAGCCAGACTTAATGGAATTAATAAAATCATGGTCTAAATATGTAGACATTTAGTTTCTATTTTTTTCTAAAGTAATAGTTTTAAGAAGACTTTGTTATTCTGCTGGAACTATTGAAATGTAATCTTAGGTACAATTATATTACTAAATCTAGACAGCTATGGAAGTTTTATTCCATAAAATGAATATTTTAAATGGGCAAATTTGTTGTTTTCGCACATGTTCCGATACAAGAGTCTGTGAAAACCAGAAGAGCAACATCTATCGATTCATTATGGTATACAATTATTTGGCTTCAACACTTATTAAATACCAGGTTGAGCATAGCTGAAAATATTTGGTTGGTGAATAAGTTCTTAGAGCTTTTACCATAGACTTTTATTTAAACAAATAGCAATAATTATATCAATAAGTTAATCAATTATACATTTGCCGTTGCTGTTTACAACCTCTTCCCACCTCTCGACCAATTTGTTGATGCCGTACCGCCAAAAATCACCTGGTCTGGTGTCAAAGAAGTTGTTGAGCCAGTTTTCAAGGACCTCTTGGTGCACTGGGAAATGCTCGAAAAGAATGCCACAGTCAACAAGGAGCTCTACATTGCCCAGCTACACCGCGTGAATGAGGCTATTCGACTGAAAAGACCTGATCGACATGGTCAAACCATACTCCTTCACGACAACGCCAGGCTCCCGTGTTGTACAAGTCGTCAAAGTCTCACTCCAAGAGCTCGAAGGGGATGGTCTTTCAGCATCCGCCGTATTCTCCGGACCTTGCACCGACCGATTATCATCTTTTCGGCTCCTTGTCAAACCATATGAAGGGCGTTACCTTCGATCACAAAGTGGTTCTTAAAAACTGGCTCAACAACCTCTTTGACACCAGATCAGGCGATTTTTGGCGGAACGGCATCAACAAATTGATCGAGAGGGGGGAAGAGGTTGTAAACAGCAACGGCGAATATATAACTGATTAACTTATTGATATAATTTATTGTTTTTTGTTTAAATAAAAGTCTGGTAAAATTGCTACGAACTTATTCCCCAACCTAATTCTTACGTGACCTTCTCTTTTTAAATTTCTGGTGGAAATTGTTCGGTACTTGCATCCTTAATCCTTTTTAAGTGATTAATTTCTTGCATCTGTATACAGATGACGAAATGAACCGGAAAATATTTCCATAAATAAATATGCAATATAATTTTTATTTAATTATATTTTTATAGTTCTTATGTCGTGTTGTACATGGTTAATGTACATGGTACATACTACACGTTGTTATTATTAAGGGATAATTGGACAATGATTTAAAGCGATATCTACATGTATTGCTCACTCCCATACGAAAATAGTTGTAATAATTCTGTAGCATTTTAACAGTAACATAACATGCTAAAATTTATAAAGAAGTATTCAAAGAATCCAGTTATAAGCAATTTTTTTACATTATAAAATATCATATTTATTTTATAACAATTAGGTTTATACCCATTCTCTTTTATTTAAAATGTTTGAAGCAGTAAATCTCTATAACATTTCATCCACTATGTTTTTGTGCATAGATGTATTTGAAATGCCTTTTCACCTATCACTTTTAAAAGGGAAAGGATCAAATTTCTATAATTTTAAGAATATTTGCTTGGACATATGCTATTTATTTCTTTATTTATTTATTGATTATAGTATTTTATTTCAATTCACATAAAATTAAGCTGTTTTTTTTAAACTTTTTCACAGTTTCATAAAAAAATGTCCCATTACATGCTAACTAAATATTTTCTTAAAAACCTTCTCTTCATTTAAAAATTCTTAATTCTCTATTTCTTATTAATAATTTTTAATTAATATTTCTTAATGAATTTAAAACTTTAAAATTACTTTTAAAAGCTTAAAATGATATATTAACTGTATAATTAGAAGAATTAATTTAATTAAATGTTAGTAATAAAATTCATTTTATAGAAACCTTCTTTTTATATAGAGAATGCAATCAGATAATTATAACATTCGGCTACCAAGTTTGCAATTTAATCGTTAAAACGACGTGTGTGAAATGGCTTCGTTTGAAAGTTCTTTTCATATTTAAATGTAATCAAATGTAATTTTAAGAAATTAATTAATTATTAGTGTTTGGTTAGAAATTTATAATAATCAATTATCATTTGTCGCAGTAAAACTTATGACAATCACACAAGTTACTGGAAAAAGAAATGAATTGATGAATAATACAACTACTATAAGTAATTAAAATATTTAAATGCACTATTTTTCATAAATAAATAAATTAATTTTTAAACTTAAACAGATATTTATTATTTAATGCATACATTTAGAAATTGCTGCGCCGTGTTTCATAATTATTTTAACAATTTTGTATATATAAATGTGAGTTAAGCAAATACTTTTAAAAATTAAGAATGAATTCAAAAATTTCTCTTTTACATCTAAAATATTATATTTAATTTTGAAAACTTCAAAAAAATTTCTAATTAAGTACATCAGCACTACGTATGTAATTAGTTTATTATTTTGATATTTTTAATAAAACAATAAATAAAATTCTTTTCAATGATAAATATTTGCATACACATTTCAATGTTTAGAAAAATTATGTCAATGATAGCTTTTTTCATTTTAATAAAAAACTTTGAATATTACATTTTTTGCTTATATACGTCTATTAAATCGAAGTAATTATTATTTTGATGAAACAAGAGAAAATCAAAATATAACTGTCTAAAATTAAGTTGTAAGTAAAGGAATAATGAGTTTATCGAGAAAAACACACACACATTGGTAATATGGAGATGCATTAATTCAGAATATTTGATTTTTAAAATAAGCTTTAGTAAAATGTTAGAATTTAAATAAAAAATTTTATGTTGCCGGAAGTTCTTTCGCTTAAAAAATGCCCTATAAAGTCAAAACAATGTATAGCATGATGAGAATAGTTCTACCGAAAACCGAAACAAAACAAAAACCCAACACGGCAGAGCGCATGCGCCAATATCTCTTGCCGGCGTACGAAACCAAACCTTTCCTCCACGTTAAATGAGAATTTGCAATCGGCAAGAGCGGACGTGCGGTCCGGCTTCTGAGCGTCGATCCGCCACGCCGTTTGCAGCCACTGCATTCGCCGGCTATCATTAAATCAAACAGAACAATTTTCTTCTTTAAAGGAATCAAAAAATTACCAGAGTGTGAAAAAAAGAGTCAACTCTCTCTCTCGTGGATATAAGAATTCATAAACATTTTTTTTTATATTTAAGTTGTTGACACCAGTGAATATGAAGAGTGACCACTGCAATGAGTGACCAGAACATAGTCCGGGAGTGGTTGAAATATCTAGATCTCGAACAGTACTACGAGAGTTTTGTGGACAATGGCTACGACGACCTGGAGATGTGCAAGCAGATCGGAGAGCCGGACCTGGATGCGATCGGGGTCCGGCAGGCCAAGCACCGGCAGCTGATTCGCCAGGCGGTCCGGACCTTGTTGGAGAAGGGTGGAACATCGGTGTACATTAGCTTGGAGGAGTGCGGCCGCCTGGGGGGAGATGGTCCTCTTGGGGATCGGATGAGTCATTCCACATGCCAGGTATGGGATTTCCCCTCTTCTTTTATGTACTTGATTCCCTGGGTCTTGATTGTTGTGACTGGATCCGGACTGGGGGTTGTTATCCACCGAACAAACACTGTTTGGGGGGTGCTTACATAACTATGTGCCACAGTGACCCCCTTGTTTAATTTTGGACAATGTTTCCCAACTAGAAAATTCAATTGATCTCCAGTTCTGTGGGAAGATTCTTAATATAGGAGGAATAAAAAAATTCCATCCTATTAATTTGTTCCATTAAAAGTAATTTCCTTCAGTGTGCAGTTGTCGTTGTGTTTGTTACATTATTAAGTACATGAAATTTAAGGTTCTGCCTAAAAAATTAATAAGCTCTTTAGAAGTATATCAACTTACGAAAATATAGTTTAACTGAAATTAAACTAGCAAGAAATATACGTCAAAAATAAGGTGGAATTTAAAAAACTAATGTAAAATGAAGCATTTCTTTTAGAAATTGTTTTATTTTTGTTATACTGTCGAAACTTTACGAATATATATATATATATATATATATATATATATATATATATATATATATATATAGAAAATAGTTATATTTATATGTATCCACATTTTCCTTATTTCTTAGTATCTCTTAAAAATTCGATCAAAACCATATCTGAAAATTAGTTTAAAATAATGAAAAGCTTTTAAAATAAAAATAAGTTATAAAGAAAAACAGCTGCGGAAATTTGGATTCTTATGGCAAATCACAGTAATTTTTTCTTCAACTGTATGATTTTCATATAAATGAGTTTTTTCGCTGGAAATTTCTTAAAAAAATCATAAAGTTTTCAGAGTTTTTTTTTAAAAATAAAATTTATATTTTATGGCTGTTATTGATAATAATTTAAAATAAAATGACATTCTAAAGAAAAATTTTTGTTCTCGCGTAATTCCTCTAAATTTTGAAAATTCTTAGCAATTAATTTTGTTTCAAATACTAATTTTATTATATATTATTGTATCTTTTGAACATCTAGTACAGCCATATATTTATTAACAACTTTCGTTTTAATAGGAATTACTTTTTAACTTAAGACATTCATGATAAAAATAATTAAAAAATCTTTACTCTTTTCACACGAAATCATTTATTTAAAAAATTTACAGTATTGAGGGAAAATTTAGAAAACTATGTAATTCTCAATAGAAAATTTGCTGGTTTCGATTTTAGCCAAAATACTGTGCTGTTTTTTTCTTTTACTTAATTTTTAACCATTATTTGGGAATTTCTTTTCATTGAATTTATCCCTCTAAACACGGAAAAATGTTTGCTTTAATATATGCTTTTGTTGACATTCGAATATCTGAATCAAATCTTTATCTTTTATGTAAAGTGGTAAGATGAGCAGGAAATAAAATCTACACGAAATATAATTGAAATTTTTTTATTTACTCCCTGAACATTCTTTTACTTACTTGATATTGTATCTTAAGATTTTCTGTTAATTTAATGACGTTTTTGATAATTCTGTTAAATTATATTATTTAAGTACTCGTAGATATATACATTCATTTTTTAATATAACTTTAACATACATAGTTATAATCAAATTTATTAATTTTGAAATTTTCTGTCTCCTACTCAAAATTTTTTTCTCATTAAAAGCTGCCTAACGTGCAGCAGTAGGCGTGAAAAAAATTGTAACTTATTTTGATAATTTTATTATAGGAAAATTCTAAGTTTAAGTGATACTTAAATTTTCTATAACTAATAATAAACGAACAAATAATTTTGAAAGAAATTTTTGTACTCTAAAAAACTTTTTATTATTTTATAGCGAAAATTTTAGGATACTGAATTGTAATTCATACCCGTGAAATGCAACACGAGAAAAATTGATTGTATCATCCCGTAAAGCAGTTATTTATGCATTTTTTATGTGTCAAATAAAACACTTAAAAATATTTAACTCTTATAAAAAGTGCACAATTAACAACTTTATTAACAATTTTATATTTCTAAGGAAAGAGGAAAGAGTGAAGATAAAATAAAGTTCTCTAATGTTGTATCTATCTATCTATCTATCTATCTATCTATCTATATATATATATATCTATCATATACTATATATATATATATATATATATATATATATATATATATATATATATATATATATAAAGTTTCCTCATTTGTCTTTATATGTTTAATTTATGTATATATTTGAAAATTATAAATTTATTATATCTTTATGAAAAATCAAAGTTTATATTAATATTTCTGAAATCCAATAAGCTGAGAAAATACTAGAATTATACAAAAGTCTTTCCTTTCGTAATTTAAAAAGCTTTTTATAATTTATAACTCAAAAGAAGTCCAATACTCTTTTAAAACTGATAAATGATTCGCCCAAATAAAGTTTTATTAGAAAATAAATATATTACGAAGAAAATATATTTACACAATAAGCAACCTCACCTAAGTTTCAGAAATTCGTTTCCACTCATAATTTTTTTTTTACAAACATTGTGCAATTAACTAATGACTCTAAGAAACCACATCATAAAACACTTGGTATATGGTTCATCATGTTTGCGGAGAAGTTAATTATTTGTTCGCTGTGTTATCTTCCGTGATGTCTAAGAAATTCGAATTCACTGCGTAATTTGCTGTGAATTCGCTCTGCGAGTTCAAATTACGCTCGGAATTCAATCTTCCACACACACAGGGAGGTAAAAGGGATTGTCATTACCAAGCGGACGGACTTCTAATAACCGAAAGCGACGTTAAACTCACCAATTGAGCAGCTAACTTCTATGTCACCGAGCTTCGGAGCAGATTCGATTATCGAACCTGATGAACCTTTCGCTAAATATTTTAAATGAATTGCTCGCTTTTGATTCGCGAATAAATAATTTAAACATTCCCGAGTTTGGAATTTTCTCTTGGTGTTTATGTTATTTTTCCTGTTCATTTAAGTAAAAAAAAAAAAAAAAAAAACTAAAAATAGGATTATTTTATCTTTTGACTTTGAATAAACATTTTTAAGTGGTGATACAGAGATATTTCGTAACAGTGGAGCTGAAATTTGTTGTAAATTTTTCTAAATTACATTGAAGAGATTTGAGGAAATGTTAGCCATATTAAGAGTAGTATAGAAAATGATCTTTTGCTGGTTGGTTTTATTAATGAGTCTATTATTTTTAACAGAAGGGTGTTTTGTTATACTCTTTAAGTGTTGCATAGAATCTAATGTTCCTCCACGCGGCTGCTGGAAAAGGGGGAGAAGAGTGGCAGATCGGGTGTTGACTTCGTCACTTGAGTATGATTCAAAATTATGTGGTGGTTCATGGTGATTATCAGCTTCGATCAAAAGAAATAAGGAGCTGGATTCGATCATAATAATCAATTTATCTTTACTGTTATAGATCTTTTGAATTCCGCTAAATACAAACTGATGTAATATTCATTTTTCGTGATCACTGATATTATTATAATTGCATTATCATTGATATCATATGTAATTGGCCATTAATGGTATTAATATTAATATATCATTGGTATCATAAATCATTCATATATTTTCAGAATAAATTTGTTTAGGATTTGTTTTTTTTATAGTATCTATACATCGAACATTTTTCTGCTCACACAAAAAAAAATAATTAAAATACCGAAATTAAAATGTAGATAAGTAAAAAAGTAGCAGGTTTCTGATTTATATTTTTTCTATTTAAAATAATAATCTGATGTTTGTTACATGAAGACAGTTTTCTGTAGCAAAGTTTTATATTTCTCGATTTATTGCTCTTATAATTATGCCTCTATTCTCAATTTATATTTAACAAAACCACATAATTTGACTTTAATAATTATAATTTGAAAAAATACAAACTAACATTTTAATAAATGCAAAATTTATTAATTGTTAATAAAGAACATTAAAAACGCAAACATTAAATTCTACTTGAAACTTTAATTTATTCAAGATTTGAGAATGAAGCATATATTTCTTTTATATTAAGTATTTGGTAAAATTATTCAGTGCAAGTATGAAATTCTCTTTAGTTAAAATTACTTTAACAAAAGTGATTAAAAGAAAAGTCTATGAAAAGTTTCTTGCTTTATAACTTTTCAAATTGCGGTAAATAAAAGAACTAGGTATCTCTGAAGAACATTTGGGTTTTATAACTTTTCGAAAGTGGGTTTTTACTTAGTTAGATTTGTTTTTATATTTATTGTTAGATTTTTTTTTTATCTAAAATTAGTTGGAATCTGATTTCTTGAAAATAGTACAAATTGTGCCGAATAGCAAAAATAATTTACAAGTGTTTTATTTTCAATAAAGAATAAAGCTAATAACTACAATAATTAATTTATTTATGTTGAAAATTGTTTAAGAAAATTCATTGTAAATGAAAAAGAAAGTAAAAGAAAATATTTTGTTTTTTATTCGATGAAAGTATTAATTCTCAATATTTTCAAGTGTATATGATACAGAGTATAAAATATACTTGAAACGTATATTTGAAAATCATAAAAGTTTAAAATCTCAAAATAAAGAAAATGATTAAATATTTAAATTATGTTGTTCAGTCTATTATTTGAATAAGATAAAAATTTTTTAAAAATCTCGATTATATTTTAGCAATTTGAATGGAACATTTTGAAGATATTTTTTGTGATTTCTTAAAATATATAAAAGAATAAAAGTAGTGACTTCACATGGAAGATTTATAAATGATTCAGGGCAAGGGAAAAATCAATTGATTTGATTTATTTTTGAACTATTTCAAATTTGAATACAAATCTATTACTTAATAAACCTCTTACTAGGACAATCAAATAGCAAGTACTATGACTTCCTATAAGAAGTTGTTATTATTGTTGTTCGTGTGCCAGCTAGGCTAGCATAATGGTGTTCGCTGCTCCACTTTTCCAACTGAATTATATTTTGGTGTGGAGTCCGACTTCCTCAGTACACACATGCTATAGGTACCCATTTATAGGGTTGGCAACCATTCACAACGCATTCATACAAACAAAGGACAGAGAAAGGATAGGTAGAGAGAGAAAGTACCTCCATGCCCAAGCCGGGATTCGAACCCAGAGTCTTCCTATCCGCAGTCAGGCACGCTGACCACTAGACAAATTGGGTGGCTTTATATAAGAAGTGCATTATTTAAATTATTATATGATATATATTATTATTTTTTTATCAACAATTACAACATGGAACTATTAATGTGGAAAAGCGAACAATAATAGCAGCTGATAACTAAAAAGAATAATAAAATATCAACAATTTGTATTTCATTATGTTGAACAAAATGTAGTTTTATTTTACAATATTAGGAGGCCATTTGTATTTATTTTTATCAGTAAATAGTAATATAAAATATTCTCTAAAAGCTTAAGGTAAATCACGCATTTATCTGTGACTTGTACAAAATTAGCTAATTATTATAGAATGGGATATGTAAGAGACATGCTGATTATGAAAACTAGTGGCCATACATGCGAAATTCGTCTTCGGCGGTTATAAAGAGGCAGAAGATGAGTTTGACATTAAAATGCAAGACTTTGTAAATTTTATTGCTGTGGCAAGATGAGATATTTGTAATAGCCACGCAGCAACAATAAGCTTGAGTGTCAAAGTTATGTTGGAAATCTTTCGGAAAAGTTGAGTCTTAGTTGTTGCTAGATGGCTTAAAGTCAAATTGGAAATATTTTTTTTCAATTTATTCACTACGGTTCATAAAATTTCGCAACAATTTTGAATTTGTAGAAACAGTTGCCGAACCCATTAATTGTAGCCAGACAAGAGTATTCACTTCAATGAACACCGACAACGGTGGCTAATTGTTCTACAATCAATATCTTAACCTATATTTGGGATTTGAAATTGATTCAGAGTCACTGATCTTCTCATCTAAAATGGAAGCCGTGCTCTTAACTTATTAGAATTAAGAACTGAACATTGACTATTCGGATAAAACATTTAGTCTTTTGATATTCGATACACTGAAGAGCAATTGAATCAAATATGGTTGGCTTTTTACAAATTTTGAGTTGTGCGCAAACTGGAAAATGACTTGCAAGTGACGTCGCTTATAACTTTTCAAGAAAAATGATCGGTATCAAAAATGGTCGAAAGCAAAATGGTAAAGAACATGGATTTGGATTTAAGCGCACTTGATCGTGGCCCAATTGCCAGGCCCGATAAAGATGTCACTCTGTATTTGAAGTAGTACTGACATTCAGATCACTGTATAAATGATGAACCAAAATGCGCGTCGACTCAGGTAAAAGCATCTCATATAGAGTCAAATGCCGCTGTATATGGTTGAACGACAATTAGCTGCAGATTCGCAGCAAAAAGACAGTCACGGCGAAGCAGGTCACTGACAATGTAACGACGTACACAGCAACGCATAAGCTGTCACACCATGCAAAATTATCTCCTCTCAATGAAATATAGAGTTATCTTCAGACCAGAGTTCCCTGCAGACAAGAAGGTTGCAGCATTTACGAAGTGCGTGTAACTTGCATCGGCGTGTTAACGATGAATCTTCCCTTACCATCGCAAGTTGCAATTCATCACTATGGACAAAATTAGTGACGTTTTCATGCTTAATTAATCACTATCACCCTTTATTGTGCAGTTATCATACTTTATAGGTTGATGACTTATGAATCTCAGTGAGAGGAGATGATTTTGCATGCTGTATAGTAACTTTCAACACCCCGTTTTGGATTCCATAACGGTTTCAGCATTTTGTAAGGAATTTTTATGTGATATATATTTTGATATCCTTTCGGAAGGAATTTCCATAGATAGTGGCCTTATTTACTTGTTGCAAGGAGAGAAATCCAGAAACCCAAGCACCATCCTGACAGATGTGCATGTAGAAAGCAGAGACGCAATATCCATCTGTAGCTGTTGAACAGTGGCTAGAATCAAATCCAGGACCTTGCGTTTGGGAGAGCAATGTCCCATCATTACGCTATGATGATTCCATGGTATTGTAGCTTACATGTTGCTCTGCACCAGCGTTAAGTTGATGAGTGGTCTGATGCATGGTGATGCTTATCTTGGGTTATAGTGCGGATTAGCTGTAAATGAACTTGTTCATTTATAAGCCATACTATTTCCTCCCTTAAAAACATGTAAATTTATTATTAAATTAATAATAAATAAACTCTAAGCAAATAATTTTTAAATATTGTTGCAATAAAATAAAATAAAAATGTTAAAGTATGAATCACATTTGCTTGAAATTTTGATTATATAGGTATTTTATTATGCACATCATTTTCGAATTTCTATTGAAAAATGTGCTTTTTAAAATAACTTTATTAACTTATTAATAATTATAAAATTCAAGAGCATGGGACAAAATTTTAACATTATAGTATGTAATATATGTTAAATTTTGTTTCTTTATTAATCAGTGTATGTTTAAATTATGAGTGGTTAGAAACGAATTAAATCAATAAAATTAAGTATCGTAATTGTTTTTTAAAATTTCCTCTTGTAGACATTTCCTCTTTTCATTTAAATAATTTATTCGAGCATTACTCTTGAAAATCATATAAATATTCTATAATACATTAGGATGAATAATTTAATAATATTAGAGATCAGATTATAAATTTATCATTTATTATATAATAATTATTTTTGACATGATAATTATGACACTTCATTTACCAACTGTGGAGAACACTGTACAAACTATATCACGTTAGATTCTTTTATGGTTTATATTTTCTTTTCTAAAAAATTCGTTTGGCAACATAATGAAAAATCGGTTGCAAATAAAAACACGATTGTCCTACGCTACGTTTTAGTGTGTAATTATAAGAAATTATTATGCGTTTATATACACAGCAGCACCGCCATACCAATTTAATTAAGAAACAAAGACATTTCTTTAAAATTTTGATTAAAAATCACATTTTTTGCTCAAATTACACTTAGACGCATTTATCGCAATAAAAACTTAATTCCTTATTAGTAATAATGTAAGAGATAAAACAAAATTACAATATGTTATGTCGATTCCCAAAGCATATCTATATATATAAAAATTTCGTGTCACGATGTATGTTCCCGATAAACTCCGAAACTACTGAACAGATTTTGATAAAATTTTGTAACCATTTATAATATGGTCCAACTTAAAATATAGAATAGTTTTTATCTCTTAATTATTGATCTAAATATTTATTATACGACATTAGTGTTTATTTATTGGTTAGTTCTGTAAGTTCCTAATAGATGGCGGTTTAGCATCTAAGTTGCACGAGTATTCGGCAGATGGCGAAGTGTTTATTTTTCTAGATTATACCATCTTCGAGAAAATTAACGTGCGCGCGCAAGCGCGTGGTTAAATATAGAATTTACATATATTTTCATGATGCATAATAATACTACAACAATTTTTCGTGAATCATTTTCATAATTATACTTTGTATAGTGTTATTATTGTGCAGAGTTCAGTTTGAATATTTTTAATATTATAAATAGTAAAATAAAATTGTATTTATTACTGTTTTTCTCTACTAATTTTCCTACCACCTCGAAAACATGTAAGTATTTCTTGATAGCCTTTTATTATTTTTTATTTTTATTTTACAATTTGATAATTATTAATTTATTCAGCAGTACATTTTGATCTAATTTATTTATTCAAATGATAAATTCTTTTAATTTTTTTTATTTCAGTATAATGCCACGGAAAAAATTTTTAGTTTTAATATAATTTAAAATTAAAAAATAATAGTTCGATGTCAATGTTATCTACCTCATTTATAACAATTTACTTTTAGATGTTTTTAATTTATATAGTATATTTTATAAGTAAGTCACTGATTACAAACTATAATTTAATATAAGATGAATAAAATGTAAATTCAGAAAGTATATGTTGATTTGTGCTTAATTTCAAAATTTCGATATTTTACCTATTACTTTTAAATTTTGGTGAAACGTTTTATTTTTAATCTCATATGAATGAACCTATTTTAAATTTTTTTAGAAAGTTTTCAGTCAATTGTTCCAAAGAATTAGTAAAAAATTAATTCAATGTATTATAATAACTCAGCAACTGCAACGCGTGGCTGGGTCAGCAATTCTATATACAGGGTGATTATAAAAAAACTTTGCCAACATCTGCACTTCTAGCGTCCATTCTATTTAACCGATCAAGATAATATTTCAAATATAGTTCTTTTGAGATATGCGCTCGAGATTCTGTGAATGGCAACACAGTGGCCCTCGCGGTTACAGTTATAGTGACAGAAACTCGAAATTTTTGAATGGCAACGTCTACTTTTTACCATCGCAAAATGTTCAGCACATGCGAAAACCCTAAATAGCGTTGAAACGGTACCGATATGTCTAAAAACGGACGTGTTCTGCAAACACAAAAAAGAGTTCTGAAAACCGGCCAATAAAACACGATCTGGGCGCACGCAATAAATTTGCATGTGACAGAGTCAAGAAACCAATCACAGAACGCCGGTCGCCAGATATTCAGCGTAGGAAACCTATAAAATACCAAGCGGGTATGCGAAGTCGTCATTCGGGAACTCGCACATGCCGACGACATGAGTCTTCCTATGAAAGTTCGCGGTGAATTGATCAAACTCTATTACCAAAATGGGATGAACGCTGCGGAAGCCTTGCGTGTGTATCGCCGCAATCATCGACAACGACGCGGCCCATGTACTCTGTAAGCTCTGCGTGATTTAGTGCGGAAATTCGAAGATACAGGCTGCACCTGTGACAAACAGCGCTCCGGACGGCCAACTGTTTCTGAGGGCGTTGTCATGGAAGTGCACCATACAGTGACTGCAGGACACACAGAAACCGCAAGAGGCATAGCGCGCGTGTTGGATATTCCAAACTCAACGGTCCGCAAGCTCTTGCGCTCGGTACTTCACATGTTTCCCTATCGGTTCCAGCGCGTCCAGATGTTGGAGACGGGTGACCCACAAAAACGTCTGGACTTCGCAAATGCATTTTTGTTATGATATGATGCGGATAACGACTGGCCACTTCGCATACTATGGACGGACGAGGCGCATTTCACCTTAAATGGCAGATTAACACAAAGAATTGTGTGCACTGGGGAGAGACGAATCCTCATGCTGTGGCGCCAGTACCATTATTTGACGCCAAAGTGACTGCGTGGTGCGGCATTACAGCTACATTTGTTCTGGGCCCGTTCTTCTTTGAGGAAACGACCCCGACTGGCCCTGCAACATGTTCTGTAACGGGCCCTCGGTATGCAGCCATGCTAAAAAATTATGTCTTACCGGAGTTGCGTCGGCTGAATGCACTCAATGACATTGTTTGGATGCAAGATGGCGCACCTCCACATATAGCGAGGTCAGTTAAAAGGCTCCTGGATCAGCATTTTGGTTATCGCATCATCTCACGCTATTATCCTTTTCCGTGGCCTGCGCGATCCCCAGATCTGACGTCTATGGATTTCTGGTTTTGGGGCTATCTCAAATCCAGAGTTTATCTGTGCAATCCTCAAACATTGTCGGACTTAAAGGATTCTATACGGCGTGAGATTGGAAACATCCCTCGTGCCATGTTGCGTGCAGCGACATTGTCCTCCGTCTCCCGCATGCAATGCGTAATTGCCTGTGATGGCACTCATGTGGAAAATGTTTGAAATTAATAAAGATTTTTTTCTCTATGTGTTCTCATCATTGAGCAGTGTCTTGTCTCTGTCGTATGCATTATTCTTCCGTGCGCCTTGAAGAACTGTTTGTATGTGTATAACACGTCGGTTTTCGGACATATCCTTACCGTTTCAACGCTATGTAGGGTTTTCGCATGTGCTGAACATTTTGCGATGGTAAAAAGTAGGCGTTGCCATTCGAAAATTTCGAGTTTCTGTCACTATAACTGTAACCGCGAGGGCCACTGTGTTGCCATTCACAGAATCTCGAGCGCATATCTCAAAAGAACTATATTTGAAGTATCATCTTGATCGGTTAAATAGAATGGACGCTAGAAGTGCAGATGTTGGCAAAGTTTTTTTATAATCATCCTGTATATAGAAATTTCGAGTGTCACGATGTATGTTCGCGATAAACTCCGAAACTACTGAACCGATTTTGATAAAATTTTGTAACCATTTAGATAGAATAGTTTTTATTTCTTAATTATTGATCTCAATATTTATTATACGACATTAGTGTTTATTTATCAATTAGTTCTGTAAATTCCAAATAGTTGGCGATTTAGCATCTAAGTTGCACAGGTATTCGGCAGATGGCGACGTGTTTATTTTCTAGATTATACCATCTTCCAGAGAAAACTAACGTGCGCGCGCAGGCGCGTGGTTGAATATAGAATTTACATATATTTTCATGATGTATAATCATACTGTAACAGTTTTTCGTGAATCATTTTTATAATTATACTTTGTATTGTATTATTATTGTGCAGTGTTCAATTTGAATATTTTTAATATTATAAATAGAAAAATAAAATTTTATTTATTACTGTTTTTCTTTACTAATTTTCATACCACCTCGAAAACATGTTAAGTATTTCTTGATAGCCTTTTATTTATTTTTATTTTTATTTTATAATTTGATAATTGGCTCTGTAATCGTGCTATTTTGGCAGCAAGAAACGTTGATGTGAACGAAATTAACTTCCATATACAACAGATGTTGCCCTGTGATTTGATGTCTTTTAAATCAATCGACACAGTTATTGATGAAAACGAAGCCGTAAGCTTTCCAACTGAATTTTTGAATTGTCTGGATATGCCAGGAATGCCACCACACAATCTTCAATTGAAAACTGGTTCACCAATTATTCTTCTACGTAATTTAAACCCACCTCAATTATGTAACGGTACACGCTTAGTCATAAAAAATGACCGAAAATATTCTCGAAGCAACAATTTTGACGTGAAAATTTAAAGGAGATATTGTCCTGTTGCCACGTATTCGACTGATAGCGTCAGAATCTCAATACCGTTTAAAAGGCTCCAATTTTCGATTTGTTTAGCTTTTGCGATAACCATAAATAAATCTATAGGCAAAACAATGTCTATTTGCGGTTTGGATTTGAAAAAGGCATGCTTCTCACATGGGCAGCTATATGTTGCCTGCTCACGTGTAAAAAAACCATCAAATCTCTTCGTGTTAGCGAAAGACAGGTTAACCAGGAATGTTGTACACAAAGTAGTACTTAGATTATTTTTAGTTTTAATAATTTAAAATTGAAAAAATAATAGTTCAATGTCAATGTTATCTACCTCATTTATAACAATTTATTTTTACATGTTTTTAATTTATATAGTATATTTTGTAAGTAAGTCACTGATTACAAACTATAATTTAATATAAGATGAATAAAATGTAAGTATATGTTGGTTTGTGCTTAATTTCAAAATTTCGATACTTTACCTATTACTTTTAAATTTTTCCGCGAAACGTTTCATTTTTAATCGCATATGAAGGAACCTATTTTAAATTTTTTTAGAAAATATTAATTTGATTGTACCCAAGAGTTAGTAAAAAATTGATTCAATGTATTATAAAAACTTAGCCACTGCAACGCGTGGCTGGGTCAGCTTGTATATATATATATATCACTGGCTCTTTGGTTGTGAAGTCAGATGAGATATGTATAGATTATTAAAAAAAATATTTTCTCCGTCCCTTTATTTCTCGTGCTCGTCGTAGGATGCCGCGTGGTCTGTATGATTTATGATGGAGAAGTTCCTGTTGTTCTTGGTGGGGATTTTTGGATTGTCGTTGCTGTCTTTGGGGGGTAGGAGATTGGATACACTGTACTCTACAGAGGCTTTTCCCTCTGTGCTGGGTACATTTAAGGCAGAGAGAAGCTTAGTTTTCCTCAGCCATTAATGGATAAATTCATATAAATGCAGGGAACAGGAAAGGGGAAATGTGTTCTTTCTGCATGCATGGGAGGGAGGATGGGTCCGTTTAATTAATTATTTCTTGAAAGATTTGTTTTGAAAAACAATGGAAAATAAATATTTTTATTTCATAGTTAAGATTTTATTTTAAACAGTATTAAATTAGAGGTAAATTAATGATTTATTATGTGAATAGTTTCGGAGATTTATTCCACCAACAGTTAGCAATTTCTCTTAAATAGAATTGTTCTTATAAATTATCTATTTATAACCGCACACATAGAAACATTTTTATGCGGGCTTAAGGAATATAGAAAAATTAAAAATTAATATCTTTAATACTGGTATGTTTATATTTAAAATGGTGTGTTTCGATATGAATTTAAACTATTGGTTAGTTTGATGCTCTGTAGGTATAGGATAGTGGTCGGCTCTTCGCTTTCGTTTGTAATTAGTCTGAGGTTCAGTCTAATGAAATACATGTTACGGGATTTTTAATTTAATATGTCAATAAATTTTTCTATTTAACTCTAACCATAACTGTATTAGCTTGAAAATGGTAACTATTAGGCCAATGGTACAGTTATTTACAGATACAAATTTTTTTCCTAATGCAAATCTGCATAGGATATACCTATTCAGAGCTACAAGGGGCAAATGTGATGGCAATTTAAATTGTGGGGCAGCAAACGGGTGTGCCATCGTCACCCCGAAAATGAAGAGATAAAGAAGCACACACACTCGCGCAGAGAAAAGAGCATTCATGCCCGAATCAGGATTCAAACCTGTAACCTCCTACTTCGAAGTTAGAGATGCTAACTACCCCTCCATCGGTCAGCCAGATACAAAATTAAAATTATAAAAAAACTAGATGAGGAATTCCCAAATTAGTTTCAAGCATTGTCGGTAGATAGCACCATGTGAAAGTCACTGTACAATCAATTGAAAGAATACTTTAAATGAATTGGATATTATTAGATTTATATGCTGGTCATCTCAGCTTGTGTTTCAGACATACTGTACTACAAGTTAGGTTATAAGTTGCGATTTCAGAGACTGTGACATTTAGAGGTCAGTTTTCTTCGGATTGATGTTCGAACACAGACAAATAGAAAATCAAAACGATAATCACAGTTCCATTAGTGAAACCATTTTTTGTAATCCATTATTTAACATTGTAATCTGATACAAAAACTAAAAAAAAAGTAAAAATTTATGAGCATATAATACGAATACATGAATAATGAAGTAATACGAATACACGAATAATGAAATAATGCGAATACTCGAATAATGAAGTAATACGAATACATGAATAATGAAGTAATACGAATCCTCGAATAATGAAGTAATACGAATCCTCGAATAATGAAGTAATACGAATCTTCGAATAATGAAGTAATACGAATACTCGAATAATGAAGTAATACGAATCCTCGAATAATGAAGTAATACGAATACACGAATAATGAAGTAATACGAATAAACGAATAATGAAGTAATACGAATACACGAATAATGTAGTAAATAATGAAATAAAGATGGGAAAACGACAGATCTGTCACCATTCGGAAAAGAGTGATGCTTGTTTAATAGACACTTAGAAAGACAGCAAATCTTACTAGGTTCTCAAAAACAACCATATTAAGGATTTACAAGAGCTGTATGCTTGAAACTCATTGTTCTTGTCTAAAATTAGAACTAAAAAATTGATTAATATTTGTTCTGCAGTATTTGATTATATGTCATATTGTTGTTAGTAACACTTTTTTACAAACAATGCTACACACATTCTACTGGGACGAAAAAACAGAAAACGATAGTTCATAGAACAATGACGTAAGCACTGTCCTTATTGAAATCTATTACAAGTATTCCAAAATAAATTACAAATGCTATCAACAAATGGTACCATATAGTATAGTCACTATATCTTCTGCTTATATTGCTATGAAATAACAATTAATTTTATAGCTAAGAGATGGTAAGTCTTGGTTAGATATGACAATATCGCCATTAGTAACGGAATATTTCTCGAGATCTAACTGAAATGAAACATTCAACAACATATGTATCTAACATTAAATAGTTTTGAAACTTTTGCATAAGAATCTGTAATAGGATTTTTCAAAGCAGCATTTTTGTCACTATTTTTTTGCAGTTTGTTTCTGATAAATTAATTTCTTTATTGTGAGCTGTCGCACAATGTAATCAGTGTAAAATGAAAATTCGGCAATAATGAAGTTTAAAAAATATTTACTTATAACTTTTATGCTCAGCTTATAAAACCTAAGTTATTAAATTTGAATGACTTTTTATTTAAAATTCTTTCATTTGCTAAACTGTATTGTTTTTTTAGAATAAACTAGTGTTTTACGATATTCTTTCATATCACACTATTCTTAAGATTACGTATAGTTGTGCAAATCAAACTATTTATTATGCATAGACTTGGTATGGTTTTTTGCCTTTTTTCTGTTTTATTTTGCGGTAAAAACTGCAGTAAAATTTTATCTTGTTCACTAGAAAGAAATTCAGAAATGAGATTTTCCTTTCATTTAATTGAGTCTGATGGAAATCCCCCGAAACTGGAAAAAAATTAAGTTGTTTTTTTTATGAGTTTCCAAAAAACTTTTCCTGTTTATAGTTGGCATGTTATTGTGTTAGAAAAATGGTTTGTTTGCTGCTGTCAGAATGATTTTAGAAAGAGCTTTCTGAGTGTGGTATTTAAAAATTTCTCCATTTAAATTTATTTTTCACGAATAAAATGAAGAATAATTAACGCCTTTATTATTTATGTTAATAATTTCATTATTAATAATTTAAAAGTATATATGTATCAGTTTTCAATCAACAAAATTTTTAGTGATATACATATTTCGATTTAATTGACTTCCGATTTTAATGTTAGGGTTGTTATTGCTTAGAAAATAAAATTCAGAAGATACAATATATGCAAAGAAATTGACTTGTGCTTGTGTTTGTATGAAGGAAAATTTCTTCTCATACTAAATTAAAAAAATAAAGTGTTTTGTAGAGAAATAAAAAATTTATGCTTTACGAAAAAAGAACTAACAAATATATAGGAAACGTAGCAGTCACAGTTTTGTCGCATTTTTGTCTGTGTTTGTAATAGGAAAACATTTACTTATATGACGAAATTTTCGCTGATACATTAAAAAATATAGTATTTGGATTACGTGAAGTCCATAACAGAACAACCAAATGCTACTGATGTAAAATTTTTATTTCAAAAAAGTTTCTGAAGTTATTCTGAATACTTATTACAATAAAGTTAAGGAAAGAAAATTTTATGTGAAGGTTGTGAAATATAAAATGAGAGAAATAATAACAGAAAAACTTCTTTTTCGCTTAGTAAACCCAATTCATTGCAACTATTAAATGTTATGGTTATTTCTTAATTCATTATTAATTGTATTTGATTAAATATGTGATGCGTAGATTAATGGTGATAATAAACCACAAATGGATGGCTTATACTTTAGGGTGCTCCTTGGTTTCACGCCAATTTGGCGCCGAGTTGGGTGATGTTGAGTAAGGTGATAAATATTTCTTTTTGTGTAAATTTTTAAAATTTTGTATCATTGCATTTTGTTACGTACAAAAACCCTTTTGGCGAGAAAAAATCACCATTTTTGGCAACAGGGCACCCTAAAATATATTTTTCCCACCACAAATATTTAAATTAATGTACCAACTTAATGTAAGTTTTTTTTAACGAAATCAGAATCAAATAAGATTATGAAGTAGATATTTATAAAGGAGAACGATTTTCTTCATATGCTTATTATGAAATAAAAAAGAATTCTTTGATGATTACTAATTCAAGTAAATTACTGTCAAGATATCGTTCTTGCTGACTTAAATTGGTCAAAACATTATTTTTATAATGCTTAATCGATTTGGAATTTACTTACAGAATTTATATGTTTAAGCTCCTCTCAATTTCTTTCAATTTCATAATTTATTTTCACTATCTGATTTATTTTTAGATAAAATTTGCAAAATATATAAATCTAAAATTAATATAGAAACACCGTTTTGGTTATATTTTTTACTGAGCTGGCAGCCGAATGGTTTGCGCTCTAGTCTTCAACTCAACAACTCGTGGGTTTGAGTCCAACATAGGGCATGGATGTTTGCAGTGGTTTAAAAATCACATTAAATTGTAGATAGTAGTCTAATTGTTCCTCTTGTCTACAGTAAAATGATTGCTGAGTGACGAACCAAACCGATTTGATTTTCTGAATATTAGCAGTTTTAGTCTTTGATATAAATTTACGGTTGTTAATGTTATTCATCTATTATTCCATCCATTTTCATCATATTTTCTAGACTTTCCTGGAAAGCTTTTATTGATTTCGAAGAATGAAATAATGCTATCCACGGTGTAAAAACTAGTCACTTTAGCTGCCTACCCTGTTTAGTGGTCAGCGTGCCTGACTGCGGATAGGGAGGTCCTGGGTTCGAATCCCGGTTTGAGCATGGATGTACTTTCTCTCTCTGTCTATCCTGTCTTTATTCTTTCTTTATACGAATGGGTTTTGAATGGTTTCCTACCTTATAAACGGATTCCTATGGCATGTGTGTACTTGGGAAGTCGGTCTCCACACCAAAATATGGTTCAGTTGGTAAAGTGGAGCAGCGCACTCCATAATGCCAGCCTAGGAGGCACAAGACAACAACCAACAAACTAGTCACTTTATCCTGTTACTGTTAGAAATACAAGTGGGAGATATATGCTGTTATTCTACTTTCTCCATACGCAGCTGTTAGGATAAACACTCTCGGAGAATTTTTCAGTTCTTCTAACGATTAATGATGTGATTACAGACCACATGTGTTCAGTGTCCATCTGAAGAATTAAATGCGAGGGATAAAGAAAATTGTTACGGTTTTTTCTACTGTCAAATTGCATCTTAGAAGATGCGATAAAGTTATGATTAACAATTTAGTTAAGTTTATAAGTTTAGTATTATTTATAAGAATACTATTTTTATCTTTTATATCGAATATTAGGATAACATAGCTGTTGGAAATTATTATTGCTGTTAGAGATTATTTGAGGATTCACTGCGTATTCGCCCCTCCCGGTAAGATGCTTTAAAAATTCGTTGGTTTGTTCTATTTTGGCATGCTCTTGTGGCGAAAACCGTGAGATTTACCATGCCACCATAGTGACAGGCTTGCAATCAGAAAACAATAACTCGAAGTTTTGCTCCTGTTTCTTCTGCAGCTTGGATTAGACCCAACATTTCCCACTGAAGGGTCCTACCAGAAGGTTATTTTGGAGAAATTCATCTAATAAAATTTAATTGTATAAATGAAAAGAAATAAACAATAATTTTTGTTTAACTGTAAAAAGAAATTATTTTTATGTTAACCCATAATCATAATTATTCTGATTGGAATTAATATTAAAAACCCAAGTCCGAGTTGGCGTAGTGGTAGCGTTTCAAGCTCCCAAGTCACAAATCAAAGGTTCAGTCCTTTGTCTGTGCAAGGCTGACTCAGCCTTTCATCCTTTATGGGAATGATAAAACAGAGTACCAAGCATGCTTGGGCACTGGAAACTGGAGGTTTTGTTTTAGACTGATCACCTAACTAAGAGCACTGGTGATATGTTTCGTCCTGAACGCTCTTGGTCAAGAAAACAGATATGTGCACTGTAGCTCCCCTCATGGATTGTCGTGCCGCTGAGTTTAGATTATTAAGAACAGATAATGTGATATTTTTCCGAAATAACTTTTTTTATATGATCAGAAAAAATTGTCTAAAAACATTTCTTAAAACTCATTTTAGATTTAAGACCTATAAAATCCGTATGAAATTTAAAACAACCTATAAATATTGGGCTATAATTCAATGCATATACCATTATTTGAGAAACGGGCCATAGTAGGCTAGTGGTTAATGCACCGGCCTTCCGCCTGGACTGCGGGGGGGGATCGATTCCCAATGCCACCAAAAGTCCACCTAATACACGTGATATACGTGTTCGTTAAGTCTATGGAATCGGGAATCCTATGGTCGGTCGTTGAGCAGCTAACATAGGTATAATAGTCTGGAGGAAATTTTTTCCCTTCCAGATCAATGTTTAAATTGAAAAAAGAGTGGAATCTCTGGTGGTGCCATCTATCGGAGGAATGTTAGAATAAAGTCATATTTCACTTTCGTGGTATTTTGGTTAAACGAAACTTAACTTCCTACTGACTTAAATTCGCATGGCCATCCGCAGAGCGAGCTTGGCTTGTTCAAGTGTCACATAAGTAACAACAACAATACCATCGGACAAATAATTATATTTTATTTTTAAAAATTCTATTATACATTTATAGTTCTCATTAACTCATTTCTATTAGTAATGTATATAGTTCTCATAATTTCTCTTAAATCGATGTGGAGTTAATATAAATAAACAATTTATTTTATAAAATTAATGTATCTGAAAGCGTCTTGTAATCAGTGTAAATAAAAATAGAAGAATCAGTTAAAACTGATTGATGCTTTACATTTTTTTTTACATGACATACAACACTTATCTACCAAGTTATCAAGTTTACATCTACATAGTAGGCAGTTAATGGTTTCTAGTACAACATTACTGATACGTTCATTTAGTGTCTTGAGAAAAATTTTAATATTTTTAATTTTTATTAATTTTTACTAAGCAAAATATCACTAGGTAATTCCAAAATTTAAATTACGAGGTTTAAGGTCAGAGGATTCTAGTGACTATGTGAATATAAATACTGATGAGTAAATCATTACGCGTTCTAATTCAGTGTGGAAATATCTCATTTAAGTATGAATTAAGAAAATTTTGGTTAAATTTAAGATGATAAGGTTTTTATGTTACGAAATATTCACAAATTGAGGTCTTAATAACTAAAAATAAAAATTTCATTTTTTTATTTCGTGTATGATTGATTGCGACAGCTTTCAAAATAATTGCTTATATCACTTATACATTTACATACATATATATGCGAACATTTTACACCATTATTCTAACTTAATACAAAATCCCCCACTTTAAAATAATCATTTTACTTTACATAAGCTGTGTTGTTCTATAATTTAGCAATTTTTTTAATGTTTTATTTTGAATATATTAGGTCAAATAGATACATCGACATTTGGAATGCAATAATGTCAAGAAATAAGTTTCGAAAAAAATATTTTCTGCATTGTATCCATTTAAGATCTAGATAATAGATTTTGGAATCTATTATCTATTGATATTTCTTGTAAATTTTACAATAGATGGAACTATTTGCGATGCTTTTTCTCTGTTTATTGTTAAAACTTCCGCAAATTGAAAAATGCGCTAAGTTTTGATTAATGGTTCTACTATTTACCGAAGAACTATTCGTTTAACTTCATCCATAAATCACATGTTTTTGTTCGACTTTTTCCATTCCTTTACAAGAACTTATAGAAAACAGATATAAATTACGTGTTTCATTCCTCACTCTGATTTCTGAACTTAATTCATTTCGCTTTTTCACTCAGAAATTGCATATTTGGCATTTTTGTAATAATAAAAAAAGTGCTTAATTTTAGGAGGCGTTTAGATCAATTTATTATGTTTTGATCTTATTATTATCCGAAATATCAAATTAATGCCGATATGTGTATTCATTTAATGTCATAAATTGTTTAGTGGAAGATAATATATTTTATGATGTAAATAAAAAAAATCATTTTGCTGAAAGTTTTAAAATTAATAAAGCCTTAATTATTTCCGAGCTATTTCCTTAATAAGAATTTAGTCATTGGGGGGGGGAGAACAGCAAATAAATTAACCATCAAAAACAATATCCAGACAGTTTGATTATTTTCTTCACATTCAATTTAATCAGGGATCTAAAGAAAAAATGAAGTTTTTAAGACATCTTATTATAGAATTAATTAGGGTGATGATTTGATTAAAAAAGTTACTTAGCTTCTTAAAATTAGTTTCTAATCTTTGTTGTAGAGAATAATAAAATGAATTTACTTTTTAAGACGTTTTAATTAAAATAATTATTTCATGTACGTTGTAGCATATCTTACGTTGGTTGGGCTTCAAAATCTCCGCCAATATTTGTTGCCAACAAGTGATATGAGTGAATGTAGTATCGATATAACAGTTACTTTATCTTATATTACAGCAATACCCTGATTTTGTGAACTTCAATAAAACGAATTTTTCATTTCAACAAGAGTTTCATCAATGTTAATAAAATGGCGATGAAAAAGTAGCAAAGTTTCAACTGTGTTTTAACAAAATTTTATTTTAAGTATTCCATTCTTTTTCTAACTGTATCATTTCAATTTTAGAAAACAGATGAGCAAAGAAAATATAGTAGTCTTAAAAGAAATTTTTTCCCACTTTCTAAGTTTCTTTAAAAATATGAAAATGTCCTTTTTTAATTAAAAGAGCACCGTGTTTTTTGAATTATTTATTTTTTTAGTATTTACTTTTACTTGAAAAGATAAATTCATAAATTATATTGGCTTTGAAATCTCTAAAAATTTCACACTAAAATTTATAGATAAATAAAAATTTCAAAATTTAAACTTTTAAATTATATTATTTTAGTATTTTTTTTGTAAATTTAACTTTTCCAAAATTTTTTTACTATAATTCCTATACATTTCTCAGTAATATTTTAATGGTTTAGTATATTTTATAGGTACCTATTTTTCTAAATTTTGCATTTGCTTATACACTATGGAAAATTTCAGAAATATGATATTTTAAAAAAAGGACTTTATAAAAGTGATTTTTAGAAAATTATTAATCATAATTATTTTGAATTCTAATCAGATAATTTTTATCAAAATAATACGTTATATAATTCCTAATTTAATCTCTGAACTTATTAAAAGGCAAATGTAACATAGACAAACATTTCAATTGCCTACATTAATTATAAAAAAATAATTTGAAATCAAGGCCATGAAAAACAAAAAGAAAAGAAATACCAGTTTAAAATTTTAATATTTTAACGTCTTAACTGCTCCGTTAAAAATAGGAAAAGGGATATAATTAATCCTAAAACTATATCAAAATTTTGTATTCGATCAATTAACATTTAATATATTTATTTTACGATTTTTAAGCCATAAAATTAAAATATTTGTTGACTACTTTGTAAAGTGAAAAAGATTTGTAATAATAAGTAAATTAATAAAATCAATACCGCTATTTTACAAACTTCACATTTCTTTTATTTTTAGAAATAGTAGGCAACGCATATAAAAAAATTTCTTGGAAATGACAAAATTCTTATGGTTTCAACCAAAAAACTAAACTACTATTCAACTGCATTATCGCTTTTATGAAACGAAATTTAATATAAGACTTTTTTTAATATAATTGTTTTTTTAATATAATTTAATATAAGTGTTTGAAGCTTTTTTGTTTATCAATCATGGATATAATTTTTATTGATGATGTGTTAAAATTCTGGGGAAGTTATTATTTTCGATTTTCAATAACTAGCAATCAGTGCTTACATCATCTTACAGATGAGGTGTTTTTATTTTTTTAATATATGATTGAAAAATTAATGTCATCATTAACTATTCATTTTCAGTTATTAAAACAAGAAAATAAATAATCCAAAGTAGTATTCTGTCGGTTTATAATGTCTTGTAGATTTAATTAAAATAATCTTGACATTTCACTGGTATATATTGCTCCGTAATACAAATAGTTAAAAAATTTGAAAATAGCTATCTTTAGTTTCATATAACTTTATATTGAAATTAATGGAAATCTTTCCATTTGCTATATCCTTACATTCATTCAACTTTTTCGCTTCATTTACAGGGCTTAATGCTTACTTAGATTACAATTAAATTATAATTTGGTTTATAATATATTATAGATAACAGTATTTGTTTAATATTTTATCTCATAGTATCGTCATATAGGGATTCAAAGCTCACCGTAATTTAATAGAATTATTGCGTTCTTTGAATTGGATGTTTCGAAGTTCGATTCCAGTCATTTTTGAGCATCAGGAGATGAATAGTGCAACGGGTAGTAGAGAATATTTTAATAGTTGAAAGTGTCATAAAACTATTGAACATTCATTACATAATGCTTTCATGAAGGTTCTTTACACTGACTAAAAGACAAGAAATCCAAAAAACTTGCTTGGATTAACATCGATAGAAGTCCATGCAGAAGAGTAATATCCCTCTTCTATTGTTGTCAGTGACTGGATTCAAGCTCAAGATAGATTATTCTCTTCAAAGAATGCTATCCTGTCGCTAGAACACTGTACACCAAGTATTTCCTTCTGGAAATATATCTGTCAGGGTAGTGCTTGAAAAGTTTTTGTGTTTTCTTCTTTACAGCACTTGAATTCTGTCCACTGTATGATTGTTACACCCGCATACTTCTTGGTACCTAGCTGTAAATTGGGCTTTACAATTCAGATGGTAGCAGCTGGATCGGAGTCTTCGCAGCTTAGAAGCAGAGATTAAGCAGATGACCTCTTAATACTTGACCTACTACTCCTTGAAATATCATTTCACTTGGAGGACATTGCGACAACGACCTATTTAACGTTTCCTAGCCGTCTTTACCGCACACAGTGGGTCTTCGGTTAAGCCGAGATTACAAATCACTACCTTTCGATAACGAGAGCGACATCCTGACAAACCAGGCCACTGATTAAATTGCCCTTCAGGGTGTGTGAAAATATATACTGTACCATAATTACTGTTAGAATTACGAGATTATGGGATAATTCCATGCATTTTTAATTTTAGGTATCATTTGGTTATTTATATTGTTTCTGGAGATTATATGTTCCTTTTGATTTAGCTTATAAAAACTGAATAACGTAACACTTTTTTTCTAAAGTTAAATGCGAATAAATTATCTAACAAATTTTATAGAAGGATGCATGGTAAATATATGCATATTAGATTTCTTAAGTATTACTTAAAGTTGATTTATTGTACCACATAATAATTTTTTATGCATTTTTTATTATTTTTATTAATTATAAATAATATTAATTTTATAATATAATATTATAAATATAAATAATTTTATAAATAAGTATTTATTTCAACTTTTATCAGCGCAGATGTCTTTTTATTTAATGCGTTTTAAATACATTTTGAATAATTTAAATAATAAAAATTGAAACGATTAGTTTTGTTTGTTCAAAAAACATTCTAAACATGATTTAAAATTATGTTTAAACGTAAGGAAGCTTAGTTATTTTTGAAGATTATACTTATTTAATGTTAATTGCTATCTTTATTTCGTGCAATTTTTTTTAAAATTTTATATTCATGACAAATTTTAAATCTACGTCCAACTTCAGAAAATTACCATCACTTTCTTAAAAACAACAGTCAAATTTAAATTATTACCTAAATTTCTTTTTAATTCCTTTTGAAAATAGATAAAAGAACCTTTTACTGAAAAATTTGCATATAAAATAATTGAAGAGTTTATGTATAACCTTAAAATTCGATGCATATATATATATATATATATATATATATATATATATATATATATATATATGTATATATATATATATATATGTATATATATCTATATGTATATCTATCTATCTATCTATCTATCTATCTATCTATCTATATATATATATATATAATAAAATTGTTTAATTATGTGCTGTACCTAAACGATTTTAAGGTTTTTTCAAGATTATTTCATGTCTATTTTGCAAATATAATATTTAGCATTTAAATTCCTGAATTTAGGCTTTTGAAAGGAATTTTTGAAAGAAAATTTGAATCATATAAATATTTTACAAACAAAAAATTTGAAATATTTGTGCAATTAATAATTTTTTAATGAAAAATATTTTTATTTATTAAACAGAAACTGAGAAAGATGTAAAAGTTTGTAAAATCCTTGTTTGATTATTCACATTTAATAATATGTCTCATTTCATTAATAATTCAGGAAACATTATTTGATAATTAACGAAAAATTTATTCGATTAAGATTTCTGTAAATTTAGCTTAACTTAATGTGATGCATGCATATGTTTTAAAAAGCTCAATACAGGGCCCACCTTAACTTAAGTGGGGCCTGGGGCAAAAACTCTTTTGGGGGCCCCTCTGCTTCAAATCAACAAACTTTCTATTCTATTCAGTAAACTATTCGAGTGACAACGTAAAATAAACTTTCTAATCGATATGGGGCCAATCTGGTTTAACTCGAGGCAACTGCCCTGTATGCCCCGGTCTTAATAAGACTCTGATTCAATATTATAAACAGCATTTTCTCGATTAATAAAAGATTCTCAATAGAAAAAATGGGTTCGGTATAAAATCGGGCACCCCTTGTGTGTGTATGTGTGTGGTTTGGCATTAAACATATTAATTGCTGGTAATCTTGGTAAACCAATCTTTGTGTAGCTTTTGTATAGCGGCCATCTTGTTAATCACATCTTGGCACCTATCTTGGCGTCAAAAAAATCGCCAAAGAATCGAGAGGTATCCGATTGTAAACTTTTACCGAAAAAAATATGCCCTCGCGTAATTCAAATCACTAATTACATTTAAAAATTTAAAAAATATTGATTGATTGTATAGTGTTTAATATGGATGTGAAATCAAATTAAAAAATGCATAGAAACATTTAGAAAAGAAATTTGTGAATCCTTCAATTTTCATTTACCAAACGCACTTATTACTCTATTTGAGTGAGGTAAGTTTTAGCAGCAATGAAGTAAATTTTAGCTAAGCTTTCATAAGTTTAAACATTAAATGGAATATAACTTATTATTTATGTGTGGTAATTTCATCATAATGAGAGTTCAAATAGTGGGTAATTATTACTTTAATATAATTCTTTTAATAATTTATGGTAAGATTTTTTTGATACAATAATCCGCTTAATGCGTAAATTGTCTCATAATATCCATATAATTTAACAATATTTTAAAAAGTGATTCAAACAAGTTCATCTTTTTAAAAATTATAAAATTATTGAAGAAAAGTGAGAGACACATGAAATAAAAATTAATATATATCTTATATAATTAAAATATCTCATGATTTACTTAATAAATTCTCAATGAAAATTTTATTCTTTTTCTGGAAAATGATTTTTTAGTTTTGAATTTTAGATATGCATGCATGTGAACACTCGATTACCTTACTATAGTTGTACCCTAAAAACATGGATATAATAAGCATTGCTTTGTACCAGGGATACTAAATATAACTGTTACAACTCGCGATTATTTCTTTATTTTATTTTTTGACGAGTTAAATTTTTATCTTCCTCTAATTTTATGAGGATTTAAATTCCTGTTATTTAAAAGTCTATTAAATATTTTTAGAAATTAAATAAATAATTCTAATTTCAAGGATACCACATTAATTTGAACGCGAAGCAAAAAGTTTAGAAAAAAATTGCTTAGATATTTCGTATAAACTTTCCTTAAGTCTTTACCACTTGGTATTATTTACTTTCTTTCCAAAACTATAGCAAATAAACAAACAACAGAAGGAAAAGGATATAGCACCCTACTTGGATGCAGTGGAGAGGAGTAGAAGGTAAGGAATAGAACTTGAAAACAAATCGCCTTGCCGACCTTGATATGAAGCTCACATCCGAACTTAAATTGTTCCCTGGGCGCTCGTTTGAAGGTGGAAATAAAACAAAAGGTTAAAAAAAAGAAGAAAGGTAAGTTGATAGCCAGTGGAAATAGAAAGTGCCTCCGGTTTCTTCAAGTATACATTACGTGTTTGAAGAAGTAAGTATGTGTTTTGCTGATAGAGGATGCTTGATTGCTTTCTCACTTCTTCTAGAGTTGTATCTAATTCGATCGAGGATTTTTTTTTCCACTTGACCTTTGCCCACTTGACGGAATGTATTGCTTAACCTTGCCTTCAGCCTTGAAAGCAGATTCAGTTGCTTATCTCTTTCGTTCCTGATGGGTTTGTTAAGTTTTGACAATTCTTTTCGAAAACTTCCTGTGACATAACGAGGCAAGGAATATATTATATAAAACAATAACCCAACTATTATTAGAATTTAACTATACATAGTGCAGAATAATGTAACATCAAATGACCTGAAATTGAAAAGAGGAAAACTTGTTAAAAGTTAAAATATTCCAAACATTAATCATAATGAAAACTATACTGTAGTGTTTTACTAGAATCTCACATTTTGTAATATAATAAAATAACTCATAAATTGGTTTACATATGATTTATAAATACATTATTCACAGGAACATGATTATGTTGTTATATATTTTACATAAATAATTTGAGTGGATTTGCAATTATAGAAGTTTCTGAGTTTATTCAAATAGATTCTATTTCAAACACACACATATATAAGCAAACTTTTCTATCAAAAGTGTTCTATGAACGGTATCCATTTCCATCCAAATGAAACAATATTTGCCATTTTTAAGCGATTAAACTTTTAATTACACATGGAAAAAATGCTTGTCAATTATGCAGAATCTTGAACATATTAAAATATCTATATTAATGTGTTTAAGGAAATTCTATCCATTTAAAACGCGCATTCTCTCCATTTCAAACATTTTTCCAATGATGATAATCAAATATCATTTAGCTAATCATTTCACCTTACGTCATCTTCCTAAGGCTCTTTACACACACACAGATAGTGACACCAATTTCCCCATTTAGGTGCCTTGAGTCATTTGATAATTGCTATTATTAAGTATTGACAGTATAATGAAGGCCTTTAAGATGAGTCTTATACTTTCTTAAGCATAATCACTGCTATCAGTAATCAGAAATTTTTATAGAATAGTCTTCTGAGTTATGAATGAGTGTTTCAAAATATTACCGAAATGTATGTTGCACAAGGATGAATAACACAGATTTTACCATTTGAATTGCTAGTATCATAGTTTTTCGAGAAAATGATTTCTTGATGCGATTGATTTTTTTCTTCAACAGATTTCATATCTCGCAGTGTAATTTGTTATATTGTTCTACAGGAAATCTATTTTTATACTTTTTGTATGTAACGTAGTCCAATACCAACTTTACTAGGTTCCGCACTATTTTAATTGCATTTTTCAAAAAGAAAATATATTGATAATATATTAGAAGAGGCTTACCCATGAAAAAATTATTCTTATGCCTGTGATTTTTCCATAATTTCAAAACATTTAAATTTTTAAAATAAAAAAATAAGCACAAAATAAATTAACGGTAATAAAAATTATCTGTTTCTCAGTTAATGTTTTATAAAATATTCTAAGATAATAATAATAAAACAATTCAATGCGAATTATAATGTCATACGTAATTCCTCAGTTATTTTTTCATTTATTAAAATTAATCTAGCAAGGAAATGTAGTGAAAATAGTACCCAGTAAAAAATTGCATGGCAATAAACAATTTCATCTCAATAAAGTAAAAGTAATTATTATATGAATATAAAACAAAAATTTTGTATTCAGAGAATGTATTAGAAGTAAGAAGTTTCATTTTATTTAAAAATTGGCAGATTGAATTGAAACTTATAAATATAAGTCAATATTCTCCAATTTGTACTGAATAATGAATTATATTTTGCATACAATAAAATTTTAAATTTTATATTTATATTCTGTCTCACAAAACCTCTGCATTGGGATATTAGGAAGGGCTATTTTCAACAGGAAAATATATTCACTGCCTATTTACAAAAATAGCTATTCCTAATTTACAAAAACTAAGTATTTGTATTGTCACATTTATATGAAAAACATTATATATTTAATTGAAACACTAGCCCTTGATAGGGTAATGTTGTTGGTATTTTATCACCCTATTAAGTTTGATTTAAATTTCAATTTTTGATCGATATTGTGGTGGCCTCATTTAAGAAAATGTCAATGAATATATATTGAGTATTTCTTTCCAAGTATTTTCTATAGTTATTATGCATATCTAGTATAATAAAAAATCACCAGTTGCCTGTGAATATAGTTAAGACTATTCCTTTCATTTATTTACAATTGATATATACAAAAATTTATAATGCATTGTATTTAATTTAACATAAATCAAATAAAAGAAAAATCCCAGTGCTAAAGATTTTTTTAAATAAATAATGCCTGTAAAATTTATAAACTAATTATGCATTCTTTAATAACTAAAACCACAAATGAAATATTAATGATAGGAATTAATGCTTGCATGTTTTTGGATTTTACTATCATCAATAAAATTAATTATTCCCAAAATTAAATTCATAGCCCATAAACGAAATTAAACAATCACAAAATCTGAAAAAAATTATTTCCTCCTTCAATCGATTAACTAAAAATTTAACATCTATTAATAACAAAACGATTAAAGAATCGCAATTACTGTGGCTGAAAAACGCAAAGATTGGGAAAATCTATTCTAAAAGTAATTACATTCATATATTGAACGGCATAAAAGAAGGAATTTTTTTTAGGCAGTTTTTACTTATTAGTATTACTGACACCTTTTGATCAAGTCTGGTTATGTTGAGGGCATTTCCCGGCAGCACGCGATCACGCACCACCCTACGTTAGCACGAACACTCTAGCCATAAATCAGAACATATATATATATATATATATATATATATATATATATATATATATATATATATATATATATATATATATATATATATATATATATATATATATATATATATATATATACACACACAAGGAATAACCGTTCAGAAAATTGCTTATTCAAAAAATAGAAACATGGAACGAAAGAAAAAATAAATTTCGGTTTTAAGTTTTAGTTTTTATTTTGATATTCGTATTTATTCATAATATATTATAAGAATGATTTATCACGATATCTTGTAAGCGTATTTAATTTAAATATTAAATAAATAAGATTTTTTTTGTTTATGTTATATTTAAATGTGCATGGAAATGTTTTGATGTTATCGATAGAATAATTTACAATTTATCGATACAGAGAATCCAAGTGCCAAAAACAGTTGGGACATGAAGCATTTCTCATTGATTCATTGAAATCGCGTGTTAAAAAAATTAAGTTGAGTTACATTGATGATGAATAATAAGCTGCAAACAGAGCCTTTCAATTAATTATTAATGCTGATAATATATATATATATATATATATATGTATATGTATATATATATATATATATATATATATATATATATATATATATATATATATATATATATATATATATATATATATATACATATATATTAATTGAATGAGTTATTGATCTGTAGAATTACACTTGGAAATATATCGTGATATTTTCAATTAAGAGTGATAAATATTTTCATAAAATTGCATCATTGAATTCATTTTCTAATCAGACTGAAAATTTAATCTATATTTGTTGAGATTAGATATGGATAGAGACTTATATGTTAATTTTAAAAATTGAATTGCAAATGTCAAAAAATAATGATGGTTTTGTGTAAATTCATTATATTTTGCTGTTAATAGATCTCTATTGTTAATCGTGTGTATTTAATCTGTAAATATCTTTGTGAATGTATATTTTATTTTCTATCATATTTGCTGCGGTCAAAGTGTGATGAAGCTGCACAAAAAAATAATAAAGCTTTCAATGCATCGAAAATTTTAATGATTCGACCAAATATTTTGAATATATTGAAAACAAAAAATTTCAAGATATAGCCTTCCTAAATTTCAAATTATATATATATATATATATATATATATATATATATATTATATATATATATATATATATATATATATATATATATATATAATATATATATATATATATATATATATATATATATATATATATATATATATATATATATATATATATATATGGATTAGCTTTGAATTGCATCAATTAATGTCTTTTCTGAATAGGTGAGAAATTAATCATGTTTGTGCTAAAATTAATAATTAACAAACAATTTTATCAGTAAATTATGTTTTTCACTAATTCAAAACATTCATTCATATATTAAATTTGCTCATATATTAATTTTTCAACTTACATTACTTGTATATTCTTTCCAAATGAATTTAACAGCTGAAAGAAATACTAATTCATGGGCCAAGGAAAAAATTTGGGCATTATATTTATCTCAAAAGGCTTCCTTTATTCTATCTCGTTATGCTCCGTGAAATGCCAGAATTATAGTCTATTTTTCAATTTTGTGTTTGAAAAATTCATGATATAAGGGGAGTATTTTAGAAATAAGAGGTCAACTGGTTCAGGTAGAGATTATTTTATTTTTAACCTACCTATAGCACAGATTAGCATCGAAACAAATATTACAGTGGCATTCTAAGAGGTGAGGCATTTGCTGCCGAAGTTCATGAAATCTTGGACTTCACTGAAGAGTGTAGAGCAGCGGAGAGCGCTCAGTGGATGTAGGGAGAGGAGTGCTACAATGTCATATTGTTTCATTTGGCCACCTGTATTTTTGATTTTGTGATTAAATAAAATGTAAGAGTATTGAAAAATAAACATTTTAAGAGTAAATATATGTAAAAATTATAATAAAAAATTTAAATGTATTGGGCTATTTGATTTCTCATGAGACTCATGTCTTGGTATAGTATTTTTTCTACTGTATCATATTTTTTGTTTGAACGTGAAGTCACGTATTAGCTGATCTAAATCATAAGGTATTATCTTTGTATGCAATGCGTCTAAGATAAACTATAACTGCTTATTTTATGGCGCAAATGCGATAAAAGTACAGAATCATCAAGCACAAATTTTATTATTTATTTACATTATATTATTTTTCAAATATTTTATTAAGTATATTTTAAATTACTATGGATTTCATTTTCAAATTTTTAGAAGTAAATTATTATTATAATTTTAGAAGTAAGTTAGTAATTAGTAGTTTTAGAAGTTTTAATGATACAAAAATTGTAATGACATAATTAAAATGAATTAATATGAATGATAATGGTTCAAACTTGTGATAAAGCGAAGTGTTGCCGTTTGGGACTTTTAAGTGTGTACCAGGAAGAATAACTTTTTATGAAAATTGCTGATATTCTTCGGTTCTACAATCCATGCATTATTATGGCCTCCTTCACTAAACAGCTCTACTGTTTTCTATCCTTGACCTTTGATGCTAAAATTTTTTTTCAAATTCTCCTTTACCACATCCAGTCATTTTTATGAAAATATATTTCAGTATTTTTCATACAAAAGAGCTTTAAAAGTTGTTGTTACTTATGGCACTTGGACAAGCCAAGCTGCCAATGCCGTTGGTTTAGCGAATTTAAGTCAGTAAGGTGCGTCTTTCCTTTAACCAGAATACCACGAAGGTGAAAGTACGACTTTAATCTAAACTCCTTCAATAGATGGCACCACCAAAGGATGCGCTCCCTCAGTTTTGACATTGATCTGGATGGGAATGAAATTTTCTCCAGATTATTACAACCACGGTAACTGCTCAACGACCGACAACAGAACTTTCTATTCCACAGATTTGTAAAGCTCTAAAAGTTATCTTGACAAAGAAAATATAGCCTTTTGAATGCAGTAGAAAAGCAAATTTCTAAATAAGAATCTTTGACTAGAATGAAATGAACTCATAATAAATTTCAGTGACTTCATTTCAAATGCTCATGATACAGTGATATTACTATGGAATTAAGTACCTAATTATTAAAAAACTAAAAATTCGTTTGCAATGCCTTTAGGTGCTCGAGTGTTCGGGATTATAACCTATTTTTAAACTGGAAAATTCGTAGGAAGTCACTTTGAATTAGTTAATATTATCTTTCACAATTAAATCGATTGAGCCTACAAAAATTTTATATTCCAATTTTTATTTAATCTAATTTTGAGGAAAAATTTTACTATTTTCAAAACCAGATAGGCTTTTATTTATAGTTTTATTAATGAAAATCAATTTGATTTTCCCTACTTACCAGAATGCAATTAATAAAAGGGCTCTTAAACTAAAAATATATATATATATAAAATATATATATATATATATATATATATATTAACATTGAGGGTTCTACGAGTAATTGAATGTTTACGATAGTGTGACAATGTAAATTTAAAATATTTATATCTTTTTTAAGATAGAGAAGCTTATTTTTTTATATTTTTTGATGAAAATATTAATATTATCATTTTTGCGCATAAATATTTTACCAGCTTCCTTTATTCTTGCAGTTTTATTAAAATTAATTGTGAGTTTACATGATATTTAATCGAGCTTCTTATTTAAAAAGAAAACTCCATATATAAATACATTTATTAAAACTCCCCATAATAAATTTAAGTTATGAAACATGTTATAAAAGAATTATGGCGCATACAAAATCTTACGTTGCGTGTATTATATTTTGCATGGATATTTTATGTTAATATAATTACGTAAATAATGTTTTATTGGTTTCAATATTAATATAATTGCGTAAATAATTTTTTATTTAACAATATTTTTGTAACAAAAAAAATAGCTTAAAATTTTGGAAAGTTTCCTTTTCCTTTGATGGCGATTGATTTTTTTTTACCATACGCTAGAAAATAATCTTAACTTTATCTATTTGTATTGGGACCGCCGATCTGGGGTATTTCAAATATTTTTGAACCAGCACAAGTTTATGGAAGAGAGAAACTATGTATTGATCGTGTTTCTAAAATAAACCCGATGCTACGCTAATTGTGACGTCGAAATATTTTCCATTAGTTTAACGAGACGCGCGGTATGGAAAATGAAAACCGATAACATTCGGAAAACGTTCGAAAATGTTCTATTTCACATTCTAAAAATTATGCTTCCATGGTGTAAAAGTAATTGGAACATAACGGAAACAGCTAGGCCACAAGCTTCAACTGTTCGATCAATAATATCTTCATAAATCTTATCAGTATAAAGTTCCAACGTGTTTTTCATTATTGCAACTTCTTTTTATTCAAATGAATGGAAATAAAGATTAAATGGAAAATGCATATGATGGTTTTGTTTTTCATATGCTGTAGAACAATCTGGAAAAGATATTAAGTGCTCGCGAGTTGTTTAAACTGAATTGTATCTGGTGGTTCATTTCCATTTCGAATACTATTTATTTTGTGTTAATGATAAATGTAAAATAATTACCATAGTTCTGTATTTGATAAATACGTTTTGCATATTTCTTAAATTAACATAATATTATGATTCTATATAATATTTATGATGAATAAAACAAAAGTTTTAATTTGAATTAAAAAAATAATCAATCAAGTTTAAAATTATGAATACAGGGTGTCCCAAAACGACCACATAAACTCTGCACAACTAGATTCCTCGTTGGGAGTACATAAAAACTGCCCAAAGAAGCGTTTCTGTGCGATCCATAGTTTACGAGAAAAATACGAAAAACAAAGTATAACGTCACTTCCGGTGCAAGAAAAACACTTTATTGAACATATCAACAGCAGTATATGCAGAATATAAAGCAGATGTTCAAAATGTCCGCCTTAAATGTCGAGGCAGGATTGAGCACGCCGTGGAATTTCTGTCATCACACGATGCAGCATCGCAGGGTCCACCGAAGTATAAGCAGCATGCAGACGAGCAACTAAGTCCATTGGTGTTGGCACTACGTCTCAATACACCAGTTCCTTGAGATGGCCTTATAGTAAAATATCCAATGGTGTAATTTCTGGTAGACATAGAACCGGACCCCCACATCCGATCCAGAGGCCGGGGTATTCCATATCCAGCCAACCACGTACAGGAGCACAGCGCCGGAATACGCCGGAGAAATGCGCCGGAGCCCCATCATGCTGGAACCAAAGGCATTTCCATTACATCGGCCTTACATCAAGTACATGTCGTAGTAGTCACGAATGGAATACCTGGCCACCATACGAAGATACCGGTAGTTGCCAGTTAAATACCAGTTTAACAACGGCGCATGCATGATGCGATATGCGCAGCGAACGTTTTAAGCAATATCGTCTGGAAAGATATGCAACTACTGTTGTTGATATGCCCTATAAAGTGTTTTTTTCTTGTACCGGCAGTGACGTCATACTTTGTTTCTCGTATTTTTCTCGTAAACTATTAATCGTACAGGAACACTTCTTTGGGCTGTTTTATGCATGTTTAACGAGGAATCTAACTATGCAGAGTTAATGCGGTTGTTTTGGGACACCCTGTATAGCCTAGAATTGCCATTTTTAGCGGTGGGACTTTTAATAATAATATAATCATACATGCAATGTAATTCATTTTATCTCAAAAAGAATTTAAAAATAAATGTCAGTGAGACATATATACATAAATAGTGGTGCAGACTAGCCCTGGACTGTATTTCAATTTGGCACAGTATAATCCATGATTCCAAATTCTGAATTTTTTTTGGCGATGAAGAAATGTTGCCAAGATCTTGACGTGCTCGATAACGTAAATAGAATAGGTTACCAAAATAGAATTTTCTGCATAGTTCTTTTAGGTCTCTATATGTATGACGTAATAAAAATAAGGTTGCCGAATACATAAGAAATTCCGCCAAAAAATCGCCAATCGCAGAATTTGGCATCATGGATTACACGGCACCTGTTCCCTTAATTTTTATGCGTTTGGAATACTCGCCCATCAAAAGCGCCTCGTAGTTTTGAAACACGGTTAGGTGACGCGATCATGCCTGGGCTGGCAACCTACTCTCCAATTCCACGCCACTCCAGCGGAAGAAGTTTATATCTCACAGAATAATGTGGACACGTTTTCAATCAACGGAGCTCCAGCAACCCAGTGAGTGAGTGAACGTGGTCACCTTCCCCATCACTGACCTCGGCAAATGATGCTTCACTTTGCCGATCTTAACGGGAAGCGGCGTAAAACTACTGAATCACTGGTGTGATCATACAGCATGATTAAATAATAAACTCTAATATTAATCGTGAATAAGTTTTTCTTAAAAAAATTACAAGTAAGGAAGTAGAAAGAACCAACGCCTTGAATACTTTCTCTCTCTTCCTAGCAGTTACACCTGTTTTACAATTTTGAGAGATCAGAAACACTTACACTTCTAAATCCTTGAAGTGAGCAGAATTCCTGAATGGTGTGTGTATCAGATAGCAATAATTAAATACCCTAATCGCAGTAAACTTTAGTGTTTTCAAATTAACTTTAATTATGGTTTAAATTAATTGAAAACAAAGAATTCAAATGTAGAAATATAATTTCGAAACAAAACAAAGTCTGTATATTTTAAGTTAGTTAGAGACCATCATTCTGATATAAATTTCATGACGCCGTGTTTTCAATTTAACACAGAATTGAAAAAGGCTACAGGAGATTAAATTAGAATTAAGAAAACATAAAGAGTAATTGGAATAAAAAAACTTATTTATATACATTTGGAAATTTTTTTTGTGAATATCTATTTCGATCAGATTTGTGTGGAATACTAAGCATGATGTTTTAATATATACAATCAATTAAATTTTTATGTTACATAATTAATTCTTCCCATAAATCCATATTTTCTCTTAGACTTAATGAAGAATAGGACGTGTAAAATATTTAATGCACGATAGCACTTCTAATATTTAATATGGATACATAAAAACCACCAAAAAGCCTTCTTTTATAATTTATATATCATTGTTAATTATTTATATTAAAATATAATCATAAGCATGATATTACAAAATTTAACACACACATTTTTAAATTGTATTTATATAAATTTTTTTTGAATAATTTTAAGGAGAGAATTATTTGAATTTCATTTTAATTTGACTTCCATCAATTTAATACATACTTTTGTATATTATAAAACATTATCACATTGTGTCTGAAAATTATCATAATTTCATCGTTTGTCAAGTCATGGTAAAATTCACTAGTTTGTATTTTGCAAATAAATAATTATTCTTGTATAAATATTATCATGAATCTCTTATAAGAGATTCACACAATGTTACTTCACTTTGAATTATCTTAAAATATTTCTTTAATAGATTTTTCAACATGTTCAGTTGTAAAAAATTTTTTCTGTGGAATATTTCTTATTAAAAATAAATCATAAGAAAAGCTATGGATAAAGTGTTATCAAATATCTGATTGAAAAAGCGGATTTCTTAAAATAAAATATTTTTACTGAAATTCTATGCATGAATTTTATTCTTCAAGTTTTTGCTAAAATTGTATACTTCTAGCTAATGCTTTAGAATTAAAAACTGCTATTGAAGTCGAAATTTTGTATGGAAAGAAATGAAGTGGTAAAATTTCTACACTGTAGTATTAAATAAAAGTTAATTATAATTAAATACTAATATTAAATTACAATAATTTTAATTATTTTAAATCATCAATTAAATCAATATTACTAATATCATTTATATCCATATACAGACTAATTACAACTAAAGTTTAATCTTCAAAACGCTGTAAAAAGAATCATTGCTGAAAATGACGTCACATTTGAACGGAATGTTATTAAAGAGAGACAGCGTATATAGCTCAAGAAAAAATAGTTCCAAATTTAGAAACAGATGGCACTGTAAGCGTCAAATATGTAAATAAAAATACGTGTCGTACGCACGATTCATTGCTGTTGGTATAAAAACTTCTGGTTCACAGCTTTTCCTCATCTAGAAATATTATTTTTTAAAAGTATTGTTTGCTGAGCAAGTACATACACATATATATAGCAGTTCAGGTGAGACTTTGACTATGCTTTAAAGTTAACGGGTTTGGAACACCCCCTTTCACCAAGTGCCTATTAATTCTGAACCACGTTCAGGCAATGAGATCATACGTGAGCTGGCACTCTCCATATCCATGCCAATTCCAGTGGAAGGACTTAGGATGTTACAGATTAACGTGAGCACGTCCCCAACCCACAGAGTCTCATTGTAAAAGAATGTTGTCACTCTCCCAATCATTGTTCAATGCAAATGATGCTTCATTTTGCTCATCCCAACGAAAAGAGGGATGAAGTCACTGTGTCCTTTGCTGTACTCAAAGTATGACTTTTAATTACATCCTTAAAATTAACACATTTTTAATACAAGCATTTTTTTAGACGAGTAAACACCGTTTTATGGTTATGGTTGTCTCAGGTGTCTTATATCATATTGAGTAAAGTTGTTGTCGTATGCCAGCTAGGCTGGCAATATGGGGTGCGCTGCTCCACTTTTTCAACTGAGCCATATTTTGGTGTGGATTCCGACTTCTTCAGTACACACATGCCATAGGGACCCGTTTATAGGGTAGGCAACCATTTACAACACATTCATACACAGAAAGGGCAAAGACAGGATAGATAGAGAGAGATAGTACATCCATGCCCGAACTGGGATTCGAACTCAGGACCTCCCTATCCGTAGTCAGGCACGCTGACCACTTGACAGGGTGGTCGGCATTGAGTAAAGTACCATCTCTATATCATATTAAAAATATCAAAAAATATATAAAATTATGTCTGTTGTAATTATAGTTTGACGATTGTTAAAAATATAAACCCTATTATTTTGACATTTTATCCACCAAACTTATTAAATTCCAAAAGAACTATTTTAATCTGTCTTATGTTATATATATATAGCATATGTTAGACACGGTTTTCAGAAATAAATAAAGTATTTTGACGGGAGGGAAAATGTTTTCATATATATGTAGGAGCGAATATTAATATAAGAAACTGGATATATAGCGACTAAAAAATAAAAATTCTCTTTTTGCTGTATTTGGAAATATTTTAGCAGCTGGAAGCGATGTGAAGCCACAATCGATGCGTATACAAAATGCTGTTAGAAGATAAAAAAATCCCAAAGGTGGCTAACAGGTCGAACGGAAATTCTTTTCTTCTGTTCGATTTGTGTTTTTTTCTTTCTCGAAATATTTTACGAGCTATCATTTACCAAAACCAAGACGCGGTTGTTTGGGAGAATATTGGCAGACTCTTTGTTCTATTCAATATTGGGTGGCGATGCAGCGAAAAGTTACTTTTCAAAGGATTTTAATTCTTCAAAGGATTTTCAGTCAATATAAAAGAAAATAATGTTGCTTTGTGTGTTTTTTGATTTGGAGAACTTTGTAATGTTATTGTTTAGTGAGCCATGATAAAATTTAAGTCTAAGGTTGGATGTAATTTTAAATTATATTTAAAGGCAATTGATTTCAAACATTCAACATTGTCCACATAAGGTAGCAAGTAATTTTTATCAAATTGTTTTCTTGATTTTAAAAATTATTTTTATACATATTAAAATTATTTCCATAATTTTAATTTGTAATTAAAGTACAAGGAATAAGAGCAAAGTTCTATATAGACAATATTATTGACTTTTTAATTCATCTATTTATTGTACTTTTGTACTATTATAATATTTTTTAAGGAAATGATCAAGTGTAAATAAAATGCGTTGAAATATCTCAATTTTTATAATATTACACGATTTTGAGCAATAATCAAGTAAAAATATTAGGATCTGCATGAAATGAACTTCAAATATCCTTGTTAGACTTAAGATGTTAGATTATACTATTTAAGGAGCATAAGCCAAATCAACATAAGACCTTTGCTTTTTCAAATATTCACACTTTTATCGTTATTCAACCGCTCCTTTTTTATTGGATAAGAGATAAGTTAAAAAATGAACAGAATGATATTTGAACTGTTAATGCTTCATATTTTTATTATTTTCTTCCAAATATTGTACTGTAGTTTTTTTACTGCTGATTTCTATCAAGCAAACTCTATTTAAAATCTTCAATAGCCTCATAGTTGGAAAAACAATCAAAGGACAATGTCAGTATTTCTTAGGATGCAGTGATGTGTAGATGGTCTTTAAATTCACCTGAAAATACTATTTTAAGTTTTGTATAAACAATTTTAAAATTAAGATAATATGATCTGAGCTACAATTCCAAATGAGTGATTTTTAACAAAACCTGAGAAGTGTAGAAGTTAAAATAATGAAACTTTTTCATCAAGTTTTAACAAGGGAAAATTTAGTATAATGGCTAGTAAATATTCTTTTTCGTCTACCATGTTGATTGGATAACTGTAATTTAAATTTTGTACAAAGACATAAACTTATATTATTATATTTTCTTTTTTGTTAATGTGTTCTTTCATACTCAATGAAATGGAATTTTTAAAACGAAAGTTAATCTATGTTTAAAGCGAAAATTAACGTAATCTCTGCAAAGAATGCTTATAAAATTTATAACTAACAAGCTTCGCTCGTTATTACGAGTTCATAAAAATAAAATCTAAGTGAACTTGTTATGATAGCATTCAATTTATTATTATTAATTGAATTAATAATATTAATTAATATAGAATTAATTTTTATTACAATATATTCATTTTCCTATTGAAAGCAAATTTTTGATTCAGTTCTACATATATCTATTCTAGTGCTCGTGGATACATACGATATTTTTTGTTGTTCCGTTTAATGCATAAACGAATAAATCCGATGGCTTCTTAACGCATGAATTGACCACATACAATTGTCCATGTAAAATGCACGAGTTCTCCAAATCTAGCCCATAAAAATATGTAGCGATTACTTGTAGTACATTGTTTATGATCACTGAAAAAGTAAGTCGCACTAAGCGTTTGTGTTCCCATGACATATATTTGATCAATGGAATATGAGGCAACAGTACATATTGATCCTTGAATTTTTTATTCAAACTTGTAACTTTTATGCCATTGTTCATATTTTTCACAGAAAACTCTTTTACTGTTGTAAAGTCCTGATGGTTTAATGTTTAAGTGAAGAATGGTGCGCACACACAAAGACACACACACCAGTTTTCATGGTTAGAATGGTGGCATACCTGGCAAATCGAGTAAAGCGAAAACTTTTCTTTGTTTGAATGAGAAATTGTTTGATTCCTTACCGTATCAATTCATTTATACTTTACCGCTTCACTTGACATTTCGTTTTAAATTGATGTCATTGACATCGTTGTTCGTAGCTGCTAATATGGGATGTGCACCGATCCACTCATGATTTTTGATGCCATTCCTTAGATTTAGTTGTTGTAATGCATATTCAGTTCATTGAAGTGAAGTGTCATTGCTTACATTTAGTTGAAATGTATTTATTTGCAAACAGGCAGGCCACGTATTTTAGGATATAGATGTACAATGCCAGTTGCCTTTCATATTTGTTTATTTCTGTTAGTCTTTCAACAAGAAATCATTTGTATGGATTTGAATTTAAAAAACAGTTTCCAGTTTAAATGTCCATCACTTTAATGAACAACAATTCCAAATTACAGGGCGGTTGGTTGAATTTTAAGCTTTTTTTATCAATTAAAATAGATGACCAGAAAAAAATGGTAAAATAGATCCCAAGATAAAGTGATCCTCTCTCTGTCTTCGGGGGGGGGACTCACTCAACTGGCCACCTTGCATAAAGACTAATATGGCTTAGACGCCCTCGCACTAACGGACATTCTTATCACTGATGCTACAGAATGATCTGCAGCAAGTTGTGGGACAGAAATGCTTTTTCTCCTTCTGGCCGAAAAAGCTATAAAATGAGGTATTCTGCGTGTGTTGTATCTCACAGTCGACTTGCAATCCATCTTCTCGTCACAAAAACTTCGGTTCAATATTAATTTCAGAGACGGTGGACTATACTGAAAGACACATTAAGGCGCCAAGCACATCAGCCTGTGATATCTCAACTTCTATCCATCGGACCGCCCATCACCTTAACAAATCGGGCAAGTGGCTTCTCTCAAACACTGATGGACCCCACTGACTATTGTCAACGAATCTGCATACAAATGTTGAAAATCAACAAAAGTTACTCTAGTAATTACAAAAGTCTGATAATTGTATATTTTTATCTCACTCCTACATACCTATTCTTATCTGTTAAAAAAGTTGCATCTAATGGTTTGCATAAATTTACATAAGTTGGTTTTTATCATTTATATGAAACTATAAATTTTATTGTTAATGTCATTTTTTTCATGATGAACTTTGAAAAACATGTCATTCCTTAACTTTCGAAGGCCAGTGTGGTCTCATTTATTATGTAAAATTAGAATACTTATGCATTTTATTTTAAAAAAAAATCTATATTCCCATATTTATCCATTATTAATTTTTTGCTTATTTCTTCCACTTCATTTCTTAATGCAGTTATTAACAGAGTAGAGATACACTTGTAATATCTACCTTATAAAATAAGATAGTATTTAAATACATTATTAAAATAGATATAATCAACAATAGTGTGTTTATTATACATATTATAATTCATGAACTGTTCTGGTTACAATAAAAATACTATTATTGAGAAAGAATTATAAGTTTTATCGTTAGATAACTTACAAATTAACCAAGATAATATTAAATTGTTACTACTAGTTTAGTGCAGATAAATAGATTATTTTGGCCCATTCTGAGATTCCTAATTTTTAGGAGGCTCATTTTGTTAATAAAAATAAAATATTCATCTAAATGATTAAAATGAAAAAAAAAAGGTTTCTTTAACTTTATCTAAAGTAAAAAAAAAAACTATTAGATAATATCATATAATTTGATTTTATCTTACTACGAAAATAAAAAATATGCTAAATATGTTTTGTTATTTGTATACACGAAGATCTAAATAAGCTATATTTTTTAAAACTTTATTTTGAATATCCATGGAAAGATTCTAATGATTCTTCCCATATCTGTTTTGCTAACTTTTGTAGTGCTTAGTAAGTTTGATTTATAATGCAGTATGAGATAATATATATATATATATATATATATATATATATATATATATATATATATATATATATATATATATATATATATATATATATATATATATATATTTATATATATATATATATATATATATATATATATATATATATATATATATATATATATATATATATATATATATATATATATATATATTATATATATATATATATATATATATATATATATATATACATATATATATATATATATATATATATATATATATATATATATATATATATATATATATATATATATATATAGATAGATAGATAGATAGATAGATAGATAGATAGATAGATAGATACATATATATATACACACAAATTGCATGTTTTTACAAACTATGTTGATAGTACCCATCGAAATGAACAATAATTACATTGGGACATAGGAACGCATTCCCCTCTGAGAAGAATTAGAATTCCAACCTGAAGTTACAGCAGTGTTTGGAAAGCGAATGAAATGTACCAAAAGAGTTTCACAATCAAATTTATTATTAAAAAAAAAGTCGCACAAGATTTCAAAATGCCGACAGTCTAAAAATCTGATTTCTATAAACCGCCCATGGATTGCGCACAATGCTGTCTGTTTTGCCCACGTTTTAAGAATCTTCCACTGAACTGTAGTTAATCAATCTTCCCATAGAATTTTCCATTTCCCGTTATGATACAAATATTGGTTTTAAGTTATTTTATGTCTAAATTTAAATATTTGAATGCCACTAAATATTACAAAGGCACAGTTGAATTGTCCGGTATAAGCGAAACATACCAACAGCTTTAGATAAACATCTTAGCTCAATTATAAGTAAATTTCAGGTAAGGTTTTAACTATATCTAAAACCCTCGTCAAGAAAAATCCGTTTCATTGATTTACTCTTTTTAAGCCTATGAGATTTCTCTTCGGCTGAACTCCCTTTATGAGCCTTTTAATAATGAAACAGAATTTGATCTACTAACAGTTACTTAATTGAATTCTCGTCGGATGTCATTTTGCGTTTAATCCGAGAAAGAAAATGGCTGTGGAAATCCATTTATAAATGATGTCATTATTTTGTCAAAATCTTTTCAGCCATGCGGAGGCTTAAAAATACTCTTTTTCCTCAGGTATTGCATAATAAATTAAGATTTTAATTTAAGCTTTATAAATGAATGCTTTTGTTTTATGATATGTAGTATGTCCTTTAAATTTTTTATTACATTTTTCTTTGATAATTTTTGGGCACTTAAGAATTTGAATTAAGTCTTCGGAAGCGGTTAAAAATGTATTCAATTAGATTATAATTCATTGAACTGATAAAAATTAATTTATTTAATAAATTAACTAATATTTTTACTTTTGTATTAAATTTATTTAAGAAATTTTTTAATAAAAACTAAATTAATGATGCATTTGATAAGAAAAATATTTGTATGTATTTTAGTATACATGGTTGTGTTTATGCTGTCTCTCATAGAAAATTCTATGTAAAATCTATGCAAATATAGGAAACTAATGGATCGAAATAAGTTCTGTCAAGTGAATTAACTCCAAATATCAATATGCATAAAAATTTAGTTTCAATTTTGAAGAAAGTTATAAATTAAAAATATTTGCTATAATTTTCATTTTATGTTAAGGAATAAAAAATGTTAAATGTTACAAAATTTGATTTCCATATTTTCGTTAATATGTTGTAGCAAAAAATCGAGTTGATAAGTTAAGCATTGAAGGGTTCCTTTTTAGGGCCATAGGTTTAAATATTTATTTTATAGTAAAGAACGTAAAATATAGTAATAAACGAAGTTTGAAGAAACTAGTACACACAAGAAATTTTGCAAACAATAATTTGCGAACTTTTTAGAAAGATTTCACTCATTTCATAAATATTAGATGTGTATAGAAACTTTTATACAATAACCAAACTCACAATTACATTTTATAAGAATAATAATATTCCACACGTTGTTTTTGTTAAATGTAAATTTTATACTTTTTCCACGAATAAGTATTTCTAAATAACACAAACATCCTTATTGATTACAGCTAAACAAATATTTATTCATTGCCAATAGAAAAAAAAATTTCGAAAAATTTCTTAAATAATTCTGTTTTGGTGAATACATAAAATAAATTTCTAAGGTTGGTTTCTAAGATAAATTTCTAAGTGAGGTTTTTTGCAAATATAGTCTTGTTATCACAAGATATTTTAGGTAAAAATTAATTTTCGGAAAACATAAAGAAGCCTAAATTTTGTGGATAAACGTAAAAGAGTTGACAAATTAACTTACAAACAAACAAGTATTAATTTTTCTGTCCATATAAGAATTTTACAATATCAGTGGTTGAATAAATGAAATATTTTCCATTTTTCATCAATTTATAAGTTTATAGGAAATTTCTTTTTATTGTTGATAATATTTTGTTGCTATATATGATCAATTAAGGTACTATAATACAAATTTACTTCAATTTTAACGAATATTTCGTTGCTTTATGCCATTAATATTTTTAATGATTATTTAATGATTGATATAATTTATATTATTGATGAATGTTTAATTTGCACATTCTCAAAAACTCTTAAATATGTAATAAAAACTTATTTTGGCATAGTTAACCTAATATACGTGCTTTTCATTGTTAATTGTTTTCTATTACACTACTGGCCATTAAAATTGCTACACCAAGAAGGAATGCAAATAACAGAACGATATTTATTGGACACATACATTATAGTGGAAAGAACGAGTGATTAGATTTACAGGAAATTAAGATGTATAGATCTTAAAAAATCAGTACCCAGAGCAGCCACCTCTGGCTGCAATAACAGCATTTATCCACCTAGGCATGGAGTCAAACAGAGATTGTATGGCATGTACGGGGATCTCAGTCCATGCAGCTTCAACACAATGCCACATTTCCTCGACAGTAGTGGATGGTGAGTGATGGCGTGCCAATCGCTCGGCAACCATTGACCACACGTTGTCAATTGGTGACAGATCAGGAGAACGTGCTGGCCAGGGTAACAATCGAACCTGTTATGTATCAAGGAAGTTCAGAACAGTACGGGCAACATGCGGTCGTGCATTATCCTGTTGAAACAAAGCATTAGGGAGGCCTCGAAGATAGGGCAGAGCCACGGGCCTTAACACATCGGAAATGTAACGGATGTGGCTGTACGATCCCTTGTGACCATGTGGATAAGATGTCTGTCTTCTCTGCTGTTAGTGATGGGAGGTCGCTGAGATCCTGCATGACGTTCCTTATGATTGTCCTGAACTCATCGATTCCATATTCTGCTAACAGTCATGGGGTCTCGACTGACGAGAGCAGTAATATTGCGGTACGATAAACCGCAATCCAGGTAGGTTATAATCCTTCCTCGATCAAAGTCAGACACGTGCTGATAGGCATTTCTTCTTCTTAAACGAGGCATTACAACAACTTTCTTTGCCGAAAACAACGTTGAAACGGAAATTGAGTATGAGAAAACTGCTGTCAAATCTCTGGTTTTATACACATTATAGATGTCGCTACTGTCACCTGCTTTGTATAAATGCGCTGAAAATTTAATCATTTGCATATTACAGCAAGTTCTACCTGTCATGCAAATTTCACGTGTATGGTGTGCCGCTTTCCTGGTGTAGCAATTTTAATGGCCAGTAGTGTACATGTTAATCGATGCCATAAAACGCATTCAGAGAGCTTTATAGTTGTATATAGCACTTAGGTAGCATTTTCTTCTATTGTGTATTCATTATTATGAGGTATATAAATTATTTCCAGCGCTAACATTAAGCTGGTGCACACACATTTTATAACATCTAAATATGTTTCATATAAAATTACTAACATGCATAAACAAGTTTATGCAATAATGACAATGATGTAATATTAAAGTAGAACAATAACTTTTTGAAGCATAATTTTGTAATCATGCTCATGTTTGACGATATAGCTTTACTTTTCATCCACCGCTATTAAAATCGTTTAAGCTATATTTTTAGTGCAATATGTTTCTAAAATGTATTGTGTGTGAATTCAATTAGAAACTATTTCTTTTCAAATTTAATCAGTGTAAATGAAATCTATCAAATGTAAACAAAGCAAAAAAATGTAAATGTAGGCTTCAAAAATCATGGTTTTTGGAATAGTTGCCATAGTAATGAATGATCTGTTAGCAAAATCATATTTCTTTTCCGTATTTATTTTACTGATTGAAATTGCTTTCACCGATTACGATTTTAACGATTAAGTGAAAGCATAAATTTTTTTTTATTCTGAGGCACCTCGTTTAAGGAACGATCTACATTTATAATAAACGCTGACATTTTTAATCTTTATTTACGATAATTCTCTAATGTTAATAATCACTTTTTTATAATTCTTTATGTGGAATCATTAAAAAGATGTAAACTTTCGTTCAGGAGTAAAATATGTTAATAAAAATAGACGTTACAATCTAAATTTATGAATTTAGATAAAAGAATTTTATGACAGCAATTTTTTCAAAATATCGAATTTAATTTTGTAAAAAAAATACAATATATATTTAGAGATTTTAAAATTTTCCATACACTCATCACAAATTTTAATTTTATATAAGAACATATCAAAGATACCTAATTTAAGCAAAGTAAAGATGAAACAAAATCATTAATGAGAAATTTTATTCTATGGTTTATTTTCGATTTGTGGCGCATTGAAACGAATTTGACCACGTGGGCAATTGCAACTACAGCACTCTTCATTTCTGTATGAAATGCAGCAATTCCCCCTCCACATAACACAATATATTTAGTTCCGCATTATTGGAAAATGCGCTGTACGAGCATTCGCGTAAAACGCGTTCGTATGACCTCTGTAACGCGTTAAGTACAAATGATTCAAGTATAAGTATAAGTATTCCAGTATAAGGAAAAGCTATGTTATGAACGAAATGTATACTTTTTTATTAAAATCAATTTAAGAATATTTTAAATATAAAACACATACAAATGTAACTAAAAAACAGTTAATTTCAAATAAATCAAATAATTCTAAAACAGTTTTCACATATTTATATTCGCTGTACGAACTATCTGAAACAACGTTCCAACGCGACATCTTTTTTAACAGAATGTTCAAAGGTCTGCTAAAAAGGATATCGTAATAGAATAGTTTAATTTAATTTCACAAGAACACAATTAACACAATATTCAAACATTTGCGCAATTGATTGTGAACTATACAAATCTTTTTGAATTTCGCAGTATTACGTGGAAAATCAACGGATTATGTGGGAGAAAACAACTGTTATATGAGGGATATGAAATCGTGTTATAAGAGTACCGAGTTATAGGTACTGTATTGTTAAAATTGTTGATCGTCGTTGGATGTTTGAGTGTGTGTCCAGTAATGTTTTTGTTTAGTAGATAATCAAGTAGAAATAGGTTTTTACTTTAAAAAATAAAAAAAGCCTCTAATTCGAATATGCATCACCTAAGACTTCTAATTTATTTTAGCAATACAAAAGGGAAAAAGTTTTTCAATAGATTTTTCATTATTTTAAAATCTGAAAAAGTTGTAGGAGTCAAAATGTTGCTGAAGATGAAAAAGCAAAATTTTTATTGTTTTTAATCGAATACTTCCAGTTTTTTTTCACAGACTTCTGAGTTTTTTCGGGCAGTTTTTTTTTTTTGGTTGGAAGTATAAAATATATAATATCTGCGTGATTTTGTTTCTTGATTTAGGTCTTTCTTTTAAATTCTGTTAACATTTTTGTTTGAAATATGTAGCATTAATAGCAAATTATTGATAGTTATGTTCAGCAATATATAAAAAGTATACAAAAATAAGAAAAATGGAAAACCTGCAGAGTTTTTACATTCTGAAAAATAATGTTGCTTTCCCATACATGTTATGGTCAACATTTTGTTACAAAGGTAAACAATCATAAAATAATTAATACAATTAGACCAGTTATTAAAGTTTAATTAAAGCATATAGAAAAAGGATTGTACACTGTACTTTTATACTTGAATATTAAAAATATTCATGTGTACAAAATCAAACATTTTATACCTAGAAGGTACAGTGTTGGAATCAGATTGGTTCTTCCACTGTTTTCTTAAATCTCATTAAACAAAAATTGGAATGAATTTTAAATTTCTGCTCTATGAGATTCAAAAGTAATTCCATATTATTCAGGCACAAGTAGATTTGAAAGAAATTTCTCCTGTTTGGTAGAAATATTGATTAATGCATGTTGAGAGGGAGAATGGGAGAGAAAAAATTATATTCGCAGTGTCGAGCGTAACAAGCGAAAAATAAAATCCAATCACAAAACCATTACTTTAAGAAATTGTGTTTTGGCTTGAAAATATTCCCAAAATTAAATCGTTTGCTTTCAATTTTTGATAACGATTTCTTCAATATAAGTATGGAAATTTTCCCTATTTTTAGCTCAAATAAAACAGTGTTATTGTTTTATTTTATATCATTCTTTAATATCAATTAAATTTTTTAAAGTAATTGATATTTAAAAATGGTATAAGTTGAGAAAAAAGGAAAAATATATTTTCTTGTATATGTTCATATTTTCTTTTTAATTACTTAATGACAACTATTAAACTGCTTGAGTGACATGTTATCGTGTATATATATATATATATATATATATATATATATATATATATATATATATATATATATATATATATATATATATATATATATATATATATATATATATATATATATATATATATATATATATATATATATATAATTATATTATATATATATATAATTACAATTTTACCATAGATAACAATTGAAATCAACTTCGATTCTTTTGTTTAAAAGCCAATACTTATGTTACCTTGGTATTGGGCAAAATTATTTTTATTGTAACAGATTAACCAATTGAAAAGAAATATTTACTATATTAATTAAAAACTGTATTCATTTAAAATATGATATTTAAATACTATATTATACATTAATATATTACTTTGATATATAATATAGAGTGTAAGCGTTGTTAAGAAATTGAAATTATAGTGTCAAATTTAACTTGTGTATAATTATTGAAAGCATATTTTTAATGATAACTTTTATTGATTGAGCCTTTTATAAACTATACTTCTTAAACTCTTGGTTTTAAATATTTCCAGTTTTTTTTTAGGTGGAAATTTCCCTTAAAATAAAAAAATATATTCCTTTGCAAATTATGTTTAACAAAATATTTAAAACTTGAAGAAAATTTTGGAATTAATAATGACAAATATTTTATAGTTTAGTTAATTTATAAAGATAAGTAAAATGAGTGAAATGAATTAATTAGATAAAGTACTCACATAAAACTTTCCACAAATAAGCTGTTGCCAGAGAAAGATAAGAAATAAAACTAAGCACGCGAAGAAAAATAGGAGAGTGAAATCCATTTCATTGATTCGCTCATTCGACTTTTCTCCGCGAAACCTTCTTACTTATGGATCTTTTTAATAATAAAGCAGAATTTGATCTTCTAATAGTTACTTGATTGAATTCTCGTCAGCTGTTATTTTATCATTAATCTGCCGACCAGAGTGGCTGTAGAAATCCATTTATAAATTGAAGGCCTTGTCTCATTATGGTATCAAAATCCGATAATAAACGTTATAAGTTTGTGTGCAGGCTAAAAGAATCAATTAATTTTCCCTTCCAAAAAAAAAAAAATCATCTGCGAGTAAAAGATCTTCGCATGAATATTGTGTTTTATACTGAGGTATCGCATGTTTAATGAGATAAAATTTAAATTCCAATAATTGGATTGCTTCTGCTAATAGGGTTCTATTTTTTCGGTATTTTTTTTTATAAATATTTATTTTTGAAAATTTTGTTTGGTAAATAAAATAAGGGCAATTTATGCATGGATATATATATATATATATATATATATATATATATATATATATATATATATATATATATATATATATATATATATATATATATATATATTTTAAATTTCCTGGACGTTCGAAGATAGTTTGTGTGCTCAGGTATAACTCGGTAAATTATTTTTTTGTTGTATGCTTAAGTATTTAATGATATTCAAATTACGTCAAGCCTAAAAACAATTTTTGAATGCATGTACATTTTAAATAAGTTAATAAAAAATGCTAAAAATTGAAAACGAAAAGAAGAGGGAAAAATCACATGCCAAATAAACTTTTTCATCATAAATTGTAGCGTAATTATCTTTAGATTTTAGTTATAAAACAAATTGGCAAATTTTTCTTTAAAGTTACAGCTGTTAATATTTATTGATCTCTAATTTTTAACAAACTGAAGTAGAAATGAGGAACTTATTTTTGCAAAGTGGGGGGAACATATAAAAATTTTCTTAATTTTCATACTGGCTTCATATTACTTAGGCATCATATCTAAGAAACTGTTATATAGCTAGTTAATCGTAATTATTATGTATTTAATTAGCATGTAATTATTATGTATTTAAACGTAATAATCAATGTTTTGAATAAGATCTTTCATTTAAACGTGATTGCTATATTAAAAAGGCTAGAAAACGTATGTTCTAGAGGAAAATAAACAGACATCTAACTCTAAAATGCAGTTAAATGTAGGTGATTTCCGAAGAAATTATAAAGCATATGCTAAATCGTTCTACAATTTATTTCTGTAAGAGACTGAAATAAAAATGTATGACTTATATTTTATTATGCATTACCCATTGTGAAAAAAAAATTAAACCTGTGGTACGATGGTACGATATGTGAGACAAGACTAACAATGCCCATATCTGTTTTCTTGACCAAGGACCCTTGGATGCGAAGTATATGTACCTGTTAGGTTGTCAGCCTAACGCGAAACCCCCAGCATTTAGTTCCCATACATGCTTGGTACTCAATTTATCAACCTACTGAAAGAGATGAAGAGTTGATATTATCGCCCATCACCAATAAGGATATATTTTTTATCTTTATTTTGATATTGATATTTTTTGTGCTGCTTAATTTTTATACTGAACTTGGATTTGTTTAAAATTGTCTAAATTCTTATTTTAAACAATGTAAAGCGAGCTGGAGCATAATTGCTTTTCGGTAAGTTTTCTCTTAATGATATTAGAAACATTGAAAAACATAAAATGGAATTAAAAAGGTAAATTGCTTTTTTTTTAAACAGTGAAATTTTGCGATAAAAATTTAAAACAATGATTTCTTAAGCATGCAATATATTTGACAAAGTTTCAAATGTTTATATCTAAAAAATAAATGTAAAGAAAATCTCAATACACTTATTTACTTAAGCATGATATATTGAATTGTACTTTAAAGTAAACATATTGCCTTTCTAGCAGTTTTTTTCTCATTATTATGATTACAAAAATTTTTTCAAAAAAATGTGCCTCCTTTGTTTGCTTTTTTTATCATTTAAATGGTACTATTTAAATTAATTTACATACTAATACCTACACACCTTTTATTCCACCAATATATTTACTTTAATTAATTATTTTAAATAATCTTTTTAATTTTCCAAGCTTAAGAGTCACATTCAGGGCTAAAAGGTTAGTGCCTTGTTATTCCGTTTAACTATTCGTGTATTCGATTCCTACCTCATTTATGGGTTTTGCTAGACATTGGTTATCCAATTTAAATCATAGTTCTTCATCAGAACACTCTTGTTTCCATACACATTATTTTTGACACACATTGTTCTTATATTTATTTTTTTTACTATTAATAATTATTTTCTAAAAATATTTACACTTTAACATTTTTTTAACATAATATATTATTTACATTATTGAACACACATATTAATATTCATGATCACATATTTTTGAAATAATAGATCAGCAATAATCCATTGTTATAAGGATAACTTTTTAATCTTTAGTTAATTTATTTTTTTTATATCCATGTAGCATAGGAATATAAATATTAAACTATCACTATTGACTGTGTATACTTAATTATTATACATACTTAGTTACGTATAGTTTTATGATATTTTTATAAAAAATTAAATATTACATTCACAGAGTATAAATGATGATGAATAATTTAATATTTATTTTTTATTTTAATTTCTTAATTGAAATATGTAACTCCACATATTGTATCAATCCAGTATTCTGTCTTGTATAAATTTTTGTTTACTTCACATTATTCTAAATTATGTGTTCAGTATTCCATTTTAAATCTAGTAAATATGAAAAATATCCAATGATATTTTCGTTTCAAATTGTATATTTACTGTATTGTTTTATTCTACATGTTTTTAACCTAGAGATTTTGAAGAAATGTTTATCATTTATTAAGCAAACGAAAACAAATATAATAAAAGTTCCTTTACAAATATAATAAAAATATTTGTTTTAAAAATGGAAAATCAAATAATAAAATGTTTTGTTGTGAAAACAATGTATTCTTTCTTACTCGGTTATATTTAATATTCCCCATTTCAGAATGAACAATTTAAACATTTTTTTAAATGTAGACAGTATATCATATGAAGAAATATATCGAATAGTTGTTTAATTTAGTGAAAAATTTGTCAACTTTATTGTGTAAAATGATGGAGCGAAGAAAAGTCAAACAGTCGACAGTCAACAGTTTATTTACTCAGCTTAAATTTAATTTCAGTTTATCAAGTCTTTCCTTGAAAACATAATCAAATACATCATCACAGTTTCTTTTAACTGCAAATATATTTATTATGCTTTAACATTTTTATTTTTTTAAAAAAATTGCCGCTTTGTTTTTCCCTAGCTGCCATAAATGCTCGCGTCACCGTAAGTACACATCGTTAATCTGGCCTAAATTCTTTTCTTCACTTAGAGCGTCACCCAAGGTTATTTATATTCCTCTGAGTGATCAAAGGCCGCCGCTCGAGGCTCATCTTACTTGTGTAACAAGGAGGGGGATATTTATTTTTTGCAACACTTAGTTTGTGTCTATAGTTAAATACATAAAGCTTCCCAAACAGTCAGCTCATTTTAAGTTTAACGTCAACAAACATAGGGGAAAGCGCTACAGTTAAAATAACTGTTTTGTTGCGACTAGACTCTAAATAACTTTTATCATCCTGTCATCCAAAAAACAAAAATATTTATTTTTATGAATGATGAAAATAAAAAAAAATTCTAATCATATCATTAATTTTAAACTATATCTCAGTAAAAATTTATTTTACTTTATCAATGTTTATGAAAAACAATTGACTATATTGAACTGTTTTACAATCCAATGTGGCAATAAAAAAAGATAATTTTTTTATCTTGGAGTTGGCGGTTAAAATCAGTGGATGCCATTCATTAAATGGTCTAGAACTAACTGAGAAATAGTTCATTTCCAATAACCCTATCATTACAAAAGTACTGTGAGTCTAGACCCCGTTGGCTACAATTGGCGATATACAGACATGAGTTGATAAAGTAATAAGTGACAGAAAATGTAATCGTAGCCTAGATCAAGTTGTATACAATCAAAACGAATCATATTTTAGATAAAATGCTATATCCTAACAAATTTTATTTGATGAACTTAGTATGGACATTCCATAATGGCTCTTGCTATATAAATTATTTGTAAATAAGTATAAATGTTACAGATCCACGCTCGAGTATATGTAATAAAAAAACTGCTTATCATATAATTTTATTTAAACATTTGCATTAAAATTATATTGATTTTGAAAAGGATCATACGGAATTGAGTGTTGAGACATTTTGAGAAGGTAACATCATGTAAATATTGCTCGACGGAAAATATTGTTTCCTCAGGGAAAACTTGGTGATTATAAAATTTGAGTGCTATCTTTCCTTCAGATCTTCCAGAGTTTGTTCCTGAAAAAAAGGTTGCCCAAAACTACGAATCAGTATGCGACAATCGTATGGTGTTATGTATGCTTCACTAAAATATCGTTTTTCGAAAACTTCGGTAAAATTTTTGATAAAGGAAGCAATTACTGCAAATATTTTAAACTTGATTTTGTGCTATATAACATTGCTTTTTTATGTTAGATCATTGTTTTTTTATAGTAATACCCCTAATACCACGAAAATCTCAAACTGTGAAAACTATTGATCAATTAGGGACACGTAATTAATTCATAAATAAATTAAGTTTTGATTTTTTTAGAATATATAATAGGTATTTGGTATAATGGTATTTTTGTATTTCAGTATGATAATGAAGCACTATTATTTATATATTAGATGAATGTGCTCTATTGGTTGATATAATATCCAGATTTCAAACTTACTGAGTATTTACAATTCATATTATTCTATTACAAAGAAATCTGATCAAAGGTTTTTGATATTACCAAGTTGTCTACATTTCTGGGGAAAAAAATCGATTGTTCCAAAACATTATCTTGAAAGAAGAAAATATTAACATTTTAAATATCCTTTCAATTTATTTAGTCGATAAATTTCGAATTTTCTGGTTAATCTTTAATAAAAATTTAAATGTAAGAAGTTTATAGATAATATTTAGATTTTATAACACTGCAATAAAAACTGCTATTATGACTTTGAATATGTGTCGGAACATTCCTCTTTATTTTAAATGAATATGGAATAGAAATTCACCTTTATAATATTCAAATTTAATTTAATGTATTTTATTGGAAAATTTTTGAAGTAAATGAATTATTAGTACTTTTACAAGAATAAGAGTAAGTACGAATTAAAAATATAATTCTGTTACCGAACAAATAATTTAATATATCACTTGCGAATTCCAAAAATTGTAAAATGAAATAATATAGAAATATTTTCGAATTACTAATAAAAGTGTAAGACCTCAATGGAAATCCGAGTAGCTTTCCCAAGATATAAATAATTTAGTTTTAAAAATAAGTATCTTACAGAAAGATAGAAGTAAGGCATTTTTTTAAATAACCATTTTTAATGAAACATTTCCTTTCGAACATAGAAATGTTTTATAAAAAAACATCATATTTACAAATATTTATCTATAAATATGCACAACTCATATATTTATGGTCAAGACAAAATATAATTCTCATAAATTTATTTCAAAGTGTGATAGCAACTCGAGGATATCGCATTTACGCAAGCAATTTACACTAATTGGAGATAGAGGGTGAAGTTTCGTGCTTCATTTCTCGGTATCCCATGACAACTGATTTCTGAAGAAAGTGCTTTCATTATGTTGAGAAAAATATTGATAAGTTTTCATCTGAAAACTCCTTAGGGTAGAAAGTATGAGTAACGGGGATAAGACGAGGAATTGGTTGGTATAACGAGCGATTTTAAAAGATGCAAACTGAAAAATGGATAGTGGAAAAAATGTCAGTTCCCCGCGCATATTTTAATTGCAAACTTTTTAAAGGAATTTTATTCTTAAATCAGAAGCGAAAATTGGCATAGTGTGTTTTTGAAACACACAGAAGGTAAGAAAATGCACTTTTTTATATATGCATATTTACTCTATTTATTTTATCAAAGAACAGCTTGTGTGTAGAATTATATGTTTTTTTTTATCAAATGATCTAAGGTTAAACACATTTATAGATATGCATATGTTTGCGTAGTTTTTTTTCCAACGGCAGGAACTTAGGTGATGAACCCTATGTCACAACAAGGCCAGAAACTGCTACTCATTTGTCGTTACCCAGCAGGCACCTGTGAACCAAGTCACGGAGGCGAGTAGCTTTACCCGCGCCATACCACCACAGACCCGTTTATAGAGTGGGCCACATTCATACATCATCACAGAAGAAAGGACAGAGAAACAGAAAAAGAAAGTAACATCCATGTCCGAACCGGGATTTGAACCCGGGACACACAGCTCAGGAGTCAGGAATACTAACCACTCAGCCATCAGTCGGCATGTTTGCATAGTTTAAGATCGGCATGTTTGCACATTTATAAGGATTTCAAAATAATTATTACTATTATAAATAGAGTTCCTTTTAAATATTTAATTTCAATTAAGATCAAGAAAAAGTTATTGAATTAAATTACCATCATTTTTACTCAAATATTATTTAATGGAATTAAAAATCCGGTGGCTTAGTGATTCCGCTTTGCTTTCCCCAGACGCCGGTCTGACGTTCGATTCTCGGGTTAGGCAAGGTCAACTCAGCCTTTCAGCTCCTTTGTGGGTAGATAAAAACTGAATACTAAGCAAGTTTGGGAATTAAACATCGGGGGTTAGTCTGGTCACCTAACCAGGACATATGCTTCTGACCTCAGAGCCATCAGTCAGAAAACAGCTATGGGAACTGTAGGCCTTAGCCCACATACGGTCTATTGTGCCACTAGTTTAGTTTATTTGTTTTTGAGAAATTAAAAATATCCACACAATTTCTTGAACACTTTTTAATCTAAAATGTATCGTTGGCATAATTTTATACTCTCTAATCAGCAATAATACAACATTTATTATTTGTTCGTCTACAAAATTGATCATTAAGTATTTGCTTAGAAAATATTGTAATTTAAAAAAGATAAGTAATGTTTTGTGTATTTCACTATTGCATTTCAACATAAAAATTAACATTTCAAATAAAAATACATTTTAAAAGAACATTGTACCTAGGTTACCTGAAGACATTGCATAATGTTCTTTTAAAGTTCATGAGAGTTATAAAAAAAATTGATTTTCAAGAACATTAATTTGAATTATGAACTAGACAACTGTTGTTTACATATTCCATTTGTTGTACTGAAGGATGCTGGATAAATGACTAATTTTATTAAATTCTGGACAATATCATATTGTGCATTTCAAATTTCATGCATCATATACGATAAATAAATTTTCGAAAAATTGATTCTTAGATGTTTTTAATAAACAGCAATTAATTATCTTATAATTATCTGTTTCATGTGAAAAATACAGAAAACAATTTATTAAATTAACATCAAAATTTTTGTGTTTTTATTATTTAATGTTTTCTTTTTGAGAATTGATTGTATAAAATTAGTACATTCTATCGTTAACTTCAAAATGTTTTTAAAAATCTAAAAAGTAATTTTTTAAAACGATAAATCAATGAAAATCTGTATCATTCTTTACATAAAAAATGATTACACATCCTTAGTAACTCTTATTTATCATAAAAAAATAGAAAATAATTCAGATTTTTAGAGCAGTTGCTTTTCTCAAGTGTTTTATTAGGTTGAACAAGCACTGCAATAAAGCACACTGTCCAAACACTCCAAGGAATAAAAAAAGACCATAATTTATTTTATTACTACTCTTTCTGTTACAAGTTCATTATTAAAATGAATAGTTTCAAGTAAATTTATCTTCTTTCTTTATTAATAAATTTGCAACTAAAAAAAATCTCCAAGCAGAAAGATGATTTGCACCTCATGTTGAAAAGAGCGCCATTTTTTTGCGCCATAACTCAGCAAAATTTTACTTCATAAGTAAAAATATTTTCGCTGATCGGAAGAATATGCAGTCGACTTTAAATAAAGCGTGAAGTGCACAAACATATACTTGACACAATATTTAATAATTTCTTTGGAATTTAACAAATGTTCGGCCAGTTTTATTAGTTGGACTCGTTCCATAATGTCCGCCCACTTGATTGCTAACTTTAGTGGTGGGAAGAAATAAATTTAATGAGTACTGGTGGGTACCAATGACGGATTACTTGACAGAAGCCTATATTTTCCGGAAATGATGGGCAGAGAAGAGAAAAAAAGTGGAAAACTGGAGCTACATTTTACTCTGCAATTAGAATAGTTAGAGCTTAGCTTTAAAAGTTAAGTAACTTCTAAACTCGTAGAGAAATTATGTGAGAGTTGCATTTTGATGGAAAAGTTTTGATAAATTAATCCATAGAGAATAATCAGGTAAATAATTATTATTTAGCGTCATTTTTTGGGGTGAAAATTACAAACTTTGGCATAAGAAATAAAATTAAAACTTTAAAAGAATGAAATAAGTTTAAGCAAGCAAGATTCGGTGATTTGGTGAGTATATATATATATATATATATATATATATATGTATATATATATATATATATATATATATATATATATATATATATATATACATAAATATAAGTTTTTAATTTATATTTTTAAATATATAATTAAAAATAAATATTTTTAAATATAAAATGGCATAGCGAGCTTGGCTTGTCCAAGTGTCATAAGTAACAACAACAACAAATATAAATTAAATTAGCAAAATATACCAATCAATACATAAGTATTAATCACAGATCTCTTCAAACCATTCAATTACCCTTTCTCTGTTTAAATTTAAATATGTCCAAAACGGTGATGACATCTAATATAATTATTGAGTTGTTGAGTTTTAGTGGATATTTGTTACGTTAACTGAAATATGTATAATAATAAAATTTAAACATGTCCAAAATGGTGATGATATTCTTTCTTGGTACAATATCTACAATAATTTTTGAGTATGTTGATTTTTAGTGGATATTTGTTAAGTTAACTAAAATATGTGTATATACTTAAATTTATCCATTTTATTTCATTATTAAGGAAGCATTATGATTCATTTGTTTAAATTGGCTCTTCAAATTCTTTTATTCTTTTTATTCCTTATGAAGCTCTGAAAATTTAGTCTTTATTGTCGCTGTTTATTTATTTTTACTTGCAACACCCAAAATAATCATGCAAAATTTCTTTAAATTTATTCTGAAACATTACTTTTACGCCATTTGAAACCTTGACAAAAACGATTGAGGAAAGCTTGGTTTACTTTTTCAGAAAGATCTTTTTTTGTTAATGAATATTCAAACAAATTAAAAGAAACTTGTAAACTATAATTTTTGCACTTCAAAAATGTTTGATTTCAACAAAAATATATCAAGTATATCATAATAATTTAACTGCACGATATACCTCTCATTGAATGTAATTACATTATGAACAAAATTTCTTTTAATTTAGAAACTGTTGTTGTTGTGGCTTATCTGTCCTGTATGATAACAACATCATACAAGGTTGATGAACCTGAACTCCTTTAAACAATGGAGCACAACCCAAGGCTTGAAAATAGCCAGCCTTTATTTAAACCGATACAGGCCAAAATGTGGGCAAGAAAAGCTTGAGTCGCATTGCATTTTGGACACAGGGTCAATTTAAAAATTCATCACTGCATATTGAATTTAACTTGTATACGTATGGAAGAAAAAAGAATTCAAATGTTAAAACTACAGTATATTAAACTAATACTGGTTGACAGCAACATCAAACAAAATCCATGAATCTGAACTTCTTCAAACAATGGAGCACATCCTCAGGCCTCGAGAATAACTATCCTTTATTTAATGACGCAGGTCAAAATGCGGGCAGGAACAGCTTGAGTTGCATTGCATTTTGGACACAGGGTCAATTTAAAAATTCATCACTGCATTTTGAATTTAACTTGAACACGTCATGAAGAAAAAAGAATTCAAATGTTAAAACTACAGTATATTAAACTAATACTGGTTGACAGCAACATCAAACAAAATCCATGAATCTGAACTTCTTCAAACAATGGAGCACATCCTCAGACCTCGAGAATAACTATCCTTTATTTAACGACGCAGGCCAAAATGTGGGCAGGAACAGCTTGAGTCGCATTGCATTTTGGACACAGGGTCAATTTAAAAATTCATCACTGCATATTGAATTTAACTTGTATACGTATGGAAGAAAAAAGAATTCAAATGTTAAAACTACAGTATATTAAACTAATACTGGTTGACAGCAACATCAAACAAAATCCATGAATCTGAACTTCTTCAAACAATGGAGCACATCCTCAGACCTCGAGAATAACTATCCTTTATTTAACGACGCAGGCCAAAATGTGGGCAGGAACAGCTTGAGTCGCATTGCATTTTGGACACAGGGTCAATTTAAAAATTCATCACTGCATACTGAATTTAACTTGTATACGTATGGAAGAAAAAAGAATTCAAATGTTAAAACTACAATATGTTAAACTAATACTGCACAAATGAATAATTACAAAATTTATAATATTTTAAATATAGTTTAGAATAAGAATACTTGTTTTTTTTTTGTATATTGAAAACAATCTATGATGGTGGATACAGAAAGCACCTATTAATTTCTTTCTTATATTATCTTCACAAGCTTGTCGTTGAAATATTTCATTATTGACAACCAAAGCAATGGCAATATTGAAATATTGCCATTGCTTCGATTGACAAATATGTGTTTCGAAAATGTTAGCGGTACTATCTCAATTATTTACATTCTTACAAGAAATCGAATGATTTTCAGCATTCAATGAGCGTAAAATTTGTATACTGTTACAATACTAAATAAATGTTAGTATTTAACTGAGGAAAAATGATTCGAATCCGACGAAGGTTGGTTTTATTTCGCTTTCTTCATGAATTAAGTTTAATTTTTTAAGATTTGTTGAACATTAAATAGTAAAAGAAATAAAATTCAATCGGTTTGACTTAAATTCCATTTGATATTTTTAAGAGACAACAATGGGAAGTGTATTAGGTTGGGGAATAAGTTCGTATCGTTTTTACCACAGACTTTTATTTAAAGAAAAAACAATAAGTTAATCAATTATATATTCGCCGTTGCTGTTTACAGCTCTCCCCAACTCTCGACCAATTTGTTGATGCCGTTCCGCCAAAAATCGCCGGGTCTGGTGTCAAAGAAGTTGTTGAGCCAGTTTTTGAGGATCTCTTGGTGCACTGGGAAATGCTCGAAAAGCATGCCACAGTCAACAAGGAGCTCTACATTGCCCAGCTACACCGCGTGAATGAGGCTATTCGACTGAAAAGACCTGATCGACATGTGGTCAAACCATACTCCTTCACGACAACGACAGGCCGCAAATTGCACAAGTCGTCAAAGCCACACCCCAAAAGCTCGAATGGCAGGTCCTATAGCATCCGCCGTATTCACCGGATCTTGCACCGACCGATAACCATCTTTTCTGCTCCTTGTCAAACCATACGAAGGGTGTTACCTTCGATAACAAAGATGTCCTTAAAACTGGCTCAACAACTTCTTTGACACCACACCAGGCAATGTTTGGTGTAGCGGCATTAACAAATTGGTCGAGAGATGGGAAGAGGTTGTAAACAGCAATGACGAATATATAATTGATTCATTTATTTACATAATTATTGTTGTATGTTTAAATAAAAGTCTTTGGTAAAAACGTTGCGATCTTATTCCCCAACCTAATATTTTGCATTTTTTTTGCACATGTTGTGGTGGAAAATTAAAATATTTTACTTTAGTTCATATATATATATATATATATATATATATATATATATATATATATATGTATATACATATATATATATATATATATATATATATATATATATATATATATATATATATATATATATATATATATATATATATATATATATATATATATATATATATATATAAATGCTATTACAATTAATATTATTGTGAGTTGTCAAATAAATAAAATTTTTGAAATAGACAACGATTTTTCTAGTGATATATTTAAAAAGTTTTGAAATTAAATTCTCTTATTGTTTTTATTTTTATTAATCGTTAAAGTTGTACGAAAAAAAATTTTGCAGCCAAATTTTATTCCTTTACTTTTATGGCTTTACACTGGCATACTTAATAAAAGTAACCGTATTTCCGCGAAAGTTTATACAAGAAAATAAATTGCATATATGAATATTAAATATAAACACACAAGGGAAACTTTTATTCTTTATCGCACTTTGCATGTATAACAAAGTATTTTGTTTCTTTTTTGTAAAAATGTGTTTTTATTTCTTTAAAAAATGCACACAGCAGTATATTTATATGTATATATGTACCTCAGCACATACACAAAATTTTGCGAAAATTTTACAAATGATTTTAAATATGCCATACGTTTAAAATTTAAAAACATTGATTTTCATTTGTTTGCAAAAATTTTAATGAAATTTATTCTAACTTCTTATAATTTGTTTTCCAAAAATTTTAGTGAAAATTTTTCTAAAGTTATTCTTTGTTATATGTGCATTTCTCGAAACCAATTAAAATACTTGAATTACATTATTCAAGTTTGTTAATTGGCTTCGAATTAATTAATTAATTATTGTCTTATTGTTTAATATAATGAACAATTTTGTTCATAAATAAAATCCGAACGCTTGTCACAATTTTATTAACAAGTAATTTTAATTAAATATAAATCATTTCATAAAAGTTTAATTTTATATATAGCTTTGAATTTTTTCAAGCAATACTTTGAAATTTTCTGTTTTACTGTTAGTATGCTTATAAGAAGAGTTAAAAATGTTATTTTATTAAATGGATGAATATATACGATGATGTATAATGTTGTTAGTTTTAGTTCCAAATTTTATTTTGGATTAAGATATATGTAATCCAGTTGGAATCGTTTACTGTAGAAGAATTAATATTTATGCCAAATAAGTGACTATAGAGTGATAAATTATATATATTATATGAATACGTGTTTTTCTGTTCAGCTAAAATTAAATTTGGATTATTTGTATTGATTACTGAAGGATAGATCATTTTAATATCATAATGGAACAAGTTTAATTTAGAAATTCATCAAAAGATTATCAGGTAATCAGTTTCTTAAAATGATAATTAGTTTCGTAAAAAAAGTGATTAAAGCTATAAGATTAAATTTTGTGCGCATATCGAAGCACGTTTTTCTTAATCGTGCTCTCGAAGAATTTTTAATAAATACAAGGGCCTCATATTTTAATAAACAGCGTAAAATCGAAAAATAACGTAAAAAATGCAATAAAATAACAATGTTTGTAATCTGATTTTCATTTTTACGAATAAAATTGATTTTATTGTTTCATTATTCTGAAAATTAAAAAGAATGTAAACTCAATAATTATGTGTACTAAATATAAATTAGTACATATACATTTATGTTTAATACACATAATTATTTGATGTAAATAATAAAATGTTTATTAAAACATATATCGAGAATTAGATTGCAATTTATTTGATTTTATTGCGAATTAGATTTAATTTGCATAATTGATTAATACTTTTTTCATGTTCCTTTCACAAACTAATTTTTTTATCATGTTGATTAATTTTTCATTGACCTTTAGAGAAACATTGTAGGATTTTTTGAAATAAAACGGCATTTTTTCTTAAAAAGCGTTTTAATATTTTTTATAATTTAGAATTATTCTACTTTGCTCTTATCCAATTTCGAATTTATTTATTCAAAAGAAATATAAAGAATTAGTTTTAAAATTAACTGTTGCTCAAAGATAATATATAGAGAAATTTTTGAACTACGAAATGTGTAATTTAATTTCCGTGAAACAAAATAAGTCTAAAACGCATTTTATATTGATTATTTAAAATATTATTTTTTAGTATTCTGCTTGGAATTTTAATACATACAAATAAAATTTTAGTTTCTGGTTAATTTAAAAACAATCTCATATTTGGCTTAAAAATTTTGACTTTTAAGTTTATTTTCAATTTAAAACATTAATAACGTGTATTTAAATTCCATGTAAAATTATTAATGCCATTATATTAAAAAAATTTAAACTATGTAAAACTGTTAAGGAATTCTACTTGTTTCAAGAATAAGGCACGTGTTCTTTCTTTTCTTTTAAAATCATTTTTTATGTGTAACCATTGGGGGTAGACCAAAATTTGTGCGGATTAGATTCACTTTCTCTCTACGATCTATCAGAGTAATTTTTATCAGAAAATAATGTTGGTATTTTTTACTCTTCTGATTTTATAAAAAAAAGTATTGTTTTTGTCCTTTGCAGCGATTGTACTTACTTTTACCTTAACATTCCGTCAATCAGAATTGATATGAATGTGGATATGAAGGGAGTTCTAGCTTTAATATTTATTAACTTCTTAACTAAACACAATTTTCAAGCCTTTTAGACTGAATTCAATTTGATTTATTGTCTGGATTATTTGATGGGGCCTCAATTCGGGGTACTAAACATCATTTTAAATAAAATTAAATAAAAAATTAAGAAAAGTTGAAAGATAATAAATATCATTATTTTTTCAGATCGCAATTTTTTCCTATACTTTATGCTTTATGCATACGTCTTCCGCTGAAAAATATAGCGCACGACAATTGGTAGGTTAGCTTGCTATTAATTCAAATAAAAAAATTAGTTATTATCAAATAAAATAATAAATTATTTTTATTACAAGGGAGCTCTTTTCGAAAATAGAGTAAATTTACTGTTAAAAAATTATTAAATATAACATAATTATTACCAAATTTATAAATATTGTAAGTATTTGTAAGAATACTTACAATATTTATACAGATAAAATAATATAAATATATACAGATAAAATAATATAAATATTTGTAAGAATGGTATATAGGCAGAATTACATATATATCATTCTTACAAAAATGTTTGGTAAAAATAAATTACATAATTTTAATTTTAAGTTTGAGGCAAATTTTAATTTGTGTAAATCTCCTAAAATAGTAATGAAAAAAATACAAATCTTATTTTAGTTTTAATTTTATTTTAACTATCTTTTGCTTACTAATATATTTTGTAAATTTAATATAAAGCCTATAAAACTTATAAAATTTAAATTTTACTTTTTTTTAAATGTAACTTTTTTTTATTTGAAAATTTTTATCAGTAAATTTGCCTAAAATTGGAAACAATCATAAGAATATATTCCTATGCACATTTTTAAAAAGACCATTCAAGTTATTACGTTTATTTTTATATTCATATTTATATTTCTAGATTTTTAATTCAAATTTATGTTTAAATGTTGGAGAATGTTGAACTTTATATTTGTAGGATTATAGTAAGCATTACTAGTGAAGTGAAGAAGAACGAAGAATAATGTATTTATTTTATTGTTGTGTATGCATTTTTAAAAGACTAGAATTTCTTAAACCTAAGAGAATTTTAATTGTTTAGGAATAGTAGCTGCACAATGAAAGACCAATAAAGAAAGCAACAAGCTTTCATGTTTTTGATTTTTTCACCTGTTTCTTTCTTTTATTTTCCTTACTATTTGAGTATAAACTAGCTGCCTAAACTATTTTTAGATTAAACGATTGGTCATATAAATTTTATTTCTCTGAAAAATGATTTAATCTGAAACTAAAATTTAAAGGAACAAGTCGTCTTAACGTAAATTGATTATATTTTGCTAGAAATTAAAACGAAATTCTTAGTCATCTCTGCAAGTTTCGAATTAATTGAGAAAGAAAATCATAAATTGCAAAATTTCATCTTCAAATAAGATAAATAAAATGTATATTTGAAAGAAAATTGGTGACAATCCTGATTTCAGCCGATTGTTGCAACATCTAGAAACGGAAAGTTTAATTAAATATAAGTACAGTTTATTAAACATAGCAGATACGTTAACAAACTAGATAAAATATATGCAGTGAATTAACTATTAAAAGGTATATTTAATATCAAATGAATATGCATTATAAGAAAGCAGTATGTAGAAATTTTACTTCTTTTTCAATTCAAAAAATATAACACAGACAGCTATGTTCTTTTCTGAAACATACTTACAGTATAACTGCAATTAAAATAACATATTTTATCTCTTGCTATTCGGAACCCATGATGTGTATTTATGATCCTGTTTTCTAAACTTAGAATCACTTCTAGTTTGCTACATAGTTCATAATTTTTGCGCCAAAATTATCTACCTGTTCAGAATACTAAACTTAATTTCAAATGAATTGTGCATTAGGGAGCTTTTGGAACTTCCCAAACAAAAATTACACTTGGTTGCTAACTACCAAACTTTGTTGATCACATAATGAACTAGCGTGACGGTATAACGAAAATTATATAATTCTCTGATATAATTTGCATAGCTTACCATACTTTTGAATACAAAGTTTTCTTGTATGTAAATAATGGTTTCATATTTTACTAAATTTATTTTATGTTCTTCGTCATAAACAGTTCTATAATTTTGTTGTACATTGTATTCTTTTAAATAAGGAGTAAGAAGATAGTAATATAAATCTTTTCGCAATAACATTTGGGAAAAAAGTCAGAATACTACTAACATGTTTCTGATTGAAAAGATTAATTGAAGAGTGAGTAATTAGTAACTGATTAATTCAATCTTTTGTTTAGCAACATTAGGGCACAAATTGTATATAATGTTCATGACTAATGCTTTGGTAATACTTTTGGCAATTCGTGATATTTTTTAGAATTCCTTAATTGACTTATTTAAACTATCAAATAACTATCTACAATTTTTAAGCCCTTCTTATATTCAATTTACATTTTTGGATCTAAATAGATTAGAATAATTCAGTATTTTGGGGATGTCTAGCTTCTGCTTTATTGAGAGAGTTTGTTGCTTAGAATTGTTGATATCCAGCTTATTGAAGAACAGAGCTAATTGTATTCTCTTTGTTAAAATTAATTTAATTAAGTGGGATTTAATTATAAAAAGCAATATATTTTGAAAAATCCAAACAATTTTTAAAGCATAACTCCTAACAAGTTAAAGAAAACATTTTGTACGTATATTGTTTTGAAAGTTATCTTTTCCGTCTTGTATTCTTTTCTCCTCATGGCGTATATTTTCTTTTCACATTCGATTCTTTTCAATGAAAAAACATTATTTTCTTTCTGAAAGTAAAATTTATTTTATTCTTTTAAAAGGAAGAAATCTTGCGCTAAAAATATATCAGAAACTTGAAAAGGAATTTTGATTTATTGGGTAATATCACAAATTCTTTTAGTTCTCAATACTTAAATGAATAGCTTTTCCAGTGTTTACTTATTCAAATAAAAGTAATATTTTCATATGAAAAATAAAAGAAGTAATAATAAAGTATTGATATGTAAATATTAGTTTTCATCATTATATTACATATAAATATAGCTCAATTTTCTAACTATTGCAAAAATTTCCTATTTTGCTGATATTTTTGCTTTATTCTTTAATATGATGGCACTTTTTTCTATAAAATGGGAAGTAAAACGTTTAAGCATATAAAGTTTAACACTTAATGTATTTTAAAATGTTTTTACATAATAAGTATATATTTGTTCCTGCTGTAATTGAAATAGAAATTGCTTATTCTTGTCTTCTTTATATCTAGAACCTTTCACAAGAATTCAATGTTTCTCATCATGTTAAAAAAACTGAAGAGATCACGTGATCTTGTATTAAATATATGTGTTTATGTAACAGAGGCCTTGTGCTTTGTAATCAATCATCCATTGATACTAATTTGGACAATTTAATTAAATTGGAAAATATCAATGGGAATGTTATATTTAAATTTCTAGCAAAATTTTAAAAATAACGTTTTACAGAATAAAGCTTTTTACGCATTTTATTTGTTCAGCGTTATGGATTTGATATCAAATCTTGATTGAATATCAAAATATTAATTGTTCTCAAAAAAACTTCAAATCAAAGGATCAAAATATTAGTTGTTTTCAAAAAACAACTAAATATTTTACCTAACTAAAAGGCCTTAATATTTTAACTAATTAAAAGGCCTAAATACAGTAGAATTAAAATTATCCTAAAGAATTGGGACCGGAACGATTCGGATTATCAAATCTTCGGATTATTGGATTTTTTTCAAAAAATGATTTAACTAATTATTATACTTTGAAAATGGGAGAAAGAACTACATATTTTGAAAGAAAAAGAACTTTTAATCAATTAAACGAAAACGCAACATTTTTACATCTTAAGATGTTCATTAATACAGTATGTATATACAGGGATGTGAATAAAAGTTACTGCTTGCTTAACATTTCGGTCAGAGTAAGTTGTTTCACTGCTTTTATCCGTTTTAAAACAGCGAAGTCGTGTATCCGCTTGACAGTGAGAATTTGCATGTGGTCACACTCGGGCTGACACTCCATCTACTTCAAAACAGTTTCAAAGTCAGTTGGCAAATGCTTCACTAACTGATGGCCTTGTGTCTGCTTGGCTTGGACATTAAAGTCATCTTCTTAATAAACACTTTCAATAAGTTGACCACCATTTGCAATTTTAAATCCAGTGTCTGACTCTTAATCCAATCTCCTATGTCTTCAGCACTAACTTCTGAACATCCAGGAACTTTCAAAACAATGTTTTTGAAGTTTTGTGACACGTCTCTCTCTCTCTCTCTCTCTCATTCTCATCTTCTCAAATCTCTTACCTTTCCTTTTCTTGAGCTTTTTCTTATTTTACTTTTCTTATTCAGTCTAATTTACTTTTCTGAAATTCTGAAAGTGATTCGGATAACTGGAGTTCTACTGTATTTTAACTACTTAACTACTATGACACTGTGTGCAAGAAAATATGAAAAAGAAAATTCCAACTCATGTGTCTTTGTCACGAGACAGTTGTTCATACTTACGAGGTAATTAACTCCAATAATAAAAAATAATGTTAAATTTTAAAAACAGTTAAATACACATCTTTATTTTTGCGTATTGATGAAAACAAAACTAAAATTATACAATTTCTTAACTGAAATTATATATTTTATTTTTTGATTTTGTAATGAAAACTAACTTCATACATAAGTTTTGGTTTTAAGAAAATCACTGTAAAAAAGTACACAAATTACGGCATTTCATTTTAATTAAGAGCTACGTTACTTTAAATAAAATACAGAAAATACAACAGCCAGCACTTTCTCACATAAAAAATTATTCATCTTTAATTTTTTTAATACTTAAAAATATATACCATGAAAACAATTACAAAACGCAAGTGCTTAAAGAGGGTGGTTCTGCTTTACTCCTTCAATTAATTACACATACATAACTAAACATTTAACTTTGCACAAACCTTTGTATTTTTAGATTGCTCAGACACACCTTCTCCTTGGAGACGCACTCTAGATTAAATTGAGACAGAGAGTTAATTCTGCGCTCTCTTTCAATTTTCTCAAATCTAAATTTACTTTTTTAAAAAAAAATCGAAGTGCCTTTGCAGTTTTTCTTTACATCTAAAAATCAACTTCTATTAAAAAATTATCATAAATTTAAATAATGTTAAATTACTTTTATGTATATACAAGTAAAAGAAAATATAAATGATTTTTATCTGTGTATGCAAATCGTACTTAGTTCAAATTCTTAGCTGGACTAATTTTAATATGAAAAGAAAGATTAAAATTTAAGATTATAAACAGTATCTTAATGTGAGGAAGTTTAAAATACTTTTTTATTAATATGTATGAAGGGAATTTTGCTGCACAGTATAAATTCAAAGAAGTAAGGGAACATTTAATTTTATGTTTAAGAAGAGAGTATATCATAAAGATCTTTTAAATTTTTAGTTTTCCGATGAAGAGAATGCATTTATATTAAAAGGTTGAACGTATAACTTTAACATATTTATTGAAGTTATTTGGCTAAGATAAAAATGGCTGATAATTCTGCAATATTAAACATATCGATTTTCTTCAAAGTGACACATTTTGTCATATATTGGCTTAAAATTGAATATTTTAATTAAGTTGGGAAATATACTGCTCGGGGAAATTAATTTGTTCCAAAGCTTGTCAGAAAAGTTGGCTATTTAAATTTTATATTTTAAACACAGGAAAAAATTACAATGGTTTTAAAAATTCCCTTCGAAGACAAAAATATATACTTGAAGTAGAATGTTTTTCAAAATATATTTAATCTAGAAATTTATGCAATAGTAATCTATATGATAAATTCTTTGATACATTATGCTTATGAAAAAGGTATAATTTATTTATGGGAAGTAATGTAATAAAAAAATTTAAAATTTCGTAAACGTATTCTTCATATAAATTTTTGCAAAACTATTGTAATTCACTTACATGCTTTTGTCAAAGTACAAGAAAATATAATTCTATATATTTCATTTAATAAGCTCATTATTGTTGAATTCACGCTGTGTGAGAATTTTAACTAACTTAGTGAATTTTGAACTATGGAAAAAAATTCCTATTTCTCACTCATTAAGAAATGCCTGTGTATTAATTTTTCAACCCCAGTTGTATTTTAAATCTTACACGAAAGAAAACTTTATAACGCCTTTAAAGTTTGATTAATTAGAGAGATATGTTAAGTAAGCCAAAGAAATTCATTTAAAACTTCAAAAATCATAGAAAAGGGAATTGTTTATAGTTCTATATTAAAAGAATTGTTAAATCTTGCTTGATCTTACAGGAAAACCACATAAATCGCATCCAAATTCCCATCATTAATGGAAACTTTGTCACAATCCGTTTATATTTTTATTTTGTTTGACGTCAAACTGATTAGATAAGTTAGTTTGAAATAATCTCGTCTTCACAAAATCAATAGGTAAAAGTTTACAATTGGGTACCCTTTGATTCTGTGGCGATTTTTTTTTTTTTTTGACGCCAGGATGGGTGCCAAGATGTGACTAACAAGATGACCGTTATACAAAAGCTATACAAAGATAGGGTTACCAAAGTTATCAGAAATTAAAATTTATCACAAAAATATACCGCCAAATCAAGTGGCAATCGATTTTACATCGAACCCAATCAGTAATATTGATGAGCGCATTACGTCACATTATATGATTCATTTCATATTTAGACACTTATGAACAAGAGCATATAATAATCTAATTGGAAAAATATTGACTTGTAAGAACATAATACATAAATTTTCCGATTAAATATTTTTGTGTGTGTGTGTTTAGTTAAAATTTTTTCAAATAATTATAAATTCTATTTAAAATGACTAATCCACACTAAAATTTCTTGAAAATGACATTCATTACATAAGTTCAATCTTTTAATCAATAAAGAATGCTTGGTCAACAAAATCATATCAAAGTTTTTAGCAAAGTAAAACGAATTTCTGTTAACCTAAAGAGGCTTGCAATAATCTGCATTAATGATTAATTTTGATTGAATTTTTTGAGATTTTTGACATCGATTCGCATTTTTGATCGATAAAAGCATTCAAAGCCAAAACTGATCATAAGCAGCAATATGCCTATCCATCAATATAATTCGTGCTTATTTGAATCTGTTATTATAGAAAAATATTTTATTTTGAAAAAAAAAAGCTGGAAACAAATTTAAATTTTAATAAATTTCAAAAAAATATAAGTGCGTGTTAGTAGTTTTACTTTAAATTTCTTTTTATTAAAATTTTTTCTTCCTAAATTTTAAATATTTGCTGATTATCTCCTATATATCTTATTCATTTCATCAATTAAAATGTTTTGTTTGATTTTACGCGTGATGATTCATTGTTATAGTTATATAGGAACATATGTATTACAATAATTGGGACAAAGTTATGTCATTTTGTTTCTTGGTTATGATCCTAAAAATGTCCCATTTGTGCTAAATTTTCACTCTCGAAGCCCAAATAATTTACTCAATTAACACATTGAGAGACTTAATCCAATACTGCATTGCCGTGAGATTAATTAAGCCAAAATTAGAACTACAAGGGATTTTTGGGCACTGGAGCGAAAACTTGTAATTTATTATTCTCTTACGCTTCTTTGGGCGTAGAAAGCCTGATTTTCCGGTACGTTTTATTTTGAAAATCCAAAAGGATTCCAAAGAGGGAATGAAAAATAACACCAGGGAGTGTTTGATATAAATCAACTGTCAGTAAAAAGACGCCCCTGGAATGCGTTAAGAGGAAATTGATTCGTATTTGTTTTCTTCCTTAGAAACTTCTTCCTATTGATCTGTTGAATGTTTCTAGACCCGTAATGTTTAGTTTATAAATTAAATTTAAAGGTTTTTCCCGTTTTTACTCTTACTGTCGCTTCACTGGAAAATAAAAGAGACGAGGATAATAATAGAATATTTATATATTTAGATATTTTTCTTAAGAACTTGCTCAGGTTGATAATTTCACTTGCGAAGTGGTTGAGTTTAGATAAATGTTTCTTGGAATAACAATATTTTTGAAAATTATGTTGCCATTTTTGTGAAATAAATGATAATAAATTTATTCAAAATATATGATATTTTAAAAATATGTGGAAGTTTTTTTAAAAAATTTAATTTTTGAATTTAAGATTTAAAAATTCATTAACTGTATGAAAGGTTTGCATAAAATAATCACATTCAATTCTTATCAATGTTTAAGAACTGAATAAATTCAATCAATTAATCAATACAATAAATCAATCAATATTAAAGAATTAAATTAAGGCGGGAGCGCTATAGCGCTGCCCCGCCTTAATTATCTAACTTAATATAATTTTACTATGGGAAATGTATAAAGGATTTCTGAAAGTTTAAAAGCTTTTTACTTGCACATGTATTTTAAGTAATATTACATTTTCATATCTGCGTTTTTTATTGTGATTCGTCGTGCCTCTAAAAGTTTAACATTAGATTTTAACTGTGGAAGTTACTTCGAAAGAAAAATATTTGTTTTAATATATTTTTGGAAAAGTTTATTTTAAGCAGCTGTAAGGCGATTCTAAAATGAATGGTGATGTATTTTAAAAATGAGGGTCAAAAGCATATCATTTAAAAACGTTACATGTTTTTTTTATTTTATTACCTACACTTTTGCTTCAAAAGCAATTTATTCCTAAAATATTCATTAAAAACTTTGATGTGTACTTCTTTTCGAATTATGTTGTCGATGAAAATTTAAGCTAGAAATTTCTATAGTTATAAAAATCTAGTTGTCTTTGCAAGTGTTGTATGCATATATTCAGTTATAAAAAGCAGAACCTTTTTATATCATAATACAAAAAGGTTCTGCTTTTTATAACTAAGTTTTTTAAGCAAACCAAACGCAGCTTAACTACTAATAAATATTTTGAAAATTCTATCAAATATATTGCATTAATTATAATATCCAAATAAAGATACAGTCTCTTTAAGTGTGCAATTATTGTGAACATTTTCTAAAAGACGATACCATTACATTAATTTTTCAGTACCTAATGAAATTATAAGTTTCAGACATTATTAGGCGAGAGATTTGAAGACTATTGCAGAAGAAAAATCTAATCGATACTACAAATTAAAAATCCATCACTAGTTTAGTTTTCTTGAAATATTGGCAGTAACGTGTTTTTGGATTTTTCTTCTTCAAAAAAGATAAACTTAGTGAGTTATAAAATGTAATATTTAGGTTTATATTAGAATAGATAAACTGTTGGTTACACTTTAGCATTAATTTTTCTTAAACATTTGAAAGAAATTTACTTACGTTTGAATGCTTAAATCCAAACGTTTTCCCAAGAAACAGACTCACATATCAGGTGGAAATGTCTGTTGCCAATCCCTGCAATATAATTACACTGAACGATGGGAAACACATATTAATGAATTCAAAATAACGTTTGCATTATATAAACTTATTTTAAAACAGTAAATCTTTTAAAATGAATCCATATAGTTAGGGGAAAATGCATATTTTAAACAAGAATTACTTTGATCCCATTAAAACAACAACATTGCGGTTGTTAATTATGTAATAAGAGGAAAGCTAGGCGCTGCAGCTGAAATACTGTATAATTTACAGAGCTGCTTCACTATTGTCAACATTCTGGTGTATTGTCTTTTAAATAGGTTTTTTAATTTTTTGCCATCAATCCCAGTTATTTTGAGACATTTCATTAAATGAAAAAGTAACAGGATCTTTTTTTCATTTGAACAGAATAGAATAAAATAATGACCTCATGTTCTTGGTTTATTTATTTAAATAACTTTTTCAAATAGAGAAAAAATAGTTTTTTTTTAATGATGTGCTTCTTGGATAGAATTTTTCCTTGGCTTACTTTGAATAAATGTAATAAGCTGCATTTTTCTGTCGTGTAATATGAACCATGATTGTTGTCTTCTTCATTCTTTGATCTACTCCCTTTCTATATATTAATTCATATCAAAACCATATTTCTTTTGTAATTTGTGAGCTTAAGGTATATGATATTCCTCGAAAGCTGAAATTCTGGTTAAATTAAATAATTTCAAAATTTTTTGATTGCATTTTTTTCAAACCCTCCCAAGAAAAGAAAAGAAAGATTATATGGCCTAAAAAATTTCTTGACATTTATAACAATCTGTGTGGTTATCTACCATGCTCTTTAAAATGATGCTTATGTGACTGCAGTTACTTTTGTACAAATTTAGAGAATGTACTTGTGTATATTGGTTTCATTAAAAGTTTAACAAAAATGGTAATTTTTTATAGTTAAATATAATCAAATTATTATATATCAGAGCAAATAACTTGCAAAATTGTCCATATTTTGCATGCTATATATATTTTCATACATATTATAATTTTATTTAAAAATTTATATAAAATCCAATTCTACATATCTACCAGCAAATAAGGTAACTTAATTTGTATTTCATATACAATCGTTAATAATTTAAATCATCTAATATAGTTTCTGATATAGTCTTTTTGGAAAAAGTCAATTAAAGGGTGTATGATAGTAAAATATTTATATTCCAAAAATTTTATTTTGCTCTAAACATTTGTTGTATATAAGCACTAAACAAGAAAATTCGTATATTTACAAGCTTATGTGTGTGTATCCTGAATGCTTCAGAAACTTTTGCCACTTTTTTAAAGCCCGTAAACTAATATGTTCCATGAGATCATGCGAATTCAGTTTGTAATTCCAAACTTAATTTCTTTCTAGTTAGCAAAAATGTATTTAAATAGTAATAAAATCAGAAATCATTTTTCAAAAAATGTATTCTTGCTATTTATGTAAACTTGCATTAAGGCGCAGATATATCTTAATTTTAAATATTTCTTATCATACAAATTACAAAAAATGTAGTTTATAGTGTATGGCCCGTAGGCACCATGCTGTTATTAAATGAATTAAAAAGTTCGAAAATTTTGTTTCAGAATTTCAGAATTGCTTGTGTTTTCAAATACATTGTTACTTTAAAGTCTCCAATTAAAAGTATATATATATATAGCGCACATTAGGAATGCTCATACTGAAAGTATATTTTTTAATATTTACTGTCTTGTTATTAAATTTGCATTACATTTTGTTAATATCATATAAAATGGAATATGTATACTGAATTGTTAACTATGGTAGTTAAAAGTTGATAGTTTTTTTTATAAAAAAGAAACTAATAAAGCACAAGTTTATAATACTAGAAAAAGACAAATTATACCAATGATTTAATATTTAATAGAAAACATTGCATGTGTATGCGTGATTTGCGATTTAAATAAGAGATTAAACGATTCCAAAAATCTTAAAATAATCACTCAACCATTCCTAAATCCATAATCTTGAAAATTAATTCGTATAATTTTTTAGTAAGTAGTAGTAGAAAGGGAATGTAAATTTTTTAAATTATATAAAAATATAATAAGGCATCTGTAAGCCTCTTTTTATTGGTTTGAAATGGAGAAAAGAAAGTTCATTGAAAATGATCACTATTATTGTTGTCGACTCGTTAGATTTATTTGCCGCTAATTTTGAAAAATAGTACCAATTTGACCATAATCTACAGTTTAAAGTTGATTCTGAATCACTAAAAGAGCCTAAAGTTGAAATAAAACTCATAAACTGTTGACATGGAGGTAAAATTGCTAATCATTCAGGTAATATTGTTTTTAAATTCATAACTCTGAAAGTAACTGAGATAAATGGTGCCACACTGTATTATTTATGAGTTTAAGTTCTTTACTTCTCTGACATACAAAATAAAAAGAAGTGAGAATAAAATGTTAAATGTGTGATTGACTTTAGAGTTGACTGCATAATTTTCATTAACACAGTAATAATTGATAGCTGTCCCTAGGAGACTTCAGACGAAGTTAAAGAGTAAAAACATTTTGAGGAAATGACACACATCTCTAGAGAATATGAAAAGGGGACACACAAACGAAACTATTGCTTCTAAAGACATTTTAATTGATGGCAATCTTTAAGATTCCTAAACTAAAGTTTAACTGCAAAAGTATTGTGAGAGATTCTTGCCCTCTATTCTATAGGCCAAGGTAGAGAGATATATAAAATGAATCAAAAGCCATAGTGTCTTTTCCTAAAAGTTATTCATTTTTGCTCCCCCCTGACGTATTTATTAGCATTGTTTGCTTTTAAATCAGGCAGACATTTAAATTTTAATTTAGACAGATATTTAAAATTATAGCTTGTATAGGATACTTAAAACATTAGAAAATTTAAATTGATAGAAAAAAATTCGACTTTTTGTTTAGTCTAATAAGAAAAGTACAGTGGATGATTGGTTAACGAACAGTTCGGACTGCGAACAAATCGGACAACAAACACTTTCACGAAAGAGTTTTGTGTTCGGATAACGAACACATATTCGGATAACGAACTAAAACGAATTCTAACGAATGATTCTCGGCTGTCGTAGCATGATGCACAGGTATGTCAAACCCAACTGACCAAAAATTGCTTTTCATCTCTCTTGAAATAGGTTGTTTGTCTATTAAACTTAAAAGTTCTACACTGGGAAAAATTTTCCTGTAGAATAGTTATAGCCAAAGTAGACTATCAGTTTCAGTTTGATTTTATTCAAAACCTAAACTGATTCCATTTTGAGCAAGCCCCTCCCCTTCTTCATTCGTTGAAGAAGTGGGAGGATATTGGAACAATGCTTTTAGAATGGCACCCAAACCAAGATGACATCAGTGAGGTTAGGGATCTTTACAACAACAATGATATTAATCACTTCCGGAAAGTCTTGAAAACGCAATCGACATTGGAGATGTTCTTGAATGGCGCATACACAAATAATGAAAAGGACTGATTAAAATGCAAAACGTATCATATGTATTATTTATTAGTAAATTACTTAGAAATTTATCATCTTTTTTTTAATTTAACTGTTTAATGAACAATTTGGATAGCAAACATAATCATGTAACGGATTACTTACTGTAAAAGTAAATGAAAACTGGAGCAATGACGAATGATTTTACTAATGTTATTTAATTTTGTGTTCTTTCAATATTTAAAAAATGTAACTTATTACAATAATGTTAAATTACTTGTGATATTTATATATACACAATGGATTCGTCCAAAATAATGTAAAAGCCTTGCTAAAAACAATGATTTTCATAATTGACAATATTGGACTAAATTAAATACGCAACTAACAGTTTTTTGTACTAAATTGTTGTCTATAATTTCAAGGCAATGGGCGAGAATTGTGGTGCTGGCTTTTATTCATCTCTTGCTGAGGGTTCTTTTCCGGTCGGCAAACATCTGACAAACTTTGATGGGGAGGTTGCTGCTATTTGTGAGGCTGCCAGGCGATTAATGCAACTGCCGGGGCTTAAAATGGTGGTTTTCTTTTCTGACTCAACAGCAGCTCTTCAGGCCATAACTTTATTGCTCCCACATGATGCCCTTGTTATGGCCTGCCGGGAAATCCTTTCGCAACTGCAAGAAAGAACTGAAATATGTTTGCAATGGGTGCAAGGGCATTGTGATATTGATGGCAATGAGCGTGCAGATAGGCTTGCCAAATCTGGATGTGACTTGACCCAAGAAGACTGGCCTATAAGCTTTTCTGCTGCACGTAGTACTATTAATCTACGTATTAAAAAATCAATTAGGACAGCCTGGGAAGCAGCTGCTGTTGGCAAAAGATGGGAGACGGTTGTCAGATGCAATACCATCCCCAACAGCCTGCCGCGTGGAGTGGCGGTTGCCACCTTTAGGATGGCGACGGGTCACGACTACCTTCAGAAGCATCTCCACAGGATCAGCCTTGCCGATACTCCCCTCTGCCCCCTGTATTCTACAGGCGAGGGTACAGCCGAACACCTGGCTTATTGTGATGCTCTGGAACAAGCCGACGACGACTTGCATGGGCAGGCTGGACTCTACTGGGAAGCACGGCGCCAAATGGCCCATCGGCCACGGGCGGGCGTTGGATGAAGAAGAAGAAGATAATTTCAAGGCCAGTGTGTTAGTGTATTGCATATCATTGTTTAATTTTTTTATAGTGAAACTAAAATGAGAATCCAGTCCCAGTTCAAAGGGGAGTAGATAGTAGGTACCCATCTTGTCTACTTAACCTCAAGACTTAACCACAAGATATAACTTTTGAAGGTATGGGGTTACCACAAGACAAGGTAACCATAAGACTTAACTTTTGAAGGTATCAATAACCTCCGTGTCGAAGATTACTACAGAAAACAACGATCACGGCTAAAATAACATCTGCAAGACAGGATTATGGAAGGAAAATCAAGAAATCACGGGCAGTAGGTGGACATTAAAGCAAATTGTGTCATCAGAATGAAGATCATGTGAGCAAAAGTGATCCTCTGAGCTGAATGAACATCTACAGAATCCAGTATCAACCTATAGTGTTAAAAAAATTGCATAAACGAAATGTTTGGGTCAGAGTTATGCTTGCATAACCACTTGTGACAGATATTAATCAGAAACGGCAAGTAGTAGTGCAAGAACCATAAAATCTGGACTGAGAATCAATGGAAACATGACTTGTTTTCAGATGAATCCAGTTTTCCTCTATTTTTACCATGAGACAACAGGTTTTCGTGTTGCGCCCCCCTCATAATCCTAAAACCCGGACTATCTCTTTCCCAGAATGAAGCAAGAGGTGGTTCCATATTTGTTTGGGGCATTGTTTCATAGTTGAAGTTTCCTCATTACTTTATGCAGAAAGATCATCTGCAATATGAGCTATTTTGGCTGATCAGCTGCATTCCACGAAATAAGCATGGTTTCTGTATGGAAATTGAACTTATCGAGATGGTAATTCCACGATTTACACAAGTTTAATTATCTAATCATAGTTTCAGGAGAGTAAAGACTGACAGCTTTCATGGTCACAGTTGACGCGCATGAGTCAACAAGGTATGTAGAATATTCCTAGAGTGAGGCAATGGTAATATATTGGTCCTATCGAATCAAAAATTCGAGAATGTTGATTTATATTTGACGCCAAAAATGTCGCCAAGCTGCCTTCGATTTCACGGACTTATTTCTCAGTTCTGTAAACCACTATTTTCACAGAACAGAGCGCTGTTTAGACAGTATTTTCCCAAATAAAAGGAAAATAGCATATTAAAACAAATTATTAAAAATGTAAGTTATTCATTCAAATATTTCATATTTTGTGAAACAATATATATATATATATATATATATATATATATATATATATATATATATATATATATATATATATATATATATATAGATAGATAGATAGATCATAATATGGCTTATCCATTTACCTGAACTGTATAAAATGTTCTTTTCAGAATGCATGAAAGTTCTTGATTGATTATGTTGTTGCAAAAGCAGGGGTTTACAGTCAGAGCAATAATGAAAAACACTAATGTATTCAGTAGACAGAATGATAAATTTAGAAAAAGAGATGACGAATTACAGTAAAAAAAGGATAAACTCTTTTGAATCAGTCTACGTCTGAGATTTTTCAGTTAGTTTATAGTTTACATTTTGATTTGAATAATAACTAATGAGAAAAATGTGCATGCCTGCGTGCTGAATTTTATTGTGTGTAATTTTCTCCAGAAAAGTTTTGATTTTTCTTTTATAAGTTTCTTATGATGTTTATTTTTTATTGTTTTCAGAGAGAGAGAGAGAGACTCGCGTAATTTATTCAAGTTTTATTCTTTTTTCGTTTCAAATTTTATTTTATTCGTATATTTTCATATTTATAATTTTTCAAACAACAGAATATGACATTACAAAATATAGCCTGGTAATATCATGTTGTGTGTGTGCATACTCTAACATTTTTCTAAATCCGTAATAATAACGATGACAAATATGAATTTTCAGTGTAAGAGTTGGCCGAGTGATGTACGTTATATGCCACTGACTATTCTATCTAATTCAATAATCGTGTCAAATCAGAATTATATATATATAAAGATTTGAATTTTTCTCTATGAAATGTTGTATACCTCAATTTTTAAAAAAAGATGCTATCTAAGGCTTATAATTTCTTAAGATGATATTTAGCATTAGGGAAACAATTTAGAAGCTAGTGAAATAAAAAATGATATTGTAAATGTAGAAATATTATTATAGATATTGAAATATGTATATGATTTGTGAATGAATACATTCAAAAATAAATTATATTAATTTTCGGATTTGCTGAAACCATCGGATTGCAAACTTCAAATATCTAGATGGAAAAGTGGAAAAGAGAATTTTCAGAGTTGTCATTTGTATTCATTAACAGACTTTACATACAGAAGGATACTTGAAGCTTGATTTGTCAGAGAGCTTGATTAGTTATAGAGCCTTTGCTTGGCTTTTTAATACAGGAGTTGTAACTTTAATAACAGAAAAATATCAGTTTCAATAAGTTATGGTTCTAGTTAATATAAAAGTAGGCAGTGGATATTTAAAAGACATAAATTTTAGGTACCATTAGCAGAAGAATATGCTATTGGTAGTTGTTTAATAGCATAGGCTAAATTTATATGAAATTCACCCATTTCTTTGAAAAAGTTTAACCAATAAGAAAATGGGAATGCATATAATCAGTTTTTAGTGACCATCACGAATGATAATGGGCCATGCTATTGGCCCAAAATTGCTCCCGATTGGTTTGAGAAGAATTCTTATTAATTTCAGCTAATAATTTTTGCTTCTTAAATCATCAATTATAAATACTATTAAGATATATTTGACATGATCGAACAATCAGTTCATTCATGAAATCCTGTGCAGGCAAAACTTTTTAATTAGGGTGGATGTCTAAACTAAGATTTTCTGCTGGATACTTCGGAAGATTTATTGCGAATATCTTATATATATATATATATATATATATATATATATATATATATATATATATATATATATATATATATATATATATATATATATATATATATATATATATATATATATATATATATATATATATATATATATATATATATATATATATAGACTTCCAAGAGTTGCTGCCCTTCTGTGGGTAAAAGAAAATATCAAAGAACATTAATGGATATTCCTTGATTTTTTAGTGTACTGTATAAAAATTTTTTTAGGGAGATATTATTTAGATATTTTTAATAATAATAAAGTAATGCAATAAAATATGCTAATAATATTAGTTTATTATTATTTTAATAATAATAAGCTAATATTATTAACATATTCTTAATAATAATGGATTATTAATAAATGTACGAACTGTCAATATTGCATTATATATCGAAGCATACATTGGTACAGATGAATAGCGAAATATGTCCAATAAATATAAGATTTTAGCTTTAGTGGCAGAATTAGAGATGTTTGATTGATTTTCTTTTGATTATTAATTTTTCAATAAATTTGATATAAGCTTTAAATAATTTTGTTTTTGTAATTAACCTTATGTGTGTAATAATGAAATGATATCAGTATAAATTTTTGTGGTTTTGGGGTAAAAAAAAGATGTATTCCTTACACAAAGGTAATTATTAATATTACTACGAGGTAAAATTTATGTTACTCAGAACATCGTTATCGTGGATTAGAATGGGAGGATATCCACAATATACACTTTTTGTATCGGATTTCTGTAATGTCAATGACTTAAATGATCTGGTTTGAATGAATCAGATCAGATGAGAGATTAGAAATAATAACATAAATATTAGGTATACCGGAAAGTTCTGTCCCTTTTTGGAATAAAGCAATATACAATTTTTTCTTAACGCCAACAAAATTTATTAAATATTATAATTACGATTATTATTAATATTTTCTTAACAAAGTGAGGGCAATTTTTATACCTCGTTTTTGAAAAATGCTTAAAAAATTTTTTTCATGCGGAAAATTGAAACAGTGCTCTTGCTTCTTTCTTGGAACATTGCCGGCCTATCTTCTTAGACAACTCCCTTTAAATTATCCATTTTTTGACAATACTTTTCTGGATTGAGCTTTTCGTTCAATTTTTAATGCTAAAAATATATTGGTCAGATGTTCCACCATATACGCAACTTTCTCTTATTCAGAGTCAAATTTGTTTTACGGTTGAAAGAGCTAGGTTTTCCGCACAATACATCCTTTTCTTTACGATGTTTTTATAGTTAATCCGTTTTTCATCCCCAGATATCATCCGATTCAAGAAGGGTTCAATTTTGTTCGGAACAAGCAGCGATAGGCATATGAAGGACTCGATCATCAAAATTATTTTGACTTAATTCGTGTGATACACATTTTGAATATCTATGCACCAATCCTATCTTCCAAATATGGTCCGAATTAGTTTGCTGAGCAGAATTAAGCTTTCTGTGATCTTCGAAGTTGTCAAAAAAAGATCTTGACTAACATGGTTTTAACAACATCGTCATTGATCAACTGACAGAAATTTCCGGTATGTTAAGTTTAATTCCAAATCGTTGATAATTCAATATGAGCAATTTCTTAGGAACTTTTGTCAATATTTTTAGAAAATATTCATGAGAACATTTTCAAATTTTGTACTATTATGGTATGATATTAATTGTAATTGGTGCACAAATTATTGTAATTATACACTGTAAGACTATTTTTCAAAATATCAGCAAACAATTTGGAAACTTTTTTTATAATATATATATATATATATATATATATATATATATATATATATATATATATATATATATATATATATATATATATATATATATATATATATATATATATGTGTGTGTGTGTGTGTGTGTGTGTGTGTGTGTGTGTGTGTGTTTGAGAGAGAGACCTAATTTCTAAATAAAGAAACTTCACAAATAATGTTTTAGTTATTTTCGCATTCAAATTTTATTACTATTTTGAAACCAATTATCTACCGCTTATAAAAATATGGTGAGCAATGCTTTAACTTTTAATGTTTTATCTCAATTTTATCATCAATTTTCAAAATTTGATTGATTCTAGGAATTTTATTTCATTTATTTGAATTTTAAATTCTTATATTATTGTCAAGTTAAGGAATAGATAGCGTATGTACTATTCATGATTTTGAAATAGGTATATTTATTTTTACTTACACATTACTGAAATAGTAATTTTCAAAAGAAAGGAACTCTATATTTTCCTTTCCCATTTATATAGCTTATTTACTCGCATTTTATAATCAAATACACCCGATAAGGGAATTTTGATAATGCTAAAAGAATTTTTGTCATTCTTTCTAATATATAGCAGAAAACTATATATAATCCACTTTTCTAGTAGAAAACAGGATATTCAGTAAAATAGTTTGCTTTGCGTTTTATTTGCTCTGAAAATAAAAAAAAGAAACTAAACATATTGAATTGAATTCAAAATGAATTACATTTATACATTTTAGATTCGGATTTGCCGGAAGCTAATGTTGAATGATAGAAAGTGAATATTTGTGAAAGTTTATTTTTCCTATTCCAAATTTCGTAATTCCCTAAAAGTATTGTTTGGATGTACGAAAAAATGTATTTACAAATAAAACAATTTAAATCTTGAAAAGATTTTTAATCTTTAATTTTTCCAGAAATTATATTTATCTTTTAGAAAGCTTCTTTTTAAGTTTTTTTTAATAAAATAATTTATTGGAAAGAATATTTGCTTATATTTTGAATTCTTAACATTTATTTCTTAGTATGTTTGAGTGTAATTGAAAAAAGAAATGGGTATGCAAAAACTTGTAAGGTTCATTTGCATTCTCAATATTCCATGAAAATAAAAAAAAAACTTATTCAACAGACCATATTACCTCAGACTTTTATGAATAGTCTCGGAAATAATTTTTTTCTTATTCCTATCGTGGATACCACTTTTATACTTTTGGTTTTTAGCGGCGCAAAAACATTCTCCGAATGATTTTTAATTTCTTAATTGCTGAAAAAAATTTCGAATACCACAAGGAAAAAGAGAAATAGCAAAGCATTGATTTTCTGGAATGCAATTAAAATAGTCTTAGTGAAAACAAAACTCACGGTTATGAAGAAAAAAATTGTGAAAGGTTACTGAAAGCTTTTAAAAATCAAAAATGCGTAATGAGCAGTATTTATAACAGTTCACTTAATCTCAATTGCTCTTCCTCTGAATATTTTTTTTATTTTTTTTTCCGTTAGCAATTTTTAGAATTCCACAGATAATTGCTGCCGGCAATTCCCAAACAATTTTTTCATACTCTTTTTACGAACTTAGAAGATAAGTACTTGAAAGCCATTTTTCACAGCTTTTTATTCTGTGCGAGTCACATATAGGTTCTAAGAGAACGCCAAAAGCTATTTTTAAGGCAACATCCCCTCACCTAATGATTTTCAGCGAATACGACACGAGGTAAAATTCAATACGTCACACAGATAATTTTTTTTTTTACAATGATGAATATATTTCGCAAAATAGCTTTCGGGAATATAAAAAAATATAATCTTTAGAAAAATTAAAACCAAAAATATTAATCCTTTGGTATGACTCAAAAACCGAACTGAAATTCTTATTGCTATGACAATAGCCTCAGTGTTCTTTTATATTCCCAGCTCATCGTCTGCTTTTTTACTTCTCCACTTGCAACAGAAGGCATTTTAGTGTAATGAATAGTGGATTCTTCTTTTGTTAGCAACTTTAAAAATGTCACGCTCTCAGAAGAAGTGATGAGCTCGTCGTTATTTTAATGAAGATAAGCATTATTTAATAATGAATTTTTTTTATTGTCAGAATTTTTAAAACATTGTTTCAGGATTGGAGAAAAAAAAGAAAAAGAAAAAGGTTTCAAAATAAAATATCGTCTGCCATGGATGGCTGATGGCTTTATTCGGAAATTCAGGAAACTGGGGGTTAAGATTATAATTAAATTTTTCGGAAAAAGAACTGAATATTCTAGACAACATGCACTGATAAAAAAATCCCGATAAAGAACACAGTAATTAAAAATATTTCTTTGCTGCTTCTTTTGTAAATTGGGAAAGGATTTTCATAAAGGATTAAAACACGAAACAGCGTCACTGTAAAATGAACAAAGATGTTCTATTTTAAAAAGAAAATGACAATATTTTTTAAAATATCATTTCTATTATATGTAATCATTATAATTGGCTAGGAGACTCAAAAAATTAAGTTTGTTTTCAGTAATTTGGCTATCGTGTATTTTGATTTAAATTAGACTAAAGTACGCATATGATAAAAAGTGTACATCCTTGAAAATCGTTGTGAAGAGAAATATGAGTATTAAATAAATGATTTTATATATAAAAGAGAAAATTAAAGTGTTTTTTAAGAGTGATCAACGAAGATTTGTATTGTTTTGTTTACAGTTTCAAGTTTTATCAAAGAAAATATTTTCTATTGTATATCGGTAGTTAATTCTATTTTAATTTGATTTCTCGATAATTTTTCACGTATTTTCTTAAAGTATATTGATTAAAATTTTGGGAAAATGAATTTTACATTATTACAATACAGTCTTAAAAAACTTCTGAATAATTGAACTCTAATCAAGAATAAAAAATAAATGTATATAAATAATGTTAATAGTTGTTTATTTATTTTAGTTATACATTTTTATTCTTCAGTGAAACGAATCAAAAATGACTTTATTAAGAGAAAGATTTAAAATTTTAAGAATATAAAAATGTAAGTATCTTCATTTTGAAAAAATTATGATGAAAATGTACAAATATTCGAGTATATATATTATTAATAATAGCAAAATTAAAGACTACAAAAATTGATATTATATCTGTTTGCAAACTTCTACCATGTCATCGATTACATGAATGTTACAATCATCAAAATCGTTCCTATTGTATGTTCTGCTGATTTTCTAATTTATATTAATAATTTAATTTAGATTCGAAAAAATGTATTATTATAGTGAAGTATGAGTTCACAATGACATTATTATCAGTCAACAAAAGTTAAATTAATAAATATTGCATATTTAAAAAATTATATTTGCAACTTTTTTTACCTGTTCCCTTACATTTTCTTTCTTATAAATTTTAAATAATACTGTTGTTATCATTTTCGGTGGAATTATAGAGAAATTATTTCTTTAATAAGACACTATAATAAGAAAAATAGAAACACACACATAGACAAATAACAAAACACACGCACACACACTGAGCTTGGATTCATTATGAGTCAATTTTCATATTCCTTATAGAGCATATTATATTATATCTATTACATAGCAATAAAAACACAAAATGCTTTATTTTTTGTTTAAATCACATAAAAATCAATATATTTATTTCATTTTAAATTTAGAATGAAAATTGTAAATAATTTTTATGTTGTTTAATATAATACAATTTAAGAAATATTTTCTTACAATCCAATGAGGTAGAAATCAACTTTTGCAATTACTTAGATAAGAATGATGGTAAATTGTTCATATTTGTATGTAATAAACAAGATATCCAACAGATTGCTCAATTTACACATGTATTGTGTATTGCCGAATATTATACCTTTTATCACATCATGTTATCACTGACTTTCAACAAGAGAATACAAATCATTTACGAGGATAATGATATCATAATGATCCAATTAATATGGTATTTACTTGGGATAATTTATTGACTATATCATCAAGCAGAACAATAGTTATCAGATACATTATGTGCACTTCATCGCTTGTTTTCTTATTAGGTGATATAAATAGGATTGGATTGGTTTCAATATAATCAGGAAAACTAACTTTGGCGTTGGATAGAATGAAAGAAGACAACATTGTTGTTATATCATGTGAGAATATTTAAATTAAATAATTTTGATTATTATTTGACAAACTCAGACTTATATCATTTTATATTCCTTAATCTAACCATCATGGGGCCTAATGTCCCATAATAGACTTTATGCAGTGGAAAGTGTAAACTCGCTCATCGTGTGTGTCACTTTAACCGTATTATAAAATTAGAAGCGATTGATATTAGCGGAATTTGACATATTAGTCAGTTAAGATAAAGTTTGAAAATTTCCATCGTCGTTATTTTAAAATATGTAAGTGAGTTTTTCGGGATTATTGCAGGTGAAACAAATGCAATGGCTACGAAATCGCAATAAAAATAGTGATTTAAACAAGAAAATTATAAAAAAAATCACAAAATATCACCTCAAATGTAGATGCGATTCATAATCTCTAATATTCAAAATAATGAAATTTATTGCAATTACTTTTACTATTTATTGGAATTTATTTATTTCAAAATAAATTCCAATAAATAGTGAACAGGAATTTGCTTAATTTGACTTCAATATTATTGTTTAATATTTTGTTGAAATGTGATTCAATATCATTAGCCCAAATCCACTAACATTATGAAATTATGGTTTCTATTATATGCTTCAAAACTTTTTCTTCGAAAGTTTATAATTGCATCAAAAATGTTTATTCTTTAAAGCAAATACTATATTGCTAGTTATAAAAACACATGTAAAAAGGTTTTTTCTATGAAATATATATGTATATTAACGATTACTTCAGATCCAAAATTCTGAAAATGCATCGCCATTTCGCCAATTTGGATGTAGATTTTACAATTTTTTTTCTTACCGTTGAATCCTCAGAATCACTGTGTGAGCGTGTTTAGAGGTAGACTTTAGAGCACTTCAATAACCTACCTTCGCCATTAAAATCGAGAAGGAAGGCGTGAAATAGCCTACTGTCTCGCCATATGCAATCTTTGGCAGAAATTTTAATTTCCCATAAAAATGCTTCTAGGGAATTAATGGTTTGACATCCATTCCAAATTTTTAGCACCATTGGGTCGTTTGCAAGGTTTAGTGGCGATAAATTTTCCATCGAGGACATATTGGTACACTGGACTGTTATTCCAGACTTACTGTAAGTAACAGGCAATCTCAGTATTGAGGGAACATTTTTAATTCCCGGAACTGTAATAAAAACTGTACACCATCTGTAAAAAATGTATAAAATTCTTCTGAGCATATAGAAAGCCTTAATGAAAACTAGAAGAATATAGCTATTTTAGGTTCGAAGTAATAGTTGTTTAATATTGGCTGTATTTTGTACTTATAAAATAACACTTTTACATTACAGTTAGAAACATGGTTTTGATTTCAGTATCAATGATATAAACATTTTAAAACTGCTATTTTAGAATAAATTTTGTAAATTTGTTCTTTTACTATGACATTTGTAACTTGCCTTTTCATACTAAAGGTTAACACTAAATTTTAAGGAATATTTTTTATGCAATTCCATTGACTTAAAATTTCTGATTCACTGTTTTATGTGCAAGATGTTATAAACTGTTAAATGAAGCCACAGAGGAAAAAAGCATGTATTTATTTAATAACAAAATATATTTTAGGAAAAAATTGTAACTTTATATGTATGCTCTTTTCACATTATTTAATCTATGAATCTTTTATGTTAACAAAAATAATTTTCTAAGTAATTATTTCTATCTAACGTTTTAAAAAACTATTATCACAATTCAAATATTTTCAGGAAGAAGAGCGAAATAAAAATTTAAGGACCAGTTTTTTACCATGTTAAATTATTTTTCATGTTTTGATCAAATTATTAATATATGATATAATTTAAATTGCGAAAATAGTTTTGTAGTTCATTTGCTTTTGAAAACATATTTTTATTTAGCAAGAGTTGAAAATAGTTTATTGCTTTACATTCACTGCCATTAAAAATAGTTTATTGTATATTTTTAATCATTAATACTTATATAAAAAAATAAAGTTTGTTTTTTAAAGATTTTGCTTGTTAAAAACTAAAACAACTCTACGACCTAGTATTCATTATATTAGTTTTTTTAAAATAAAGATTGAAGATTTCTTTTGATTAAACATAAAAATGAAATGCATGAATTTAAGATATTATGTGAACTAAGCTATAAATCCAAATACATAGTATCAAAGACAGTGACAAAAAATATGTATTCACCAATTGTCCTGAAAAAATTTTCATTGGATAGTTTTAAGATGTATTTTACACTTTTTCCAATAGCACAATGTCTAAATCTAATTAATATAAATGAGAATATTATATTGGAAAAATCATTGTAGTAGTGCATAAGAGTTTCTGATAAAGAGCAAACTTACTTTACTCTATAAATTATATAAAAACAATTAATTTTACATCAGAAAATTACGTATCTTATTTCAATAAAATAGTTTTATATGTAACCAGTTTTAGTATCCAAAAGCCTCTGCTGTAAATATTATTTCAGCACCTGTAGCATGATATTTACTTGTTTTATATTTACAAAACATTTTACCGTAGCTTTAATTTGTAAATTTTAATTCATTATTTGAAGCTAAACAATTCAAGAAATCTTACATATATATATATATATATATATATATATATATATATATATATATATATACATATATATGTAATTTATATAATTTTATATGAGCCACTATCTTGAAACCAACATCATAATATAGTAAGATATAAAGAAATTTGTCAGCGTATATAGTTTTTAATTTACATATTTCTTAATAATATATATAAAACAAATATATATTTATAATATATTTTTTCTATTTTATTCAATATATATTTTCACACATAACAATAAAAAGTTACACTGTTTTAAATTGAAAACTCAATTTTTGATATTTAAAAGATGGTTTCATTTTGTGGGTTAGCAATATCAATTTCTGAATTCTATCCAATAGCTCACAAATGGATCTAATTTGATTCAAAATATTTTACTAACTTGTTAAAATCAATAAAAATAGATTAATTTAATTATTATTTCATGAATTTAATTGTTAATTCAATTCTATTAAATTATTTAGTGAGTAAAAGAAATGGAAATTAATATATTAAATTTGTGCGTTAATGAAATTGTAGTATATTGAATAAAATCTGTGGACTTTTACAGTTCTTCCCATAATTGAATTATTGAGTAAGGTAAGAGTTTCTTTCTATATAATGCTTATATGCTTCCTATTTGTTCAGTTGATATCATGAATTAATGGATGATTGATGATGAGTATATCTATAATCTACGGGGAAAATATTGTCTTATATTTCTCTAATAGAGATCATTTAGACGATTGATTGTTCTAATTCCGTCAACCGTTTCCGTAGATTGCTGAGGCAATTTCATCGAAAGATTATATTAGGAATCTATAAACTAAGAGTTTTTTTATAGCAAACGTCAAAAAATTAATAACAATAATTATGTTAAAAAAATTACATTTAACAACTAAAGTGTTTCCATAAATTATATAATATAAATAGTTATGTCAATATATCAAGTATAGAGTTCATTATAATCTTACGGAATCTCACGTTAATCTAGATAGTTCTTAATCATGCGGAATTGTCATGAGCATGAATTTGAACATGAGCAGAAATGTCATGAAAGAGATGTGAGCATGTTTGCCATAGAATTATAAAAATAAATTGGATATATTGCAAAAACATTTCGCTAATATGGTTGATAAAGGATTTTCGCAAAAGAAGTAAATACCTTATTTTCAATTTATGTATTTTTTTTTACATTATGCGACATGTAAATTTAAAAAGTTAAAAATATGTTTTGTTACGATTGTTTATAAATACCCGCTTGGTAAATAATTGTTGTCAAAGCAGTTAAAATTGTAAATCAAATTTGTGAATATATGTTCTGAAATATAGCGTTTAAAGAGAAAGTGGTTATATATATATATATATATATATATATATATATACCTTAAATAGCAAATATAACTTTCATTGACAATTATATATATATATATATATATATATATATATATATATATATATATATATATATATATATATATATATATATATATATATATATAATTGTTAATGAAGATTATTTGCTATTTAAGGTTATAAACTGTTTAGTATGGCCCGAAACCAGACTGGTGAAGCAATCAGAACAAATAAAAATCATTAATACTTTGGGTTATAACTATTTTTAATTTCTTATAATACCTAAAGTTAACTTCTGTAACTTAATTGGGGTGATAATATTTTGTAAGTAATAATTGTAAATCATTCTTCATGTTGATTTGAAAAAGTCCATCAAGTCTTCTTAAAAAAATATTAGACTAAGATTTTGCTTAAACTACTGTTGTGAAAAATCTGTCAATAGTTTTGATTTTTTTGTTTCATCTTAAGTATTAAAAGAATTCTTTCCATCAATATCTGATCAGGAATCATACTTTAATTGGTTTTCACTTTAAAGCAAATATTAGCATCATCATCATCATCTGTTCGGTGATAGAAGTCACAATGTCACGGAAACAATTCCATTCCTGTATTTGATTACTACACATTAATTTTTAATTACATTTCTATGGGTTGATTAAATTTCTTTAAAAAATGTTTAAATAGTCCAAAAAATTAGAAATAATTTGTAATGATTTTTTATTAATTAATTACCTAGATTTATGTAATGTAGTAAGACAATCGTATTAAGAAAAATATATTACACTCATAAAACTTTTTTCATAACTTTCAAAATTCATCAGCTTTTCTTGTAATCTTAGTTGCTTTTATTACTTTTACTTTGAAATATTTTTATGCCTTGATATTTACCTATATAACTGTTGTTTTGAAATTTATCTATTATATAAACCTCAAAATCTGATTCTGAATCATTTTCTAATATTACTCTAGCTACAATAAAAGCGTCTTTGCTACCATAATTACTAATGACGTCAGGCCCACGTGGTTTTTCTATCATTTCACATTTGACGAAGGAACATTTTATAGATTCTCTTTGAATACTCTATGAGAAATGCTGACCAGTTTCCTAATTTTATGTAACCAGTCACATTTATATATAAGCACATATAATAAGGTTCTTTTCTTCATAAGAAATTGTACAAATTCGTTGGTGTTTGCGTTGTTCAATTCACTGGAATTTCATAGTCCTTTAGATGTGCTGTACTATTTTCGAAAAGCTTCTAGAAGGTGAATGTACGAAATTTCAAAATCATGCCAGCCCTTGATTTTTCCGCTCAGTTTTTTATTGTATGTCTAAGATGCTTTTGTTTTGCAGCTGACACGCAAACTCTACTGTCATAAACGAAAAATATAAATAGTTTATGAGAAGAAAAAAGAAAATTAATGTTTCTATAAAAATTATTATTAGAGAAGTATTAGTTGTTTCGTTTTTTGCCTCTTGACAAATAATTTTCTGACAGAAATTTAATTAGCGGATTACTATTGCTTTAATTAACGGATAATAAACATATGGATTAATATATTGCTGTAAAATCCTTAAAATCATTTATGCCCAATGTGAGAATTGAATCTATGAACTATAGAAATAAAAACTAGAGTACACTGTGCAGTTGTGTAGTTTACTCAAATACCAACATGACATATGCGGTGTGGAATTTGCACTCAGATGATTAATAAGCATAAAAAAAGGAAAACAGAAGGATGCACTTTCTGTCTCAAATTTGATAAATATATTTCTTTAAAGGGTGAAATTCTTTAAATTATATTGCATTCGTTATTGAAAATGATGAATTTGGTTTACTGTATCCGAAATTTTCATAGCAAAAAATTCAGTATAAATGATCTAAATTAGCTAAGTATGAATTCATTTGTTTGACATCACATTAGTTAAACTAATTGATTACTCTGTTTTTTATAACAGATTAAATGTCTAAAATCAACCACTTGAGTTTAGTAAACAGAGAATTTACTATGTTTCCACTTTTGTGTGTGATAATGATATTTGATGTATCAATAACGATAATTGATATCATGCTGCAGAGTCATGAGCGATATCACATACATTACTCAAGTTAGATTATTCTATCTCAGCACTTTGAGCCTAACTGTGCAGTTAACGCTGTGTTTTTCAGTTCAGCCGTTCGTGTATTCAATTCATAACATGCAGATGTTTGTAAGAAATTTATTGTTCAGTGGTAATATTGTGTTCTATCGAGAGACAAATTCTGCATTGGAACCCATCCATTCCTGAGACGGTTCCTGTATTTCTCCTTTTAGTAGTCCAGTTGAATCATGTGCCATAAGGGTTTTTTGAAGTTTCAGTAGAACACGAGTATATATATATATATATATATATATATATATATATATATATATATATATATATATATATATATATATATATATATATATATATATATATATATATATATATATATATATATATATATGAAAAGTCCTCCGACAAAACAACAGTCAGTGATTGTTCATAATGAGTTATAATGTTTTTCGTCTGTTGTGCTATCTGTTCCGAATTTGAAAAAGCTTTGGAATCGATTTTAAATCGTAAGTCATGATCAAAGCAGCTCGCATATTGAAAAATAAATATAGACCAATAAAGAGAACTAATTAGTTTTTTGTATATTGAGGCATTGAACTTATGTAGATAAAATATCCGAAAGTTACAGGTATGGTTTTAAGTTAACTATCTTTCGACTTGAGAAATATCGCCACACTTACACAATAAAAAGTGTATAAAAAATCTACAGAAAATTATATACCAACAAACTGAACTTGATGTTTATATTAAAGTGATTATTTTATTACCATTTGTTACATAAAAGTAGGACTGCTTGAAAATATTGTTTCTAATTAATTTAGATTTTAACTATCAACTTTTTTTAAACTCATGAATATAGAAAACGTTCCATCTCAATTATTCTCTCTACTCAGATATTTCTTTCATTCTTACTTGTAATGATGAATGAACAATAAGGCCTAATTTAACCCAAAGGTGGAACAAAATTTTAAAATTGAAATGTTCCTGTAAAACTTCTTTTGCTGTAGACATATCTGTTATGTAGGGGAAATAAAGGGCAAAATGGGAAATATCTGTTTCTAAATTTTTTTCTCAATAACCACTCTCTAGACATAATTCTCCTTTCTCATTGTAAGAGGTGAATTAATATCATTTTATGCAGTGGAGCAAACTTCACTGAGACATTGTAGTTTCGCAGGTTGTTGGGTCTTTGTAATTAAGAAGTAGGGATCAAGAAGAAAAAACTCTTAAGTATTTGCCCGCCATTCCCAGAAATATCACTTCACTTGGAGGACATTGAGCCTACAACCTATATTGCGTTTTTTATCCACCATTAGTGAACATGAGAACTCCCTTTTAGGTCAAGAATTGAATTACCTTTCGATAATGAGAACTATATCTTTCTCCAGTAAAGGCCAAATTGGCCCTTTTTTAAAAATTAAAACATTGAAAACTTGTTACTTGTTTTTTGTTAACACTTGAAATACTCTTTTCTTTATACCAAAGAATAAAATATATAAGTTAAATTGTAGTCATGATATTTTGATATAGGCAAAAATATTTTCATGCAGTAACTTTTAAATCTATACTTTAAATTAGAAGTTAAAAATTTTAAAAGTAAAAGAGTAATGTGTTTAAAGAGAAAAGTGTGAAACACTAAATTTTAAGCACATATTACTTTTAACTCTTGACCTAAACCAAATTATTCTAGAAAAATTTAGAAAGTTCATCGTGGGAGAAAGGCAATTTCAAAATGGGTAGATTACGTTATTTTTATGAATGATTAAAACTCTTAAGAAAGCGTATCTTTGGTCTTGCTAGTCATAGGGCATTATTTTTATTTAACTCATAATAATTAATTTGATGATTAAAACAGTAAACAACTTGAGAGATGTAGAAATACTTGTTTCAACGATTTTAACTCTTTATTTACCAATTTGTTTTAACTTATTAAAATCCATATAAAATCAATAATTTTCCATACTTTAAAATGGATTTTTTTAAACAATATAGTGACTAAATTAACCACATTTTCAAATTCCGATAGAACCAATCAAATGCTGAGATTCGTAATATATTTTAGTTAGTTACCAATGGTAGAAAAAGGGGTAAGAATTGGAGAAGTGAATTTTAATCTGTATGAATCTAGAAAAATGTTATGCAATAAAGACACCAATTTAGTTAATTTAAATTCCGTGAATTTAAGAAGCTCTTTGTAATAATATTTTTTATTTTGTATTAGCACTCTGAAAATGTGAACATAGTTGTATTGTTTATATTGTGTAGCAAAATCAAAAAAATAAGATAAAATGCAAATATTTTAAAATTTATTAAAAATACATTAAGCTAGAGAGTAATTTGTATGTTAGGAAAGAAAATATGCACCATAAAAAATGTACAAATGTTTATAAAATTATTAATCATTCACAAAGTAATTTTTTAAATAGGATTTCTCATTTCGCGTAAGCTTAATAGTCAGAAGATTGTTTTTTTTTAAATCCTCATCCTTACAAAATGGATTTAATTTACAAACATTAACTACAAAGTACATGGTTAAAATTCCAATAGAAATGCATAGACTTATATAAATGTATTTCATTAAATGCAATTATGGAATTGAAATATGATCTTATGCAGTTACCTCATACAACTAAGCGGGTTTTAATTTGCACAAACCAATTCATACATGGTAAATTGGAGTAAAATAATTTTAGTCATGCAATATAGTTACAGTTTTTTAATTCTTGTTCATTTTTCAGGCCCAAATATATATACCCATAGTTCATTATATTAAATAAAAGTACACTTCATATATTAATAGATGCATATAATACCATTACAAGATAATAACATCAGATACTTATATTAAGGAGAACTGTAAAATTTACGTAACGAATATATTCAAAATTGATGTACGCAAAATAATAACAATACATCACCATCTGGAAAGTATGTCTCGAAGGAAATATGGTGGGATATTCTCCAGAGATGTCACATTTTTTTCCTTTTTCTATTTTATAAAATATTTTGATGGGTCTTTCCTTTCCATCAAAGAAATGTGTTCTCTCGCGGGATACTTGGACTAAGGAATGAGAATATTTTTGCTTTGGGTGAAACCTCCTTTTTTCTAGAAATTTTTTTTGACATTTTAGTGAGAAGGTATACTAACATAATCCCTGTTCTTGCAAATCATGCGTGATAATTAAGTAGCGGTGTAAATAAAAGACCAAACACACATACATGTGATTTCGACATAAATTGTCAATTAATTGATATTCAGAAGATCAATATTTAAAAGATATTCCATATTTTATTATTATATTTACATTACACATTTTGAAATATTGTGTGTTTTTCTATCCTTAATCTTATATTTTCAAGAAAATAAAATTACTTTCCAGAAGAATATTTGTTCGACAACAATATCTAAAAAAATAAGCTGATTTTTTTAATTTAAAACAAGAATATTTATCAAATATTTTTATTTAAGCTTTCAACATAGTAACGTTATGACCTAAACTTCAGCTCACACGGGGAAAAAAGCATCCAAGAAAATAAATATATTATTAAAAAAGGAGATATTTTTAAACATAAGATATCATATTTTTCTTAAATATTTCTGATTTTTTTTATTTAAATCACAAACTGGATACTGAAAAATTGCCATGAATATAAGCTGGCACATGAAAAATTATCAAGCATAGTAAAAAGTTTTTGATAAAAAATAAAATATTTTTTGAGTTATAAAATCATATTTTAGCATTTTTCATTAATATAGCATGTTATGACGATGTCATGTTATTTGGGAGAATAAATATCTAATATGTGTCATTTATTAATGTATACAGGCATATATATATATTACATACATTAAATGACATATATTAGATTTTTGTAAATATATATATTTAGTTCGAAAATTCTTTATAAATATTTCATCCCCCCTGTTAGTTTTCTTATGAAATTATTTTGAATCTGTAGCAGTCTGAAAAATTTCCAAAATATCAATATTCTTAACTTTACTCAAACACTTTAATATGTAGACAACTAAGCACCAATATTTTATTTTCACAAGAATCTGTTTATTTTATTGCAATATATGCGCAAATAACTGTAGAATTTTCAAGAATTACTCTTAAATTATTTATTTCTAGGAGATATATTTATGTAGTTTTTGTAGTTTGATGAAATAGTTAAATGTTCTTGAAATAAAACTTGTATTACACGGAAACAAATTTATACGCTTGTATTACGATAAATAGAAGCACTTCATATTTAACTCGATTTATTATTCTCCCAAATAAGGATATCTGATTTTAAAAAACTAATTTTTCAAAATAAAAATTCATATTCTTAAATACTTCTTAAGCCTAAGTAATTGATTAAAAATTTTATTTTTAAAAGATGGATTTAATTTTTATATTTGAATGTTTTAGCTGCTTGATTTATTTTTCATTGTATTTCAATTATCGTTTCAGTAAAAATAAAATAGGGAATAAAGCACATAATAATTCATTATATAACGAAATAAATATAAGTCATATTCTCTCGCCAAAACTTTTTAATATGAAGAATTGTACAAAAACTAAATTGTTTTTAGAATTTCTTATGTTTTTTATTGGATTTTGAAATTATTTATTGTGTTACATATATAAAGCAAAAAATAAATAAAATGTTAAAATTTATACCACTCTAATTCTTCTAAAAATACAATTGCATAGTTTTGAAAATATAGTGTTGGTGTTGCATATTTCTTATTATTGGAAGATAAATGGATCATTCTTTAACTCAATGAAAGACAGCGATGATTCTGTTAACTGCTACATACTAATCAGTTCTATCAAATTTAAATTGCGTCATTTATGGGGTTAGAGAAAGCGACGGCCGAAAAGATAATGATATTATCATTTTATGGAATTCAAGTACTTAATATTAGTTACAAATGAAAGTCTACTTATCATTAAAAATGTAGAGTATATAGTAGCATTTAAACATTTTAATGCTAGGCTTCATTTTTTTTTTCATTTTGTATGGAAATATCATTGAGATATTCAGCAAATTATTATCTGGAATTGTGAGGGGAATCGCTTGACTGATTACTCGATTCTCTTTTAATTGATAAGATATTATTTATTGAACTTGAAATGAATTTTCAAATATATGTTAAAACTAGGAAGAATGAAATAATTAAGAACGAACTTATATGGACATAATGTTTATTAATTGCCTTGTGTGGTATTATAGTTGGAATGAATTTGGTTTAATGAGTGCTTTTAACTAATTTACAATCAAAATGATTTCAATATAATGAATAAATTTAACCAATATAACTCAGAGAAACTGCGTTGAACATGTAGCCGAATGGTTAGTGCTCTGACCTCCAGCTTAGAAGTTCGTGGGCTTGATTCTCGCATCAGTCTTGATTGTTTTTAGAGATTCGGAATCAACTTTAAATTGTAAATTTTAATCTAATTTTTCTTCGTGTGCCAAAAGAGACCGTTGAGTGACAAACAAGAGAGAAGAATATATGTGTGTACAATTAAGGGAATGGAATTAATGTATAATTAATGAAAATATAATTTATTAAATAAACACAAGTACCACCGAAATAAATAAACGTTGAGTAAGTTATCACAATTTTTAAAATGTGTAAGGTCTATAAAATAACATGTTATAATTTATTAATTATTTTTTTAACTCATTTCTATTAATAAAAGAAATAAGTAAATTTAAATATATTTTTTAATTTAATAAATTAGCTTGGATTTCTATCAAGCTCATGAAACACAAATATTGATTTCTTGTATTAATATTTAATTAAAGTTTAACCTCACTTAACAAGTCAAATTTGATCCTCAAAGTAAGGCATTTCAGATTGACTTTCCTAAAATACAAATCATTTATTAAGCTTAGCAACATTTGATCTATATATTTTCGGAAAATATACATCACTTTTTACTTTTTAACATGATCATTTCGTTTATTTGTTGGACTTAAAATGAAGTTTTAAATGAGTTTGAAAGTAAAATTGGGAAGTATAAAGCAAATGGGAAAGAAAGTAATTATATGTAAATAACTGCCGACCGATGGCTGAATGGTTAGCGCTCCTGACTCCTGAGTTGTGGGTCCCGCGTTCGGATCCCGGTTCAGGGATGGATGTTACTTTCTCTCTATGTTTCTCTGTCTTCTCTTTTGTAATGATGTATTAATGTGGCCCACCCTATAAGCGGGTGTATGGTGGTATGGTGCAGGCAACACTTCTCGCCTCCGTGAATTGGTTCACAGGGTAACGACAAATGAGTAGCAGTTTCTGGACTTGTTGTGGAATAGGGTCCGTTACCCAAGTTCCCGCTGTTGGAAAAAAATTTCATATTTCAGAGATACTATTAATAGCGCTGTAGCCCTTATTAAAATCGCTGTCATCACACAACATTTGCATTTTTCTTTGATACTCATGTTTTATTCTAATTCTCGTTATTGTGAACTACAGCAGCGCCACAAAATGCCCTAGCGGTGATGTTTGGAATAAATATTTGTTACGGAATCCTTTTTCTTATGTATTGATTAGTCTAAATACCAAGTTTGGTGTCATTTCGGCTATTAGATCGTGCTACAGGGAGCTCCAAACCATGTCACTTTGAAAAAGATCACTCTGTGTATATATATATATATATATATATATATATATATATATATATATATATATATATATATATATATATATATATATATATATATATATATAAATTTCAATACTGAAAGAAATTTATAATTATTAACCTAATTTGTAGCAAAATTTTTTTAAAGAAAACTTTTTTGTAAAAAATTCTTTTACCCTCGTTTGAAAATTTAGCTAAAATGAGAAAACTTTTAAATAAACATGCAGCCCTATTATGATGGTCCTTTTCAATCAATGGATAAATTCAACTTAGAAGTTTCTCATGCCTTCATTGTCATCTTTATTTGCTACTGGAATAATGTTGCTCAGCTTAAATTATTTTCACCAACCTGTAGAATGTACTTTTCACAATTTATTACTGTGATCTATAATGCAACTTTATAAAAGTTTTAGTTGCTAATTCCTAACTATGCTCTTCCATTTTGGTCATCAAAGTTATGATCACCTTCTCAATCCGCATAATCTTCTGCTAGTGCACACAATGTATCGCAAGATCTTCTATTATTAACACAAACCACATGGTGTAAAGATTGATGACGTTATCCAGTCAAAAATTCTTTCTGGCAAAAATGAGGATTTTCTTGATGACTGTCTTTGTCGATATTTCTAAAACAGACTTTCACAGAAAACTGGTTTCTCAAAACATTCCGAAATTAAGGTTGTTTTTCCAACTATCTAAAAGCAAGCTCTAATAGCAGTTTAAACATTTAAGATGATCTTTTTATCGAAAGTTACTTTGAAGAAGTGGTATATTTGGAGGGAAAACCTATAAACTTTCATACTTCAATGAAGTCAGTTTTTTGGTCTGGAGAGTATGCAAAAATATTTGCTATAAATAAGCCTAAGAAATCAAAATATACCACTCAGTATTAAGTTCATCTCAACTAAGTATCTTTGGGACAATCGGACCAAACTCAGACACTTCATCGATTCAGTCTCTGAATATTTAGCACAGTATCCAAGATTTCTTTGTTAGAGCACCCTATGATATTTAACCTGCTTTTAGGGGTTTTAAATTTGCTTCGATCAAATTCTTTCTTACAGTTCTAGAAATACCCTACAAAAATATTTGTAATTATTTGAATTCAATCTGTTGAATTTATAAATTGGTTTTTTCACACACATTTTTCCATCATAAAATGCATCAATATTGTGTTAAATGTTTGAGTTTAAAACCATGCAAAAGTTTAATGTAAATTAAACATAAAATATTTCTTTATAATATAATTTTTAATTAATATTTTTCCTTTCTATATTTTATAATTTTTAATACTGATTTTAATATGTTTCTAAAATAATTTCGTTGAATTAAAATAGTTAATTAATTATTATGAAAAGTGTCTTTAGTAATTATAATAAATTTAAATAATAATAAAAAATAGTGTTTGCGTTAAAAATCCTAAATAATATTTATAATGAAAACAATTTACAAAGTTTAATAAATATCTAAACATACTTACAAATAAGGGAAGTACAAAATTTTTTGCAAATTTAAATATTAAAGGAAAAGTTTTTGATATCAATTAATTAATAAGGTTTACAGAAAATTAAAAATGTAATTTAAATCAATCTTATTAATCTCGCCTGCTGTTCAGATCTTGCTGAATCCAGAAAGGCAATAATTTATGTTAAATGAAAAGGAAATTATATAAAAGAATTATTTATTACATAAGTGATATTTATCTCAATAAAAGCAACTCGCAGCTTCACATTTTGAGGAATTATTAACTATTAATTAAATTGGATACAAGAGTCATTTATACTAATTGAAAAAAAAGAAATTTTTTGGCACAGATCCCAAATTTGGACCAATAAGATAGAGACCCGCATTTAGTTTACGACTTTAAAAAATAACCATTGTCATTAAATCTATCTCTGTAAACTAATTTTAAAAAAAATTACAGTACACAAACTCCATCAGATAAAGTGCTGCAAAGATCATTAAAAGCTCAACCTCTCAGGAAAAAAAAATTAAGCAACTATAAAATTGCCAAATTCACTTCCATCTGGATTTGACTGAAGAGCTGGATGTATCTGATAGAGCCCTTCAGATTCCCTTCTCGACACTTAACTCTCACACTCTATATAGTTAAGAGAAATAAAAAATAAAAATGCATATAAGAAACTTTTCCTCCTACAACTTTTTTTTTTACACGTCGAAATTTTAACAACCTATGAGGTCTGAGACTGACCATTGATTTTGCAGCTTCTGAACCAGTCCTTTTATTACTTTCCACTTCTTCAGTGTCACGCTTTAACAACGACGGGTAACGACCAGAAAGTAATGGCGTGGAGACGGTCACAGTTAGGCGCTAAACTGTCCAACTACGAAGGAAAAAAAATTATATATATAAGGAGGGGATAAAAAAAAGGAATGCCAAACTAAATGATAAAGAAAAAGGAGAAAATCGAAATACCGTCTTAGTCTGGTAGAGGAAATGGTGCTGAAAAAGAAGTTCTTGTGGGCAGTGGTGGGTGTGGAAGACATGATGAGAGTTCTGTACTTTTTTCTGTGATGGTATCTTTAAGTAGATTGTGTTCTTGGAGACTGGGGCTAATTCTCCTAATCCTGGTGCAGTTTTCTCTTTGGAAAAGTTGCGAGACAGCTTGTTGCATCCCTTCCCAAAAAGTTGGATGATTAACACAAATTGTAGTTGATTACCCGCTGATAGAAGGAAGGGACATTTATTCATTAACTAGTTAAAGTAATCATTAAGGATGATGCGTCAATAAATGTCTTTATTTTCTTATTCCGGCAACAGAATGGAAAAGGTGGTCTAATAATGTAGCTGGATAATGAAATAACTATTCAAAATACAGAAAAATATTTCGCTTATAAGGAATCAGCTGTTTAATTTTTCTAAATTTATTATTTGTAGAGAAATTTAAAATAACGTCGGAGATAGATAAGTTATCACAAAATTGTCATACTAAAAGAACATGCAACTTTAGTTTCTTGAAGTTACCAAATATTAATTAAATCAAAAACAGTTCATTTGTACTAATTTTGCAAAAAAATCTATTACTTCAAATTGATTTAAATTAAGTATTCATTTTAATTAAGAAAGATTGAAAATTCCTTCTTGACACATAGCCGACAAACATAGAATAAAATTGATTTACTGTATGATTTATTTAAAAATACTTGTATAGTTATTCAAAAAATACAAAATATAATAATTCATAATGTTATTTAAGGAAATCTTTTTCTTGCCTTATTTTTACAGTCTGTGGAAAAAAATGCAGATTTTATTTCTTCTAGCATAAATTCTGAATAAGTTTCATACGGTTTAAAAATAAAAATTAAATTGAAATTTGAGTCAATTCAAATTTGACTATATTTGTCACAATCTGTCAAACTTAGATACTCATAAATATGAAAGTAAGTCGGCAAAATATAAAAGCTTTTCATCAAGGATATTTATTGAAATTTCCTGTTACTTTTGAATTTCAAAATAGTTTTTCTGTTAATGTTGTTACTTTTACATTTCAAAACAATTGTGGTTAGTTGGTTATCTAATGATAGAGCAACGATCTTTAGAGTCAATTAACCATAATTACTGTACCCTAGTGATAGGACAGTACTTTAGGGAGCTGAAGTCCTTGAGTTCAATTTCAACCACTATTGAACATCAGTAGGTGGATGTGGCGCATTTATCTTCAGCATGCACGATCGCTGGGGTGAGAGCTTTGAAATTTTCAGGGTTTCCTCCTTTGCTATATATGATATGAATATGGTTTACTATCGATGAAAAGACGTCTCAGAAGTCAATTTATGCGGTAAATGTTACAACAGTTTTATACTGTTTAACCGACCATTACTTGAAGTCAAAGTAATGATTAATGAAATAAAATTCCAACAGTAGGCACTTCGGTAATGAACCATTTGCCACAACATGGCCAGAAATTGCCACTCCTTTGTCGTCACCCAATGGGCACCTGTGAATCAAGTCACGGAGGCGAGAAGCATTGCCCGCGCCATACCACCACAAACCCGTTTATAGGGTGGTCCCCATTCATTCATCGTCACAGAAAAGAGAAAATAAAAACACAGAGAGAACAGAGAAAGAAAGTAACATCCATGCCCAAACCGGGATTCGAACCCAGGATGATTAATTTAAATCACTCGATATGTTAACATAGTATAACAACAATGATCTTCTATCTCAAACTCTCAATTCTGTTGAAGAAAAATTAACTGTATAATAATTAATTATATTTAGCAAACAAGTTTAAAGACTTCTAATTATTGAAATATAATATTATGCTTATATAATATTATGTCTACATAATTATTTGTTTTCATTAAATGCAAATTTATAAAAATTTAATTTCTGAAAATACATCCCACTGTATTTTGCTCATTGTTTTTGTTTATAAATGTACACATTCGTACACATTTAACCACAAATATAAATGAAATATTAAATACTAGTTTAAACTATTATGTAAAATATTAAATAAATAAACCCTTTTCCACACGTTATTATTTGAATGTTGAATTATTTCATTTATCAATAGCTCAAAGGAATAAATTTTAATTAATTTAATTCTCAAATAAATTAACTCTAATTTTTTACTATGATATTGGCACATTTAATTCTTTTTGAAACAAAAAATTAAATAATTGTAAAATATCTAAAAAATTACTTAAATTTTTATCTATATTTACTTGAAAATATTTTACTTAAAAATATTTACTTAAAAATATTTACATTTATATTTTACTACCTTTATATCTATATTTACTTAAAAAGAATTTGATCATGCTTTCCTAACAATTTATTTAAAGATATATATAACTCTAATGTGTGTGTGTTTCGCCTCTTAAATAATAACTGTTAATGATTTTAAATTTATGAATAATAATGCTAATTTTGAAAACACTGTTTATAAAAGATGCTGACTAAACATTACGAGATTTGAAACTCTTGTCAAATAAAAATAGAATTTGTTTCAATTGGAAATGTATCTAACAGTTGAGAAATTACAGGTGGTTTCTGTGCCCTTTTCAGTCACCAAGCATTTAAAAAATGATAGATTCCATTTTTCCGAGAACATTGATTGTTTTTCATGTCTTGTAAGGAAGCTCGGTTAAGGTTAGTTTAGATTTATTACTGTTCACTGTTTCAAGTTCTGCACTGTGAACATCTGGCTTGCTTTTTTTGAGCTTTTGTCATTGAAAAACAAAATGAAGCAGTTCTCTGAAGCCATTATTTTCTATATTCTGTTGAGAAATCGCTGGGGAAGTAAATCTTCACTTTCAGGGGAGCTGTCAAAACTATTCGAACCAGTGGGTGTGAAGGGCTTACGAATGGCTAACTATGCGTTAATTTGGCGCTTTCTCTCCCACGGACCAGAAAATTAATATGGATTTATGGCGCTTCATGTATGATGCCATCCGTTGATTCGCAGAGGAAGAATTAAGTGCAGTTCAAGAGGGGAAAATGAAATGAAAATTGAGTGGACCTCGCATACTTTTCGTAAGGGATATTATATTGCTAATTTACAGCTACTAAATTTAAGATTAAAACTAGAAAGTGGAAGCAGTGTCATACAAGCATGTTTAGTTTTGAACATTAATTTAATTAACTGATACATTTTTTGTAATTTTATGTAAAAAGAGTGATTTGGATGTAAATATTTTGGTTATATCTTTTGTCAAAAAACTGATATCTTGCTGATAACTGGAATATATTCTCCTACATTTTTATCACAATGCATATTCAACCAAATAATTTGAAATAATTAAACAGACAACAAAATGGCCATCCTTCTCTTGTGGGTTTGGAAAACTATAAAATTTGAAATTCAGTGTGTACAGTATTATCATCACCAATGAATCTTTCTTGTTGTTAATTTAGCTCTTTATATATGCCTATAAGGACATGCCTTTGTGAGTGTTCCAAAGTATCACACGTAGAAGATTAAATTGTCTGAGCGTAACCTCTGCGTTAATGTCACAATTTGAAAATGAATAGGAAGTATTAACAGAATAGAAAGTGTTAGCTTCTTATTCTATAATAAAGTCAAGGACAATATTATTGGTAAATATTTGGTTGATAAAATTTGTTGGAAGTATATTTTACTCACAAGATTTGATTAGAACAAACTATGTTGACAGAAGAACAAATTACATACATTAATTTGATCATTTTTAAAGGATATTCATGATTTTTTTTTTCAAATTCCTGCCAATAGTAGAAACAATACTTGGACCATTATCACGAACTGTTTCCAATCATCTCGAGAAATCAGTCGAATGAATTCAAATTACCTTGGAGTACTTGCTCCATGCAACCGATTTTCTACTAAAAATGATGTTCGCAGCGCATTTCAGTTTATTTGCGTGGATTGTAGCTACATAGAGTTTGGGCAATCCAAATTCTGGGTATCAAAATGTCAGTAGAACAACTCACAATTTGATTTGTGTTAAATACATATGAATTGTAGATCACATTTATAGAAAGTAAGTAACTTCCGTTCCAAACTGAATCCATTTATAAATATGCTTTTGATTTTTGCCAAAATTATGCTCATTGAGATTTATTTTCAAATTTATAGAAGTAAAGCTATAGTTTCAAAATTATAGCTTTAATATTCATATTTTTATCATTGATTATAATTTTTTGTCTGTTTAAAGAAAAGTGTTTGGATACAGTTTTAGTGAAAGAAATTTTGTGCCACCTAATTTAATATTTATTACTAAATATAGAGAAATCATTGAATTTCATTAAATAACAGATTAAAATTTAACAATTTTATTGCTTACTGATAATTAACATAAATCAGAGAAAACAAACTGCGGTATTAATTGAAATTCGTATCAAAATTTTTATCCAAAAAAAGGTTTTTTTATCATAAAAGAACAAACAGAGTTAACATAAACGTTAAAAATAGCATGCACACAAAATCCAAAACGAAACAATTTAGAAAGAGTCTAACTATCCCATAAACCTGATTTCACCGAAATGCTATTTTCATAATTCTTCTGTAGATGCACAACTATTAAAATTTTGTCAATGCTTTTAAATGCTGAAAAATTTAGATTATTTTAAGCATTAAAAATTTACCTAAATTGTTAAATTTTACAATTAAGGAAATTTTAATTATTCATAAAAATTAAGTTTTTCGAGTTCACATTGCACGCGGTCCCAAACAAAAACATTATAGGCAAAAATATTTTCAGCGTTATCTCACATATACTTAGAAATTCCAAGAAAAACAAGAACATTGATTATTTGTAAGAATTTTTCACAAAATATATGCTAGAAGAGTATATTCATTTTTAATTAATCATTGTTTATTAAAAATGTGTGTAAAGATTTTTAACTAAATAGAATCAGAAATCCTTTCAAAGTTAAATATAAATTTGTTTTATTAAATTTTTTTCTAATAAATTTTTGTAATTTTTTTTATTTAAAAATAATCAATTCATGCACTTTACTTCATTTTGTTAAAAAGTAATTGAAATAAAATTGAATTTCGTATAAAAATTATTGAAAAAAATATTAATATTTTTAGATCAATTTTTTTAAGCAGCATACCTTCGAAACCAGACATGAAATTAGGTCATTTTTGTCTAAAATTACTGTTTATATAAACATGAAAATTGTTTTAGTATAGAGAAGTTTATTCAAATATATTTTAAACAAAGCAACTTGTAGTCTAAGACACTGTGGTGATTACGGGACAGCAAATAATTTAGTAAAAATGTATAGAAATCTGAATGATTACCATATCTGTACACAAAAAGAAGAGCATACATCTAAAAGACAGAAAAAATATAATAAGAGAAAAAATTCAAATGTGCCGAAACTCTCTTTAATTCTTATAGGCACATACAATATTACTTGATTTAATTATATTAATGGCCCACACAAAACGCAACAATCTAAAAGAAGTATGCAAATCACGTGAAATTTGATATTGAAAAATGCAAATCACGCGCCACATTTGAAGCACATTGCTTAAGAGCTCTTTACTCATCAGACTGAATTGCTGTTTTAACTTGTGATTTAAATAATATTAATCATTTTTAATAAAGAAATGAATTTGCACGACAACTAGTCCAAGATACACCCCTTGCTGCTTATACTAGATTAACTTTGTCTGTAAGCAAAGACACAAGGAAGCTTCCAATTTTGAATCTGCATGGTATCTGGATACAAGTCGATGACATTAGTTTGGGTATATAAAGGTCATATTGATAAAGCCTATTTTATCTATTGCCAAAATAAATTGGTACTACTGAAGAATACATTCTTGACTATTTTCCACAGACATCATGATGAATTTTATTATTGGGATATATCTATTAACGTATGTTGAGGTAATATTGAATGAGACCATGTTCTGGTCAACGTCTAATATTCTCTGTTTTTTAAAATTGATTTAACATCTTTGAAATGATACCTTTTGGAATTTCATTAGAAAACATATGTTTGAATTTGCTAAAATATTTCATGCATTTTCTCAAATTAATGTGTTCCGATAATTCGACAAGATTTGCCTTTTCTTATAGCAAAAACTAGACAGTTGAATTGCATAAGTGCAAAAAGTAAGTTTCTGGTATAAATCATGATATATATATATATATATATATATATATATATATATATATATATATACATATATATATATATATATATATATTCTTATATTTGTTCTGATCTTTGGTGTCATGATCAATTATGAAATTTATTATTTTTTATTTTGTTTTCAATACGCTTTAAATTATAGTTGCCTTATTTGGCATTAATATAATTTTAATTAATTATGCATTTTTCAAAATCATATGCATATCTATGGTGATTTTAAGTAGTGAGTTAAGCTAATTTAAAATATGTAAAAAGTAGACGTTGATAGTATACTAATTTCAATATTAAGTAATAGAAACTGCTGATTATTTATTAATCAATTGAAAATAGCTGCTGTAATAATATCTAAAGGAATAAAAAGATTAGTCTCAAAAATATCTTGAAAGCCATTTTAATTTTTGAACTGCCTTTTTTTATAAGCAGCTTTATTCACCACTAGATATTTGCGTAAAATCTCATATTGATTCCTCATCGCGTTAGGAAAGACAATGCAAATATTGCAAAATTTGCTTTAAATTGTTTCATATTTTTCCATAGTGCATATTTAATGAGAATTAAAACAGAAAGTATATGATTAAAAAATATCATGGCTCAGTTTAGCTATAAAAATAAATAATTAAAGTATTTAACAACAACAAAAATGTTACTTATATGAAAAAATTGATGAAAAAATAAATCTATACCACATTCTATAGTTATTACTCTTAGAATCAATAAAAAATGAATTTGTGGATGTCATCAAAGCAGTAATAATTTGTCCTCTAACACTGTTCTTTTTCAAAGGAATGCTTGTTTATTGGAACTGAACTTTTGCTTAAGGAGGGGGAGTAACGATTTATCAAAGTAACAGCTTGGTATTTAGTATATAAATTTATATTGTTGGAAAAAATCTTATTTTGTATCCTGGTCGTGACGAGATCTTACGCATGTACTCATTACTAATGTGGTATGATCATTAATACCCAAAGCCTGTAGATCAGGATTGGACAGTCTGGGTCACGTGTCGCCTAAGATACTAAGTAAAAGCATCATGAAATCTAGTTATGATTTCCAGTCTTTAAGCAATATGTAAGCAAAGATTGTTGATTTTTAAGCTTTAGATTCAAAATAACATTTATTTATTTGAAAACCAGTGCGATAACTTTCAAATTTTATAAACGCATTAATACGAAAGTTAGTTGCCAAAATTTAATACGTTTGATAAAATATGTCTTTATGCATTTTGTTGTGTCTAGCAAAATGTTTCAAAACTTTCGTTTTAATTTCCATTCATGTCAATTCTGTATTAAAAACAATTATGTATTCAATTAAATTAAATTTGCTAAAGTAATAGGAAGCTGTAAAAGTTCCGATATACAATTTCTAGATAGTGAAATGTTATTGTATAATATTTCAAGAGAGAAAGAGAAAATATGTTCTAAATACTTAAAAAAGATGTTGAATACAGGAATCAATTGTCAATTGTTTTAAATATTGTAAAAATCATGATTATACCAATTCTAAAAAAATCATAAATTTATTAATAGTAACTATTCATTTTTAGTCATTGAATTTAGAAATGAACTTATTAAGTGGAAATGTTAATGTAAATTGCTAAATATTATAGAATTTATGATTTATAAACTAAAACAATGTCTTTAGGGGGAATGAAGCTATTCGTAAAATTTCATGATGACAAAACTAGCTTAAAGTGATATGACATTACCCCAATGTGGATTGAAGTACTCATCCTTAAATGAGAAGCATTTATCTTCGAAATGACATAAATTCGATATTATGTTTCGCACGATTTGGTTAATCACATAAGAGAACTGAAATTATAGCAAGATAAATTGTTGATTAATTCTGTAGTGTGTCTTGTGAAGCTATAAGATATAAAGTGTTATTTCAGGATGTGATTAGAAATTCAAGGAAAATTATTATTGGATTTCTCAAATAATAAATTATTTGGTATATTTAAGAGACTCTATTCAAACTTGGCATAAAACCTATTACCTATTAGTACTCATATAGAATATTTAGACTTAAATCTGATATTTAACTAAATGAAATGTCTTTTTTATCTTATCTTATCCTTTACTTGAATTTCTGTTAGTGAATCTATGTTTCGAATTCTGGTAATTTTTTTCGATGAAAGTAATTTATATACACGAGAGTCGTAATTTGTTTATGTCATTAAATACTCTGAAGTAGCTTCTATTTATGAGCAGTAATTTACAGAAATTAAGAAAGCTGTGAATTAAACTACAGCCAGAATATCTGATCATTGAAATTTATCAAAAAATATATTCACTGATTATCTCTAGTACTTCTACTAGAAACTAACGAAGTATAAATAAGTAAATGAAGAGATAAGGTAAACATCGTTGTAATTTTACATTTTTGCCTTCTATGCACTATTGGAAAAATTCTTTTATTAATGAATCTCAATTTAATTAAATACTGCATTTTTTTACTCATTTACTAAAATATGCGTGTCCCAAAACATTTTATCTTCTTCCAGCGAAGCCACCAAAAGTTAAAAGGTTGGACACGCTTGCAGTAGAGCATATTTTATTTACTGCGTAGAGTTTGAGTAAAAAAAGTTAATTTTGGATATTTTTGACAAATTACCTTTTTTCTCAGTATTTGTGGAAAAAAATGAAATGATTATACGGGCAAAAGTTATTCTTGAATCAGTTACGCTTTAGAAAATAGATCATTAATTTTAATAAAGAATGATTTTCTACAGTTTATTGAATGAAACATACGATTTTGTGTTCACATTTTATTCATATTTTAGTTGAAAATGCTGAATTGTCTTATAATTACTTTCAACATATAAAGCTTCAAAAAGCTGCATTTCATACTTTCATTAATCCTTCCTTTTTAAAAATTTATTTATATGTGTAGACAGTACATATTTTATTTTAACTTATAAACCTAAATCATTTCGCAAGTGGAACAAAAGCGTTAACGTTTTAATTTACTTAAATAAGTTTTCAGATATTCTCTTCAATGAAATTTAAAATTGTAAGCATTTTCTCTTTACGCAAACATTTTGTATGTATTAAGTGTGTATGTGAGTGGGAAATCTTTTTAATTAAATTATGTAATGTATAATATTTTTTAATTAAACGTATACAAAATTTTCTTCCATTTTCTTTCTTCTACTGTGAATACTAGCTTATTACTGTCTGTCATTAACTTTCTTCTTCTGTGAATATAAATGGAATAAAGTTTAAAACTTTCTATAATTTTTGTTCAATGAAATGTTCTTTCAAGTATTTTCTTGGCTAAAGTGAATGTTAGGGTCACAGCTCGCAAAGGGCTTTTCAAGGATTCGATTGGCGACCATTACATGTTGTTAATCAAATTCCAATACCTACGTCTCCTCTGCTTGGCGAAAGATCTTTCGCCAATTGGCGAGGCTGGGACCGTAATATTCACTTTTAACTTACTTGAAGATTCGCTTTCCATATTGTGCTTTTATGATTTTTTTCCATGTGAAGTTAAGTTGATCTGTAAAAAAGCGTTCCATGTAGAATTGGGTACCCCTTGGCTTGACGAAAAATTTGTCGAGAAAATTTAATTCATCTCAGTTTAACGCTTTTGAGCAGCAGTCATCAGTCATATCTTGGCGTCAAAAAAATCAATTGGTACCCGATTGTAAATTTTTAACTGTAAAAAATACTAAATATTTGTCGTTAAAATAATTTTAAAAAGCCGAAAGGAATTTCACTATTAATTCAGATTTTAAAATCGATGTTTAAACTAGATATTTACAGCGAGAAAGCTTATAATTTCAGTGAAAATAGTTTAACATGGGTAAATTAATAAATGCTAAATGCAACCAAAAGTCTCCTAATTTTAAGCATGTTCAAGTGGCGAAAATCAACACATAAGTTGACATTCTCTTCTGCAACACCAAAACAGCGGACGGACATCGGACTCAATGGGAATTTTAATGTATATAAATCCTTTCAACTCTCTGAATCCTTATTTAGGTCAGGTATAGAACCCAATACTTCCAGGTCACCAGAGCTCTGTTTTATCCATTAGGTCACCACAGCCTAAAGTTGATGGTAATAGTAAATGGTGCTTAGCGTAATTTGAATTTGAACATAAAACTTCTAAAAGATTATGAAAATGAATGTATGTATCTTATCACTTTATTACTTAAAATTGTTGAAAAACAAATGAGTGCTTTTCTTTTTTTAAAAAAAGATTGGCCTTCCTATACAGAGAAATTAAATTTAAGCAAAGTATTCAGATTTTAAAAAAATGTCTTTAAATTCGGAGCATGATTTTATCTTATCAGTTAATTTTCAGTTGTTGTTCTTTATAGATTATCAATCAAAATAAAATACTAACTGGTATATTAATAATATTTAGCATATAGCAATGAACAGTAACGTGTATTGAACTCACACACACACTAAAAAATTCATTGTGGTCTAGTGATAACATCTTATCTTCATTATAAAAGGTCTCTTATATTCATTTCTAATCAATTTTAATTAGTAGTGAATCCCTGAAGAGTGTCTGGTTCATACATTCACATTTGTTGGAAGGGAAATATTTGAAGATTTCCGGATTTCCTTTTTGCAGAATGTAAATTCGTCCTACTATCTATGAAAAATACACTACTGGCCATTAAAATTGCTACACCAAGAAGGAATGCAAATAACAGAACGATATTTATTGGACACATACATTATAGTGGAAAAAACAAGTGATTAGATTGACAGGAAATTAGGATGTATAGATCTTGAGAAATCAGTACCCAGAGCAGCCACCTCTGGCTGCAATAACAGCATTTATCCGCTTAGGCATGGAGTCAAACAGAGATTGTATGGCATGTACGGGGATCTCAGTCCATGCAGCTTCAACACTATGCCACAGTTCATCGACAGTAGTGGATGGTGAGTGATGGCCTGCCAATCGCTCGGCAACCATTGACCACACGTTCTCAATTAGTGACAGATCAGGAGAACGTGCTGGCCAGGGTAACAGTCGAACCTGTTCTGTATCAAGGAAGTTCAGACCAGTACGGGCAACATAAGGTCGTGCATTATCATGTTGAAACAAAGCATTAGGGAGGCCTCGAAGGTAGGGCAGAGCCACTGGCCTGCCCTATTTCACTGCAAATTTCATGTGTGTGGTGTGCCGCTTTCCAGGTGTTGCAATTTTAATGGCCAGTAGTGTATATACGAAATGTATGTTTCAATGACTTACAACTTTTTTGGGTTATTAGGCTATCCAATTCGGATATTAAAAAAGGACATTAAAGTCCATATGTCTTTTATAAGCAGGATAAGCATAACATAAAAACTGGACAATACGCAATTCTGCGAGGACAAAGTAGGTTCAAAGTAGTGCGAGGAAAAGTAGGAAAAATATTACATAGGCTAGATAAAAAAAATTAAGATTTCGTATTTATAGCTTACAAAGCATTTAAATATCTTTTGAAAATTTATTAGAGGCCATACGATCGTTAATAATTACACCATAGTAAAAAAGAGGAAAATATTTCAAAGCTACTTCAAGCAGAATTTTTCTTTTTACATATAATTAAATAAATACATTTTGAAATCATTCTGTTTTCAAAACATATCTTGCTAACTTTATATTCATAGTTTAGTTACTTTTGTAACACTATGTAATGAAATTGAAATTTTATTACAAAGATCGAAACAATAGAGAGAGGCCCTGGACAACCAAATTAATTCAGATATCTTAGATTATTTTCATAATTTAATTATAAAAATTATTTTGCAATTTTTTTTTATTTACAATTTATACACTAAGTAATCAATTTTTATTTTATTTTCCTTGAATAAATAATTTAGTTTCACATATATGTTTACATATAATATGTTTCACATATAATAAATAATTTAGTTTCACATATATGGAGAAATGTGATTCATTTAAATAAAAACTATCTTCAAAGAAAAACACCCTTGAATTCCGACGTGATTCTGCATAGTCCATCTATTCATCTACTCTTTTCAAACTAAATATCTAACCAATCAATTTCAGTATCGTATCGTCTTGCACAAAGTGTAAATAACAATAACTTCTTGAACTTACAAGATCCATTTCGTTTTAATACCCTGCAATCCACCATAGAAGAGTGATATTCTGTTAAACAAACAGTTTCTTTGGTCCTGGCAATATTACCCTGGTGTCCTGTTAACTGCGTGAATCTCTCAGTAGGGGGTGATTACATCTTATCTTGAGGCACAGCTCTTAAGATGAATGACCATTAAGAGAAGACGTCTTATTAGTCTCGCTTATTAAAAATACATAGCATTTCTGCATTTTTGTCTTAAATAATGCAATGTTTTTTTTCCTTTTTGCATTTATCTAGAAGTAGCTTGCTCTTCCTCCTTTTTACTTATATTTATAGAACATCCTGTCTTAATGGTTATAATCATCATGTATCTGACATTATTTTCATTTTAACATGAATAAATATTTGATTACTATATGTGACATAAAAAATGATTATTTTTCAATGAATGAAAAGAATGATGTTTAACTTATCTTTACGCTGATATATTATATTGAGTTATGTCTACCTCATGATTTACTAATTTGCTTATCATTTCCTGATAAGTAAATTATAAAGAAACATACTAATTTGATATTCTGAATTGCTTATATTGAGTTGCGCATAATTAATAAGGTATAATTAATGATGTAAAAAGAATTTATTCACAAGTTAGTGTTTTGTTCTTCTTCTGCACTTAGTGTTTTCTTATTACTCATAGATATTGAGAAGCTTTCATGTAACTCCATTAATATATTTTTTGTTTATATATGATTTCAGTCATAAATAACAAATAAAATTAAGCTGAAACATTGCGAACCATTAGCTTCCTCAAGTGTGCGCTGTTGGCAGAATGAAATTCAACAAAACAAGACACAGTCAGGATAAATCCAAGAAAATTTTCAATGACTCACTTCAATGGACACAAATATTTTCTTGCCAAACTTGCTTGTTATGATACCGTTTCAATATACTCTTTTTGTATTAGGTTTTCATTAATCAATATCTACTTTATGTTATTTACAAATAATCATAAGATGAAAATATGATAATTTAAAGCCAACTTTCAGTAAAATAAATAAGGAGAGAATGACAAAGTCATTGTGTTGTGACAATTCAATGAAAATATCTCCCATTTTTGAATGCGAATATAATCTTGTGATGAAGTTATAGTAAACATTTTGGAAACAGTTACATGTTGATAAAATTTGTGTTTTTGTCTATGTATCTGATAAATAAAGTTTCTTAATTTTGAGTAAACACTGAGCACTAATTCGCAACTATTTAGTTGCAACTGAATGAAGTTAACTTTTCTAAAATATAATTTAGCTGCGTAGAAGAAATGGGAAGCTTTAAAAACTTAATTTTTTAATTAATATTTTAAACTATTTAGAGTTTAATTTTTAAAAAATGCAGCACTGTATTATGAATAGGTGCGGTTACAGCTTAGTCAGAAACTCTTTCTTTGTCAATTAAGTGTTGGAAAAACATTTCACTGAGTTATTAGAATTCTGCATGAACGAAATTCCTTTTAAATTGAAAACATAAAATAAGTTTTGAAAAAATACGACATATACTTTGAATAAATGTGGAATTTATGTCACGAAATATTTTTGAAAGATCCATTAATTATTTTCAAATTGCTCAAAGACAAAACTAAATAAACAGATAAGTGAAAATATGGAACAATTATTTTTTACGAAAAAGTCTAAAAAATATTGCAGATTAGTTTTAATTCCTTGATAAAAAAATTATACTTGCATAAACTATCATCTTCATATTAAATTTAGGTTTCCTTTACATCTGGGTAAACATACTGCTAAACAATAACATTTAACTATATTTTATTTGCTAAAAATTAATACATTTTTAATGTGAAAATATTTGATTAAATTTAGAATTTAAACTTCCTTATTAAAGTGTAAAAAGTGTTACACTTTTTTAAAATTTAATGTATGTGATTAATTACAAATGTTAACGAAGTATATCTTGGTATTTTTGTAATTTTTTTTACAGAAACAAATTAAATTAAATTTATAATTAATTTTATGATGTAAAATTACAATATTCAATTATGTTTATTTTCTAACTGTCATATGGATAAGTCATTTAATTAAATATAAAAATTGCTTTTATAAATTTTTTTATTGGTGATATATTTTTGATAGGGAGATTCATGTAATCTATTTAAAGAACAGTAGATAAAATTTTAAGTTATAAATAAACAGAAAACCGGTCAAGAAGTTATACGAAATAAAAATGATAGCGGGACACGGTCAAGATTAAATGAAGAAAAGTGAAACACTCTTTGATGTCTTGCAAATCTTTTAGTTTACTCTGAGCCCATCAAATAAATTGTCTTGATGTTCTAGAAATTCTTCTTGACAATTCTGTTACACCAGATGTATTTCGTGTTGGAGCTATACCTGATAACGTAAGACTAGGTGTTCCATCACGTATGTTTATGTCTATGTTCTAGAAATTCGATTACCGATAGGTACAGACCAGGGCCTCCTCTTCTCGTTGTTGTTGTTGTTCTAGAAATTCGTGGATTAATTCTAAATTCCAAGCATTCAGAGTTTCCTATATTCATTGCTGTAGTTGATTTTTGAGGGTAGAGCGCATTACGTATTCATGTAAAAATTCAAAGGTTAGTACTATTTGAAGGTTCCATAAAATATATTACATTTGCATATTAGCTAAAAGGCCGAAAAGCGATAAAATTTGCATTTCATTGGGCTGAATATATTGTTGTTGCTAATCCCAGATGGTCCAATTCCAATACTAGACCAAGTTCATAAACAACTTGGAAATCCAAAAACATAAGGGGCTTTGAAAAAGCCTCTTCCTAGTCAAAATTTAAGCAACTCAAGATATGCTCAGGCTATGCCTGTTTATCTTTGCATTTTGTGCAGAGACTAAAAGTCTTTTGACCCTGCACATATTTGACACCCCTCAGGTGACCACTGGCGAAATGCAATTCTTTTGTCCTCTAGTTCCCTTAAAGAGCATGGCGAAACATCTATATAAAAACAGGACGTTATGATACCAATTATGAGTTGGTGGAACCCTCCAGACAAGGCTGAATGTAAGTCTGTTTATCAATTATTTTTCAATGACAGCTTTTGTTTTATAATTACTTATATCTCTGAATTTTGGGCGAAGATGTTTTTTCGCTCACTCTGTACTGTTTTTTTGGGCAAAATTGAAAATCTTCGTGTTGATGAACAATTTTCTTTTCAAATCTTCATTCACCATTGCTTCTAAAGCTTATCAATTTCCAATTATATGGCTAATGTCAATTAATAATGTCGATTAAGGGTAGATTTTAAGGGATAAGTTTGGTGAATAATTCACAGGTATTTGAATTTAATTAGTATTTACTGAACGTCAAATAACTGGTTGTGGATATTGATTAGCTTTCAAATTCCTGTTATCACTTCTTGAACCGCTTAAACGAGATTTGTGTTAAATGGTAGCTTACTCTTTAAATTGTTAATTTCTTTCTGCCCTGGTATTTTGTTAAACTCTTTATTGCACAAATGGAAACCAATTAATTACGATTTTTGTTTTTTGTATGCCGCAGTTTTACCAGCCTACAGCCAACTTATTTACGAAAAATTCCGTAATTAGATTTTAAAGAGTACTAAGCTCTGTGTGTAGTTTTTCACTATCAAATTAAGGGTTCTATTCTGGAAATGCGATTTAAATATGTGACTCAACGATCTTTAAATTATATTTTGTAAAATACGAAAATAATTTTGGTAATATTGAATATTTTCTCTCGTGCTATTTTAATGTGTGTCTAACAATTTTAAACTAATTTTGAAAAATATTGTAATTTAAGAAGTTAAAAACAAGGCTTCAATACCTTATTCTCTCAATATTTCAGATTCTAATCTCAAACTTAATAATTCATGCAATCAAAAGAAAAAATAAAAAAAGGCAAACAATAGATAGTTGGTGAATATACAAATCTAGTGCAAGTACTGTTGCCATTAATTTGGGGAAAATTAAAACTATATTTCAAGCAGATCTTCTTCAATAGTTTTGATGCTAACATTAATGAAATTCACAATTTTGAATTTCATACTTCCTTAAATTGAAAACATGAGAACTTAGTTTTTCTGCAGGCTGGCTTCTGGCAGAAAGTAAATTCTTTTAAAATGATCTTTGTGCTTCTTACTATTTAATATTTGATAGTTTTTTCCTTATTTAATATGATTTGGTTCATTTGACTGTGATTTAATTAAGCTTTTTTATCTTTATGATTATTATTTTTCTCATTATTTGTGTGTAGTCATTTTTCTTACCAAACTTGTAAGTTGCTGATTAAATCTTTTAGCAAATTTTCGAGGCTTCAGTGTTAATTAACATATATATATATATATATCTATATCTATATCTATATCTATATCTATATATATATATATATATATATATATATATATATATATATATATATATATATATATATATATATATATATATATATATTAGTTTTATAATATTAAAGCAGTAACCATATAATTTAAGTTGATGATTTAAAAGTTGCATTATTTTAATAGTAGGTAAAAAGATTTTCTGCATAAAAAGCAATTTTTCCTCTTTGCGAGAAGTTAAATAGCTTATCGGTTATACATGCCCTGATGGCAAATAAAAAACCATGTCCAAATATGGCTACTTTTAGCCATTCAATAACTTAAATTCCAGTAACTGCTAGAATGGTTTCAAATTTCCTGTAGTTTCAGTAGTTTCTTGAAGGAAATAAAAATGCAATAAAAAGTAATAGCGAAGCCAAACTCAAAACTCTACTTTAAACTCTCTCTTATCAGGTTTTCCAAAAGTGAAATATAAATATATACTTTTCCAGGAAAACGAAAGAAGGGAAAAACTCTCAATCTAGAGCCAAAAATCGGAGGAAAAATTCCGAATTCACAAAAATCTTAAGCAACTTTGATTCCCTTTTCCTTCTAGCCTTGCCGATCAAATGTTTATTTTCTTAGTGTCTACCTTCCATCTCGTTTAATTCTCGCCGGCAATGGGGGGTAGGGGGAAGAACAATGAGAATCGAAAACTATACCTGCAGTTCCCACCCCCACCCCCACAGTGCCACTCCGAACTGATAACCTCAAATGCGAAAGTATTTCCAGAAAGTTTCCCCAAAGGAATGGAAGAGAGTTCAGGAGCATTCTCTTTTTTTGGGGACTTTTCCCTTTGCTTCTTTTGCTGAAATCCGAGAACTTTTTCCGGTTAAGAAAATGGGAAGAATAGTGAGCCGCTTTGCTTGCTTAGTCAAAATATGAGCCTCATCTTGGTGCTAAGATGACACGCTACTCTGGAGAACCAAAGTTTCATTCTCGATCAGATATATCTATTTCGAATGATTTGCGAGTCTAGATAAACTATGCCTGAAAAATTTGATTTTGTTCATTTTGAAAGAAGAGGATGATGTTTTTGAACTTTTCGTGAACTTGGGTGTCTCAAAAACGTTTTAAAAATTTCTAGTCATATTTTGATACCTTTTCTGATTGCTTCTTTTGCAGAAAATAAGTATTCTCACTTTAAAAAAAAATCCTCATAGATGGTTTGGTTATCCTTAAAGCTCTTTATACCAGTTCATAATTGTAAAGTTGTCAATTTTAAATGCCAAAATTGCTTACATTAGTTCCACATCAATAAATAATAATACTAGTTTTTAATATTAATGATGTAATAAATTCGATCTTGTTAAAAAATTTTAGTTTCTTGCTTTTTTTATTTTGTCTCATTTTTAATAAATCATTAATTATAATGCTTTTCTATGCCTTGAAACAATATTTGTTTATAGTTTTCCTTGTTCACTCATGTGTTTTCTTGATAAAAAAATGATAATTGCATTTTTGTCAACTTAAAATATATATTCAAGTTTTATAAATTAGTTTCTTATCAAGATAAATTCTTATTTATGTTAAAAAGTGAGTCTCAATTGATTTTAAAAAAATATTTTACTGATATTTTTTTCAATTCAAATTTAATAAATACTCTTCAAGTATCGATTATTTTCACAAAAAATGCAAGAAGTAGACCGAAATTATTGAAATGAATACATTCATATAGATGGAGATACATATTAAACAATAACTTTTGCTATTTGCAAAAAAATATATTTTGATGTATTTATTAAAAAATAATTTAGTTTTAATCCCTTATTTTATAAAATAATTATTGAATTTTTTCGTAAACCATAAATAACTTATTTCTTCTCTTTTAAATCATTGGATATTTTTACTTGAGATAAGAATTTTCCTGGAATATATTCTAATATTTAAAATATATTAGTTTCAATATGTTAAATCTAATATTATGTGAAGTTTTCTTATGTTAGAATTCTAGCGTAATTTTTGCTCCATTACTGCGTAATACTTTTTTATCTTTAAAAAATAGATAAAAATTTAAGAAAGTATTTAAATATATAATAAATACTAAATAATAAAATGTTAACTGTTAGAAATAAATTTATATTTTTAAAATTGTTTTAATATTAATATAAAAAACACCGCAACACACAATCTTTATTATAAAAATCTCTCTCTCAAATTTAATCAAGTAAAAATAATAGAAGTTATTTATATATTTACAATAAAATAACTTTTATTATTTTTTAAAAGTTTTTTGTTATTTATAATAAATAACACAAAAATTATATAAATGTTTTATCGCAAAAAATTAAGAACTTTAAAACTTTAAATTATGCCATTTTACGATTAAGTTTTATAGATAAACATACATACATATATATATATATATATATATATATATATATATATATATATATATATATATATATATATATATATATATATATATATATATATATAATATATATATAATATATATATATATATATATATATATATATATATATATATATATATATATATATATATATAATATATATATATATATATATATATATATATAGAGAGAGAGAGAGAGAGAGTTAGAAATTAATTCAGTGCATTTTTATTGAATAATATATTGTTAAGAAATGAAATTAAAATTTTTATATTCTTATGTAACTAAAATTTATAAATATGAGATCAAAATTGAATTTTAATAAATGCAAAAGTAATGGAACTTCTATTATTTGCTTTACCAATGTGAAGAAATCAATTCTATTTTATCAATTCATTTGATATAGATAAACTAATGCCAAAAATGCCTTGGTGGATTTCCTTCGCTGATTAAGGTTTGAATTTCCTGTTCTTTGTGACAGTTGAGGAAGACAAGCAATTCTATGGTTATCTAAGTATTTAGAGAGTAGAAATTTCTTTCTCAATGCTCTCTAACCAACATTAGATTTCAATTTTATGTTTGGAACCTTTTCTATGTGTTACGACTCAAGGATTAAAGTTTGTTTCGGCAGAAGCATGTCCTTGCACATCGTTAATGATCCTAAGCCTAAACCACCGCATTTATGAAAGCGAAAAAAAGCCATTCTAAATGTCACTGAAATTAGAGTTAGAAATATGTTTCAATCGTAATATATATTATTTTGAAGTCGTCCTTTCGAAAACAACCAAGTATATATAATAAGTGGACATTTTTTCTTAAGTTTTTATGGAGAAATTTTTCCACAAAAAATACGTAATGAACTCTGCTGGCTCTCATTTTCGTTCTACTTCCAGCGATGTCAACTATTACAGGCTTGATCTCGCTCTGCATCATTATTAGCGCCAAAACTTCGTTTCGGAAAGTAATCATTGGAAAATAGATGTCTGTATCCTTGTTTAAAAATGCTCGTCTCTTTTTATGAGTGATATTATAACATAGAAAAATTTTATATTCAAATATTTTAATAAATTTACATAGTTTTCTAAGTTAAAATTAAAAAATTTTTAAATATAAAATAATAATAAGTTACTAAAATAAATATCATAAAATAATATTTAAAGTTAATATTATTTTTTTCCATTCTTTATTATTCTCTATTATTTTTATAAAAATAATAAATTCTTTATTATTTTTTCATAGGATGGGGTTTACACTATGCTTAAATAATATTGTAAGCATAATATAAATACATCGTATGAAAAAATAATTTAGAATCACTCGTTAATTTAACTAACTAAGGATTCTTTTAAAACTGGTTGATGCAGCAACACTTTCAAATTTCTTTTTCTTTTATAAACAAATCGAAAACACATGCTTTTAAAAAATGACACAATGAAAAAAGCATAAATGAATTTGTTATTGCTGTATATATAGATTTGCTCATTTTTTTGTTTTCTGTGATTCTTACAGGTTATAGCTGTTAAATTTAAAATTAATTGGTAAAAATACCTGTAGTTTTATTAAAAGCTCTATATTCCTTTACTATTTTTGAGCTGTGTTTGTGTACATTGATAGATTATCTGTCTGAATTACTATATTGAAACGATAAAGATTAAGATTACTACCCGAATTGTTTTGATTTCCGAAATTACAAGTTTATTCACTGTGTAACTTTCAAAATTCTTATCCTTGTTACTTAAATTTCATTTTACTATTGAAAAATCGAGAACTAGATTGAATATCATGATATATAAATATATATATATATATATATATATATATATATATATATATATATATATATATATATATATATATATATATATATATATATATATATATATATATATATATATGGTTCCTAAATGTTGGAAAGTGCTTCCAATTTCCAAAGATTTTATTTTTTCAGCATAAAGAATAAAGATTTTTTATGATAATTTTTAACAACAAACAGAAAATATTATTCATTGATGATTTATTGTTGTTACTTAATATCTTCCCATGTTTAGGACAACAACATTTTTTGGTAAATTTTTGATTTATTTTAACATAATTTTTCTTACTGGGGATTTTCTTAGGCCAAAATTTTAAGAATTTTTATGAATGCACCAAACATTTCTTATTCATCACTTTTACTTATAATAGTTCCTTAAAAAATAAATAAGATCAGAAAATTCTTTAATTATTTTAATGTAATTATTTTGAAATAATTAAATTATCGTAATATTATAAAATTATTAACAATAAATGTATTTTAAATTATTTAAAAAATCTGATTTTTATATTATTTAAACCATATTCTATTTCTCAACTGTAGAAATAATAAGTTATGTGTGAATAAAGTTCCTAACTTAAGACTTATAATAAGTTGGATTTCATAAACTTAAAAGATAAGAAAAATATTATAGTAATGTAATAAAAAGTAAGAAGTAGAATTAAATCAGAATATTTTCCTATAAAGTAAATCATAACTGAATTATAAGGTAATTTCAGTTCTTTACAGCTTTTTATGTTAATTCATTCGTGAATGTAATTAGCCCTCGGATCTATAGCCCATGTTGGACCATAGCTTCTCTGACAATCCGATTCCGAAGCTATCTGTCTTGTGCCTTAGTTTTCCAATTACTGATTTTTTGCGCGTCTTAAGACCTCTTTCAACTTCATCTATCCATCTTTTTCAGGTTCTTACTTGTTTTTGTTGACTCTCATATTGACTCTCAAAATTTTTTTGGTCATCAGTGACATTTTTATCTTGCGTAGTTTATTGAATCTTTTTTCCTTAAACAGCTTTTGAATATTTTATTCATTAAAGAAAGAAAAATAAATGAATAAATTTTACTGATGTGTTTTATTAGCATTCTTTGCCTTGTCATATTACATATCGCTATATTATTTAAACAACTTTCATCGCAAAATTGCTCTATTGTTCGAGTTTTAAAAGAAAGAGCCTAGTTAAAACGAAAAGTAAACAAAAAAAAACGCTTTTAATGTTGGCCTAGGCAAAGCGTTTGTCTTCAGATTTAAAAGAGATTGCTTATAAATATTATAAATATTGAAAACTATTAATTCATAGAATTCTATTATTAAATGAAGCTTTTAAAAGTTTAAATATACCTTGCCGATTTAAATTAACCATGAAGTGGATGCTTTGTCTTGTCTGTTTCATTTTGCTCTTTCTATTGTTCGATTGTCCACGTGTTAATGGCTTGAATCAATAGAAAACAGTTTTTCAAACGATGGTTTGGTCTTTATATAAGAAATCATTTTATTAACAAAATGTACTTCTACGATTTTCTTAGACATTTGATGGTGAACTTCACCTTGTTTGCTGCCACTCGAAGAATCGCATTCTTCGAGCGAACAATAATTCGTGAATACAGCTTGTTTAAGAATTTGAAGGCAGGCAACAAATTTGTAAACAAGTTGTATTCACGACGCAGTCTCAATATGGTGTGACGTAGATGAAACGTCATCTAGCATCATGGATATTTTAAACCAATGAGAATTGTAGTAAAGTGGCGTAGTCATGATCCCAACTGTAACGAAAGAAACAAAACCATTTTATGGTTAATGGACTCAATTAAAAATATTTTCCTTTCAAAAATTTAGTTTATCAGAAAGGATATTTTACTTACTTTGTATTCTTATTAAGCATTTTAATGTATATGGTCGTTGTCTTATTCCTGTTCTTTATTGTGTTTGAATTTGAGATAATGATATTCAGACTTAAGATGATGTTGTTTAAAGATAAGTTATTGCATGATTTTCTTTTACCTGTCCGAATGTATTCCATTAATTTCCATTTGGGATATCTTTTAGTTACTTTCCGATTATGGGTAATAATTCGAAAGCATTGTTCATAATGTATAGATTAACTATAAGCGATTTATGTAAAATCATGAAACAAATGTTTGATTTAGTCCATTCAGTGTTACTTAAAATTAACAACATTTATATTATATTCCTAAATTGTAATAGAGTGCTATATTTTCACTTCTCAATCAAAAATGCTTGGCGATTTGTTTTTTTAACTATTAACTAATCAATGCGTTAATCATTCATTGAAAAAAATCAGCTTTATTAATGAAATAGCAAATTAAAAATGGTGTTAAAATATTAATAAGCTACGTGTATATTTTCTTTGCAGGTATAATATGAAATTTTTTTACTTGATATTCAGTGTTGTTAAATTAATTAAAGAAGAAAAGAATGTTTATTTCTTTCACATAAAAATCATAAATTAAAATTTTGAGGTCAAGAAAATTAGAATAGATATTTTGAATAGAGTTGTTACCTTTTAAAAATGTATATTCTGGCACGCTAAGCTTTTAATAGTGACTAAAACTATTTAATTTTGATATGCTTTTGTCAAATATAATGACAAATATAGAGTAAACCTATAGTAAATGGTATTCATAAAAAAATTCCTATTAATATTAACACATTTTTATGGCCTCTTACTCATAAATTGGAAATATTCACCTTATTTCTGCACTTAAGTTTGACAAATTACATTTGCAGCAACTCATTTCTCTATTTTTCATTTTTGCTTCCTGCTAGATGCAAAGGAAAATAATTTACTTGTTGATTTTGATTCAAACTTACATTTATATTCAATAAAATTAAGTGAAATATATTCTTATTTCTTTTTATTGCAATAAATCTTTGTTGGTTTTCTAAATTGGATATCTATATACAATTGCCTTTTGAAATTACAGTTTTGTTTAAATGAAGCTTTAACGAGTTTTGTAAATATAAGCTAATAGTACTCCGGTTGGCACTTCCATACATTTCCAGTTCTTGTCTGGATACAATCAAATTAACTTTAAAGCACGATGATTCTACAGAAAAATTTATATGTATCACTCACACACAAAAATAATACGTAGAATATATTGTAACATAAAAAATATACACTACACTAGAAAGATTATCAATTGTGAAACATGACAAGAAGATATTTATAGAAATATCATTTTATTAAAAAATTTAAGGTTTCAAGAATTTTGTAAATTTAAAAAATATATATGTACTTCTTGTGATTCTTACCAAAACAAGGTGCATCAAACGATTTTATGAGTATTTACCCCAGTAGAAGAGTGAATATTATACTATAATTTATAGTTACATTATATATTGCATGTTATTTCTTATGTATATACTTTATCCTCATTGGCTTTTCGTTATATCCTCTTTATGAAACAAATTTCTGTTGAATAAATTCCAATTTTCAAAGATTAACCAACTTTTTTCATATTCACTTTAGATATGCATTTATGAATCGAATATTTAAAATTTCCTTTAATTAGGCAAATTAGGAAATTCAAGGCTTCAGTTTTTAGCGGTAATTAAAATAATTTTTTTTTCAAAATTAATAATTTGAAAATAGTTTGTGTTTGTGTGGCTGATGAATTTTATTACTATCTAGTATTTACATGAAATTATTTATATTTGTTTCAAAAAAATCTTAAAATATGGAAATATATCTGCTACAAGAAATTTTGTTTTAAATTTTGAGAAGTGGGTTAGTAATTTCATTTTTGATATAAGCTTGCTTCAAGCTATTTTAGCAATGTTTATTTTTATCGTATAGAGTTTTACTACCAACCTGCTTTTTAAGATTGAAAATTTACTTCTAAAGTCATATTTATGTAACGGGGATATATAGGATATACCTGCATTCTATAAAATATCTAGAATATTCAAGTATTTTCAGAAATACTTGACGTTTTGGAGAAAATATGAAATATGAGAGTTATTATATATTTAGCTTTTGTGTAGTACATAAAGGCTTTCTATAAAATAATAAATATTATATAAACAAAGTATACAAAATAATATAAACCAAAATCATGATTAAAAAAAGGATTATTTATTGAAAATTGAGTATTTATTATTCAAATTAATAAAAGAATGATAATAAAAACACTTTTATTCAAAATAAGTTATAAAAAATTAAAATTTTACAAAACAAAACTTAGTTTCTTATTTAAGAAAATGAAATTAAAACCTATTTATTTTACCGATAAACATATTTTACTTTAAATTGCAATTAGTTTCATTTTATATAATTTATTATTTTCTTATTAATAATTTCTGCAACGGAATTTTTTTTTTTTTTTGCAAGATTAACTCGACTTTTCATTATTGCGTCGTCACAGAAGCTTCATTCTTCTATCTAGATAATTCATTTTCATATCGTCATTATGTTTACTGACCGACTACTCTTAAGAACACTACATCTTAATTTTCTATTTTCATGTAACGCAGTGTAAAAGGGAGTTTTCATTAGACAAATTTAAATAAATTTATACATATTTACACTCAAACAAAACTTAAAATAGCAATGATAAATTCTATGCAAGAGTGTAAAATTAAAAATTGGGAATCTTGCTATATGATATATGAAGCGAATTGAAGATGCGTTTCATTCTGTAATGATTTGTCATTTGTTTCTATGGGATGTCTTGAAATGTATAAAACATCATTTTTTAATTTTGAACTGAAAATAAGAAAATGGAAAATAAAATATTTTGAAATGAAAAGCGAATGAAATTGCTAGTTTTGGCATTCTAAAAATATCTAATTATTTTATAAAATCATAGATGTCAGCTTGTAAAAGATTGAATTTCATAAAAATATTTAAAGTTACTTTTATTTTCTAATTTAAAATATTTCTCTTCTTTATTTCAGGTAAGACTCTTCTTATTGCACCAAGGAAAAGAGAGAAGCCGGTATGAACTCATATTTAGTCTAGTTTATTTTTAAAGTTCAAAATATTCATTAAAGTTCATTTTGTCTATCATGAATGTTGTATTTTCGTATTATCTGCTTAAAAAGTTTCAAGTGAAAAATATTTTCATATTATCTGTTTATAAAATATTTCAAATTCCAATCAAACTTAATTTTCGTTACATTTACTTAATATATTTTAATAATAATAATCATAATAATTTTAATAAGAATAATGATAATATTAATAGCACTAAAATTTGTTTTAATATTATTAAAATATGTTTTAATATTATTTCTTAGAATTACTATATTCAAATAAAATTTCTATTTAACTGAAATCTTCATATTTTTGCATAACTGCAAAACGTTGTTTAATTTAAAATTCATGCTGGATTTTTTCATCTTATTGCTTTGGTCAATTTGTCGACTACAGTTAACAGATATTATATATATATATATATATATATATATATATATATATATATATATATATATATATATATATATATATATATATATATATATATATATATGTATATATATATATATATATATATATATATATATATGTGTGTGTGTGTGTGTGTGTGTGTGTGTGTGTGTGTGTGTATGTGTGTGTGTGTGTGTGTGTGTGTGTGTGTGGTGTGTGTATATATATATATATATAAAACTGTAGTTTAAGTGTTATTTAAATTAAATATTTAATAATATCATTTTTAATTATATTAATAAATATAATTCTAGTAAATTTTATTATTAAATAAATCTAATATAATTATTAAAAATTAATAGTTATATATTAATAATATTTAAATATTTATTAAACATCTAATAAATATTTTTATTATTAAATAAATTATTATATTTTATTAATTAATTATAAATATTGTTATTAAATATTTGTTACAGGACATTTTTTACCTTTTTGAAATTAATATAATGAATAATAAATTAAAAACAATGCAAATAGCTAATATGCAAACTAATAGTAACAAAAACAAATATATCTTTTGAAAGACGCTTTGAAATGTCCTGAATGATTTACGCTAATGTACTACCAGCAAAAACCCAACTAAATGGTATTCTTTAAAAAATGAGCAAATTTAGCATTCAATACAAAATAAAAGCGATTTGCGGAGCTAAATAGGAAATCTCTTGTTCAATTATTTTTCAATAATTAGTTTTCAACGCTATGTTGCCTTTATAATACGGAATAAAACGACAGAAAACAAAGTATTAGTAAGAATGGGGATAAAAAAAGAAGAAATTTCTAGCTGTGCTTTCTAGATATGTTCCAAAGGGAAGATGACTTCGGGTGAAATATATATATTTATATACACCTATATGTTCGAAAAAGCTTAAACTTTCCCCATTTTTTCCCTTTCCTTACTATCAGTTGTTTATTTTCTTTCGCGACTTTTCTCCATTCAATTTGTTCTCGAAGACTCAGGGACCAGGGCAGGCGGACCGTAACACTGACACGACTCGGATTTTTTGAAGCCTCAAGGGCTAAAAAAATATGTGTTTGAGAAAGGGTGAAGAGGAAGAAGAAGAAGATGAAAAAAAAAAAAGAAAGTAAAAGTTTTGACTTTGACTCCGATCCATCTGTAGGCGTGGGGGAAAATTGGCATACGCCATCGTAACCAAGAGACCGTGAAATTCGGTCCCTATGATGGAAGGATAGGTAGGAATAAATAAAATAACAAGGAAAAGAAAAAGGAAGATAATCTGAAAGGCTTCTTTCGCGCGATTTTCATTGGCTTCATTTATCCGGTGTCATGGCGTAAGTTCTTGGCGTGTTGTTTTTTTACCATCGTTTTCTAGAAGCCCAATTTTCTATACTATTTTTTTTCTCTTCTCTATAAAAGCATGCTTCCGACTTTATTGTCTGCTTCATTTTGCCTTCCCTTCTTCAAGAAAATTCCTATATCTCATCTTTTATATCTATCAGGAGAATTTTACGACGAAGGGAAGTGCCCTTGCGTTACAGGTATAAAAGCGAGACAAACCACAAAACCTTATTAAACATAATTCTTGGCACTTGAGCTTTCCTTCCATATTAATATGCTGAAATGATAGTGATTTTTCATGCTCTATTTTTCCCCGACAAATTTTATTCTTTTTTTATTATTCCAGTTTGACATTATAGGTGATAGCCAGATTTGTATCATTATTTTTGAGATATTCCGTCGCAATTTACTGATTTTTATAAATAGAAATTTTGAAAAAATCGTAAACTAAGCAGGCTTTTTCCAGCATGAAAAGAAGCAGGGATCAATATGAGCATCACTTATTGGATATTTCAAATATCGTTGTTTTTAAAGTTTAAAATAAATTGCCTTTATCGAGTTTATGCCGAAAAATAAATACCCTCATGCTAATTCTACGAATCAATAATTTAGATATATTTTTACTAGCTTTTATGAAAGGTTAAAATATTATATGTTGTTCAGACTATAGTCTGATTACTTCGTCGTAAATTAGTGCATGGTGGAAATTTTTTCAGAAATTTAGGTACATATATTGGTAGAAAAAGTAAAATGGACTGATATTATGAAATAATAAAATAAGTCAATAAAATAAGTCAATAAAATAAACAGAGCAATAAGTTTATATTGTGTATATGAAAAAACTGTAATTCCACTTTTTGATATAAATAAACACTATTTTCTTCTATACGGACAAAATTTTAAGTAGAAAAATTTAATCATGATAAAATCCAGTAATATATAAAATTAAAAGCAAAATACCAACTTTATTAAAATCAAATACAACGATATTAGAAATTAAAGAATACTTTTATAAGTTTATCTTGTAGAAAAATATTTAAAACAATATTACTTTTGAAGATGTATCCAAAGTCAAAATTTCTGAAAATAAGAATTTCCTGAAGATTATGAATCTTTTTTTTTTTTGTATACTCTTTAAAGTTTGGTGATTCTTTCGTAAATTAAAAAAATAAAAACGTATTTCATTAAGATTTTCAGGAATTACGTTTGTTTATTCTTTTCATTTCGGAAAATTCGTCCTTTATGTTTTTCTCGCATACCTATTTAATCATGCTTGATATCAGTGTCTGAATGGTTTTTACACAAACAGGAATTTAAAAGCTTTTCTCTGTATTAAATTTAAAAACAAGTTCTTTCAATGTTTCCATTCAGTTGGAAATAGGATACTTCGCATCTGCGGAAATCATTTTTAAGCTTAATTAAATTTGGTTATCTTGAATGAACAAGAAGGACTAATATAAAAAGATACATTTTTATCTTGTATCTTGTTGAATAATATTCAGAAATCTTAAATAAAGGAGAGGATTACATATATTCAGCTGAAGAACATGTCAGTTATTATATACATTTATATATATATATATATATATATATATATATATATATATATATATATATATATATATGTATATACATCTATCTATCTATCTATCTATCTATCTATCTATCTATCTATCTATCTATATATATATATATATATATATATATATATATATATATATATATATATATATATATATATATATATATATATATATATATATATATATATATATATATATATATATATATATATATATATATATATATATATATATATATATATATATATATATATAAAACGGCATTTACATATACATTGCTGCCACCGGATGTGATGTTTCTTCATTTTAGAATAACTATAAGTTGTTGCTTTACACAATGCACATTCCTTCCAGCAAAAATGTTTTCTCTTGTCACTAATTTTTCTCTTAAATTAAATGTAAAGTAAGTTATTTTATACTATTGAAATAAAAATTTCTTGTTTGGTGCCTTATAATTTGAAATTATATTACGTACTTGTACATGACATTATCTTTTCCAAACAATACACTAATCATTTTAGAATAGATAAACTCTACAAAATATTATATGAAACTAATTTTTTAATAAGAAAAAGTACGCAAATGTGAAGTATTTTAAACGAGATCTGAATTTCTGAAATCTATGTCGTATAAAAATCGCAAAATGGAAATAAGGAACTATTTCAAAATAGGATAAGACCCTAGATTTGGCCATCATAATAATACCAGAATCCGACTGACTCTGGAGCTCATTACATTACAATGTCTTTTAAAATAAGATACAGTAAAATTCAGATTACTTAAAACTTATGAATCCATATAAAAATATTTATATTTAGTTTTTACGTAATTAACTAAGTGTATTTGTAACTCAACATTTTAAACAATCTCAAGATAAAAAATGCTTTATGCTATTAACAAAAGTAGCTGCCATAATATTTTCTTAAAAGTAACAAAAAAGAATTAAAATGAGTTCTTAATAATTGTGAAGAGAGAAGATTATTATCTAGTGATCCAGTAATTTACATATTATGCTACGTCAACGTTTACAAAAGTAACACGTAAGTCAGCTGTCTCATGATATGCTATTTGATCATTTAAAAAATGGTAATTTAAAGATATGCATAAAATGAATCAAATAAATCGAGAAATATGGACATTTTCGTAATTTCTTTATTCTTACATTTTTCCAAGTTTATTCATTGCGACAACTGAATATTATTTACTAGACATTTGCTTTTATATCTTTGTTCTTTTTTTCGTGAAAGAGTTACATTTAATTTTTTAGTATGCAACTCTTGGTGGTTCTTCAGGGCATCTATCGTTGTGTGTGCTCGGGTGTTTCAGAGTTCTTATTTTAGTAAATAAGAATTCTGAAAACACACGAATCCCGAGGAAATAATGAAAGGAAATACTCTATATCCATAAAGAACGTGTCTTCCAGAAGACAATATATTACTATTAATTGTTAGTTATAAATTGTCAGCTTACTATCATTTTAATTTTTTCTTATTTAAATGAGGTATTTTTAGGTATCATACTTTTAATGTAGGCTCTTTCAGAAATTTTAAAGGTAAATGTTAAATTTTAGTTCTTTTTTTAATAATGACATTCTACCTATAAATTCAAAATTCTATGCATTTCAAAAATTTTAATGTAGATGTAACTCATGTGTAACTAATTAATTACAAAAAATGTAAATAGTTTCACGAATAATTAAATGTAAAAAGTATATTTAGGTATAATATGAAAGTAAAACCTCTCTTGAAAATTCTATTAAGCATTAAAATTAATCTAATAACATTGTTATCGGATTTTTATGTTTTAATTGAATAATTAATTAATACAAGGAATTTGTTTTCATTTTTATAGCTCTTTTTCTTTCTGATTATAATAGAGAAATTTTCTCCCATCGGAAAATAACTGTATAAGAAATTAGTTTTTAAATAATTTAATGAAGAATTAATATTTAGTTAAATTTAATTTTTAGTTAATTATAAATGAAACGCTAGGGCTTAATCTGCTTTTTATTGTTTCACAAAAGATGTTAAATGTTTTGTTTTCCCGTAAAAAAAATTTTTTTATCTGAAATTTGACAATAAACTGGGTTAAGGTATAATTGTATCTTGAGTTAATTAATTTATTGATTTTAATATTTAATCTCCTTTTTATATTTATGGAAACATAATTTAAAAAAAAAGCATTTTAACGTACTCAATATAATAAAGTGTTAGTGAAAATGGTTTTTACTTTTGTCAATATATCTATTGTTGAATTTTATTCCCATAAGGTATTCGCATTATTTAAAATGGCAATAAAATATTTTAATAGGGATTATGTATGGATATTTTGCTACTTTTACATTGGAAACAGTTATTAAGTGATTATTTTATTTATAAAATATATTAATTTTTATATTAATAATATTAAAAAAATATTTTTATATTCTGTTTTCTTTAAAAAAAATAGCGTTTTCGATTGATACTCAAGAATACCATTACTAGCTTTTTCAATACATATTTAACTCAGTTCTTCTTAATATAATTAATTATAAATTAATAATATTATAATTATTCTATTTACTTGTGTGTGTAGTTTGTTTCCTTAAATTAACTGTCTCCTGTTATTTCTTACTAGTTAATTGTTACAATAAATTGTTATAGCAGAATTAAATAGTAATTAACTCTTAAACTGTATACAAAAGTTGATTCCATAGTTGCAAACAGTGAAATTGCTCAATTTGATTTACTGATTTGTAATAAACTGGCTTTAAATTAGTTATTAAGCTATTGATACGAAAAATAATGTCATATGCATGCTTTCACAAACAGTATTTTAAATGTAAAATTATTTGAATTTTTTTTCTGTTAGTTATATTTCCTACCAAGAAAAACAACGAACGGAAGTTATAAGAAAATTTATTCTTCAACCCTACTGATATATTCAAACAACAAAAAAGAAATGTAAAGATCAACTTTTGAAATAACAATTTTTTTCCAATGCATCTCATCCACAAAACATAACTTTTTTTCCAAGCTATTTGTATTTCACATCGTAAAAAACATGTCAAACGTTTTTGACATTCTTATGATATACTACTTTATACTCCTCCCCCTCCACGCCAAAAGAAGCTTCTTTCAAATCCTAAAGTTTAAAAAGGTTTCGAGAGAAAAATGTTCATAAATTCCATAAGCTGAGTGAAAAAAAATTATACCGACAAAAGCCAAGTAACAAGCAAGAGTTTTTACTTTTTCTCTACCCTATTATATTAATATGTCGCCAAAGTCGGCGGTACTTCTAAATTGGCTCCAAAAATGTCTACAAATAGGAAGTTAAACAGGGAAGGGGTTACATGAAATCCCACAAAGTTTATTGACAGAAAAATACGCTTCCGTCTTTAAAAGTTATCAAGTCTTTAGAAAGGTTTATTTCCATTGATATGGGATAAAAAGTTTAAAAAAAAATTTTTCTTCGTATTTTTTTCAATGAATTTCTTGATAAAGCAGAATTTGTTAAAAATGGTTAAGAATATATTTTAGCATTGTTTGTTATAAAAAATTTTTGTGGGCGTTATGTAGTTTGAAAATCCAGTTAGAAAAGTATATATTTAAATTGTAAAAAACTGTTTATAAGAGAATAAATTTTATATTAAAATTATGTTAGCGTAATATAATGAAGCTATATAATTTCCATTATATGCCAACTCATGTGGTAAAAAATTAAAAATAAATTTCTAAAAAATAAATTCTACTTAATTTAATTTTATCGTAATGCAAAAGGTTATTATTTTTTCTTTTTTTCCCTCAACCTTTTATGCATATTTCTGAGATGCTGGATACAAAAAGGCAAATAATTAAAAGCCCATTTTATTTCATTATAATTGAAAGGCTTTATTTCTACATATTTTTCTAAGAAACAATACAAAAAACTAATAATCAAGTCAATCATATCTATTTTATTTGATTTTACATATTTATATTATATTATAATCTAATAAAATATAAATAATTATATTATATTTATATTATAGTATTTGCTTATATTAGTATTTTAATTATATTTTTAATAGAATTATTAAATCAGGGGAAAGGTATTAAAACACCAAGTAAGAATATATAATTTGTTGACTTGTGGAAAAAAATTTAAATGCTTATATAGGAAATTTTTTTTTAATAATATTAGAAATTTGCATCGACTAGCAAGAATATATTGAAAAAAAAGGAAAAAGTGTATAATAAAGTAAATCTTAAATGAATTCTCATTTTAGATTGAAAAATCTTATTCGATAAGTTTTTATTGTATAGGGAAAAAAAGAAAGCCTTTTTCATGATTTGAATTTGCGTTACATCATTATTTATCTTAAGTATGTTCTCACTTTCACCATTTCGCTTAGAATTTTATTTATTTAACTTGCCATAGTGGTTTTAATAGCAGATTATCTTCAATTTAATGGATTAAAAGGAAAATACATATAGATAATTGCTCTTATATCAGCTCGTTTGATTTGAAAGATCTATATTTTAAATTTGTCAGTATAAATCATTATTTTCCCAATCTTTTTTGCTTTCTTTAAAGAATCACATATCATTATTTATTTGAGAATGAATTTTAAATTCAGCACATTTACCGCATTGTTTTTCTGCGTTCTGTATTGATCTCCCTAACTAACGGAATTAAAGGTAATTTATTTCTACACGAAATCAACTCTCGTGGTTCCTTTTTCCAAAATTAAAGGATTCCATTCGCATGCTATGTTCAAATGTTGTTGCTTTCTATTATTAAAAATGCCTTTGACCACTGCATTACTACCCGGAAGGGCAAGATTCTGTGATCTGACTCATCGTTTTGGGAAATGTTCGCCATGCCATCCATCATGGCGGATCCCGTAGAATTCTATTACGAGCCCACAGTAACTGACATCTTCATTGCTTTCCTAAGTCTTTATTATGCTCATAATCTGTCTTGTTCTGACGGATTCTGAATGAGCCACTATAATTGGAATTTTTTCCATTTGTCCAGCCGCAAATATAAATCTCTCAGCATTTTGTTTTTCAATAGAGCCTTCTTTTTGAATTTAAAAATGCGAAAATTAAAGCTTAAGACTCCTTTCATTACACTGAGAAGTATCCTAACTTCAATTTGTTTCATTAATTTTTGTGTTGTTGAAAAAAGAAAAAAATCTATGTAGAATTTTTTAATAATTATTCAGCTTTTTTTTAGTTAAGTATTCGAATAGGCGAATGATGTATACATAAAATCGTAGATGCTAAATATTAGTTAAATGTAACTACAGCGTAATTTGATTAAAATAATTTGTTAAATTATTTTTCTCATTTGAAGTTGTTAGCGTAGTATAGGATCGGCTTCGGTTTGAAAAAAATATTTGATCACATATTTTTATTTATAAACATTTTGATGAATAATAAAATATTTTTGGAAATTTGTAATCAGGTTATGTAGGAATAGAAAATAATATTTAAACCATTTTCAGTGAAAACTTGCGATTAATATAAATAATTTATTATTTTTTGAAGTTTTTTAATTTATTATATACAATTAGTTTTATACTGAAACAACTTCAAAATATCTCCGTGTATTATTATTAATAAAAATATTGAATGTAATGAATTTGTATTAGCTACTTTTATTAATGTTGCAATTATTTGTATACAAGAAAATAATTTCATAAATTCAAACTTATAAAGGAAATAATTTTATTTATTAATTTCTCTTTTTTGAAACTTAAGGATATTACACTTAAATATTTGAAATATTTAAATTATATAAAGCATACGAGCATTTTAACGTTATTAATAGTAAATAAAGTAACATAAAATAAGTTAATTGTATAAAATATTTAAAGCTAATAAATTTGCTTTTAATTTTATCTATTTGTTTAAAATTTCATATTTTGGTTTTCTTTTACTAATAGTTTAATGTTTGAATTAAATACTTACATATTTTTAAGTTCAGTCATGAATTTTTAAATCAATTAAATTAAAATCGAAAACTTATTGTCGGAAAAATCTCCTGTTTTATAATATTTGCGAACATCAATAAAAACATTGTACAAAAAGCAACAAACCTAAGACTTTTCAGAAAATGCTCACTCATATTTTTTTCATTATCTAAATTATGAAAGAAAAAAAAAATTCATCCTTTATCTTAGAAAACTATATTTTAGAAATGTTCCAAGCATACTTCGTTAAAATATAAGAATACCGAAGCAAATTGTTAAAAATCTAAAACAAATTTTGAAGTATTTCTTGAGATTTAAGCAAGTTTTTCACGAGAGAAAACATTTCGACTACAAAATAACTCTGACGGTTAAAAATTTGGTTTGTATGAATTATAGCAAAAGAAAAATTTAATTTATGTCTCTGAGATTAAATTACAGATTCATAAGTAAAAGTAGATCATATTTTTTGCTTGTCATAGTTTAATAAACTGATTATAAGTTGAAAAAAATATATATTTCGTTATTTTTCCCTTATATTTTTCAGTAATATTTTTTGCAGGGTAATTTCAGTGCCCCCTATTTAATTAAATGAAATGAAATAATGCTCTAATTTATATACCTATGAAGAAATTGCAGCTTTTTATAAAATATACTTCAACTATACCATTTCTTTAAAATATGTTAAAATAATGATTGAAACATTTTCTAAATATTTTCAACATCACTTTGAGAAATGGTATCTTAAATAAAATCATGTACATGTCCGGAAAACTTATAAGAATTTAGATAAATAAAAATTTCTTTATATCGAAACATAATAAAACGATTTATTTTATTGTTTCTAAAAAATTGAAAAAAAAAAGATAATTTTTGCATTCCTGGGAATTGTTGAAAACAAAAGCAATCTTTCCTCAACAATTACACAAATTTCTTCGTGAAAACACAACAACAACAAAAAAAAAAAGAAAGATTTGGAAAGGCGTGGAATTGGAGAAAGAATAACTCACACATGGAAAGGACAGAAAAAAGAAGGAAAAAAAAAGAGAATTGGTGAAAATCAAAATGATTAATGGCAGCTGCGTAATGCGTCGTAATGATATGCTAATTGCATAAAAGCGTATAGAGAAGAACTAAGCAATCGCCTTCGCCGCGAAAAACTTTCGTATTCGATTCGGCTGACTATAACGCCATTCTCGCCAAAAAAAGATACAGAGAACAAGAAATTATTATAATGTTACACTCGCGCCGCGTTGACTCACGGGAACGAAGTTAACGAGATAGTGGAAGGGGGCGAGGAGGAGCGTCTAATGGCCCCATTTTCACGAAATGTGGGGTGTGACGGGATGTATCAACTAAGTAAACCGATACTGATCTAAAAATATGCGCTGTTAGTTAGGGAATTAGTCTCTTGATGAGAGACACCGGGAAAGCACAAATTATAGTAATCGGCGAGTTTTTAAACACACACCACCGCTATGCGGTTTGTTATTAACGGCCATTAATCAAAACAAGTTTTCAGTAATCAAGTTCCCGATTAAAAGCGATGATAAGTATCCCATTTATGAGACATTTATGGAGAATTTAAAACTATTTTGCCACAATCTGGAATAGGGCAAAATAATTTAAAGCGATCAGCTAAAATCTCAATGAAGAGCTGTAGCACTAGAGCTTGTTAAAGAGTAGTTCCATAATTTAACATCCGCGGTACCGGAATATTTTCCGCGTGTTTAAAGAATCATAGCATCATTAAGGACGCTGCCAAACCTATGATGAAAATTTGCAATTTTCAGAGACTCTGGGATGTTATTAAAAGATATTGAAGCCAAGATATGAGTCATTTGGCATTATCTAAAAGCTGTATTAGAGTTAATTCCAAAAATTTCATATGTGCACTCGCGATTTAATATCACGTGCCTGTTAACTTCGAATGCATATATATATATATAAATAAATAAATAAATTAAATATATATATATATATATATATATATATATATATATATATATATATATATATATATATATATATATATATATATATATATATATATTTTACATAAAATGAAATCAAAATAATTAGTTGCAACGATGATTGGGTGTATTTTCGAAAACAAATTAGCCGTGGATGAATATAGAAATATCATTCAATGTTATATAAAAAGTATGCAAAAGGAATTAATTAGATTAGCTCATCTAATTTGACTACTGAAGCAAATTTTGTTATAAAATATTGGGATTTATTTAAAATAATTTCGTCTTTCTTCTTCATTTTCCAGTATATATCCAAGATCAGAACCAATAAATAAACAAATAATGTCAGAAATTGATATATTGCATAAACTTTTCTAGAAAAGAGACCAGTTCGTGTGAAGATTTTCTTTGATTTGTCATAATTTTTTTATATAAAAATTTGTTACTTCTAAAGGTAAAAATTCACTAGATTCATTAGTCTAAATTTTCTTTGAATGCAAATTCAGCTGTGATTATGTTTCATTTTTAGTATAATATCATTTGTATTTTCAAAACACGATTTCGGAACATTAAAGCGATTGTAACTGACCAACAGTATATGAATTCTTCTTTAGCACTTTCACTAACTTAATATCTTGTTTTTATTGCTAAAATACAAATAAAATAGAAAAACATTATTCCTAATATCTTAAGTACTGCAAAAGTTATAAACAAATTATTTTATTTTTTAGCTAATTGTTTTTTTATTCATTATTCATTCATCAGAATTATTCGTATCCACTAAAAATTATTCATTATTCCCATCTACTGAAAATTATTCATTGATGTTAGTGAAACAAGATTTAACTACTTTCGTATTGCTCTATTAAAATACACGGTGCTTAATCGGCTATAATGAAACTAATTTGACTTCAGTTATCAAATTAAATTTCTATTATATCCAATTAAGAAATTAAAACTGATTTAAAGATAAAACATTATTTGTTGTAATCGACGTTGCAGTGAAGCATTTCAATGCTAGAAATTCAGCATACTATTTGAATCTCAAAAATCCTATTATGTAAATCTGATTTTTTTTTTAAATTTATTATTAAGTTTTATAATTAATTTGTCCCTTTTTTCCCTTCAAATGTCTAAAAATAATTTTTAAATGCTAAATTTGTATATTATTTTTAAAAATAAAAACTATGTGTTTAAAAAAATGGTATTATCTATTACTGTGTTATTTAAGAAAATGATATTATGTAATATAATTTAAGAAACGAGATTTTTCAATTTGTGTCTGGTATCTATTTAATGATATTATAAAAAAAGAAACAAATTTAAAGAATGCTGAATTTGAAATTAAAAAGTGGTTGCATATAGATTGCAGCTAACATGACTACACGGAATTATTCAAACGATGAAATATGATCAAGAATCGATGGGAAATTGGACTGTCACAGTGGGAAATAGCTGGTTGACTACAAGTGGCTTGTTTGATGGTTTCGAGATTATGATTCCCTGTTGATTGGACTAAGGATCTTAATTAAAGGGAGGATTCAATAAAGATAAACCTTGAACAATTGTCTCCTACTTCGCTACTGTGTCTGAAACAATATAGAGATTAACCGCATGTAGATGGCTAATTTAAAGTCGCCTTCTCGCGCTTGCAGAAAATCACTGTGTTCTGTCTTATTTAGGGACACAGATGAATTCGTCTATCTTCGAATCCACTCAGGGACACGCCGTTAATCTTGATCTGTAATTACAGATCAAGATTAGTGCCGTGTTTTCGTCAATAACACTGCGCATTTTTCGAAATTCAGCACACAAAGCAGTTCCTGACAAGTTTTCGTGTAAAAAGAACACAGGAGATGATTTCATCTTGCAGACATGAAATGTATCGATCACTTTAGTGGCATTGACATCTTTACATCTGGTTTGGTTTGGTTTGTTTGTCGCTCAACGGTCCTTTTTGCACACGAGGGCTAATTAGACCGGGACTTACGGCTTAAAGTGGATTCCGAACCACTACAAACATCCATGCCCAAGGTGGGATTCGAACCCACGAGCTGTTGAACCGAAGGCAAGAGCGCTAACCATTCGGCTGCCAGCTCGGCTCTTTACATCTGAAGAGGGATTATGTTGGATAAGAAAGAGCACATGGATTTGATTCTTTTCAGGTCACTCAATGATAAGAGAACACTATAGGGATAAGATATCTATCCTTATAAACGATATCTCGAGGAATTGTTTGCTTAATTCATTTTATGGGCCTTAAGAATGCGTTCTGTTTGCTCCAAAACTCTTCACATTTCTACATCAACCTACATTAAATTCCTGCGATTCTTTGTGTTTCTTGCTTTGCAGTATCAGGCATTAATACACAAAATTTTCCTGCATGTAGGATTTTTTAATAGAGTATCCTACTTTATATGTTGGCAGCCTTATTTTTTGGATACCAGTGTATAACATTATTAGATGCACTACTTCCTGAATTTCAAAGAGATGCATTATGCAGTATTAATGCTGTTTCTTATTAAATTCAGCCTACACTTTCATGAGTCCACCTTTAACTCCACACATCCGGTCCTTTCTCCATCGAACCACCAACTCCCTTTTTTCACTTGTTGGAGCCATACCTGGCTCCTAGTCATCCGCTTTACTTCACTTCCCATCGCTCTCAGCACAAGAAATACGCAACGCAACCTTACAAATAATTCTGGCGTCCAACCATATGAATAATTAAATTGTTTACATTTGTGATCAGTACAAGGGTTAGTCTTTGCATGGAATAACTGAGTCCCAGAAAACTGCTTAACAGCTGAAGTATTTTGTATGCAATTCGAAACTGTGCCGCGTTTCACCACTCAGGAGGACATTTTATGAAACAGTGGACTGCATTCCTTAACATGAGAAAGAAAGCCAGGAAAGCTGCGTCTGCTGACCTCAACATATGTGCATGCGAGAAGTATCAAGTGCAATATCAATCTTCCGTTGTTCAATGGAGAGTATGATCAAATTTAGAATTTTCCACTATGGGAAGTGTGATTCTACAACTAATCATGGTGAGGCAGAAAGGAATTATTTGATATCGCATAGCTCTGAGGCTAAAATCCCAAAATTATTATAAGCATTTGAGTGTATTATGGATTTGTCTGCTGGTAGGATTTTCCATCCACTGTTGGACATATTCACTGAATCACAACAAAAGAAATTTGAAAATATTTCAAACAGCTATAATAGATGTGGATGAGGAAAGTAATAGTACGACATCCACCTCTATTTATTTAATACCTGATAAGATGATACCTTTGATCTACCAATCCAAAAGATACTATTAGGCATCCACAAACCATTATAGAAGTTATGATATTCACCAGCAGATGAAGTCTGCTTATATGCATCATTACTTGTATCTTTACCCCTATGTTTTCTTTTGTATTCAAATTACTACAGGACCCACGCCATTGACACATTCTTTTAACATTTGCAATATTTTTTTCCCAACAGACGGGCACTTGGGTGACGAACCCTGTGCCACAAGAAGGCAAAAAACTGCTACTTATTTGTCGTTACCCTACGGGCACCTGTGAACCAAGTCACGGAGGCGAGTAACGTTGCTAGCACCATATCAACACAAACCCGTTTATAAGGTGGGCCACATTCATACATCATAACAGAAGAAAGGACAGAGAAACACAGAGAGAACAGAGAAAGAAAGTATTATCCATACCCGAACTGGGATTCGAACCCGGGACCCACAGCTCTGGAGTCAGGAACGCTAACCACTCAGCCATCGGTCGGCACCTTGCAATATATATAGATACGTATCTCGTATGTATATACACACACATACATACATAATATATATATATATATATATATATATATATATATATATATATATATATATATATATATATATATATATATCTTTTTTAAGTGTGACTATTGTTCAATTGGAAACATATAAAAGAGTTTATTACTTCAAAATAAACTTCATTAGGAAAATATTATGAAATTTAATTTATAACCTATAAATATAGTTAAATTCGCTTTTTCAAATTTCTTTCATAATCACTTGTGCATTTTCAATGTCGCTGTATAATGATGCCAAAAAAATATTGATTAAAATATATGAGTTAAATATATTTTAGTAAGTAAGCATTTTAGAGTGCAGTAAGATAGTAAGTTTTTTCCTCTAAATTCTCATCGTTTTTATTAGATTGTTTAGATCACAATCTAATTTCTATGATACTTAAATGTCTTTTTTTTGCGGTTGCAGAAGAAAATATGAAGATATGAAATTTAACTTTGTTCTGTATAACTTTCATATGGCCTCTGCACCACACAAAAAGATAAAAAGTTCTTGCGTTACAAACTGAAAACGATATTTTTGAAGGCGCCCAAGAAAAGTCAGCGATCAGAGATAAGCGAGGGTCTAAAACTGTCGGAAATCTCGTTCCCATCTGGAAGTCCGAAAGCTGGAAATGGTCGGACACGATGACAAAGTACGTCCTGTCAAAGGCACTCGCTGGCGCGCGACCGTCCGACCGCCTGCATGTCCGTTCCTGTGTCTATGATGGATGACGATTCGCCAGATTAGCCCCTCGCTGAGCCCGAATATCGGCGGAGGATAAATCAAAATCTCGTCCTCCTGCCCCCTTTCCTTCAGGATAATGACATCTTTTTGGATGATTCTCTTTATCTTTTTTTAACGATCGGTGAAGTTGAAGAAATGAATTGGAAATACGTAGAGGGTTGCTACGACAAAAAAAAGATAGGTCTAAGGGACTTCCAATTAGAGTTTATCGATGCTCGTATCTAATATGAATTGTAAATGCGAAATAAATGAGGTATCATAATGTTGAGGGATAGTGTATTTGAAAAAGTTTGTGGCGTTATGTGTGATTCTATTTTTTTTTTTACAAATATTCCATATTTTATTCCTTTTTTAAATTTTTTTATTGGCATTTTACGAAGGACCGCTCCGTTTGCTGGAAGATAGATCCCTCACAGCAAAATATTTTGCATATATCAATGCAAGAATTATAAAAAATAATGTTCACATAAATTTTCTACTGCATTATATATAATGAATTTCATGCGTAAAATATTTTAAGAAATCCTCGATTGTGTTTATTTTTAGAAGAAAAACAAACAGCAGAATACACATTATTTCAATTTTATCATAGAAATAAAAACTATTCAATAAATAAAACTTGATCATACTTTTTTAAATATATTAAAGAAATATTCATGTATGCATGAACTAGCTAACTTTTTGAACTAACTTTTAATTTCAACAAAAAATTTAATGTAATACTTTTAATGACCACCTTCTTACAATTTATTAAAATGGTATTAAGTTATGCGTTAACAAGTAGACTCAAAGAATTACATTCTAATAATATTGAATATGAACATTTTGTGAATTACGTATTTTAAAGAAATTTTTTATTTATATGGTTACTAAAAATATTATAAATTAATAAGTTGATATCTTTTTACCACTAGGAATTTGATGCCAATTGCTTGGTAATCTAACGGCAAATTATTAATTATTATAAATATTTTTATATTATTATTTTTAACAAAGCATTTTATAACTCACCGTGCCAATTGTACAGTTGAAAAACATTCCTTTGAGAGTAGACCTTACTTATACGTGACGCAAGGAAGAAAACCTTGAAATATCTCAAGCACTCTTTGATAAACGCGCATACAGAACTCATAGTAGCCATCTCCTATTGTATAACAGTGGTTTGGGTTGAACCCAGGACTTTCCGCTGTAAAGAGTTCCATCTTTCAACTAGTCATGGCTAGCCCAACAACTAGGCTTGTTAGCATGATGTTCCTATTATAATTACAATTATTTTTAATTCAAGAGTTTTTGTAAAATGTTTAAGTTTTGTATGAAAAAAAAATCAAAAAAATTTACACAGATTTAGAAAAAAATTATTACGATTTTTTTCTCGTATAAAGAATTATCTATTAGTATTTTTTAAGTTTTTTTTTGTAAGCATTGACTTTTATTACTCTTTTTATACCAATTTTTAAATTAAGAAATTATCGAATAATTAAAAAAAATGTATGAACTGAATTTGAATTTTATATTTCAATTTCTTCCTTAATCCGTGATACTTGATTTCAAACTGCTAAAAATAAAACTTAAATTTAATTAAATGGATACAAATTAATAATATCTTATATATAAAGTAATTTAATTAATAATGTACTAATAAAAGCTTAAATAAAGTTTAAAAAATTTGTTATAATAATTTGATTTTATATAAAAATTTTTGTATAAAAAACACACTTTATACAAACTTTATTAATTTTGATTATCTCAAATATATATATAATTCTTGTTGGTACAGGCTACATTCATTAGAGTAAAGGACAATTAATGAGTATTGTGATCCAAAAAGGATACTGCTGTTGTTGCTAATTATGACACTTGAACAAGCCGTTGGGTAGGCGAATTTTAGTCAGCAGCATGTGCTTCTCGTTTAATCAGAGCATCACGAAGGTTAAAGTACGACTTTGCTCTAAACTCCTCTAAAAGATGGCACCACTAGAGGGTTCAGTCCTTCAATTTTGATCTAAAGGGGGAGAAAATCTTCTCTAGACCATTGCACTCATGGTAACTGCTCAACGACCGACCTCAGGACTTTCGATTTAACAGATTTAACGAGCACGTATATCGCATGTACTCAGGGATCTTTGGCGGCGTAGGGAATCGAACCCCACCCTTTCGGATGGAAGGCCAATGCCCTAACCACTAGGCTAACACGGCCCTAAGGAATACTAAATATAGCATATAATAAAGCTTTTTCATATTCTTTATTGATTTCTATCCGTGGTCTAAGAACTGTACAGCGGTGTGTTCATTATAGTCTTAGTAAATTTCAGTATGAAATTATTTGCTTATGAATATGAAAAAAAGATATGAATGAGAATGACAATATTATTTGTTTCTTTCAGAATTTAAAATTATCTTTGGAACAAGTTCAGTATACCCATACGCTGATTTCTCGCCAAATCTGGTAACCGTTGTTTACGTAGTAGTGTTGCCGATTTCAGCTTTTGTTTTTATTGTAGTGTTGCCAAATTTAGTTTTTGTTACTATTTTTATTTTTTCGTTGCCAGATTCCGTTTTTCTCGTGTTTTAAATAATTTTTACGTTATATATATGCTTTTTTTTTTAGTGGCAATAGCTTTTTTGGTTTCACTTCAAGAACTTTCGAGAACTTTCTTTGCTATTTGTTCTACGTTTTAATTAATGGTCATTTTAATTCGTTGGCTGTTGTTGCTGCAATTAGTGGTTTTCCCGCAGTTGTGTTACGTTGTCGCCAGTGTCCAAACATCGTAAATTTTTCTTTTTTACTATTTCTTTTATATTATTTACTTTTATTTGGTTTATTTATAATATATATATATATATATATATATATATATATTTATTAAATGATGTATTTTATTTTATATATTTAAAACCGTTAAATATTCTTTTTTCCTTATTTCGTTTTCTTAATTTATTATCATCTTTTTAATGTTTTAATTACTTCATTTATTGTTTTAATTTAAAATGTCTCATGTTCAAAATGTTGTTGAAAAATATCAACCAATTATTTTAGCAAAAATTAAAGATAATGATGATGGATTATTGCTCAGGATTCCAAATTATTAATTAATTTAGGATTTGCAAATATTAATTAATTTTTTAACGGAAATTGGATTTGGAGAAGGTGTTATTATTTTATTTAAATTCTATTGCTTACATGTATTTTTTTTATTGTATTCGTGTATCATTTTTATTCGACGCTTATAAAATGCCAAATAAGGAGAGGGTTTGAATATGATTATTTTTATTTTACATATTTTTAATTGTTAAGTATAAGTTGTGTGTAGTATAAAATTTACATTCACAAAAATGAGTTTCACGACTTCATATTAATAATCTAAAATATTTAAAGGAAATGAAAATATTTAAATTGTTTTTCAATCAATTTCTTTTTCGATTTTCGCAAATTAAAAATTTAAGAAATGATTATTATTGGCCGTTTATTTGAATTACAACATATTTTTCAGTTGCAAACACATTTTTATAGTTTTTGGAATTTTAAAAAAAAATTCTGGTTTATTTTTGAAAATATGGTATAATATTAAATTTAGGCTTTAAATTATCTTTCAGGGAATCGTCCGTGAAGTTTATAACTTTTGTTACCAAAAATTCTATAGAACTGCCTAATTTAATACTGAATTCAGAATTACATTCAATATCCAGTACAGGCAATTTAAAAAATATCTAAGAAATGTTCTTCCGAATTCGAAGTTATGAAGACATTTGTCCTCAAAGGAACCCCCAAAACTGATTAATGTCAACTACACAAAATAACTCCTTTTGAAGAAGAAAAGTAAAACAATCGAAATCCAATCCCATTGAGAATACGTTGAGTTAATACATCATCCTATCTTTTGATTTATTCCAGTGTCTTCATTTTGCGCCATAAATTTACCATCTGTCTGTAGAATGAAAAAAAAATTCTAAACAATGCTCTTTCAGCTCGTTTTCTCTAAACCCAAAATTTTCTACTGCCGAATAGAACATTAAATCAAATAATTCGAAAGAAGTTGCCGCCAGGAGGAACGGAAAAGATTCTCTTCCCAAGAAAGAATTTTCTTCGACCTTCCGTTCTTTGCCTCTTTTTATTTACTTCCTGGGGACCAAGAGAAGATTTCTAGGGAGGACCCTGGTGGAATTATTCATTTCACGCAGAACAGGGCGCTCACAGCGACTAGAGGCACTTTGTCAACGTCACCGCCAAGAGAAATTCAGACCTTCCTGCTTGAATTGGACAAATTATTCCGCTTTTGCGTTTCTTATTACGTCTGACGCCAACGCAACCGGCAAAACGAGGAGAACTACACCCTGCTTTTGGTCTGGAAAGAAATTGCCGGGAATCTTGCCGCTTATGTTTGAGCGACGTGTTTGCTTTTGCTGCTGTTTGTTCTTAATCTAGTCACATTTGTTGCGTGACCTAGGGAAGTACTATGTAGACAAATTTCTTTTCTTTCGCACTTTGTAGCTCCATTTGTATCAACTCGGGAAATATTTTTTACGAGACACATGGTTAAGAATTTTAAAATTTTACTTTGTTTAGTTTCCCAACCATGGCACTTGATAGGCTATTTGTTTATCCGATGCAATTTTAGGAATTTCCTGTTTGTGAATTGAATATGCGCTGTTGCAGGAATTGTTACTCCGGATTTTAAGTTGAACTATATTGCTTCGGTGAAATGCGAATCTTAAATTTTATATTATGTCCGTGTCTCTGTAGTAAAATTCTAACTTTGTAACTATTAGGTTGAATGTTGTTAGTTGTTGTTGGCGTATGCGAGCTAGGCTAGCAACATGGATTAGGTTGAATGTTTTATTATTTTGCAATATATTGTGCATTTATGATTGTTTAGCATTGAAAGTATGAAAATACAAAACGATAATACAAAAAATGCATTTAAGCTTTTAGGATTTTATCTAATTTTTTTGTTCATAAACTACGACCCTTTTAGAAATTTAATAATTCGGAAAGCAATGCAATACTTTTGAATTTATTATCACTTTAAAAATTTTAACTGCCTAAAAGTTTCACTATGGGCAAGTGATAGAACAGCACTATTTGAAGGAGAAAATTTTTCATTCTTATGATTGCAGTGATTTATCATTTATAATTGTCTCTTAAGGGACAGGTCCTAGAAACGGTATTATTGAAATGATAAAAATTCGAAATCACAATTTCTAAGGATATGAATTTGTAATCCATTAAATTTCTCGTTCGATAAGTTTTAATTTTGAGCTTCAATTTTTTTAAATAATTTTTTAATTCAAATTCACACACACAATATTTTAAGTAATTTTTTAATATGCCAATTTAGATTTAATATTGAAAATTGAAAGATTACTTAAAACAGTTATAATTTTCTTATTTAATCAATTTGTTGTTTTAAATCTTACTGAGTCTCCCATTGAACCTTTTACAATATCCCCCTATTTTGTCCTTTAAGGAGAATCTAAATTTTCTCTGTGACGAAGTTAATTTAAGAAAACTTTCCCACTTGACGAAATTATTGTCTACTTACCCATTGAGAAGTGGAGAAATAAATATCTCATAGATTATTTTATTTTCTACTTCAAAATGCTCGAATACAATCAGAATCTACTGTATTTCTTGCACAGAACGTATAAATTTAGATCCGTATTGAAATTGATGGAAACTGAAAAAAAAGTTGTAAAAAGTCCCCAATTGAGAGCTTTTTTAGAAAATTTCCTACCTTGAAATGTATTTCGGCCTCAGCAGATTATTAAAAATAAGAGATACATTAATGAAAATAACGACCCAGTTGTAACGCAGAAATAAAATAATTTACTATTAAAGTATAATTTACTAATAAATTATCTGCAACAATTTACTATTAAAAGAGAATCTAACAAAGGTGTTCCAGTATGATTAAATTCTATTTAATTGATTTTGTGCAAATGTTAATTACTGATCATTCTGTGATTTGAGACTTTATATTAAAATGTTGTAAGAAACCCATTGTAAATTATTGGTTGTATCTACATCGGCGTTTTTCCTTAATTTCTTTATGGTATTTTAATTTCTATGTGGAGTGATATAGAATGTAAATATACTTCTTGATTTTCTTATGAGCAATTAAATTGATTGATTTACACTGTTTTTCATATTGTCTGGATATAAGAAGTTATGAGTTGAAACTCAACGTTTAAATAATTTGTACTTATACATTACACATTTTTGGACGCTTATACAAGAGATGTTCATGAAATGTTATGCTCAGTGCTGTAACACGTTGTGTTAGTGGCTCTTAGCTAAAGTGATGGAAATTGCGTTGCAGTGTTTGCATTGATGATAACAAACAGTTCGAAGTTCTTGAAATTAAAAAAAAAAGTGATATTGATTGCTATCATGAAAATGGGATTTCCGAAGGTGACATTTTTACCTATCTGAAATACCCAAAATGGACAATGGCATACAAAGTTTCAAAAATGAAAAGTAAACGGTCACTTTAGCGGTGAATTTGTTCCGATCCCGAAGATTAACAAAGTTGAGTCTTCAAACTTGAAAAGTGCTGTCAAGAACTACGCCGTTCTGATGCAGCACATTCTCGAAGAACTTCAAGAGGCATTTAGAAAAGTTACTTCATATAATACTACTTTTAATTAGCCTATCTGCTTGCTTATCATTGTCAAGTCACTGAACACAAATCTTTAAGTGATTATAGGATTAACGTGATACAAAGATCGAGGATAGTGAATCATGAAACACTGAAACATTGTGTTCTGGGGCGATGAATCAAGTTTAAGCCTCAATCTTTCAAATGACAGAATCTGTGTTTGACATTTCCCAGGGAAACGTCTGTTGCAAGATTGTATAGTGGCAATAATTAAGTTCAGTAGGGATGCTATTTTGTTTTGTATATGTTTTTTTGTTATGACCTTAAATCCTTGATCTCAATATTTGGTAGGATCAAAACCAAATATTGGGACCAAGATTTATCCCATTCTTCTGCATAACAATAAGCTTCATATGTTGTGTCACTTTTACTGAACTTCCAGCTTCCTATGTTGTTGCTTCCAGAGATGCAATGTTAGCTTTCATTTTGTGAGATTTATCATGGTTCGGTAGTATATCAATACATTCAATACTATGGCTGTCTTGTCAGAAGCATGGAGCTTAATCTTGTTGGAACATCAAAGAGAAAAGTTGAAAACATCAATAAAATAAATGAAGGAGTGAACTAAAGTGGCTGATTTTTGTCTTAAACCAGTGGTTAGACAGTATTCTATAAGCCGAGTGAAAGAAAGCAACTATCGCCATCATGAAAGTATGTTTAAGAGAATTGTTGCTAGAATTGACTCTCTAACACATACCGAAGGATTAACTGATCAATTAAATAATTTGCTGTCTCCTCAGAAAATGGTAAAAACAAAAAAAGTTTATGATGAATAATTTGGTAAATGCTAGATAATGATTATGATAGTCACACGAAATTTGAAATTCGTGTTCTTTATTTTCTGTAAAAATTAAATATGCTTATAAACATTTACTGGGCCCAGAGTAAAAAAGTCTTCACTACTTACTGATGATAAATCAGCATTTTATTTCTATTTTTCATACGTCCTATTACGTCTTGTTAGATAGAATATATATCCAATGGCAAACAATTATGCAAGTAAAAGAATATTGTTAAAAGAATTAATGTTACGCACTTCGTTGATTTTAATTTAGGCACCTAAGATGAAGTCTAGTGTTATACTTGTAAACATGTATTGGTTATTTAATTTATTAATTATGTTACTATCAACATTAAAAATATACAATTTTAATCAAGCGATATTAAAGCTAAGATTAACTGAAACTTTAAGATTAACTTCAAAGAAAAATACTTTCATTTTCGATTAAGATGAAAAGGAGACATAGGCCACAGATACAGTTGGCAAAAAAAGTATTAGAACAATGAGAAATTTGTAGTTTTCAAGTTAACAAAATTAAGTAAATCGTATAATCAGTTTATAAATGATAACATTTTCTTAGAAAATTATAACTAGGTAAAAAATAAAGTTTAAAAATAATTACAATATTATTAAAATAAAAATAACAAAATTTGGATAGCAAAAAAAGTATTAGAACAGAAGCAGAAACATGCAAATTACAACGCTGGTGACGTCATTAAACTTTCAAGGTTAGTTTCAACCGTATCAATGTCAAGGGCGCTTGTCTCATTCGCTGCTAATTTGTAGAAATTCAGTTTACGTGGACTTTTCCTGCCATGACACCCAAAATAAAAGAAATTTCACTTGCGAAGAGAGAACAAATCTTTCACCTGCATAATAGTGGCAAAACATTTCGAGAAATTTCCAGTAAGTTGAATGTTTCACTTTGCGCAATTCACAACATTTTAAAAAAGAAAAAAGAAATTGGGGTTGTGGATAATAGGCCAAGATCAGGGAGACCAAGCAAGCTAACTGTAGAGAAAAACGACAAATGATTAAAGATGCCCTACAGTATCCGACAGGAAGTGCAAGGATGTTGCCTGCAGATATTGAATCAATCTCAGAAAATATTGTAACACCTCAAACAGTTAAAAATGTATAGTATAATGCTGGTATAAAAGGAAGAAGGCCAAGGAAAAAGCGTTTTATTTCAGAAATCAATGGAAAGGAACGCCTAGAATTTGTCAAAATTTATAAAAATAAATCATTAGATTTCTGGAAAAACGTTATTTTCTCCAACGAGAGTAAAGTTGAAATTTTCAAACCTAAACACGTGCTCACAGTTTGGAGAAGAAAAGGAGCTGCTTTTCAGGCTCAAAATGTACAGAAAACTATAAAGCACAGAGGAGGGAATGTCATGGTCTAAGGCTGTATGGCTTACAATGGAATTGGAAATCTCCATTTCATTGATAATAAAATGACAGCTTTGTCATATATTGAGGTGTTACGAGATAACTTGGAAGATAGTGCAAAGAAATTAGCTTTAGGGAAGACATTCATTTTTCAACAAGACAAGACTCCAAAGATACTGCCAACAAAATCAAAGAATGGCTATTATATAATGCTCCCCGAAGATTGGTAACTCCTCCACAGTCCCCAGACCTGAATCCTATAGAACATTTGTGGCATCTATTGGATGAAAAAGTGAGAAAATTCCCAATAACAAGTAAAGCAAGCTTTGCAAGATGCATGGACCAGCATGTCATCAAACGTCACCAAAGATTTGGTGGAATCTATGCAAAGACGTCTGGATGCAGTAATTTCAGCAAAAAAACTACATACCAAATATTAGTATCACGTTTGAATTTTTAGTTATTTATTTTATGTATGATTCAATATTGAAGTCCGATGTTCTAATACTTTTTTTGCAATGCAAATCTCCTTTTATTTTAATTTTTTAAATTCTATTGATTTTAAATATTTGTTTCTTACTCCATGAGTAATTATGTAAAAGTATTACAGAATATAAATACTATCTTACAAATATTTCATTTTATTACCTTGATAACTTAAAATTTACTACTGTTCTAATACTTTTTTTGCCTACTGTATTTAATATTAAATATTTCAAGCACTCGATATACCCCTATGTAAAACTATACTTAACTATTAAATCCATTTTATTGGAAAAATAAATTTAAATTCTTGTTTTAAATCGAATGTTATCGGCAAACATAAAGATCATTTTAGATAAACTATAATAACTATATCAAAGGAATAAAATATTTTGTATACATGAAAACTTTTCTGACTTGAATTCAGATTAAGTTTTTTGTTTGAAAAATTTATTTATATGATTACGTGTTGTATAAAAATTAGGAAAAGTGAACAATAATAAGGTAGTAATAGAAAGAAATACATAATTGATTATTCTTTCAAGTATTAAATACAGCTACAACTTGTGTTTTATACAAACAAAAATTCTAATGCATGCAAGATTGAATATATAATTCTGTTTGATTGATAGAAATGAAGAAAATGTATGGTTATTTATATACTTAAGCTTGGTACTATATATTAATAATATAATAAATATAATTTTCCAGAAATGTAGACAGTAGAATTAAATATTTAGAATGTGTAACAAACAATAAATATAACCAAAACTAAAAGTTTTTTCGTGATATTTTTTTCTTTATAATTTAATAAAAGTATTGTTATTTATTTTATTTAAGTAAATGAAAATTAATTTCATAAAATACTGACTTTTTATAAAAACCTTTTTTTATCAATGAAAAAATTATGAATGTTTATTGCAAAGTATTTTAAATTTGAAATATTTTTTTTATGAAATGATTTACTATGATGCATATAAAATATCTGTTGTAATTGATGACACACTTTTATATTTTTAATGAGAGGATATTATTCCTGATTCTATAGAAAGAGCAATCTCTTTCAAATGAGAAAAAAATTTCCAATAATTACTAATAGCTTTTGGCAACTGCCCCTTTCAATGTGGATTTTTTAATACATTCGATGTCGAGGACCAAAATTTGAATAAATATCCTGCTTATTAAAAAATACATGATTTACTATAAATCTCAAATATATTATCTTTAAATATTCTATTACATTAAATTCCTTTGAATTAATATGAAATATATATGATGGAAGTACTTTGGGTGATTATTATTTACATAATTAAAATGCAAAAATATTTTTAAAATTAACTTAGAATAAATATATAGCTTTTAAATAAAGTTTTCTCACGATATTTGTTGATACTCTTGATCATAATTATATGAAATTTTTAAAAAAATTACTATTTTTTAAAATTTGAATATATTTAATTTTTTTAAAAAAATTACATGCATTAAAATTTCTAAATGGCATAAAAAATTTAAAAACACTTCCCATAGTAAATATCCTAATTTCTTACAACCTCAAGTTTTATAAATCTTAGCAATTTAATGAATTGAACAAGTTCTTTTTGCTTTTAATACTCAGTGTAAATATTGTTTATCTGATGTCTGTGTGTGTACATATTTTACATTTTATTTATATTTAGAAACTAAAGTACTTCCGCTGACAGAAAAATGATGAGGATATCAAAATAATTAATAATGAGACGCTTTTTAAATATGAATAATGGAGTCACATCTCATTAATTTACCCTCGAAAAGAAAAGTTTCCCTTTTCTGTTTCTCAAATTAGATACAAATTGTTGCAGTCACGATTAAGATAATTGATAAAGACAAAATGAAGATAAATGGGAAGAATATAAATTGAATCTCAGTAACAAGCTGAAACATGACCTTTCCTAACGAATCTCTCCTGGCGCCTTTTATAAACTTAAACACGTCTTCTCCATCAAAATGCACTTTATTTACCAAGAATGCTCTAACTTTTCCTCGTGCACTGAGGAAACAAAGCCTCAACCGAACCACTTTTTCCCTTTGAAAGGGAAAATTTGTTAAAGACGGTGTCCTTAGTAATGCAAATGAAGGGAAAACTCCTCGGAAATGATGAAATGATTTTGATGCTGCCGACAAGTAAGTGGAGAATCTTCAAAAGCAGTTTCTTTTTTAATCTTCTTCAATTTTGCATACCTCCACTGCGACGAGGTCCATGCCGCCCACCTCCATCTTTAAAGAAATACAGCTCATTCTGTGGTGAGGTTATTTATTTACATTGCTTTAATGCATATTTAATAACTTAATTTCTTACACTGGAAAAATGTTAGATAACTTGACACATAGCTTTAAAGAATGTTGCATTTTTCATTCGCAGAAAAGTGTTAAATTGAGCTTGCGAATTGTGTCTGAAGTAAACATGAATAATTAAATTTTTTGTGTCTAGGTCATTTTATAATTTACCGCCTTCCGAATTGCTGCATATTTAAAAATGTGTTTGTAAACGGTTTTTCAAATGTTCTATAAGCTGCACTGTGAATTTATTTTAATGATGCAGATGAGAAGAGGCAGAGTTCTAAATATTTAACTTGAGAACGTTCAAAGAAAAACTACATATTTGTTCCTTTAAGTATAGTTTTCACTTAATATGTTCTTATCCACAAAAGAATGCACTTTTAAGTCAAGAGGTACACTGGAATGGTGGGGTGATAATGATGGCGGAATTTTTTGCCTTTTAATGATAATTTAAAGTTATGTAGAATTTTAAATTGCTAGGTTGGAAATGGATTGTTTAATTATATAATAATAATCATTATAATTTTCCATTTCCATTTTTGAGAAACATCTGCCGAGACGTTACTTAAAAATGGAAATGGAAAAAAAATTGATAATTGTTTAATATTTGAATTGCATGTTGGCAATTTAATATTTACTTTAGACATAAATGGGAATAATTATTTCTTATTGCATCATTAAGAAGAAATTAAAACAATTGATTGTGTTACGTTAACGATGATTAAGACTAATGTGATTAAAAATTGATTCATTTGGTTGTGTTTTATAATAAATCTTTGTTATTACAATTGTTTTAAATTTAAAATGTGATATTTTTATATTATGGTCTTGATTTTGAAGGAAATTTTTTTTATATTTAAAACTCGGAATCTAAATTTGATGAAAATGAAATCTAACTAATATATTTTCCAACTATGGTATTTTTTTCACAATTAAATATCTGATTCATTTTGTTTGAATATTAGATTGTGACTGAATTCAAAATTACAACAAAGATCAGTGTAAGAATTAAACATTTTACTGATTACAAAACAACAATAATTTTACTTTTTAGTATCATTATTGCTATTTCCGATTTAAAAGCATAGTTTTAAAAATTAAATTGGAAATGGGTTTTGAGATTATTTATGTGGATTTGAAACAAATTGAATAAAATCATTACTTTACATTTTAGAAAATCATTTTTCATTCAGCTGTGCAAATGATTTTTAACGTTGAGAATGAGCAGGTGTTTTTGATAGTTGCAATATTCAGTCAAACATGCTCCAAAGTGGTTTAATAAGTAAAGGCAAATATGCGATTCCATTCAGAAATAGTTAAAGTGCTTCGTGAGATAGTTAAAACAGTACAGGTAAGTTGAGTGCAATTAATTTCTTTTCTACAATATAAACTATTTGTGTGCGTATGTAGTTCAAGTATGAGTTAACGAAGTTGGAAAAACGATTATAACAAATCTGTAATCCTGTAGTGCATTGTAATTCCAGTATGCGGTAGAATTACAGGTTTATAATTCCGCAACTGTTTTAAACTTTGACTTCTTATCAATTCAGAATCTTAAGCAATCACAGTGTTTTTAGATATGCTGTAAAAGGCAATTAATAAGAGAAATATCGAATGAGTATTTTTAGAGGGTATCAACAAATATTTATTAATTTTAATTTCTTAAATTATTCACAAACATACATTTTACAAATCAGTCTTAACCTGTTTTCAGAAATTTAATTTATTTTTATTTAAAATCTTACATGAAGCATTTCATAAATTTGTTAAAAAGCATTATCTTTTCGTAAATTGTAATTAAATTATAAGTGAGCATATTTGTTTTTTATTCTTTCTATTGAAGTTTATTTTTTGTAAGTTTTGAGTTTGTGAGATATATCATAGGCTGAACAGTTGCAAAAAAGTCATGAACAAAATATAGTGCTTTTCACTTCAATAAAATTCTTTTATCGTAAATATTTCCAGATTTTACATTTGTAAGGAATGTAATTGTCAAATATTTTCAGATATTGCATTAGTAAGGAATTGTAATATTCATCAGAGTCCTCTTTATCATCGTCATTTATATCAGACAAACTAATAATGTCTAGTGAAATCCGTACTAGGTAGTCTAACAGATGTATTTATGATAAATAATTTCAGTAAAACTTGAGATTAAAATAAAGTAAGTCTGCTAACCAAATAATTTTATATTAATCACAAATCTGCTTATTTATTAGATATTTATAGTAACTAGTTATGATTAATAAAGGGCGGACTTAAAAAATATTTTTTATTTAGTGATTTAAGAATTTGCGAAAAATAATAAAATTTGTAAAAATTAATATAGAATATGGCTTAGAATCTCCTAGAATTAAGCAAATCATCAATTTTGAATCCTTTTACGTATTCGGAGAAAATTAGTTTATACAGGGCAAAAATAATAGAATAACTATAAAATAATAGTGAGCAAGATAAAAGAAATAGTTAAAAATGAGTAGTAAAAATTTTCTTTATTAAATTGATCATTGCTATTTAACAATATTTTTTTGTTAAATTCATCATTACTGTATAATGTCTGATTGAGCATTTCTTTCTATCAACCAAATCAGTCAAAAATGTGTATAAAATAGGCTATTTTCCATATGTATAGTCGTGCTACAATTATTACATAGCAAAAACTTTAGATTTTTAAACAATTCATTTAGCATGCCATAATGCTTACTTTTAACTCTTTTTGTCTTGGAGTAGTTATTTTAAAAGTTTGTCTCTTTTATATGTTATAATAAGGGAGTTTTTCCAAATTATAATATGAACTTTATAGGTTGTTTATTATTTGACAACTTTTTCTCATTCACACTCAGTTTGATGAGCAGTTTATAAAACATTCCCTGAATTAAATAATTTGTTCTCAACATTATTTACATATTATTCTCAGTTGCTTGGCTTCTACACGAAAATGATGCCATTAAAAATTTACAACATTAGAAGTTTTTAGTCTGTGTCTGAATCTTTAAAAATAAGTCTATTGAAACGTCCTTAAAGATAAGTAAATATATTCTAATGTGTTTTTGCCACGCTGAATGGATGCTTCACACAACACTCTTAGCTTCATAGATTAAATTGAATTTCTGTTATTTTATTTGAAAATCCGTTCAACCCTATTATGACTTCAACTTGCTTTCGAATATATAGGTAAAATAGTTTTATTTTTAGTGTTGAATTAGAATTTCAACACTAGAAACAAAACTATTGAAACTGATACATCAGTAGATTTTTTAGCAAACTAATTTCTCCAAGAATATTTTTTCAGGACTTCGTAGTAACTTCCCTGATTAAATATTTTCGTTATTTATTTATACGGATGAGTTTTATCATAAAATGAAACAATAAAAAATTTTAAAAAAAATTAAAAACACGATAGAAAATATCGGCACAGCAGATATCAATTTATTTAATGAAATAAAAAATTTAAGTGTTATAAAAAGATGTAACCAATTTTACCATAAAAATGCGCACGAAAGGCAATATCATTGTTACCAACAACATTACAAGAATTTTGAAGCAGAAAATTAATAACATTCTGAAATCTTCTTCAAACTCGAAGCTATAATTTAATCTCTAAGCGTCATTATTATGGTTAGAAGGTAACGAGCTGAATCCTATGTTACACTTTCAACGTGTAATCCCTAATGTCTCTCCATTTTTGTGATAAAATTCAGAGAAATGCTTCTACATCACACGTTAATCTTAATTTAACGAGCATGATTTAGGAATTACATGATTATTGGAAAGTGTTTCTCTCGATTTTTCATGCCTCAAAGTCAGTAACCGAAATGGGTTTCAATTAAATGCTTAACTTGTTGAAAAAGCGTAGAAAAGAAAATGTATAAGAGTGAGTTTTATTAAGGTTATTCAGTTGTAAATTTATTTTCACTTTGAAAATCAAAAGCGTAAAGTTCATTAAACTGAGAAAGAAAATATAGATTCTTTTTAAAAATTCACACCGATGATAGTTTTAAATACATTTAAGAATCAATAGATGCTCTCACACACACACATTTTCAAACATATTTTTTAAAAAATGCATTCAATTTGATAGATATGAGCCACCCTATGAAACGTGGCATGTAAATATAATTTAATTAATTATGGAAGCGATCAAAAGTACATTACGGATTTATGCAATGTGTATGAAAATAATAGCACTGGTTGTTGTTGTCGTGTGCCAGCTAGGCTGGCAATATGGGGTGCGTTGCTCCACTTTTTCAACTGAACCATATTTTGGTGTGGAGTCCGACTTCTTCAGTACACACATGCCATAGGGACCCGTTTATAGGGTAGGCAATCATTCACACCTCATTCATTCAAGGAAAGGACACAGACAGGATAGATAGAGAGAGAAAGTACATCCATGCCCGAACCGGGATTCTAATCCAGGACCTTCCTATCCGTAGTCAGGGACTCTGACCACTAGACAGAGCGGGCGGCAATAGCACTGGTAAAATGTAGAAAAGAGGAGAGCCAACTGATGGAAATTTACTACTAGATTTACAGATCGAATGCAGAACATTCTCACAAAATGTCTCTCAGTAAATTCAGTTTTACAAGCAGTTATGTAACATATAGATATGTTTTATTAACACATTGAGATTCGTTAGATGAATATATATATATATATATATATATATATATATATATATATATATATATATATATATATATATATATATATATATATATATATATATTATTTAGCCTAATATGCTCAAAGATTACTTACTTGACACCATTGGGAACCAGTAGCTTAGTGAGGCAGCCACGGCTGTGTTCTCTTTTGTAACTCAGGAATTTACGGTATCAAAATCATCGGAAACAATTACCTAAGGTTGGACTAAGTGTCAGAGTTAATTATGGTGACTGCCTGTAACACGTAACTAAAATGTGCCTACTGAAATTATGTCACTCACAATCTTTTCATATTGTGATATATTGACGGTATATAGTAATAAATTCTATTTTTTACTCTCTGCTGATGATACCGTATATACGTGTCAAGAATAAAAAATAGAATATAAAATTTGCTCCAGAAAGATCCTTAAACCTTGTGCGACATTCAAGAATGGAACCAGAGGGTATAACCGACTAGTTTTAGTTGTACCACAAGTAACTCTTACAGTTTTGGATATGAAGATGATATATTGGAAAGAATGACACTATTGATAGAATGTTTTGCCAGCTTTGGTTTTCCAGTAAAAAACATTTGATTCCATATGGCCTTTTTGCCAATAACGTGTTTGTAACTGCTGTGTTCTCACGTGATGACAGGTTCTCAAGATTTTCGTCTCTAACCATATTTAGATGATGAATAGGCAAATTAAATTCTATGTCTTATATTAGCTACACTTTAAACTTTGGTCCTGGTGTAATTAGTTCCCGTATGCAAAAAATGTTCGTTGAGTGTCAAACAAACTCCAAACCAATTTGATTGACTCCAATTCAATGATAGCTATTGAATTTGTTTTTGATCTAGTACTGAGCCCTTTTGATCAATTCTGTGAAAAGTATCAGTTTTTGTTTCCTCCAAAAGCGGTTCTATTACTTTTTGGAGAAAAAATTATTTGTATTGCTAAAAAGAGCAAATGGAAGTTTTCATAATTTTTCCATTTACTTTCTATGTATACCAAATTTTGCAGTTTTTTTTCACTTTAAGTATGCATTTCTTTAAAGAAGTTTATATTTTTAGGAATAGAAGTGCTTTTATTTTCAGTTGTAACGGATTTATAGATATCTTCTTAGTAAATTTTTTGTGGAAAGCTCCAGTTTGATTTTAAATAAACCTGTTTGAATGACATGCCTTATATTTAACGTTTTAAAATAATTAGATAATAGTTTTTGCGTTTTCATTCCTAAGCAATTATAGTCGTTCGTTTTTTTCTTTTTTTTTTTTTTAAGATTTAGATTTATTTATGTGGGTGACTTTTCTAGTGATTCAGTACATATCCACATAATACCTTGGAAAAATGTTAGTGGGAGAAAATGTAGTTCGACTACAAGATGTAGTTGTAATACTTACATAGTATAAGTTAACATTTCATGAAGATATATGGAATTTTCGCAGCATTGAGATATTCGTAAACAAGAATTTACAATTGCTAGTTTAACTTATTTTATCAATAATTCTTAATATTAAGAAATAAAACTCAAGAAATTTGATGCCTTAGTGTATGTACACATAATATCTGTATTTCTTAATAGAAGAAAATCAATATTTCTTTGTTTTATTGGAATATTATATTCATATATTTTTGCTTCCAAAAAATCACTCAGTAAAATGAATTTTTAAATTTCATGATTTTCAATTTTTGTCTAGCATTAAGTTCAACAATTCTCCTGTATAATTACTTGCTCGAGCTTGAATGTTATTCGAAATCTACTCAAAATTGTATCATTTATCAATTTATTATTAGTTGTACTATAAAATCAGCTTATAATCAAAAGTACTCGTTAAAATTCAGATAGATTTTGTTCTTTGTAAATTTGTCTGGTTCAAAGTAAAAGCCTAATAAAATATTAATTAGCGTTAAAAACCATCAGACCGAGAACATTTCAAAGTCATTTTCTCTTAACTTCTTATAAAAGATAATCCCTTTTATCCTTTATTGTTTTCATAAATGGTGACTTATGAAGATTGATTGTTTTAGATAAATCTTTTTCTTTTACCAGCAAAGTACTGATTAGTAGGTTATTTTTCCTACATTTTTTCTATTAATTGACTTACGTATCTATCGCCCGCATATTTCGCGAGACAGGGGTAGTGGAGAGGGGGAACTGATATCACAAATTTTTGCTGAAAGCCAGTGGAGGGGCATTGATTTCAAGGAACAACAACTGACGTCGAGTGGGAATTATTTTTTGTCTGCTGCGTCGAAACAACAAATTGAGAGTCATCAATCAAATTTGCTTTTTTTTGCCATTTTTTCTCTGTTTTCTTCTTTCTTCTGTGCTCGTTTAGAATATTTTTTTATTATAGAAGAATTTCACAGCAACAGTATTGACTGCACGTTTGCTGTAAAATTTGTAATACGTTAGTTTATAATTAATATTCAAGTTAAATGAAATAAACGTAAATTTTATTTGCAATTACTTTTTCTTTTTTACTAAATTTTAGGAGAGATAAAATGGAATTAATATTATGAACATCAACTGTTCAGATGCAAAAGACAGATTCATACATTACATAAAATTAGATAATAAAAATTCAACAAGTAAAATTGCCATAAAATCGTACAAATATTATTATTTTAATAAGCTGTTTCGTAAGATTAATTATTAAAATTCAATCTGCTTTCTTTATAATAATAAGGAAACTTTGATTCGCATTTTATTGTACAAGCAAAAAATCAGTACTCAGAGTAATGGGTATAAAAAAGCACAAACCACAAATATGTTAAATTAGTCACAGTTTTAGGTGGAAAAGTCAAAATTCTTTTAAACTATTAATAAACTGATTATAATATTCAGTTTATAGCATTGTTCTCGAATTTAAAAGGTAATTCTAATTGGACAACATTATTGTTTTGCTTAGAAGGTCTATGTACTTATAAAATCTAATATTCACCAACTGAGGTCCTCCTGTAGTTGTTTGAAGAGGAATATACGATCATAAGTGTCAACCAGCTTACTTGCCCTTGAGCTAAAATTACAAGGTGATTGGTTTTGTTTAGCATCTTCGGTTGACAGAAATAGAAAATTAGATACGAATGAAAAAAGATAAAGAGAGAGAGAGAGAGAGAGAGAGAGAAATATTCTTTGCATATTTTCTCTATACGCATCTCTCATTCATGGCAAACTCTTAAGATTTTTCTTGAATCTGATGCTCATAATTACTTTGAAATTACTTTCTCTTATTGTTAAATTTCCTATTGTATTTTATGAAATTAATATTTAAAATTATTTTTTTAATATCTAGAAAGTAATAAAATATTTACCATATGTGTTATGCTTGAAATTGAATCAGCAATATAAACATTAAGCGCACATACTAAGTATAAAGCATACATACTTTTCATACTGAATTTATAGAGTAAATTAAATAATACTATAATGCATATTTAAATTTCTTTAATATTTTTTATAAATATTATTAGAAAAAGCTCACATTCTGATAAAAGAACTAGTTAAAATTTCATTATTAAAATTAAATTAATAATTAAAACTTGTTTAAAAATTCGTTCCATTCTGAAAATTAATTTCATTAATTAATTAATCCATTTAAAATATTTTAAAGGAATAAAAAGTGCTTTTGTTAATTTACGAAAATAATGAAACCTTATTTATAATTTTTTACAGAGTAAATATGCATTAGTATACAATATTTATTAAATGCAAATCAAAAGCTAGTATATAAGCAAGTAAGTTTTAAACTGAAATATTTCTTATTATAAATATTGCGTATTCCGTTTGTATTGACTCTAAACTGAAACTCGGCGCTTTTAATAAAATTTTATTCTAAATTAAATTCTAAAATATCAAATAATTTCATTTATTTCTGATAAATTCTTCCGTGGAAAATCACATTTTATATTTTTGAAAATTTGTAATAGGCAAAGCTTTCAGAATAGATTAAATTAACGAAAAATGTGCTAAACTAAAAATCATAGTTAAAATAATTTTAAAAATTCATTCTTATTTAGACGCCATTATTAGACTAGTTTTATTAGTACTCTTGTGTTATATTTAATTTAGATACATATAAAAACCATTTATATCAATATTCTAAAAAGAATATCATTGCTCATTATGTGTTTAATACTTTTGAAACTATAAAAATTGAATTGTAAATTTCAAGGATAATAACTTTTGAGAGCGTAATAAATCAATTTATAATATTGTATACGTTATAAAAAATTTAAACATTCGAAAATTTAAACATAAAAAATTTAAACATTAAAATGCATATGTACATTAAGTTCCATATAAAATTTGGATGCTGTAAGTTGCTTATTTTAGTGACACAAAAATAAATGTAGATTTGTACAAAAAGTTAACTTTGTCGTAGATACACACATGTAAAATGAGTTGCAAAATAATTGGGTTATTATTCATCGTTTGTTTGAAAGTCTTTGCAGTTTCTTTAGAACAAACAATACTCTAATTGAAAATAAGTTAAATGTGAAAAGAAAAATTGATACCCTCGTGATAATCATGTAAGAATATTACTTATATTTATTCTGTGACATTTCGACAGTTGTTTTAATGGTGTAGATATATAATTCATTCTAAACGAAATTCTCCTAAAGTTTGTTATTTTTAAATGGCAGCAAATTGAATAATAAAGAGAAATGAAATGAAGGTATAATTTCGTTTGGAATGATTTTGTTCGATAAGTGAGATTTATTGAAAATTCTCTATTATTTCTCTATTTTATATTTGAAATACATATTATTATAACACATTTTAAACATTTATTAGTTATCTATTAAAATAATAAATTTTTAAAAAAATTCCTCACATAATTTTTTTTTAGCTTTGATTTTTAAAAATCAAACCGATTTAAACATAATTGAGAAAACGCATTTAATATCACTTCAGCTCAATTCTTTTCCCACTTCAATTTAGAAAGTAGAACTGTGTACCTTCCAGTAAATTCCACATTGAACTTTGTTTCGCTTTTCTAGTAGCTTTAAACAATAGTAAATGCAAATAAACACTTCGCAGCTCAATCTTTTCTCTCGGGGGAAAGTATATTCTACTAGATAATACAGAAAGCAATCTTTTATTCTGACTCCTAAGCAGGCTTCAATTTTATTAAGAATGCAAATGCGAAGGTAATACTGACAGAAAGAAAAAGAAAAGCTTCAAAGTGAAGGAAGTTCAAGGAAAAAAAAAAGAATCAAAAAAGAACTACTTGATACCCTTTCTTTTCTTTAGAATATAACTGTAGTGTAGATCCTAGCGGCTTTTTTTCCCCAGAAACTTCAAATTTCGTTTACTAGCGATGATTGTAGTCGATAAAAAAGAAAAATATATATATAAAGAACTGATCCCAACAGCTGCGGGTATGAGAAGTAATAAAAAACACTTCAACTTTGATTGCCTTCGAAACAACTGGAGAAAAAGTTCCAGCGGACAGTTGTCATGGCAACTTTGAGTGTCGCAATCAACGGGTATTTTTTTCCTCGCCACGCACCTTTCAAATTGTGCGGCTGTTAAAGGCTACAATGGTCTCACACAACGCAATTAAGAAACCAATACCTTGGTTTTTGAAGTGGCCATTGGTGGAAAGTTATTGTACTTGGAGATGAAGGGATTATATCAGTTTTTATATTTTGATTTGAAAAGAATATGTTTTTTAAGGGCACACAATACGCTTTGAATTCTTTTATTTTCTATACTTAAAACAATTTTTTAAAAATATTTATAATCTTGAAAAAATGTGCTTAATGAAAACAAAAGTACTTACTTGTAAATAAAAATTATAAAGTTGAATTTTTTTAGGAGGATAATTTTGTGAAATATTAATACAATTATCTTGATAAAAAAATTAAATATTATTTTAAATTGTGTTATTATATTTATTAGATTTTGAAAATATACCAATCAACTGCTATACAGAATAAAATAATTGAAATTTCATTAATTTTCTATCATTTTACACATTCGAGCATCACAAAAAACTCTGCAAAAGTACTATGATATCTAAATTCAAATATTTTTATAAGAATAATACTTCCATTTTTTTTATTCTACCCATAAAATTTTTAACCACAATGTGTAAATGTTAAAATTTTGCTTAGTTAAAAACTTGAGTACTTCTATAGCAATTTTTTTAAAATTAGTTTAAAAATGTTGAATAAAAATAATTAATATTTGTGTAATTGAGGAAAACAATTGAGTTGATATTTAAAGTACTGAGGAAAATTCTAATGCTAAGAATATATTTCGCAGTTCATTGAAAAATAATGATACTACTTATATTTTAAAAGAAACAGAAATTAAGCGAATGGATGACGTAAAAGAAACTAAAATTTATTATCTTTCTAGAAATCCTATTTTTGAGTCATTTTACACTGAATTATATTTTACGAATTCTTAAAATATAAATGAATTTTTTTTACTAAACTACATATTATATGCTTTAAAAGCAATTATTTCAAAACTGTATGACAGAGAAATTTTGAGAAAAAACTTTCTTAAGTATATATTTTTTAATAATGTATATAATCAATCATACACATTGTGTTGATATGTTTTAAATTTAATCTTTCTTATAAAGTGACACATTTTATAGTAAATATACTCAAATATTTTTGTTTCATTATTTTTTCTTAATTTTTGATATATATTAACTTCCTATTTCCATTTCTTGTGATACAATGCTTATAATTCCAAATATACAAGTAATATTTAAAAGATTTTTGTTCTGTCACACATTTATTTCGAATATTTGATGCAAAACATGACAACAAATTATTTTTCATTTTATTTCATTATATTCTACTTTTATAAACTGCTTTTTATTGTTAATATATATATATATATATATATATATATATATATATATATATATATATATATATATATATATATATATATATATATATATATATATATATATATATATATATATATATATTTGTATGCGAAAAAATATGTTTAACGAAAGCAAAAGCATCTACATGAAAATAAATACTATAAAATTTAATTTTTTCAATCTGTTTTTTTAAATACTCCTAGCTACACAAATTATGGTTAAAACGATCATATACGAAACATCTTAAACAATGAATGGAATAGTAAATGAACCACCGTTTTGATAAATTAAAAACATGGCAATCATCAGTAGAAATCACTTGTTGATCTATAAATGTAACGTATTGTGACTTGCAATTTTCAGATAATGGCAACAATTTCGAAAACTTGTATGATATCTAGACGGACTGAACAAGATCCCCAGAGTCACACAGCGAATCTTCAATTTACTGTTCTTACGGGAAACAACGTGAAGATACTGAGCCACGAGAGAATTTATTCCTGCGTATAGTAAAAGTATAATGTACAAAATTTTCTTGTGTTAAGCTGTTTTGTCTTCATTTTTTTGTAAAACTTTAATTTTTAATTACATTTTTATAGACGATGAAAGACATTAACTGGAAATAATATTAAGTGCAAATATTAGTTTCATATTTTAATTTCATGAAAATAGTAAATCTTGATTTAAATTTGAATGGAAATATTTTCAAGATATTTTATCAAAAATAGCATCGTTTGATTTTTTTGCCAAGAATAACAACTTTCGTAAAAATAATTGTAAAAATCCTGATTGTATCAAAAAAACTAATTAATTTTTTTTACCAAGAATAACACTTTTCATTAATAATATACTGTAAAATCTTGTTTATTCTTGAAAACAATATCAGTAATCAAAATATTTCATACAAATACACCATTATAAAATTAATTGACACAGCAGCAATCATTCTATCATCTTAACAGAATTTAATTTTGCAATTACGAGATATTTAAATATCAATTGCTTCAAAATTATAAAAAATGATGAATCAAAATTATTAAACGGAACTATTTTTTTAAAGGATTTAGGAAATATAATTAAAAATAAAACAAAATGATGTAACATGAAAATAGCAAAACACAGAGATTATATTCCATATTTATTTTTAGCAAATAATTCATAACTACACATGTGTAACAATTACATACATTAACAGTCACATGCAGCATGCACATCAAAATAATTCAGGTGACTCATTGATACGGGGAGAATGTAGCATTTTAATGAGGTTTTCCACCAAAATACTTGACTTCAAAGAGCAATACTAATGCTTTTGCATGCACCATTTAGAAAGTCTTAGCATTACCTGAATTTATAAACACTGGAAACCTAGGTTATTATAACTCCAAATGAAATACGTATGTAGAACGCAAACTATAGTCACAGTTAAAGTTATGAAAGCTTTGCTTTAGTCATCCTTTGAGGCGAAAGAAACTTCGAGGCTTATTTCTATTTTAAAAGATCGTTAAGGATTTTGAAAATTTCCCGCACGATTACTTGTTTCCTGCTTCATTTAGTCTGAGCATAATAATTTCACTTTATGCCTTCTCACTGAAAGGATAATAGTCGAAAATGATAGGAACGAGACCTCTTCTCAACTACAAAACGTGATCTATAGACGTAATTTGCCCGCCCGTGATTACAACCCTTTGACTTACAAATATTTCTTTGCTCAAGAGAGGTTTCCAACCTTCTTCGATGTACAACAGATTTATGATCATAGTTTTCTCAATTCAGGAAATCTATTTTCTTCTCTACACTAGCAATAGGTTAGTTTTAAACATGTATATATTCAAATACATATTTAATTTTTATGAGGTGTGTAAGTATGACAGAGCATGGAAAATAATATACAGTTACTAATTTCGTCCAGAGTGGAATATATAGCTTATAATTTTGACATCTTTGATACTTGAATCTTACCGCTTATCAAAATAAGAGAAATGATAAAATTTTGTTTTTTAAACCATAGTGTGGTTGCTACTTTCGTTCAAATGAGATCATGATTGCGTCACATTATTACGATTCTCATTGGTTTAAAATATCAATGACGTCAGAAGACTTCACAATCTACGTCAAACATAACTGACTAACATCGTATTGAGACGGTCTCGTAAACATAATTTATCAACTAATTTGCTTATGCCTTCAAAATCGCATGTTTTGAGCGGCAGCAAACATGGCGGAGTTTACCATAGAATGTCTAAAAATATTGTCGAAATTCATTTTGTTAATAAAACGATTTCTAATATAAAGATTAAAGCATCGGTTTGAGAAGAGCCGTTTACCATTGATTCAATCCACTGACACGTTGACAATAGAATAGAAGAAAAAGTAAAATGAAAAAGACAACACAAAACATTCACTATATAGTTAGTTTAAATCGGCAGGGACAGTTAAAATTTAAAAAAAATTATTAATCAATAGAATTTTAGTAGTAGTAATATGATAGAAACAGTTTTGGAGCTTTATGCTCGTAGGTTTATAGCTCGCATTGAGTAGGATTGAGTTTTTTCACATAACTCGTCAAAAATTTAGAACACCATTTTTATTCCATTTTATTTATTTATTTTATTACATTACATATATTCAGACTTGTATGCTTGATTATTGAGATCCGCTTGTAAGTCTTCGTCGATAATAGGACAAATAGCACAATGACAGATGTACAATCACAGAAGAATAATGAAGAAAACACCCAGGGCCATGGTGGGAATCGAACCCACACTCCTATCGCTCTCAAGCGATTAGCGGTGATGCTTTAGACCACTCAGCCAACGGAGCGCCCTTTTTATTCCATAGAATTTTAAATTTATAATTGTAATATTTGTAAATAATCTCTTTCAAATATTAAAAATAATGCCCTGCTTATGCCAACATTAAGAATTTTATTTTAATTTTTAGATGTTAGTTTCGTTTTTATGTATACATTACAAGAGGAAAGGAATAGTTGGAATTTGTTTGAGACATAAAAGGAATTCAAAGCTTTCTAATTTTCCTCGATTTGAAATATTGTAAAAGTAAATTATTTCTAATTAAATCAAGTTGCTTAGATTTTTTTTGTAAACCTAGAAGATTTATTTTCAATACCGTTTGCGCCAGTCTAATAAGTAAAGAAAGTCTTTCTGGAATCTAGTTTACGGATTACAAATCTGACCAGCTGAAGGCTCTTTTGGGTTTAATGGGTCCGGCACAGGTGCCGTATAATCCATGGTGCCAAATTCTGAGATTGGCGATTTTTTGGCGAATTTTCTTATTCATCTGGCAACCTCGTTTTTATTACGTCATACATATGGAGACCTATAAGAATTATGCAAAAAATTCTATTTTGGTAACCCTAGTATTTACGTCATCGCGCATGTTACCATACGTCATTATGGCAAAATTTCTTCATCGTCAAAATAATTCAGAATTTGGAATCATGGATTATACGGTACCTGTGCCGAGGTTCCATTCGCGTTAAATATTTGGTAACACCCAATATTCCTTTGCTGATATGGTACAGCGAGAAAAATGGCCAGTTTTGGTATCGACATAAGCACTTGATTCAAAATCAAAAGGAAGTTAGTTATGTCTAGCTTCTACTGAAGGTAGAAATAGACAACCAAAAACGTTATTCTGACTTACTCATTCATCATAATAATATTGGCTGGTTTTTCATTCTGAAAAATTTATTCTAATGCAGTACTGTCCAAAATAATTTCTCATAATTTTATGGTAGATGATCTTTCTCAAACCAGAGATAATAAATTTAAAAAAAAATCTGGCTTTACTTTTAAATACAAAGAAGCTTGTGAATAAGCCTTTTCTTTTCTAGAAAATTAAATTAATGAGACCAATTCTCATTTCATATTTAATATTGACACAAATTTAAACGTGTAAATTTTCAAAGGTACATAATATGATTTATTTTAAGTTATATAGAAGCAATCTACAATTTGTCGTTGAAAGCAATGATGTGCATTCAAAATGTCTCTATCAGTACGAAGTAATTAAAGAAATAATAGACTTCACCAATGTCAAAAATTCTACAAAAAGACTGCAAAAAAATCTTTTGTGCATTGTTCTTTACATTATAATACAGTGTTCAATACAAGTAAATATACAAGTATCAATACAAGCCAATTCAAAAACCTCTTCCTTGGGGACTGTAAGTAATCGACAACGATTGTAAGCAATTATAACTGAAGATCTTATAAGAGATTAATAAAGGCTGATCATCAAAAATTGATCTTGAAATATACAAACAATTTTAATTATTGATGGTAAACAAAATCCATCGTGTCCACTAATGGTGGTTGGGCCACATTAAAATTGGGCGTGATCGAATTATCCGATATGTAAAGTGATACCTCTGGAAGTGGCAGGCCAAGTATTGGAGGTCTTCTGCTTGGTCCTTGCTTCAAAATAACAAAGACTCCACCCAGCTGCACCTGTCCATCTGGTAGAGCCCAACTTAGGGTTAGGTACAGGGAAGCATGCTGGTGCAATAACATTTATCATACAATGTCTTATGTGTTCACTAATGGCGGTTAGAGCACGTTAAAATTGGTCGTGATCGAAATGTCCGCTGAGTGAAGTGATACCTCTGGGGGTGGCAGGCCAAGTATTGGAGGTCTTCTGCTTGGTCCTTGCTTCAAAATAACAAAGACTCCACCCAGCTGCACCTGTCCATCTGGTAGAGCCCAACTTAGGGCTAGGTACAGGGAAGCATGCTGGTGCAATAACATTTATCATACAATGTCTTATGTGTTCACTAATGGCGGTTAGAGCACGTTAAAATTGGTCGTGATCGAAATGTCCGCTGAGTGAAGTGATACCTCTGGGGGTGGCAGGCCAAGTATTGGAGGTCTTCTGCTTGGTCCTTGCTTCACAATAACAAAGACTCCACCCAGCTGCACCTGTCCATCTGGTAGAGCCCAACTTAGGGCTAGGTACAGGGAAGCATGTTGGTGCAATAACATTTATCATACAATGTCTTATGTGTTCACTAATGGCGGTTAGAGCACGTTAAAATTGGTCGTGATCGAAATGTCCGCTGAGTGAAGTGATACCTCTGGGGGTGGCAGGCCAAGTATTGGAGGTCTTCTGCTTGGTCCTTGCTTCACAATAACAAAGACTCCACCCAGCTGCACCTGTCCATCTGGTAGAGCCCAACTTAGGGTTAGGTACAGGGAAGCAAGCATGCTGGTGCAACAACATTTATCATATAATGTCTTACATTTGATCTCTAATATCCCTTTCTACATACAACACGGCACTACATATAAAACATTAAGCATTACGAATATTTAATACTCTCAAACTATCTCATCATGTACTTCTCTGAGTGGGCAAAAGGACATTTAATAATATTAATTCCTGTATATGTCTGTTTTTTTACCGATCTAGTCATATGCAATCCATCTATGAGTAGTTTATCACTCGCAAATTACATAAAGCTTGTAATGCTTTAGTATGCATTCCAATGAAAATTGTTATCAAGTATTCTGCTCATTCGTGGAGCAGCAAAACCACATAAAAGGCTGAAAATTCTGAAAATTGCAAAAATTTCAACCTTTTATGTGGTTTGCTGTGCTTTTGTTGTTTTGCTGTTAATTTGTTTAGCATATACTATACAGAGGATGTTTCCCATGACACTTATTCACCTGTCACAATAAAGAAAATCTGGGAAACTCTCCAAGGAACTTGATGCGATGGACATCAAAGAAAAATGCAGTCTTCCAGTATGCGGCATTTCTTGTTATGCGAAACTGAGGTGTTTGAAAAATATCCACATATTTCGGAATGCACTTTTATTTGTGAGAAAATCAATAAAATTATTTAAATATTTTAATAATATTATTTTTAGTTTTAACATTTAAAACAATATTATATTTAGCATTTTTAAGGAAATATTTTAACGTGCATCTTTAAATTTCAGGAGTATTATCATTATGAATTCAAAACATGACAATAAATTCCTCTATAAGTAGCATAAAATAAATAAATCGCGGGATAAGGAAAAAAACATTTAAGTAAGCTCAGAATATAATCATACAACTTAGAGTAATTTTTAAAACAAATGCGAGGTCATAAAATCAACAACAGCAAAATCCTTTTTTAAATATAAATTCTTTTCTTTCAATAAAACCGACACATATGTGTTTATTAGATTATTGAGCTTAAAATGAAGATTGGAACTAATTCCTGTTCAGATATTTTTTTTTACATTTTTGAAATATTATACGTTTTAAGCACTGGAAGTAGGCTTTTGTTTGAATTTTTATTAAATAAAATCATTATTAGCATATCAAACAGTTTTTTTATGAAAATTTATTTTAAATGAAAGCAACGGGCTTTGCAATAATTTCAAAACTAATAATTACACGGATTTATGTATTTTATGGAATTTAATCCATGTTGGAAACAGAACAATTTTAGGAAAATAGATTATAAATTATTTTAAATTTTGAATCCTCTTGAGGAATATATTAAACACAAATAAACATTTTCTTATGCGGCAAGAATTCAATAATTCTTTAGAAAATTTAATCATGTTTATTTAATATAATTGGTTTTATACTCAATTTATGTAAGTGAATTACTACTTTTTTTGTTGAAATATTTGTAGGGATTGAGTATTTCAAAAGATACTGAAGAGAAAATTAATAATTTTTAAGAGTATGTAAATGATTAAAGACAGTTAAAATTTGCATAAAAGATGATTAAAACTGAATTTTGTAAAGTATTTAAAGGAATTACGAAATGATAGTTTAATTAGCCATTTTCTGTAAACTATATATTTGGGTTAGTCTATTGGGACATACTGTATATTGTGTTTGCCTACTGGAACATATATAAATTCCGGATTGCCTATTGGGACATATTTTATATTCGGGACTGCCTATTGGGACTTATTATATATTCTGGTTTGTCTATTGGGACATACTATATATTTGGGTTTGACTGTTGGGACATATTATGTATTTGGGTTTGACTATTGCTGTATAATATAAATTAGGGATTGACTATTGTGGCATACTATATATTCGGGATTGCCTATTGGGACATACTATATATTTGGGTTTACCTATTAAGTCCAATCATATATTTTCCTCCTTATCGCCATTTTTAATTTTCTTGTTTTAATTTCTAAGTATTCGTTCTTTAAATAATTACGAAAAAAGTAAAATGCCTGATACTAAAATTATAGTGTTATAAACAAACATTATATATTTTGCTACAACTCTATTGTCATAGAGATAGAAAATTCAAAACTTGGCCATTTGACAAAACTTATAATATGGAAGAGTAGTTACTTCTTTTTGTCACAATGACTACAAGATTCAGTTATTTGTGAGCATGCTTACACTTTTCAAGTTTTGGAGATGACTGATTTGACAAAAATAATAATTGAGTTTTGAGTTAAATATCGGTTAAAGAAGTGTGTTCAGATATATCAACCTCATATAAATCATTTGACACTTGTGTCTTAGGCATGTAATGTTCTTACAATAATCGTTCTAGACTTCTTACTAACTTGCACCCGAAAATTGAATTTTAATTCAAGGAAGAAATTCTTAATCTATAACTCCTTGATAATATGGAGAATTGTGTTGCTTTTTTGACGATTTGAAAAGAATAAGCTTCATTTTTGTGTTTAGACATTCTTCGATGGGATCCTAGACCCATATTCAAGTCCTTAATGAACAAACAATGGACACATTAAAAATAAATTTAAAGTTTCGGTTAGTTTCATGATGTTGAAAAATTATGTCTTAGAGGAAAAATATAATTAAATAATATAATATTTTGAGTTTGTATGATTCATTTCTTATACCTTATTAAATGATAAATAAATATTAGGCAGACGAATATCATTAAATATTGGGATAAAATATTTAATTACAAAAACAGGAAAGTTCTTGTCGTTTTTAATGACCCAAAAATAAATACAGAAAGTGTTGACCATATCACTTTCTGCCAACGTGTCTGCCGTTGTGCAATTCATTTGCTTTAAATCTCGGAAGCTTTGAATTCAAAGAAGTTCATTAGTGCTTGGCACAAGTGTGCTTTATTAGTGAAGGATTTTCCACGAAGATGATTGTCCTGGAATGGAAAGGAGTGATAATCTGATAGAGCAGGGTCAAGTAAGTGAGGGAGATGGTGCAAAATCTCCCACTGATCATTGTATGGTATTCCTGGCTATCCGGGCGAAAGTGGCTTCCCGTTATCGGGCAAGAACTCTATAGCCTTGCGATTAACCAGTACTAGCTCCTTCTGCTACAATATCTGTTCCAATTGCTGCAAGTACAGATCCGCAGAGACCTATTGGCCCATGGGTAACAGTTCATTGAATCACTTGACGACTAGTGCACCAGACACCAGCTTCATTACAGAAGAACAAATTACCCGACCTGAATGTGTGAAACCAATATCTTGTCGTACCTTCATTCACGGCACTATCCCCAATTGCTTGACATATACATTGACTTGATGAAGCAGCTGATAAGCCCACTTGAAGTCGTAAAGCATACAAGACCGATCAAGCTCCTTCGACACGTCTATTTCTCATCACTACTGTAAGTTATCACTATGTAAGTTATGATAAATGAACGCTGAGGAATTGCTTTTATAACGGAAATATTCCTATATCTCAACTGACCAGTATCTCAACCTTCTCATGCACTAATTTGTGTTCTTATTTTCACTTGATTCAATGGCAACTTGGAAATGGTAAGAACTTTCTTGTTTACCTTATAGTTTGAATTCATGCAATGAAAGCTAGTAGCATTATGAAGGATTTGTTTCCAAAATATAAATTTCATTTTTTCCAAGTAAATTTTTTTTCCAGAAATTTGTAATTTTATACTATTTTATGCGAATATTATCTACTCAAATTTTCGATGGGAAAATTCTCTTAGAAAGATGTATGTGAATGAATAAAAAAAAGACACTATAAGTTTAATAATTTAGCTTGTGCCAAACGTGCTTTGATTATATGTATTTGTATTGAACTGAATATGAGTCAAAATTTCAGCATGATGTATTTTGGGAATTTATAATTTACTTATGATCCAATAAATATGAGAAGAATTTAATTCGAAACATTACTGGTCTGATTTTGATTAAATTGAACTTTAATATAATTATTTAAAGTATTAATAAAATGATCAATTGGTACAACCATACTTCAGTTGGAAATATTTCTATCAATTTATTGTGCGTTGAAAGCATATGAAAATGGATATTTTAGTTTAATCTATTCAGCTCAAAATATTTGGAGTGTAATTACGGGATTAACCTATCCATCTCAGACAATTTTGAACTGCTCTCATTCTCGTTTGTTAAATGGATTACCTTGCGAAAAGCTTAGTTTATTTGAGCAGAATAGCTCGAACTACCAATAAATGACAGACGCTTAGTTTTAATCAGAATTAAAATAAGACGTTTGGACATCCACGAGACCGAGATAATTATTTTCGCGATCGTCTCTGATATGCTAATCTCCCCTTTTTGCTATTCTAAAAGATTTCTTTTAGGGTTGGCTATCTTCTGTTTTCATTGTAAAACCTAAGAAAAAAGTTTGTATACTTAATTAGATCTATTCTCTTCTAATTTTTTTTTTAACTCTTCAACCTAAAGTTAGGTAAGTAAAGACTTTCTATTCAATTATTTATTGTTCCATGAAATTTTTTTTTGCAAAAGTTTTAGGTTTTCTATCAAAGAAAGAATTGGAGAAAATCTCTCTTTGAGTTCCAAATAAATCCAACAGCGTAGAGATCTTACGTGGAAAAAAAAATTCGGAAATTTCCTCTAATGCGTTTTCTGTACAATGTTGATCTGGGTAATCTGGCCACCATTTTTTTTTAACCTCTCTTTCAGTTCTTTCATTTCCATCAAGCTCCATTTCTTCCGAATTCTGTTTTATAATTTTTTTCCTGCTCTTTCTCTCTTTTTCTTATGGAATTGAATTTCTTCCATTTTCTTTCTTTTAAATTGGTGGCAATACGTCACTTTAAACGATTTTGCTTTTACTCCTTCCTTCTGCTTGTCTTTAAAAATCGTCTGTTTTTTTTCACTTTCTTTTTTATTCATAAATGTGTGTAATGACACAAAAATGATACAAAATAAGAAATTTCTTTCCATGAATAAAATACCCAATAAACTAAGAATATTGCCTTTATTCGTTTTTTTTTGTTAAATGAACATAATTTACTTCAGTTTAATATTCTCATTTTTTAACGATTATTTTCATTTAACTATTTTCGTTTAAAATTATTTTTTCCTCATAAATAATATAATTAATGATATCAAATTTATTTAACACTTCAATATATAGCAATAAATATCAAATAAAATATATTTTATTTAGATATACACTTATTTAAAATTGTTCTTAAAATAATTAAAATTTTAATTAAATATTAAATACATAAACATCTGTTTCATTGTCAATAAATATTTCCAAAACTGTTCATAATAATGCAGGATGGCCAAAAAATTAATATTTATAAAAATCGTTTGCATGCTGATTTTTTTAAAATATAAATGCTAATGTTGTGATTTTTGAAATTTATTTTGAAACCTTTTCAAAATTATTTCTCATTCTAGTGCCAATACTAAATTTTAAAATTATTATATTCTTAATTTTATTAAGAATTATGTGGAATTAATTAAAATCATTCTAAAAGTAAATTCGAAGGGAATAAACAGCTAATAGCTTAACATATCGTCATGAATGATCTGAAATTGAATAAATTACGCTGTGCTTTGAATTGCACACCATCAAGAGCTTTTGTTAGTTGGACTCAGAAGAAAGAATGACAAATAGAATTACTTAGATTGGTACAAAACTATTGAATTTCTCTCTTAATATGACTATTCTATTTAGATTTGAAATTGTGCTATGAAAGCAATCGATCGAAAGAATGGTGTAATATTATTTGATAGGAGTTTCCTTAGAAATGAAGCATTAAGTCTTAATGGATATGTAAAAGCTGAAGATAGAATTCTTAATCGGCTATTGTAATTCAAATATTCTATTCATAAAAATGAATAGTTAGTTTAATACCATTTATTTACAATCTATTTTCGGAAAATGATATTTGCTTTTACCGTATTAAGTAAATGTGTAAACGACATATTTTTTTAACAAAAGACAGAACTAAAAGAATCTTGTATATTAATAATATATTTGATTTAAAAAACTCAAATAAGTTTCTTAACTTTGGTAAGTATTAACATTTTAGATTCATGACATTTTAATTATTCTGTGTCATTCAATTATACACGACGAAATTATTTCTTCTCCTTCTGAAAAATTTATTCAATTCTGGTAAATTTCTAAAAATTTATTTGAATAGTAATTTCTTATAAATTTTAGAAAAAATGTAGATTTTAAGTTTTTGTACAAAACATTTTCTGGAAATTTTAAGAAACACAGTTTCATTTTTTAACTATTTTCTTAGAAATATACATCATTTGCACTGCCTCGATTTCTTTGGCTCATTAATTTTTATACAGACATATATATATATATATATTTCTCTTTAATATTTTATTTTGTCATATTATCATTAAGATTTACTTTAATCTCTATAATCCATTTTTAGGCTAAATCCTTGTTCGATAAAAGTCTAAAAAGTCAAAAATTTCATTAATTGGTTTTACACTTAGCTATAAAATGAATATGGGCTTCTATCGCAAAAAGAGATTAATAAATTTAAGTCAAATTTTTTAAAAATAAATTACATATGTTGTGTGATAAATATTAAAAAAATATACGGAAAATGTATTTTATAAATTTAAGTATTAAAATAAGAATATCATCAAAAATATACTGAAAATATAGATAAAATTTAAAAAAGACACAATGCATAGTAATTTTGTACTCTAATCTCAATTTTTTATGTAAATATAATTTAAAAAATTTATTGCTTTTATTTCAACATACATAATATAAAAGCCCATTATGAATTGAAAGCACTATTATTTAATAATTTTGTGCGTGTAATAATCAACTTTAGTAAGTAATTGCGTATAAAAATTAATATTTCTGTTATAAAAAGTCAAAAAATCTAAATTGCATTTTTCAAAGAAATAAAATTTGTAAGCGGATTTTTTAGCTTCTAAAAGTAAATAAAAATATAGGAAAATCCTAATTTATATTTTGCAGAGAATTTGATAAGGAAAAAAGTTTTCTTTGATACATTTTTTTATCTAAATTTTATTAAAATAAAAATATCACATCATTTAATTTTGAAGACAGTACTTTATTATATAATTTTAAGTTTTCGTGATTCGGGAGTTTTGGAAAATTATCGTCGAAATAATCAATCTTTCTTCTGGACAAAAGTTTGAGAAAAATTTAAAGACTTTCTAAAGGTGTAATTTAAAGTGGAACAAATTCTGTTGGGGAAGGGGGAGAAATCGATAAAATTCGATCTGCATCAATTATCAAATCCCTCGTGTTCATCATAACCGAACCATTTTCTAGAAAATTTTCAGCCTTCATACTTTTTTTCTTCCTAAAAATGACTGAAGCATGTAATTTATTGCCCGAAAATCTGAATTAACCTATCCCTCCCGTTTTTCCTGAAGAGAAACGGGAAAAGAAATTTGCATAAAATGCATGCCTTTTCCTGGAAAATGATAGAAAGTTTTAAATAAAATCTCTTGCAGAAGATTTTCTCTATCATCAGTTTGGTGAAGTTTTATTTTGCCTTTTCGCAAAATTAGTAAAAAAAATAACCCAACACAGATGAAAACAAAAATAAACGTGAGAGCATCATAAATAGTTTTAATGCTGGAGTTAGAGAAAAATAGCTTTTCTGTGTGTTATTTTTTTGTTATTTATTACTCTCTCATTTGTTACTGCACTTTTTCATCAAATTTCGTGTGCTTTTTCGAAGTTTATGCACTACTGCAGGCAATGGTGGTTACCAAGTGACGTGCTCTTCCGTCATTAGGTAAACCGGGTAATTACTAGAACACGGTAAAAAAGCGCCAAGTTATCCATCGAGTGTTATTTTGGCGTGCATTTTTTACAGTGTTTAATATTTTTTTACTTCAGAAAGGAGAAAAAATAGCACTAAATGTTTTATGTCGCTTTAGGGTACATTCAAGACTGTAATGGGACTATTTTTGTTTCCGGTTTCGGTTTTTACGGCTGATGAAAGAAAAAAAAAGTTCTAAAATAAGAATTCGACACCTTGCTTCTGGTAGCAATCATTATTTGGTTGTTAACGAAGCGTAAGACTTTGAATACGGATGAAAGTACAGAAAAGTAAATTGCATCGGATGTTGATGCTTGACGTAAGTATCAAAAAGTGTAATTTTTTTTACATATTCGAACATTTTTTCCATTTCAGCCATGAAACTATTCGAACATTTCTTCTAATTCTATTATGAAATATAAAAACGTCATTTGGCTTCAGAAGTTTTTATTTTTATCTAAATAGAACTCATTTAAAAAAAATTACCTTTTCTCGTTTGACATTTTGATTTACCAGAGGCAATTTTGTCGCTTTCCATATTCATTCCGTCTGGAGTGAAAATTCAATTAAAAGTGAATAAACCACTCAGACTCTTACAAAATGGTGGATTCAATTTACGGGAAACTAAAATCGTTAAGGCCTTTTGGCATTAAATTTAATTTACTCTAACATGAATATTAAAACTAGATGGAATTTCACGTGGCCAAAAGCGATGTTGGAATTTTACAGTCGAACACAATGGAGGTATACTAGTACTTATGTAAGGAATTTTAATAAAAATGGTCTTGTTTAATTTTCCTTCGTGAATTTTACATGTTCGAATTATGCAAATTTCTGGAATCGGGAATTCGATTTGTCTCGTAGAGAATTAGTACATCTAGTAAATAAATACAGTTACTCATTCGGTTACAGTTTGGAATTCGAATTTTGTTGTGGTTTGTTTGATAATGGTTTGACATTAACTAGCAGGAATAAATGATTTAATTTTATATTAAAATATAATACATAACTTATATTTACATAATATACAGCAACATGATAAAGCAAATGACTTAATTCCCTTAAATTTCTGTGTTGTTTTAAGACTTAATTTTTCAAATTTAAATAAAACAACAGGCATAATTTTAGGTCAGTTTGCTTTACATAATTTATTGTGCATTTTTAAAAAGTAAGTTAATTTGAAAATATATATTTATTCATGGTATCCCTGCGATTAAATTGCTTAAGGCATCAAAAATAATATATTAAGCAGTAGAGGAAAATTTATGACATCAATTATAGTGGTTTTATTGCTGTTATTTTTTGATGCAACAATTAATGGTTTATCTGTTCATATACATTATTACTTAAATTTCAATAAAAATTTAATATCCAGAGCTAATTCTTTTCCTGCCTTTAACCAATAAATTAAAGAAGCATTGTAAAATTTGACTGCATTATCTATTATGATAGGTTTCTTTGATAACTGCTTGTATTCTAATTTATTTACAGTTAATATTGGATATTAACATATTTGTCTTTAAGAGAAATATATTCAATATGATTTTTCTCAGATTTATGAACAAATAGAATAAATAACTTCTGATAAATATATAAATACACATTTCCAATGAGAAAATTTTTTCAGATAATGTTTTAATTATTTCTTTGCTTTCGAAATATTTATTCATTTAGACTTTAATTGAAACAATGTGAATAATTTTTCACGCTACCGAATATATTTAGTAATTTTATGGCATAGAAATTCAGTGATTAAAAACTTTATTAAAATTTATTTTCGCTTCAATTCTCATAAAATTTTTGGTAAAAATATTAAAATGCATAATACATTTGGCGTGGTTTGCAAAAATGTCACAAAATACGAAATAAGGCATTGAAGCTTGTCGTTAAACTATAGCCAACAACAATAGGACCAATGGCAAAAGGACCTTTTTACGAGTGTAACCAAGCTCAACCGCAATATCCTGAAATGATATCCAAATGCAAAATACAAAAAGGCTAAAATCAATAACCCACAAAATCTTGCCAATTCAACAATCAAAGATCGCAAATTTTATTTTGTTAGAGTGTAGCAATGAAGTCAAGGTGATGAAAATGTCGTGACAATATAGTTCGCCTTAAAGTAACAATGCCGAATGGTGACCGGTATTTGGAGTAACCACTAAAAGAAGCAAACCGAACGCAGCAGTGGATCTGACGCTTCTGCTATCGTCAGCCTTGGGTACGACCATTTCAAGGCAAACCGTACACAGGTGTTTGTATATAGACAGTATGGTCTATATGCTCATAGGCTTGTCAGATGTGTTCCGTTCATGGCAACTCACTGTCACGAACGGTAAGCATGGAATAAAGTGCATGTAATGTGGACACCATTACAGTGTACGTGTGTTATGGTTTCCGACGAGTCGAGGTTTAGGTTGTAGATGTCGGATGCTCATATGTTAGAACGTCATTTACCCAGTACCATCAAGATAACATTATTGAATGCCAAAGTTATGGTGATGCTGAAGTTCTTGTTTTTTAAGTCATTATACTGGACACCAGAACAGATCTGCATGTCCAGATCGCAAACATGAGAGGAAAAATGTATCGGAACATCATTCTGAAACAGTATGGGTACTGTATTTATCTTTATGGATGACAACGCCCCCTCACCGTTCGAACATCGTCAACGACTGCTTTCAATAAGAGGAGGTCATATAATGGCCAGCATTCTTACCGGATTTGAATCCCATAGAGCATGTATGGGACATGCTTGGCCAACGAATCGCAGCCCGTCAATCACCTCCTGCATTTGTACCGGAACTTTGGAAAGTATTGCTTGCTTAATGGAATTTTCTACTCCAAATCCGCTCAATAATTTGGTCCTCAGAATGTCTCTGTGTTGTACTGACTGTATTTACTAGTATAGGAGACATCTTAAGAAAGTCCATTGTAAGTAAAAAATATCTATTTTCGCTAATACTAAAAGTGTAATTTAAAAACATTGGGAGAAGAATTAGGTGAAGATTTCTTAAAATAAGCAATTTAACGAAGGTAATTTTAATGAATAAAGAGTATGATGAAGATTGTGTGTCAGACAATGGTTGAAAATTAAAATAAGTCTAAAAAAGGAAAAAGAAACTACAGAACGCAATCGCCACGAAGAAATTGCTGAATGGAAACGTAAAATCCAAGAAGAAATTAAAAATTGTAAGAGCCAAGAAGAAATTAAGGTAAAAAAAGAGAAAGAGAATTTGAATTACAACAATTACGTATTGAAACAAAAATATTCGCATTGATTTAATAAGTAATAACTCAGTTGACTATCAAAATGTTAATAGTGCGCAAATAAAATAAAGAACACATTTTCATTTGATACAAAAGATTAGTCCTGATGAAAATGATACTTATATTTAATTATTTTTGAGCATTTGACTAAACAAGCAGATATAATTGAAAAATTCTGAGTTATTCATTTTTTGGCGTATTTTTTTAAATTGACAGTTCTTAAGATTTCACCAAGTTACGAAAATGTGAGAAAAACATGGAAGAATTTTATATACGAGTTAATTTTTTTTAATAATTGGTAAATCAGACTTTGAGTATAAATTTATGTTTTAAAAGGAAACGTATTGTTTCGTGTCACTAAAAAAAGATAAAAAAGAAAAACTTTTATTCGTCATCAAAAATAACTCTTTCTTGTAGACAAAACTGTCTCTAAAATTGGGAAATTGTATTGTTTCTTTCTAAGAAAAGAGTATTGTCGTCATTTATCGACGTGCTTCGAATACTTGATCAATAAGGTTGCAGGTAAGAAGAAACAAGTTCGTCTATACTCTGTTACACCAAGTAAAAGACCATTTGCGATAGAACATCTTGATCACTTTGGCCCGTTTTCTAGAAGTTTCAAAAGAAATAACGAATTACTAAGAAATAAAGAAAGCTCTTGGTAAAACAGTTCTTGAAATACTTCACGGATATAGGTCAAAATTTAAGGATGGAATTATGAAACTATTAGCTGATGAAGGTAAAGTCTAGATGATCCAGGAAATCAACACGAATCAATAATAAAAGAGAATTAAACCAAAAGGAAAAGAACAAAAGGAAATCTGGTACACTATCATTTGACAAAGGAGACATCGTTGTAGTTATGAGATATCTACAGGTAACTGGGGACTCGAAAAAAACTAAACTATGGTATCGAGGACCAATGGCTGCATTACAGGAATACTAGAATCTCTTAAGTGGAGACTAGAAACGGCCGTTTGTAGGCCACAACAGCTCATGTTAGTCAACTAAAAACCTTGAGGTGCTGAAAATGAACATGATGATAATTTCAGTAAAAATTCTGATGACGAACCCGTGAAGCAGCGACCAAATGAACTAACTTGAAAGTTGTCATGGTAGTAGAAATGTTGCTTATGTTTTTAATAAAAAGTTTGCTATAAAAGATCGTCGATACTCAAGATACAAAATCACAAAAATTTACGATGCGGTTATAATATTTTTTTCCAATGGCGGCCACACACTTAGGTGACTAACCCTATGCCACAACAAGGCCAGAAACTAGGCTACTCATTTGTCGTTATATATAGCGAGCACCTATGAACCAAGTCACGGAGGCGAGTAGCGTTACCCGCGCAATACCACCACAAACCCGCTTATAGCGCGGATCATATTCATACAACATCACAGAGGAAAGGACAGAGAAACACAGAGAGAACAGAGAAGGAAAGAAACATCCATGCCCGAACCGGAATTCGAACCAGGGACCAACAGCTCAGGAGTCAGGAACGCTAACCACTCAGACATCGGTCGGCGTGCAGTTATAATATTAATAAATATTTTTTTTAAGTTTCTATAAATAACTTATTAATGTTAAGTTTAATTACATTAACTAAAATACACACAAACATACTCATGACAATTCTTTAAAATTTTACAAACGCTCCTTGATGCTCCTTGATGTTTACTCCTTGATGTTTTAGTGATTTTTTTATCGATAAGGTAGACTCTAAAATGGGAGTAACAAAATGGCTATTCTGAAATAATGTTAAATACAGTGCTGAGAAAATATCAGGGTAACCAGAAATTATGTTTTATTTCCAAGTATTTTGCTAAACCAAGGGTTACCCGCATTTACATCGAACCCGACAATTCTGAATGAGGTGTATTTTTTAATTTTGGTAATTATTCAATAGTTGAAAGAAAAAAATATAAGATGTTATGTATCAACAGGTTAATTGATTTGTTATTCGAAAGAAATTCGTTAATGATCATTTTATAGTATGTGATAAGTGACTATTGGTGACAATTCAAATTGCTATGAAAAGCCTCTCACGAAAATATAAACTGTAAATTAAATACAAAATATGGTGTTGCCATCTAAGTTAGCCCTTTCTTTTAATTATCAAATCGTATTAATACAAGCAATTACTGCGACTAATTTAAACTAATTTGTATTTCTGTAAAAGTATTTACAAAGAAAATTATATGCTTTCGATAAGGGTTTAGAAAATATTTTCAGTGTATCATCATATTTGTTTTCCATAATAGAAACATAAAAATTATTTATACATTTCTGTTTGATTATAATTGGCCTATGATAAACAAGTTTATGTAATCTTATGAACAGAAAATACTACGATTTTAAATGGTTTTCGAGTAACGTCTTGAAACCAGTCAACATTTTGTATTATGTTGAGTTTTACTCAGAGTTGAAACATTATAATATATTTATGGTGCAAAATATTTTAGATTAATAATTTTTAGAAATGTTGTTTTCTGCCTTGAAAAGGACAAATTACTTAAATAAATTTAATTACTAATTGAGAACTTCGTAAATATGTATCTTTCCTTTCCTTTACTTTGTGGCAACTTAATACCTTATACTTTGTGCGTTTATGAGAAAAATTACTTGTCTTTAGATTGATTGGATTTAGTTATGCTTGAAACCAATCATCTTGATATTCAAATGCTATTTATTTGAATACCTAGATGAGATTTGATTTCTATTTGAAGAAGGATATTTAAAAAGGAAAAAAACTATCTTTAAAATGTATATTATTTTAGTGACTTTAGTAAAAGATGTAATTTATAACCTGCAGTATTCCCTTTATTTATATCCTAGATTAAATATAAATACATAAGCCTTAAAATGATAAATATGTAAAAATTAACGGGGGAGAATGAATGAGTATACTAAAATCACTCTGCCATTAAACACAAGTTTGCTTTATAAATTATTAAGATTAAATTTTTCCATTACATATTCATATAATTACTTCAAAAGTTAACCATTTATTCAATTATATACTTTAAGTTCAAATTTTGTGCAACGAGAAAGGGTTTCAATAATTAAATACGACTTCGCTTGTTCATCAAAGTAACACGATACAGCTTTGATTCTAAAAATACCACGAATAATTAACAACAGAGATTTACATTCCAAAATTCACTTCTTAAAACAAAATTTTGTTTCAAAACAAATGCATTATGTATTGTGACAAAGCATCAGATACATAATCGAAATTTTTTACGGTTACAGTTAACACACCCGACTTTTCTTAATGTGTGAAGACAGGCCTGAACAGTTAGGGAACCATACCGAAAAAACGTTTTGCTTTCGGTAACTTAGTATTTGATTAACTTTGAGTTTCTAATTATACGGATGGTTTAATTTCAATGGAATGTTAATTAATCTTGCCCCTTCGAGTAATAAGGTTTTTAATAGGACTCTTCCGTACACACACACACACAACGATAAGTTGCGCTCAGATTCTAATCTTCCATTTTATTTTAAAACAACCCTAAATTCATTAGTTTTTTTTTACATTTTTGTTTTTTATTTAATTTTTCCAAATTAACAAAGTATTCGAAGTCACTTTCATAAAATATTTTATACTGATATTTAAGAAAAAAAATTAAACCTTGAAAAGTTCCTACGGTAAGTTAATATAAGTTTCCCAAGTTACTAATTACGGGGATTTAGAGTTAATCATTAACCAGATGGGGATAATAATTTGTTGGGAAGTCCTTTCTAAGAAACAGAATATGGTTGTTGATATAATAAAAAAATTTGATTGCTTCCCTTAATTATATAAGTTTCGCTTTTCTAATTTCATTTGAGAGTAAAATTTCGTGAATGGTTTGGTTATTAAAATAATATATTAATCCAGTTCAGCTGTGACTTACAGTCTTAAAGTTTCAATTTGCATTGCGATTATAAGCCACTGTATTTTGTCTTTTTGAATGGAAAAGGCAAAAGAACAATTCGTATGAAATATTTAGAAAAATTATAAGCATTTCGAAGTAATTCGCCCTGTCTTCATAGATTAAGAACACAATTTGCAATCTCGCACAATAAATCAATTATACTTTGTAAAAATGATGTAAACAGAGTGATAAGGTTTACCATCTGAGTTCTAAGTATTCCTTACTAATATCAAATAGTAATCCTTCCCTTAGAGAAGAATATTGGATATTACCTATGATGTATGTTATGCAAATATATCCATACTTGAAATCAGTACCTCATAAAAATGGCGCAATTGTCAGAGGCAAAAATAGGGATGAAAATTATTTCCAAACTCTAACTAAGGTAACAGTAACTACGGCTTCATTATCACAGATAGTAAATACATATATTATTTCAAAAATTTATTTTTTGTAGTTTTTATTCTGGTTTCTATAATCCAGGTTGTACTGTTTTTAAATATATTAGGTTGGGGAATAATAAGTTTGTAGCATTTTTTACTAAGGAATTTTATTTAAACAAAAAACTCTGAATTATATCAATAAGTTAATCAATAATATATTCGCCGTTGCTGTTTACAACCTCTTCCCCCTCTCGACCAATTTGTTGATGCCGTTCCGCCAAAAATCGCCTGGTCTGGTGTCAAAGAAGTTGTTGAGCCAGTTTTTAAGGACTTATTGGTGCACTGGGAAATGCTCGAAAAGAATGCCGAAGTCAATAAGGAGCTCTACTTTGCCCAGCTACACCGCGTGAATGAGGCTATTCGACTGAAAAGACCTGATCGACATGTGGTCAAACCATACTCCTTCACGACAACGCTAGGCCCTATGTTGCACAAATCGTCAAAGCCGCACTCCAAGAGATCGAATGGGAGGTCCTTCAGCATCCGCTGTATTCTCCGGAGCTTGCACCGACCGATTATCATCTCTACCGCTCCTTGTCAAACCATATGAAGGGCGTTACCTTCGATAACAAAGCGGTCCTTAAAAACTGGCTCCACAACCTCTTTGACATCAGACCAGGCGATTTTTGGCGGAACACATCAACAAATTGGTGAATAGGTGAGAAGAGGTTGTAAACAACAACGACGAATATATAATTGATTAACTTATTGATATAATTATTGTTTTTTTCTTAAATAAATGCTTTTGTAAAAACGTTACGAACTTATTCCCCAACCTAATATATTATTACATTTATTTCCATTATGGTATATTAAAAGTTATGTTAATCCTCAAAAGGTTTCTCAAATCTAACTGTTGCGTGAGCCACATCATAACACTTGGACTTGTGGTCAGTCAGTGAAAAGCAATGAAGAAAATTTGAAATAATTAAAACTAAATATTGCATATTACTTTTACAAGTTTTCACAATTGATGTTGTATTTTTCTGAAAATATCTCTTAAATAATCATTATTAAAACTGAAGTTGCATGTTTTTTGTCGAGATTCATAACAACCTTTCATTTGCATATTACTCCAAACGTACTGAAATTTAAGCTTCAACATGAATAAGATTTTTTTTATATTTGACTCTGTCAAGATTTTTACAAGAAACTTCTGAGCTGTGTATTCTCGGTTATAACTTTAGTAACTTGTTTAACAGTGTAACTCATTTATTTCTTATGAATAGATAGGAAATTAATTCGGTTATTAGGGCTCATAAGAAAATGTTCCTTCAGATTATTTTATCATACTTTAAAGTTATCTCAATTCATATAAATGTTTTTTTATATGAAAATTGCCTTTTTCCTACTTATAGGTTTTGTAAAATTGAATAATTCAGTTGCTTTCTTATTTTGATTTAAATTTACAAAGCTGAATGTGTCAGCGTATAAAGTGTTTGAAAATGGATTTTTTTAATGCAACAATCAATCACTACAAGAAAAAAACTTAGTTTTTGTCCTTAAAGGCAATTTTTATTTTTAATTTATTTCTCCATTTCGAGTTGAAATTATAGTGATTTTTGTTAATTTTTACTTTTACCCTCTTCCACAGTACAGTTAAGTGAATTAAAAATGCTAAAATATGTGCTAGGTTTTATGCTAAGTCCAGATCATTCCATTTCATGGAAGGTTATATGCCAACAATAAATAAATACCTTAAATAATTTACTCGAATCACCTGGTTTCGGTTCCGAATTTACTCGAATCACCTGGAAATCGGACCTTTCGGTTCCGAGCCGAAAGACGCTACCTCAGAACCACGGAAGTTCACTTTCTTCCTTGCAATAAAGTAATTTTATTTAATTCTATACAAAAGATTTTTTTTAAACAAAATGTCAGTGATATAGATGGTTGGCATATTCTTTACGTAGCCTTATACAGAGGTGGTTTTCTAATATAAATCATCACCTATTTGAAAAATGGAGCGCGAATGTGTTTAACACGACACAATCGAATAAATGTCTACTCCATATCAGTTACATACAGATTCACAAGTTAGTCTTTTAAGAAATGTGAACCGCAACCTTTTTTAGGGTCATAACTTACATGTCTTTTAAGAAAGTGATGCGAACTGACAAAAATGTGGAGAAAAGAAGAAAAACTGTGAAATCTTGATTCTATAAAGAGAAATTTTGTCGATTTCAAATTGGTGTATTCTATTTTGTCTTTTGTTAGTTAGTGCTATGCAATAATAAATGTAAATCGTCTTTCATAATTAGCATGAAAGTTTGTGAGACAAGTTAAGGATAGACGAGAAAATTTATGTGACAGTTTTGGACTAGAAATCTACTCTAAGTTTGGCACTGGATTTAGTCAAATGTTTGCAGCAAAAATAGATCAAAACAAAAATATCTGTGTTTGAGATCCTTGATAAAAATTATTTATATCCGTAAGTTCAGCAAATCAACACATAATAAATCCTCCTAAATTTTTGCTTTTTCATTGATGTTTACAATAAAAGTTTGATGAATCGAGAAGGAAATTATTACGCATTCACTTATTAAAAGTTGCCATTATGGAGGTAAAAAAATTAGTTTAATCAATGAGCAAAATATGTGATGTTTCAGGTACAAAAGTTACAAAAGTAGTAAAATTTAGGCTCACTGCCTTCCGATAATGAAAACGATGTCTTAACCAGCCAGGCCACAGCGACCTCACACTACTCTGGTCTAAAACGAGATATATTTATCTACATTAATATTTAACTCTCTACTTTCCAGATTTAAGAACAACAACGAAACTTAAATCAAATGATGGATTTAACGTTGATGATTTTAAATAATTTTTTATAACAACTTTGGAATTGTAATGAAAAATATTCATAAAAATTTTAATCAATAAGCTGAAATACATTTCTTTATTTTGAGGCATCAAAATATAACCAGACATAGTAAAAAATTCTTAATTAACTTCTTTAAAGTAATGAGCAAGTTTGATAAATATTTTCATCCCGTTCTCTTGAGCAAAAATATTATGTATCTAAGTTTAGAAGGAAGAGAATTAAAAATTGATGGAGTTCCTCAAAGTTTAGAACTTACTTGGCTTTTTGGTAGTTAAAAAAACACAAGATTTATTTCGCAGAAAACAATGTCAGCACAAAGTATAAAAGCAAAGAAAAAGGATACAAATTTGAGGCCTTTTGATTGACGGTAATGAACTGGCCTAACTTTATCTTCAGAGTTTAAGGAAGTATTAAAAGTTTGGAGCTATACTATATTAGTGGCCATAGATAAATTAATTTTTCTGTCGCTTTTCTGGCGCCAAAAAAAACTAAATTGATATTAGTGATCATAAAATAAAGATGCTGTCAGTTAAAATATAATTAGTATTAGGGAAAATTTGTATAACTGCAGAAATGAAAACTTCTTAACAATATTTATTAAATAGTTTTAAGGAAACTTTCATCTTCAAATATTTTATACAGGGTGACAACTTTATGCTGTTGACAAAAAATATTGTATTAAACTGGAAACATGGAATTTATTTTCAAAAAACTAAATTTACTCAAGTCATTAGTTACTTAGATACAACATATTTGAGTGTTTTCAAAATGGCTCCCTTGGGCATCAATACAGAGCCTTAAACGTCTCGTAAAATTTTCTGCAATGGGCCGCAGTTCATCAGGTGTTAATTTAGCCCATTCCTTTTTAAGAATACCCTTTAGGCATTCCCAAATTTCGATGTGACTTAGAGCATACTCTTGATTATAGAATAGACCAAACACTATAGTCCTTTGGGTTTAAGTCAGGTGAATAGGGGAGCCAATTTTCCACAATCTGAATTTTCTTTAATCCAGTCTCAAATAAAACAATGCCGTCGTTGGTTTGGCATATTATTTCAAACAAGGAAATAAAAAATACCTATTTGTTTTATTAACATTAAGATCTCTTAAGTAGATGAAATTTTTATAAAAAATAGGGAACATGAATTAAACCAATCAAAAGCAGTACAATTATGTCAACAGTATAAAGTTGTCACCTTGTATTAACATGCAATTCCAAAAATAAATGCAAATATGGTATGTTTTTTAAAAAAGTGTATGTATATATATTATAGAGTTTAACAACATTCCTAAACGTTACTTCAATAAGAGAATGAAATAAATTCACTATTTACATTTGATACTTTTTACAAATTTTGCGTGTGTAAAAAAATGCTTAAATATTAAAGTAAAAACACTACAATTAATGTAATCATAAGTAGATAATAAATATATCTTGAATCCATTGGATATATATTTATATTTTGACATCACACAAAACTAATTTGATGTTTAAGTAATTGGAGCTGCATGAGGTAAGCTATAAAAATTTGAAATAAATATTATGATAGGAATAAAATCCTTATTTAAGAAATGGCGATCTTATTACATGAAGAAAGCAACCGTGTAAAGAAATTTACGTACAAGCGAAGATTCAGAGCGAAATAATAACAAAGAAGAGGGAGGCATGCTACAACTGGAGCAAATTAATATCAAAACAAAAGGAATAAATATACTGGGATCATAAGAGGCCTGAGTTCAAAAGAAGTCTGAAACACTTCTGATAAAAGGAAAAATCAATTGGGAACAATATTTCTTCGTGATTTCATAAAGCAGGCGTTATTGGAAGAGAAATAAAGTAAATGCACTGGAAATAAATACGTTTCAGGGATTATATTTGTAAAAAAAAAAACATATCGTAATGTATTCATAAAGAATAAATATAGCGTGCAATTTAATTCTATAAGAATTAGAATTTAAATAATTAAAAAAAAATATTGCCAGATTTTGAAAATAATAAAACAAAATTATATTGAGCTTAATAGTAGTATACTAATCCAGTTAAAAATACTAACCACAAATCTCCTGAATTATTTCGTTTCCATTATTTTTAACGATTTTTAAATTCTGAACTACTATGTATACTTTTAAGAGCACAGAAAATAACAACTCATATCAAAATTATTATTTTAAGGGAGATTTTCATTTACTTTATAGTCTGAGGCCTTAGTATCTGAGACCTGGCGTCACCTTTTACGTCTTGAAAGAAATGGAGACCCGATCCTATAAATTGCAATCGGTACAGTTAATCCATCTTGCCCTTCTGCATTCATGATTATGGATCTGCACCGCAGTTGCTTGGTTCTGTCCAACACGATAACTATGATTTCTCTAAAGTGATTCCTGTGAATTTCTCTTCACATTAGGCACTTCAGAGAAATCATTTGGATATCATTCTTTCTCGGTCGAACCCATAAGCTTAGTTAGGAGATCGTAATGATGCATAATTAGACAACTGAGGCAACAGTAAATAAGTAAAACGCATGAAAAAACAATGGACCTATTTCAAATCAGCAATCTCTTCACTATGTGTATAGTGCCACCTGCAAGCGCTATATTTACAGTCATGTCCATAAATTAAGGATAATTCAGAATCACACAGAAATTGAACTCTAAAATAAAAATTTCACATGTAGAATTATCACACACATCTTGAACAATAATATGCAAATTACAAGAAACCACCAGAGGGCGCCGATAGTACGTCACAATGACAAGAGTGTAAGAGTAAGGTATCTAAGGAATGGTTGCAAAAAGGTAAAATTGTTCACAAGCGCTTTAAAAGCCTTTCAGTGCAAAAACCGCATAGTTATGGCACAAAGTAAGCATTCGGATGATGTTTTACGTGATAGAATTATTGGCCATCTGGAATATGGACGTACCCAGCTGGAAGTATCCGAGGAACTTAGAATCGCTCAGAGTGTCATTTCTAGGCTTTGGCAACGATTCCAAGATGATGGTAATGTGAGTAGACGTTACAGTACATGTCGCCCCCGAGTTACAACGCCGAATGAGGACCGGTATTTGGCAGTTACTGTCAAAAAAAAAAAAAAAAAAAAGGCGGAACTCAGCATCAGACCTATTTCGTCAGCTCTCTTCAACTACAAGTACGACAGTTTCAAAGCAGATTGTGTACAGACGCTTAGGGCACATTGGTCTCTAAGCTCATAGGCCTGTCAGATGTGTTCCATTTACCGCAACTCACTGTCACCTGCGGTTAGCCTGGAATAGAGAGCATGTATTGTGGACACCACAGCCGTGGTCTTATGTGATATTTTCCGACGAGTCCAGGTTTTGCTTTCAGTCTGATTCTTGCCGGAATTTCATATGTGGAGGGCCAGTTACCCGTTACCACCAAGAGAACACCACTGAACGACACCGTTATGGTGGTGCATGATTGTTCGTTTGGGGAGGAATTATTCTGGGTTCCAGAACTAACTTGCATGTTCAGAATGTAACCATGACAGGCCACATCTATCGGGATGTCATTCTGGAACAACATGTACATTTGTTTCGGGGTGCCATGAGTGCAGAATTTCTGTTTATGGATGACAACATCCGTCCTCACCGTGCAAACATTGTAGACGAATGCCTTCAATTGGAGGATATCACCCGTATGGACTGGCCAGCATACTCACCGGATTTGAATCCAATAGAGCATGTGCGGGACATGCTTGGACGACAAATTGCAGCCCGTCAACCCCCTCCCACATGTCTATCGGAACTTCTGAGAGCATTGCTTGTTGAGTGGTGTAATATATCCCAAGATCAGATCGATAATTTGATACTCATCATGACTAGGCGTCGTACGGCCTGTATTGTATCGTCTGGGGGGGCATACTAAGTATTAATTAACCATCACACCCACCATGTTATATTTGTATTTGTAAATAGGTTCTTTTTTAAAATTTGCTCCAGGGATAAAAAAATCGCAATTTTTATTAATGGTGTCAAGCATATAGCATCGTTGCTCTTTACCTTTTGTTTAATAAATAGACTTTACAATAAGTCAAATTTGTTTTGCTTCTGTCTCTTTCTATGCCTGAACTTGCTTTATGCTTTATCCTTAATTTATGGACACGAATGTGTATAACGCTTGCAGGTTATTGTATTTTAGGTAGCCTGCTGCATATAAAATTTATTTATATAATTACAAAATATTGCTTAATTTTTTTTAACTCTGATGCAAATGTACCAATAAAGCAGTAAATTATTGTTACTAATGATGTTAATCTCTAATTATCCTTCAAAATATTTTTCATTTTAATTAATATGTTTTCAATTATTTTAATATCTGTCATGGTAAAAAACCCAAAGTCTATCTAAAATTTTTACTGTTGTTGTTGTTGTCGTGTACCAGCCAGGCTGGCAATATGGGGTGCGTTGCTCCACTTTTCCATCTGAACCATATTTTGATGTGGAGTCCTACTTCCTCTGTACACACATGCTATAGGTACGCGTTTATAGGGTAGGCAACCATTCACTCCACATTCATACAAGGAAAGGACAAAGACAGGATAGATAGAGAGAGAAAGAACATCCATACCCGAACCAAGATTCGAACCCAGGACTTTCTTATCCGCAGTCAGACACGCTGACCACTAGACAAGTTGGGCGGCAAGGCGAGTAATAAAATCACCTAGTAATTACTGCAAGTAGTTGTGGAAAGAAAAAGGAGAATACATACCATTATATTTTTATTGTCATCAATGTTTTCAACAATACATTCTAAGTTTGAGTGTTATGATCATAAAAAGTGAAATAAAATATGGTTGCAGCTATGGATAAAAACGAAGAAATTTACTAGATAAGTTTTTACTAGATAACTAGATAAGTTGGGCGGCAAAAAATTATAATTATATGAACAATATAGTGTTTTTATTGTTAATCAATTTTCGATGATAGTAAAAATTCCGTAATATTTCAAAATTATTTTCTGGTCTTTTTGTCCTACTTTAATCCAGATTTTTTTGAAAATTTCTCTACAGGGACTTTGTGTGGAATATCTTAATTGCATGAACTTCTGAAACGCATAAATAATTATAATATTGAGAATATCAACAGCTAAGAAATTTTTAAAGGTATTTCCCGTGTTGTCAGTTATTATTTCTAAAAGAATTCCTTTTAGTAAAAGATATATTAATTAGCAATCAAACCAGGAATTAAAAAAGAAGAATTAAAGGAGTTTATCTAACTCATTTTTAACTGTTGTTATATTAACTTTAATCTATATTATCGATATAATAAAAATGCATTAACTTAAGAGCTATTATTATCTATTTCAAAAATATAAAATAATTTTTATATGGCAATGTGTGTTTTACATTTTTAATAGCTAATCTGAACTTTAAAATCTGTAACTAATTGTCATTATAAAAATCAGAGAGATGGAAGAATTACATTTTCCCGCAATAAAATTGCGAATAAAATTTTTTCTCCTTGAAAACGAAAGTTAAAAACATTAATCACGACATTCTAGCTCTTTAAGAACAAACAAATATTTAATATGCATAGATTTACATGATTTTATTACTTAATATATGTAAATACTCCGTTTGAAAAATGAAACGAAATCAAATCAAATCAATAAATCAAAAACTTTTTATATTTTTAGAAAAAAATATTGAATACTTAGAATTAATAATGTTTTCAAATACTTACAAATTTTTATATAAAGTTAATTTTTTACTGCAACAATAATTTTAAATGTGATGAGAGACGGTAAATTTTAGTTTGGTTTTTTAGTCTAAGAAATAATGGAAGAATTAATAAAGAAAAAATCTATACTTTGAGAAAAAAATTTTATTTTGAATATTTTATTCAAGCTATATTTAATTTTTAAAAATTTATTTCTGAATAATGTTTTCGCTCATTTAACTTTTGATATCTAATTAAATATTCACTTCATTACAAAACAAATGAGAAAACTCTTCTGTCATCTTACTTATTATTTACATTATTTCTAAAACAATTCGTTTTTAGTCAAAACTATTTATAAACGCAAAAAAAAAAATTATTAAAAGTATTCCGCTTTTCAGAGAATAAATAAATTTTCACTTATAATTCAAACAGTCTTTTCAAAAATTATTTGACTTAACTTCACGATAGCTTAGAAATGCTGAAAATATTCAAATTGAAATGTAAATTATTTCATTATTTTAAACGTCGTATGCATTCTTATGGAAATAAATTTACTGTATGATGAAGAATAAGTCAAATCAAAAATAATCACATCTTACGTTTAGCTGTTTACATAGTAATACCATGTAAAACTGCTAAAAAAAACGTTGACGGCAAAGTGCTTTGTTAAGCTTATACTATTGCTATAAATAGTAACATGTAATTTAACTATTCTGTTTGAGACTTAAGGAAGCGGTTGATAAATTAAGACTTGGCTTTAATTACTATTTTCACGAGATAATGGTCCAAGCGTGTGATTAATACTGTGCAAGCTTTGGTTACTTTATAAGATATTTCACGTTTTGTATCACCCTTCACAATTCCAAGAGATTCAAATATCATGAATATGTATGATATTATTAAGTAATATAAATCAAAGACGTGACAAGTGCATTTTCACTTTAAAGCCAATTTCTATAAGGTTGAATGGAGCTAAATTAATTCAGAAATCACTTCTGGGTTTGAATATATAACGTAAATATATTCTAAATGTGTTATCAAAACTAAAAATATGTAATTCAAGATTTTGAAATCGCAATAATTTTTATTCAATAAAATATGATATATTTCACATTCTCGCTGAATTTGCTTTGAATTGATTTTAAACTTAATACTATTTTATTGTATATAATACTCAAAATGATAAATTTGTCTCGAAAATATTTTACAGAAAGTAAATTTTTAACGTACCTTATAATAATTAAATTATTTAAAATAATTTATTACAGCCTTTTCCGAAAGTGTTTGCACTTAACTGTATTTGTGGTTGCACAATGTTTTGTTTGTCAGATTCGTAGCATATTGTTTCACTTGTTCATTACAATTAGGCATTAAACATAAATCCATTAACAATACATTGGGAATAAAAATTAGTGTTTTATTGGTAAATGGAAACAAAAATAAAATAGAAATGGCTATTGTTTCCTCGGCACCAATTGATTTCCTTGTGACAGAAATTTCCTCATTCAAAGAGACCGAAAAAAAGATTTTTCATTTTGAAAAATGTATCCAATGAGAGCCAAAGCGAGACCATAAAATGTTCTTTGAAAACGCTTCCGAAGACAAATGTCGCCGCCAGACAAAGAAAGAACCGGAACGGAAATATCCTCCGAGTTATCGAAAGAAACAAAAAAAATCCGGAACAGCCATTTTCTTTTTAATGCAAACAATATTTCAAATGTTTCAGTGTTTCTGGGGTGACGTTGATTTTATTTTTACAGCGAAACCAAATCGGTAACGTTAACCTTGTATTATTATCATGCGTCGTTTATTGACAGAACAACCATTGTTGCTGTTTTGGCTTCCACCGTAAATAATTGCTGTGTACACTTTTAATAATCCTTTTCCAATTTGAAGGTGGAAATTAAATTTCCACTGCACTAATTGCTTTTTACTTTTAATTATCAATCTGGCGCATTTATAAAATGAATGGAAATTGGTGTCATTAGGTAAAAGCAAGCATTATTAATGAAACAAAAGGATTCGATGCAAATTAAGAAATAATAATTTCGCGAGAATGATATTAAATCGATTAAAAAATACGTTATTGTAAATTACATGAATAATATTTCTTAGCACAAAATTAATACTATTAGAAAATTAGAATATACGTATTGAAACTGAATGATACTTAATAATTTTTAATTATTCTTAAAAGTTGATTTTTATAAATTACAAATTACTAACAGAAAAAATTTAATTCATTTGAATTTATGTGCGTAGTTTTATGTTTGCATTATGTTTTTTATCATTTCTTTTTAAATATTGAACTTATTTTTCCTCATGGTATATCAAGACTTATATAATGATTTTTATGTGAAATAACATGCATTTCAAATTTTTGTGATTATCACATATTTTGAATATTACGATGTAAAGTTTTATAAAACGCAAAGATGATTAAGTAAATATTATGCGCGCACTGATATTCTACCCAATATTAAGTCCAGAGCTCAGCTTTATTAGCAAAGTGAAAACTACTGGATCTTATTTAAAAGCAGGAATCAAACAGAAGACCTTTATTATTTAAATTGCAATCTCTTAAAGTATGAATTCACTTGAAAGACATTGCGCCCACTTCTGGTTGAATATGCCAAAGCCACTTTTAGCGAACACAAAAGATCTTCGATTAAGTCGGATTCAAACTCACTGCCTTCCATTTAGGAGAACGACGTATTAACTAATCAGTCCTTCTTTCGTTATGCAAATATGGTAAGTGCATCAGGTGTTTATGGGGAATATAGAAGTTTCTCATACAGATTAAAATGCAAAATTAACAGAAGTTTGCAACATTTTGTTTTATTTGGAACACATTTCAAACATGGAGCAAAAAATTAATTAATTAAGTAAGTAAGTAATATAAAAAAATTCTTCATTAGGTCTTTTTTCAGATATATATTTTCTTTTGCGTTTTTACAGGAATATTGCCGACCAACTTGTCTAGTGGTCAGCGTGTCTAACTACGGATAAGGAGGTCTTGGGTTCGAATCCTGGTTCGGGCATGGATGTACTTTCTCTCTCTGTCTATCCTGCCTTTGTCCTTTCCTTGTATAACTGAGGTGTGAATGGTTGCCTACCCTATAAACGGGTCCCTATGGCATGTGTGTAGAGCAAAGTCGTACTTTCACCTTCATGGTGCTCTGATTAAAACGAAAGACGCTCCCAATCGACTTAATTCGCATGGCATAGCGAGCTTGGCTTGTCCAAATGTCATTAGTTAACAACAAGAATATTATTTATTTTTCAAATGTCTTGTATTTAACAAATGAAATTTTCTTTCGCATTTCATTCTTAATAACACAAGATGTTATAATATCTTGCATTTTTTTGTATTCAGTTTGTTACATTTCATAATTTTCAAGTTGTGAAAGTTTAAAAATGCTGAGCAAAATAATAAAAAAAATACGACTTAAGATAAACAATTTATTCTCATTGGTAAAAAAACAAATCAATCTGCCCTAATATAGAAAATGATTTATCCTATTCGACTGTAATATATTCATCTTAGTCAAAGAAATAGTTATCTTTATGTAAATATAATATGACATTAAAATGCAAAATTTTTCTCGAAAATATTTTTTTAAAAAAACATTTGTATTAATTGCTTTTTTAATAACAAACGATAAAAAATTTACTTACTTTTTAAGCATCTTACAAGTTTACTAATGGAGCACTTGAAAAATAATTGGTGCACAAAAATTTCTTGTAACCGATCACAAAATGTAATTAAATTCTTTAATATTAAGATTTTCTTTAAATAAAGAAGAAAATCAATATTAGAAATCATTTTCTTTTGTTTTTGAAGAAGTAGTTAACTAGAATTTTTTTGTGTTTAAACCAATCAGAATAATTTAGTAATAAATTGTCTATGGATGAATTTGCTTTTTTGTACACACGATATAGGATTATAGCACGCTTTCTTCTTTTACAATTATATTATCCAACTATTCACTTATCTCTTTGAATAGTTTTGATTGTTTTAAGAAAATGAGCAGGTTCTATTGGCATTAATTTTTTTCACTTGCCCTCGAAGAATGAAGTTCTAAATAAAATAGCCTAACTCAACAGTTAGTCATTTAAGATTTTAAAATAAAATACCTATATTTACTTGAATGCAATATTTTTATAAAGTATTATAATAATATTATAATCATACTCTCTAACGTATATGTACAGTTTTATTTCGTAATTTTTTAAACATAAGAAATTATAATTTTATGAGAAAATTTAATGAATTGATAAACATTAATAACAGTTAAGTTTTGTACACTTTTGTTTTTCTACTACAACTGGATTAATGTCTATGTTAAAATTATATTTAAAAAAAACGCAACAAATTTATATAATTTATGTGAACAATTAAATATGTAATATTGTCTAATTCGTCTATTTAAATTTTCGATTCCAGATGCAAAATCAGTTATAAAAAGATTTTCATTGTATCAAAATTTTCCAATTCATTACTTGTTTAAGTTTGCGTCCTGAAAAATTGCTAATAATTTAATAATTTGAACTAATTTACTTAAATCAGAGAGTAAAAAAAAGTTAGAAAACAATAGAAGACATTTGATTTTTATATTTGTTTTCTGTTGGATTACAAGCCAAGATAAAAAATAAAATATATCTATCCTTTTGAATTAATAGAAACAAAAGAAAGGGAAAAATTACGATGAAGCATTTAGTGTCTCAATTTGATTTCGATACATTCAAAAGATATTGAGGAGCAAATGTCGTAGATTTGTATAAGTATTTACAATAAACTAAAAAATGAATTATTAATTCTCTTAAAAGTGCAAAATCTTTTTTATCACGTGCTATTAGAGAATATATTGCAAAGAGTGGAACTCGCACGAATAAGTCATCAACTTTGGCAATTACGGATACGCCTTACTTCCTTTCCTTTCCAGTGACATGTTCCATCGATTTTTCGTTTTGCTATTAAAGAAAAAAATCTCCCATTGGGCATTCGGAAATATATATAGACAAAAAAGCACAGCCAAATCTACAGCACTTTATAATTGTAAAAGTTGAAAACCGATTTAAAATTATTTTGAACGTTAATTAATATAAGAATAAAATTTAACGGAGTCGTATATTAATATTTTTTTTTTACCTTACAATGAAATTAATTTTGTTACTTTTATGAAAATAATTGATATATACCTCATATTTTAATTGAACTCGATATGAATTTATAAAATCAATGAACAATTTATGCTCCATAAGATACGGAATAAACAAAGTATTCTGTAAAGCTAATAGAGCTATAAATCGTCGTTGGCACAATATAATTTGTCATTTTAACACATAAGTAGCTTATATTATGGAAAGCTTTATACAAAAGTCCTTGAATTTATCTATGAAAGCTTAGTGAATTAATATTCGCTGATTGTGTGCATTGGCTCTCAAACACATCATTATTTGAGATTTATGGTTTATATAAACTTTGAATAATGGAGACTGGGAAAACTGCTATACTATACTTTAACAGCTATAACTAGTTTTAGTAAATGCTGTCCATTGTTATCATCATTTAGTTTTAAATATACATGTCACAATGATGTGTCTTCAATCAGTAATCATAGTAAATACAAGTATAATAGCTTTATCCATTTAAGAACAAGATGGAGTTATTTCCCAATTTCAATAACTGATTTGTTGTTTAACTAGCATATTTCCGTGTACCTAGACCTTAATTGGGCTATACCAGATAGATAGTTATAGCCGGGTGGAGTCTTCGTCCTTTTTGAAGCAAGGGCCAAGCAGAAGAACCCCAATACTTAGCTTGCCATTCACAGAGGTATCATTTCTCTTGGAGGACATTGCAACCATACCCAGTTTTAACGTGTCCCATTCACTTTTATGGATCTTCACGCTATTGATCTTCGGCCATGCTGGGGTACAAACTCACTACTTTCCGATAATGACAACGACGCCCTAACCAATCAGGCCATAGCGGCCTGAGTAACTGATTGGTGATCACTTCAGTAACAAAATCAAGCAAACTACAATTCTGGTTCTTATGACTATTAGAAATAATGCCAAAAATATATAAGAACATCTACATTTAAAAATAAAAATAAATAGGGCGCTCCGTGGCTGAGTGGTCTAAAGCATCACCGCTAATCGTTTGAGAGCGTAGGAGTGTGGGTTCGATTCCCACCGTGGCCCTGGGTATTTTCTTCGTTATTCTTCTGTGGTTGTACATCTGTCATTGTGCTATTTGTCCTATTATCGACGAAGACTTACAAGCGGATCTCAAGAATCAAGCATACAAGTCTGAATATATGTAATGTAATAAAATAAATAAATAAAAATAAATATTTAAATTCGCGCTAATGGCTTATATTCATGTGTAGTTAAATTAAGAATTTAGGAATCTTGCATTATATATACTATTTTATGTTAATTTACTTTCATGCATTGATTTGGCCTCTAACTACAATTAATTTCTCTAGCTAAGAATAAATTACAAAGAGATTAAAATATATTATGCGGCAACAACTAAATAACCACTCCTTATCGATGCTGAATCAAACTGTTTAAATATCTTCAATGTATACATCAATATTAAGAAACTTCTCTGCCTTTCATTATATGATTCAATTAACTTCTGGATCTATGATCAATAAAATCACAACATCATGTCTTGAAATTAATGTTTATATATATGTTTGAAATAAAATGGCTTAAGCTATTGAATTTAAGGTCTTTTATTTGCTCCAGTTGTGTTAGTAAAATAATCTTCTAATCTTTTAACAGCAATCATATTAAAAGATAAAAAATTTGCTTAGTTATCTAGTAATGGAAGTATAAAAGTAAAAAAATCACTTGGAGTTTTGTTAAAATCTAAATAAGAAGGAAAAAGCCCCAACAAATGATGTTTTTTTTAATAAGAGTAAGTATTACAATCCATCAATTAATACATAAGTATTGCAATTTAAATAAGTATAAAATTATAAATCACAATTTACCAGTTAGAAAAGTTTTTATACTTAAAAATGCTCAACATATCGAACTTTCTATAAAGTGTGTTGTAAACAGAACCATATAGCATATTTGTTGGAATAATGAGAAATTTTCTTGGATACACTTTTCAGCATAGATAATGCTTTTAGACAAATGCAGTGAAAATGTGATTCCAGATAATCGTAAAATCAATATTTGGATGAAAACTTTAACCCAGGAGGCGAAAAAGCTTAGAAGTAATAGTTCTTCATTTATCTTATTAAACATATTGAATAAATGACTTTTAACCTAGGTTTCAGTTTAGATTTGAGCATCATTCTGCCTAGATTGTTGTGGTTATCAGTTGTATTTCATTTGGAATGAGGTTGAGCGGTAACTTGGCATACATCAAGCTTGTCATGCTGATTTTATGGAATTTATAAATTCCGGCTTTTTTTTAAAGATAAAATATGCAATTAACGAATGGTGTCGTTAACTCGCTCTATATAGCAATCTTTTATACTACAGATTTTCTTTTTTGAATTCGTCTTAGATTTTCAGGAGCCTATAGCTTTCATTAGCAATTAAAGAAGAATAGTTCTTTTTTTACTATTGCATATCATATACCGTAAGAACTGTTAAGTGTTTTATTGATATTTTAATGACATGTCATATAAGTATCTTCCCCGTTGCAATTTTCGAGATATTTCGATGATAAAATGTTGTATTTACGTATCGCAAAAAAAAAAAGAAAAGAAAACTTTAAAAAAACCTTTCAAAGTCAACTAGATATGCATTCAAAAACACAATATTTATGCGCCGGCACATCTTCACTAATTGTGCTTTCCAATGAAACTAAAGTTTCATTATCGATGGAAAATTTGACCAAATTTCTTCTTTCTTGAAAGCTTATCTTTAATAATTAATTAAACAGAATTCCTATTTATTGTCACTGACTTTTTATTATTTAACGTCACTTGTTAGGGTCATTTTCAACATAATATATATATATATATATATATATATATATATGCCCAGCTGACACTTATAAAGATAAAAAAAATCATAGCAAATTTTGACAGTAACACTTTGTACAAACATCAAAAACAGAAATGACAGCCCCTTGTGAAGTGTGGGTTAAGTCAAAATATCAATAATTAGAGTAGCCTTATTGTTGACTGTAAGTACAGCCTAACGCCTCGGTTTATAATCAAAATGTCTCTGCATGTGCCCTTGGTGTACAGCAGTTACTATATCTTCTTCATATTGCCAAAGTTAATCTGATAAAGAAGCGGATAGTATAAACTGCCTAGGATCAGCTTCTGAGCAAGACCATATGTTTTCGATTTTCGATAGAAAGGAAAAACGAGCATTTCATGAAATAAATTTAATCTGATGCATAAAGAACACTTGAGCATTGAGTTCTATGTGTAGTTGTGCATTATCATGTTGGGATAAGGCTCACGAGAGGCACTGAATGTGTAGGAGCATTAGGGACTCCAACATCTTAGAAGTGTTGGTTATTCATCTACATCATCTGGTCATTCAGTGTACCATCAATTCTTACTAGAGAGAAACGGAAATGAAACCCAATACAACCTCAAAGTATGACATTGGCTTCATTTTCAGTGTGGAGATGCATAACGCAACAGTTCAGGAGTCTTTCCCCATTGTTTCTCCAGATTTGAATCCGACTATTCTGGTGTTGCAACAGGAACTGGATTAGCTAGTAAAGATAGTTTGACTTTTTCGTTTTCCATTTCAGTCTTACATCACACTGTAGACGGCGCAAAACATCTGTGGTTTTGAGTCAAGGGTAAATGAAGCAATGAACACACCGAGCGAATATTTCACTCAATTGCAAGCGAAGTCCAATAACATAAGTAGACACTAAATGATGCATAAGTCTTTGAATCTGTTTTGTAATGGCTGTATCTTGAATGTGGCTAAGGGATTCATCTCTGCCCTTATACATTTTCTTGTCATCATATGAAGCTTGTAACAAGATGGATACGTTTGGCCCGTTCGTTCACCGTTCCATGCCCAACTAAACACTCTGAATTAAAAACTCAGATTGGTAATTTTAAATTAATCGGCTGTAAACAAACTGTCATCGGTTTCGCTTCCAACGAAACCATTTGGGATGAAAGACGGGTGCTGTGACGTCACGAAAAGCTTATACGGTCTTGTGTGCCCAGTTGGCCATGACAATTCCTCCCTGAAAAAAATTGTTTTAAAAATCGGCAGTGTTTATCTTCTTTATTTATAATATGTTTTTAGGTGGCGCTACAGTCACCTGGGGTGGAAGTATGCGAAGTAATGTTACTGATTCGTATGTTTCAAACGCATAATCCAAGTAATACATAAATTTTATTTTTCCTCAGGCTGTTTGAATTTTGAATATTTAACAGAATATATTGTACATATGCTGCATAAATGAATAATTTAAATAAATCTTTTTCCATCGGCTGTATGTTATAAGTGAACGATTTTAATATACACATATAAACATTTTATTAAATATCAATAAATAAGATTGTAAATGTGTTAAAAATATACAATTTGTTTAATATATACATTCAAAAGACTGTAATATTATATTGATGCATTTTATTTTGTAATTTGCTTTTGTAATATTTGCAGTAACGAGAATTTTTTTCCATAAACATTTATATATTTACATGCTTTTATTTGCATAGAAAATCGATAAGTACAACGTCGATAAATAAATAAATAGTTTAACAGCAAACACATCTTTAAGGAAGAAAAACTTTTTAGAAAACAGATTTAAGTAAATGTTTGAAATTTTCTCTTCAGCAGAACACGCGTGCTAAACTCACGATTCTGGTATTTTTCAAGTGTCAAAAAGTCACGCTTAAGTAAATTTTTATGAAATCTAAAGCAAATATCTTTGAAGTTGTAAACATAAATAAACTTAAGTATTCTGTCACTGGAATATGGCACACGATTCAAGTATTTCAAATAAAAAAAATCATTGCTAAAGAATGAAATTAAGTAAAGTTAAACAATTTAAATATTAAAAATTAATTAAGTTTGTTACAAAACACTGTTATATACATATAAATATAGCAATAAACTCTAGAACCAATAAAATTTGCACACTTTATAATGCAGATGTGAAATAAAATAATAATATTAAAACTAAAAACAGTATTACTGAAGTATAAATCTATAGAGAAAATCAATATTATGAAAAGTATTTTTATGTAAAAAGTAATTTTATAAATATTAAGTAAAAGAAATATTTTTCATTTGTCGATATATAGTAATCAATGTATATTTTGATGAGAAAATTAATAAAATTTTAAAAAAATGTATGTTTTGAAGATTGATGGAGTTAAATTTGTATTTTAATACTCCCTAGATTAAAAGTTAATTAACTAATTATAGTAAAATGTCTAGCTTTAAGTTAATTATTAAAATAATTTTTTCAAAGTCTTTGAATAATTAGATTTTTTAACCATTTGCTTACCGTTGGAAAATAGCATTCACTGTGTTGTGATTAATGGTAACTGCATATTTCAAACACGGATTAACTTTCATAAAAACATGGCTTGGGAATATTTTTATGATTAGTTTTACGACATAGCTAACAAGAAAAAACTAAAATTAATTTGAATCGATTAATATAGTCAAATTTTTTATTCTTTTCAAAAATAGAGTTGATTAAAATTATTTTTTTAAATCTTATTAATCATGTTTTAAATACAACTTGTTTAAAAACAACGTTTAAAAATTCAGTAAATATTTAAAAAAATGGGAAAAATAAAAAAAATCGATGAATAAATGATTGATAATCAAAGTTTTATTGAGTCGAAAATAATATTAAAAAAAGTAAAGGTAAATCATTTAAAGAAAAAAATATAATTCTGATTCATAATTAAGTGAATTGGTTTTTATAAATTCTTGAGTTGAGTTTATAAATTCTTGAGTTGTTTTTATAAATTCTTGAGTTTTATAAATTCTTGGTTTTTATAAATTAAAGATGATTGTACCATTGTGTAAGAAAATTTATGTTTTGTGTTGACATATTGTGGCAACATTTTGCATTCCATTATAATGTTGGCGAATTTATACTTACGGTCGGAAATAATAATAGCCAAGTTATTGTATTTACATAGGGATATTCACAGCAATTGGTGACAACAATTTCAGTGCTTTCTATCCGTCAAAACCTTTAATTGTAGCTCCTTGGTTATTTAGCTTATGAATAATGAGGGTTCCAACTTTTTTTCTTGCGAGAGAATTTTTAAATACGATTTCAGTTCTTTTAGGGGAGTCTTCAAATTTAGAAACTTAAGTTTATTTAGTTATCAAAATGAAAATATTTGATTCACGAGTATCACAGGCATCTAATCATCTACTGATCTATGATATCTTCAGAAAAATCTAACTTCAAATAAACTATTTTAGACTTTCTTCTCTCAGTTTTTAAACTATTTTCTTCCAATAATTTGATTTGTGGGTTAAAAAAATACGCTTAAAATCATTTGACAATTTGATATAAATTTTAATTAATATAAAATGGGGATTGATTATGTTCAACAATAATGAATAAAAACTTCAGAAATAGATATTGAAAAGAACATCTTAAAAAGTATATTTTCTCCGTAGTTAATTATTTTAATTTAAGATAAAAACTTGAACTGATACTTATGAATGTGAAATAATTATATTATAGGTGAATGTACTATTTTTGCAACAGAGCATCTTAATCTGTGAAACTACTACGTCGTTTTCCATACATTTTATTCTGTGATTATATATTCCCGCAAAAATTGAAAAATTGTTACAAAAATATTTTTGCGCTCGCTTTTCATTTTATTTGTTGCCTATAAAATTTTCCCTTCTCTTCCAGACTCTTGTAAGTTATGTTCCCAAATGTGTCATCTTTTACTCGAAAATGTCCAAACTGAATCGTACGCATAGAATATGATTCCTGTGCAATATATTTTCAATAAATGCATTCGCATAGATAAAATTTTCTTTAAAATAGTCAGTATGTTCAAAATATAATACCAAAATAAATTGCTTAAAACATTTTTATTATTTTTATTGTCTTCGCTGCTCTTAGTATTTATTTTAAGCGTTATTTTTGTGGAATACTAACACATTTTCTTAAAAATTTCGAGTGTTTATTTTATCTCTTGGAAGAACAATTCGCAAAACGTATACGTGTAACCTTAAGGTCAGAATAGATTCCATTGCTTGTTATTTTTTTATCCATTTACTCCAGAAGGAAATTTTTGCTCGACATTTTAATTTTTAATTAACGAATGATAATATTTTTGTAAGTGTGATGATTTTTAACTAATATTGTTGGTGTTACTAAGGTATGAAATAATTAGTTAAGATGTAGGTAATATATTTATTACATTCGAAAGAGAATCTGCTGATTTTTAACGTGAGAAATTATTTTTTTATAATTTGTTTCGTTGGTTCTTATTTTTTTAAATTTTAACCTATATTTGTGAATTTATATTTGTATTCATTCTATTTCTAGATTCATTTAGTCATAGAATTTTAAGTTTTTAGTTAGACATTAGAATTTTCCTTCTATTTCTGTGAAATTGAATGATTTTACAAAGTTTTTTTTAAAAACGCTTAGTAAAAAGTTTCCAGAAAATTATCACTCTCATTATTTTAACAGCGAAATTCGGCCCGTTTTCAAAACGATGGAAATAATGTTGGCTGATTATTTATGTAATTTACTATGACAGTTGATAATGCAAATAATTTACTAATTATATATATATATATATATATATATATATATATATATATATATATATATATATATATATATATATATATATATATATATATATATATATATATATATGGTATACAAATATAATAAGTAAAAATAATAAATAATTGGAAAATAAGATAGATATATCTTGAACGAGATTCTCATAGTGATTATTACTTACCTTATAAACCCAATTCGTTTCCATAAAATTTTAAATATTCCTTGTATTACATATAACTTTCTGAGGAAATTATTGATATAGTTACCCGTTTACTTAATTAATATTTATTTACTCAAAATTAATATTAATATTATTTACTCAAAATTAATATTAATATTATTTACTCAAAATAATATTTAACAAATACTTTTGTTTGCTTGGACAGAAAAAATCGTCTTTATCGATGATGTAAAGGTGTCAAATTTTCTACAGAGAACCAATGATGTCTGAGAAAGACCACATCATTATTCTCCCAAATCTCTCGGACTAAAGTTGAAAACATAAGCAGCTAGCGGGGGAGGAACTGAGGAAGACACGTGCATAAGTCAAAGGGAACATTGTCTGTCGTGCTCTTAATGCCGTGGGTGGTAACCTTAAATCACTGTAAGCCACTGGACAATAACAAGTTAATGACGCAGAGCTTTGATTGTAGAACAGCACTGTCCGTCCATACAGGTGAATGACCACTAAATCACTCCAAACGAGTCATTCCTGCCTTTTCCATCGTTTTAGAGCTGTTTCATTTGTTACACAACGGTTGACCAAGAGGAGATTCTTGAATAAAACATTATCTTGGTGTTCTGCCGTAATGTTACATCCATTTGCGTTTCGATTCATTTCATCCTAGATTGAAAAGAGCTGAAATTCGTTTCACTGGTAATCCACTTGGTTGCTCATAAATAAGGATTTTATGACTATTTTACTTTTGTTTCTTGAGAATTGTAATGCTTTATTTAACTTAATGGTATTTTGAAATGGATAATATCATTTGAATTTGGTTTTTGTGAGTTTTGGAATTAAACAATCACAATAATTTGTGGTAAGAATGAAAATACGTATGATAGCTTGCATTTGTGTAAGAAGTAAGAAAATTAAAATGTTCTCTTATCCGAGAAAATGCATTCTTTTCATTTCCAATGACGTAATTATATCGTACATACCGACATTTTGATATTTTGAATGTTATAATAAAAATGATGTCTTATTCAAAATATCATAATTTCATCGAATAATTTCTTTCCAGTATATTTCTAATTTTCTCAACATAGGGATTGTAAATCTTGATAAAAGTCAAGAATTCTTTAATGCTGAAATATCATATCGTTGGTTTTTAAAATCGTATGTTATCTAAGTTAAATGATTGTATGTTATAGATTTATTTTCGATTTTTTAAAACTTCTTTATATTAATATTTTTCAAGTGAGAAATATTTTTGCATAAAAATCTAAAATCGGCGATGTATGACTAATACTGATTACATGATTGGAATTATAAAAATCTAAATGCAATAAGATGCTTTGAATTAACAAATACATAGATACATTCTATCTAAAAGATATTATGAAAAGTTGTGTATGTTTAGTGACACAAAAGATAATTATTTCTGTTAATCTTTAAAATATACGTCAATTTAGTTAATTTATTATTACTTAACATAATCTGTTTTATTTAAAATGATTAGCCAAAGCCATATTTCTCCTCTAAATTTATGATGCTATATAAGGAATAATGTAACCATTTAAATACGTTTTAAGGATTTTTCAAGATAATCAACATATTGTCGTTCAATAGGAATTTTCATGAATATTGTATCCTGTGGAGCTTCTTTTTACAGATAAAGCTGTAGAGATCACCAGGGCTGCCTTCGACAGCTTCTGGGACACTTAGGGATTTTTTTTCTGCACGTACTCCATGGACACGACATCATTATCATGAATATTGTACCGTATTGTAATAATAAATACTCGGGAATTTTACAAGGAAAGCAATTCCGGAACCCGTAACGTAGGGGTGAAAAAAAGGAAACTTAATGTCCAAATCTTGTTGGACAACAGAGGAAAAAATCGAATTTAGATGATTCCAATCCAAGCAATGTTGTGTTACTAAACTGCAAAAAGTGCTACAACGTAATTATTGCGAACATAAGTTGGTTGTCAAGAAAATTTTACAGATTGCAAAATCGTAGACTTTGAAATTCCAATTTAGAACAAACTAATATTGATTCAGTTACCACTCACTTATAAATAGGAAGAAAAAAAAACATTCTATTTTACATTTGCCAATCGCGTCTCTTATAGGATATAAATGGTAATTCTTTTAATTTACCAAGGATTGTTTCTGAATGGAAATGAATCAAGGCAGCTTTTCTTGTTTTAAAACAAATTTCTGTAGTTTTCAATTAAAACTAGGAAACTTTTCCGCTCCATTTATGTTTCTTTTCTGATGGTTATTTCAGCTTTCCATTCATATAAATTAATGAAAAAGTTATTTACGATGATTAAATGTTTCTCACTCATTCTGAGAAACATTGTTCAACATTTCATTGAGTATCTTCCCGTTTAAACTGGTAAACTAATAAAAGTGTCCTGAACTTACCATTTAACTTGACAACACAACTTGACTATACTCGAAGTCATAATTACGATGAGAAAGAAAAGACAAAATTAAAACTCTTCCACATGTAATAAGTGGTCTTATGACTGTTTTCCAAATTGGTTTGAGATAAATGCATGCCACTGAAACGTTTTTTTCTTTTTTACTTCGACTGAATTGCCCATAATGAATGCCTTTTTTAAGAAAAGGAAAATAAAGAAAAAAAAAACCCATTGGCGATGACGTCCCTTTTAAAGTCGCAAAATTAATTGGTCGCACACAAATGTCGTAAGCTTCCTAATTTGTCCTTTTTATGATAATGCATTATTAGAATTCTGTGGGGACGGAATGAAAATTTCGTAATGGTTCTTTAATATTCGCATTTGTCTTTAAGTGCTGACTACATGACAAATTAAAGTTCAAACGAGGGAATGAGGCAGGGGGTTTCATTAATTCTTCTTTAAAGAGAATCCATTTCATTCATTTTAGGTATTTGTTCGGAAAGGAAAACTGTTATTTTTGTAGCTGCTGATTTTGAAATGTTGACGATCTATCGTAACAATGTTCCTGTTAGTCTTTTAAAATTTGTTTTTTCTCTTTTCAGTGATAAAAATGATGAATAATTTAGTACGAAAAAGAAATAAATTATGAAAATGGAAATATTGTATGAATTTACTGACATTTTGAAATTATTTTAAATGTTTATCATTTTAATCTATAAGTCAAGGTATTTAAAATTTTAAAATACCTTACAATTTCTAAAAATTTCAATTGTAGTGTAGTAGTGTATGCATACCAGCCTGAATATATATATATATATATATATATATATATATATATATATATATATATATATATATATATATATATATATATATATATATATATATATATATATATACATATATATATATATATATATATGCTAAAACATTTTTTATTAATGCATTTATAGTTTTTCGCAGAATTAATTTATCATGTTAGAAAAAAATGAGCAGTTAAGATTTTTGAATTGTGAGATAAAATGTTAAAAAACTGAAGAGGATAATTAATACCTTGAATAAAAAAATATTTGTCAAACATTTTGTACTACTCTAAAAGTAACGGTAAATTGGCAGTCGTGTTTAAAAATAAAATATTTGTAACCAGTTTGTGGACTTTATTCTTAAGGAAAAATTTAAAACCATTATCGCATAAACATAAATACATGTATATTATACATGCATTCATTCATACATAAATACATTCATACATATATATCTATATTTCATTCTTCAACACAGTATAGTAATTTACGCATGAGAATGGATACTTAAATATCAATTTTTGATATAATCGACTCTCAAAAATAAGAGATATATTTCCAGTATTTGCAGCAAGTATTGTAATTAGTGTCAAAATGCAATGAATTATTTTTACAATCAAAATAGCTTAGGATTTTTTTTACCAACATATACCCAGAGGAAATTGTTGGTATTGATAAAAGTTTATAAATTTTTATTATTTTTTAAGATTATAAATTTATAAAATTATTATTTTAGTTTATGAATTTAATTCTGTTGACTGATTTTAATATTGATTCTGGGTTTCATCAATTTTCTATTTTTTGAAAAACTGTTCTTAAAGCTTATCATTTGAGAAAAGTTGGATTAGAAGTATTATTTATGGGATTTAAATCACAGTATGATTAATCATTTCTATGCAAAAAATGTGAATGTGGATAGCTGCCTAGCATAAAAAGAAAATTTTAGTCCGAGTTTAAAAATAAATCATACTGTAGATATGTATGATACATCTTTCTTAAAAAATTGTCTGTATAGTTTTCTTACTTTGCGAAAGAGATAATTTACGAATAATGTGTTTTGTTCTCATCTTTATTAATGGGAATCTTCTAAAATTGTTTTCTTGAAATTTAAACGAATTGCATAGATACACTTTTTAATATAATATCTGTTTTTGTATAATTTATGAAAGCAAAAAGTTTACAAAATGCATTACATTCATTTTTTTTATTAAAATAGTATTTGGCAGAATATTGAATGAATGCGAAAATTTTTTGTTTGTTATTTTATTATCTTTAATGATCTGTTAATTGATTTTCTTATTACTCAATATAATTTTTAAAAATATTACACTAATTTCTTTATCAAGAATTGATTTTCATTAGCTTTTAATGATCACTAATAATTCCATTTTAATTAATAACCATAAGTAATATATATGAGTAAACTTGTAAATTTTATTCAAATATACTTGTGTTTGTAGATGGAAATATAAAATATGGATAAGCATAACTTTCTGTAAAATCTTAATGGTATTGACATAGGTATAGTTTGGTGTGAATTATGTATTCCTTTTATTTAAACTATAATGTAAAACACGATTATGTAAATTGAAAATAATTTGTAAACAAGAAGCATTTGTACAGATAAAACTAACCAATGTTGTAGTTTTCATGTTTATTTTCCTTATGTGTGTCATCTGACTACAAAACGTTCCCTACGCATATGTTTTATGCTAAATGATCTAAACTTTAAAATCGCCTCTGAAACTTTGCCGAGTTAGGCTTTGAAACACATTTGTACTAAAGTATAGCTTCAAAATGTGTGTTCTTCGTTTTGTTCACCTCAACATGAAGCCCCTCCAAATAGAGTACTTATGCAAATTTTTAGCACCAGATGAACAGCTATATTTCCGAGAAAAACGATGCCAAATGCATACAAAACGGTTTTCTTTCTTTGAAAATGTTGCCATCTTAGAAAAAAGGAATTTTATATTTTTCTCTTACAAGAAAGTTTTTATATAAAATTATACTTTTTGACGTTTACGTTTCAGGTTAAAAATACTTAAAATAAGTTACTAAATTTTATTAAATACTTAAAATATGTTATGTTTAAAATAAATTACTAAAAATTATTGAATTACTAAATAAATAATTCATAGAATTTTAAATTGCTATAGAATTTTCCTCGATATTCAATATTTTAGAAAGACTTTTTTGTGTATTTAACTTATAGTTCCTATAAAATTTATAAGTAACTTTTATCCTGCTTTTTGATATTTTTTGTAACTGAAATTGAACATTTTAATATCAAAATCATTTATACTAGTTTAAAGTTTTGTAATTAAGGTAAGTGGTTTTGCCTTTGACTGATTTAGTGGAATTGAGAATGTAAAGCTGTTTGTCGAAGTTTCTTATTACGGTATTATTAAAAAATTTTGTATGTACATCTGTTATTTCCTGCACACCAAAGTAAACATAATATCTCTGCATTCAATTTAAAGTAAGAATTTAAATTTTATATTGGTTTAAATTAAATATCTTTGCAAAAATATAGGATTGTCATCTTATTAGAACAGGAATTAGTCTCATCACATATAAAAAAAAATAATAAATTATACTTTCTAATGACTACACTGAACTGACATTACAAGAATTTTTTGAACTGCGATTATATTAGGTTGGGAAATAAGTTCGTAGCGTTTTTACCAAACACTTTTATTTAAACAGAAAACAATAATTATATCAATAAGTTAATCAATTATATATTCGCCGTTGCTGTTTAAAACCTCTTCCCGACTCTCGACCAATTTGTAACTGCCGTTTCGCCAAGATCGCCTGGTCTGGTGTCAAAGAAGTTGTTGAGCCAGTTTTTAAGGACCTCTTGGTGCACTCGGAAATGTTCGAAAAGAATACCACAGTCAACAAGGAGCTCTACATTGCCCAGCTACACCGCGTGAATAAGGCTATTTGACTGAAAGGACCTGATCGACATGGTCAAACCATACTTCTTCACGACAACGCCAGGCCCCATATTGCACAAGTCGTCAAAGCCGCATTTCAAAAGCTCGAATGGTTGATCCTAATGTATCCGCCTTATTCTCCGGACCTTGCACCGACCGATTACCATCTTTTCCGCTCATGTCAAACCATATGAAGGGCGTTACCTTCGATAACAAAGAGGTCCTTAAAAACTGGCTCAATAACTTCTTTGATACCAGACCAAGCGATTTTTGGCGGAACGGCATCAACAAATTGGTAGAGAGGTGGGAAGAGGTTGTAAACAGCAACGGCGAATATATAATTGATTAACTTATTGATATAGTTATTATTTTTTGTTTAAATAAAAGTATTTGGTAAAAACGCTTAGAACTTATACCCCAACCTAATATATTAGCCTTTTCAGCTATTTTATAACAAAAAAATCGTAGAGTTTTGGCTTAATTTTATACGAGAATTATATATATATATATATATATATATATATATATATATATATATATATATATATATATATATATATATATATATATATTTATATATATATATATATATATATAGATAGATAGATATAGATATATATAGGTATATATATAGGTAGATAGATAGATAGATAGATGTAGATATAGTTATTAATTTCTTGTCACAAGTCTTCAACTTTGAATAAAATTTAAAATTTTAAAATAAACTAGTAATAATTATTTATGATGAAATAAAACTTATTGAATGAAAATTTTTTATCAAAAATTATGTAAAGCTAATGAATGAGTAGTCAATATATAAACATAAATAAAATCACTAAAATTTAGAAAATAAATTAACTATTACAACTAAATGGTAAGTTATGAATGTTTAAAAAACAAATTCATCCTTACGTAATATGAAAGCGGAATATATATTTTCTTATCTTATTTACTTTATTTTAATTTAATTTATGCCACGAAGATTTAAAGAAATAAAATTAAAATAGTCAAAACATTCATCAAAAATAACAAAAGAGTGTAATGGTTAATTTTACTGAATGCTTTACACATTCCAAAAAATCCACATATTTTTAAAAACAAACGCATTTACATGAAGCTTTTCATATAAATTTTAATGGAAGATAAATGGATTGATTCATAAAACATGCAACGAACTCACAAAGAAACTTAAAAAGATTAGATCCAATTCTTCAATCATTTAACTTATTCACTTAACATTTTATTTATTTAACTTTTGGGATATTCAGTTCGTTATATTTAATTAGTCTTTTGAAATAAAGCTTTTATTTTCTCTGAGTGCAATTCTTTTACAGAAAAAAATTGACATTATATTCAGCCAGCACTAAAATGCACTTCTTTTTATTTTACAGTGAAATGGTTAAGTTTTATATTTGTAAAAGAGCCATTTTACTTAATTATATGCCTCACTTTATCGATTCATTTGTATTCTCAGAGAAATGCATTGGAAATGAGTTATGCGATTTAATATTTAACTATGCTTGAAATAGCATTCTTTCCGAGATTTATTTTTTATACATATATGTATTTAAGAAATTCTTAAAGTAATTAGCAGTTTGAATTATGTCTTTCTGACTAAAGTCCAAAATTAAATTTTTTTCAATAATTAGGATACCAATAGAATATTCTGCTCAGCTTAAAAAAATCATTGATAATGACACTAAACTAATATTATGCAGACTTTTCAATTAGTATGTGCTGTAAGAAGTTTTTTCTGATAAACTGTGTTGAGCATTTTTGACACAGCAATAGATGAGCTCATAAATTGTCTTAAATCCTCTTTACTTTGTTCAGATTTTTCATAAGGAATATAAGTTTATTATTTTTTTTAGATAATTATATTAAATTTTAAAAGAAATTTTTAATTTATTAATTTCTAGATTTTGATTAGAGGCTGCAGTGACCTGGTTCTCTGTAGTTATCGGAAGGGAGTGAGTTCGAAACTCGACCCAACCGAATCTACGTCATGTTCACTAATGGAGGCTAGGACACGTATGATATATCGTCCATGTGAAATGATACCTCTAGTAGTGATAGGTCTAGTCTGTGGGTACTTCCTGTTTGGTCTCTGCTTCTAAATTAGAAAAACCCGTTCAGTTTTGGGGCGAATGGGCTACGCGAAGTATGTCGTCCATGTAAAATGATACCTCTGGGAGTATAGACCTAATCTAAGGGTATCTCCTGCCTGGTCTATGCGTATGGGCTATGTAAAATATGTCGTCTATATGAAATGATACCTCTGATAGTGATAGGCCTAGTCTTAGAGTATCTGCTGCTTGGTCCCTGCTTCTAAATTATGAAGATCCATTAACTTTTAGAGCAACTCTGGGCTGATGGGCTTCGTAAAATATGTCGTCCATGTGAAATGATATCTCTGAGGGTGATAGGACTAGTCTGGGGGTATCTTCTGCTTGGTCCATGCGGATGGGCTACGTAAAATATGTCATCTATGTGAACTGATACCTCTGATAGTGATAGGTCTAGTTTTGGGTTATCTACTGCTTGGTCCCTGCTTCTAAATTATGAAAACTTACTCACTTTTAGAACAACTCAGGGCTGATGGGCTACGTAAAATATGTCGTCCATGTGAAATGATATCTCTGATAGTGATGGGCTTAGTCTGGGGGTATCTCCTGCTTGGTCCCTGCTTCTAAATTACGTAAAATCACTCATTTTCTTGCAACTCAGGGTGGATGAGCTATTTAAACTATGTCGTCCACGTGAAATGATACCGCTAGGAGTGACATGCCAAGTCTGGGAATATCTTCTGTTTGTTCCCCATTTCTAAATTACGAAGACCCACCGACTTTTGGGGCAATGATGGCACACCCACTAGGGGCCCACTTGTATAAGTTGCAACTTATATAAGTTTTCTTTGATCCCTTGTGCTGAAATGTGGAATACCTTAGTAGTATCTAGATTTTAGAAATAAGAAAAAATTATAATGTAAGGATATATTTTCTTCAAATGTAATGAATTTCATTTCATTAGCAACGACATATGATGTATTTGTGCTGGGCTATCACCTAGCAGCAACTATTTAAAAATTTTTCACAAGAATAAAAAATTAATTTATTATTGCTAATCGCACAGTAGTTTATTATTGGGTATTGGCTGCAAATTTTTTATATTTTCTTTACTAGTATTTAAAACTTTTTATTAGTATTGATTACTAATAATTATAAAAATAAAAGAAAACTAATACTGTTGATAATAATTGCATACATATTTTATTTATATTATTATTAAATTTTCTATTTTACTTTTGTAATTATTTTTAAATTAAAAACAAATAGATTTCATGAAGTGTGTTCGCGTCGCGCGTTGTCTGTTAATACATATGAAAAATTTAACCTTTCCAAAAGAATTTAGAAAAATATATAGGTTTAAAAATATAATATATATTTAACACTTTCCAGTATCATAAATTTTTGCAGCTTTAACTTTTTCTAAAAGGAATCCGTAGTTCGCTTAAGGTATGAAATTTTTAACGTAAATGTGTATCAATTTTAGTTCTTTTTCTTAGGGCAAAATATATTATTAGGAATTCGCTATAACTTTTATACGATATTTTCTCTTCATAAATAAGAATCTAGAGAAAAATAAAGGAAATCACATTAAGCATGTTAACTTTTGCTTTATCGCTATTTTTTTTATCAAGAAACCCAAAGAAATTGTATATTATCATAATGTCTTCAAATGAGAAAGCGAAAGTTCAGCTTCTCTTGCATTAGTATAAGTGAATTACGTTGTTATTTATTCTAGGAGGGAGGAAACTCAGTAAATGGAAGAACTCGCGATTGAAAATTTGCATAATTTGTTCCGCAAATATCTCTAATTACACGCTCAGGGAAGTGGACCTTAACTCTTTCGAGCGTATGAACGCTAAGTTTTCATTTTAAGACCTTCAGAATTATTTTGTTCCAGTGAAAGAGCTGTTGGGATTAAATTAAAAGGACAGAGGAGAGTGTAGCACTGGCTTTATTAAAATCTAGCGATTTTACCCAAGGAACGTTGTCGAACTTCTATCATTTTCTACCTGCTCGGGGCAAAGTCATTTCTCGGAACATCGAACGAAGGGAACTTCATTTTGTCACTTTTAATTCGGGATTCAAAGTTTCGGTGTTTTAGTTGGGTGAAATCTTCGGAGGATTTGAATTAGTTGTGTCCTTTGTCCAGCTGCAATAATTTCCTTTTGATAAGTGCTTACCTCTTCCGATATTTGAAAAGTTAATTTAAAGTTTGATTAAATGTCCTGGCCTTAATCCTTTTTCTGATATGGAAATGACGTAGTTGCAACGATTAAATTTAAGGTCTTTGATATTTTAAGCATCAATATAGAATCTTGGATATCTACTGATTTAGATGAAACTAATAATTATTTGAGGTAGGTTTTTATAGAATCCAGCGAATCATGCAAAAGATTTGGAAATCTGATTCCCAGTACTTTTTACTTTAAATCACTGCTTTCGAAGCTTTCGTTGAAAAAATATTAAGTTTTAATTTCGGGTATCATCGTTATTTAGTGATGTGACTATGCGTTTTAGGGTGGAAGGTTATGAGATGGATACCAGCCACACATTCCGGAAAAGCTGGAGTTGAATATTATCTTATTCTCGCTTATTTATATATTAATCGGAATAAGTCCTTTCCGATTTTTCCATCTTGTGATATGTGATTACAATGCAATATCTCTGCAGATTCTACTTGTAAAAATGATCAAATGCCTTACAAAGACTTTTAGCTTCTGCGCTATCTACTTACTGATGTCAAAAGAGCAAAACTTGAAATATACTTTTATGAGTTAAGAAAAATGTTTATTTTAAGTATAATAAAAATTTTTTTAGTTAATGTTCATTGCAAACTTTTTGTCATTTAATATAAAGATAAATTAATTTCACATAGGGCTCGTATAAATATGACTTGATGTTTGATGAAAATGATCGTTTTCTACACTTTTTCAAATATTCTTAAAGTCATATTTTGATTTGCCGTAATTATCCGTCTCGCTACTTGTAAATGCCAGTACTTCTTATACAAAATTTCTTAATACTTAGCAAAATTCATAAATGAAATCGACTTATACTTTACGATATTTACTTCTAAATTTTCTCTATTAGTTTCTTCGAAGATATAAATAATTTTTAATTAAATTTACGAACATATTTAAATTCATGCTTTGTATATTCTGATTTAAATTCATGCTTTAGGATATTTGAAAATTCATGGATGCAAGGGTTGACGGACATGGTCTAGCTTGAAGATAAGACAATGAAGAATGAGAAAATGAGAATAGATATTGTGGTTTTATACATAAATAATCCATAAAATATCTACGCAACAAATAATTTTACCATTTGTTTGCATAGGTAAATTAAGGTTACTCTGCAATTAAAACGAGCACAATGACAACAATACGTTTCTCAATGAAACATTTTTGAATAGAACTCTAACTCATTTGGATGATTGATTTGCTATCAGTAAGAAAACAAAATTAAGTACAAAAATATTAAAATGAGTATTTAATTTTGGTTTCCATGGTTGCAGACTTCAGACATCGCCAAAGGTTAAGCCGTCTACCTATAGTTGGCTGCTGTTTAGTCTGTTTTCCACACTATTTCTATTTCGACTAGTATTTATGGTTTAAAATAGATTCTGAAGTACAATCATTCTGCAATGAGGAGAGAATCGTACCCACGAGCTAATAAACTGAATATTAATGCGATGACAATTTATCTATCCATTTGGCATTTGTGAAGAAAAGAGAGAAACTAAAAAAAATTTTTTTCATACATTTTTTGGAAAAAAAACATGATAATAACTGAAAACTATAAATGAATAAAATTCTTTAAGCTTTTAATTAGTTAACTTTTTAAATAAAAATTTTACCTGCATTAATTTTGAAAAGAGCAAAATTTTTAAGAAATTGCTGCCTATATTCTGCATACATTTCCTCTATTATTAGTATGAAAGAAGGTATAATGCTAATAGAATACAACAATAATTATATACATACGAACATTTACCTTATTTTAAATTTGATGGCATACATTGTGAAGAACAAATAACAGCATTCGAATATTTAATTGTAATGACATGTAAATTTTTATTTTAAAGAAATATGATATTAAATCAAATATTGCATCAAAACTAAAACTAAAACAAAAGGAAATGAAAACAATTAGAAATTTGAAAATGGAAAACATTTAAATGAAAATATAATCAAAGAGTTAATAACATGAGATTTTAAATTTTGAATGAGTCAATTTCTTAAAAAAAAATTAGTGTAATATTATCTTTATTCGATGGAAGTAACTAAAGAATTATTTTATTATTTTCACTTAAATAATACTACTTGTACCACTTATTACATAATAATGCCAAATGCGTGAAAAAATTTAAATGAAAATATCTTTAAGATTTATTAACATGTCGATGTCCCTTCATCATTAGTTTGCTTAGAAAATTTCCTTACCTAATCTAAATAATTTTTAATATAAAAATAGTAATTCCAAACCAAATTTTTTTAAACAAAAACATTTATTAAATACTTTTTTCAGAATTAAGATATGCTGAATGTATTATGAAAAAAATTTCTTGATTGAATAGATTTACCAGAATATGATAATCTTATTGGTATTTCATTAACATAGATATATGATGGTATTTTTTAAAAATTGATGACTTAAAAAGCATAATTTTGATGATAAATTTTTATTAAAACTATAAAATAAAACCATTTTTCTATATGTTTTTAGGAGTGTATAAATGTAATAGAAAAATTTATACCAAATATGAAAATATAGTATTCATAATTAAACTAATACTTTAAATTCTAATCATATGCATTTCTTAAAATTGCAGGAAAAAAAACACGTAACGATTGTTGATTTCATTACAGGATTCTTATAATGGCTTAAATTTATTTTCTGATAAAAACTTCAAAGAACTGCAACTTCCTCTCCTGCTCGGAACGTTCAAACAATTCCACTTTTGTAGAAATTCCTAAATCTAACGGCTTCGATCAAAAGAATCTGAATTAAATATGCTAATTAAGGGCATTAAAGCGGAAATTTCCTAGGGGAGACCGAAAGTTTTTTTATTATTTATCTTTCAAACAAACAGACCTTCTTTGCAATTGAACCTGCGGTACGAAATAATTACGAATTCCGGCCGTGCACCACGCAGTCTTGTCCTTCAGAAGAAAACGAGAACCTTTCCATCGAATAGGAAAGAAAACATTTAATCGGAACAAAAAAATAAAAATAAAGATCGACATTTTCTGACTATTTTTTTTTCGTTATCTCGACTCAATTCTGGAACCCCAATAAGACCCAACATTTTTCTTGCTGGTATATAACGAGAATTGCGAAAGAGAAAGAGTTTAATGGTAGTAAGGCTGAATTACATTGTTATTTACCCTTGGAAAAAGGGAAGCATACCTAAACTTAAAAATTTACTTAATTTGTTTCGCAAATATTTCTTAATTTCATGTCATAAATTTTTCTTCTTTTATTGCTTCACCGATGTGTATAATTGGAGCACCTATGACAGTTGAAGAAATACTTGAAGACGATAAGTAACTTCTTTATGTATTTTTCGGAATGGAAACTCTCGGTTTAAAGTTTTGTGTTTCTTATGGATTCTCAGACTGATATTTTATCACTTACAGATTTGACGCATAATGAAAACGCACTAGTTTGTTCCTGTAGAATGAAGTTAATTAAACTTAATACGCCTTCTAAAAGCAGCGTTGTCCTTCAGTGTATTTCCAGACAGTGTGACATTTTTAGAAGCGAGCAGGATAATAGGCCTGCTATTATCATCAGTACCAAACTATCCTCTGCCTCTGTGTAACATCAAAAGAAGCATTTACAGTAAATTTAAAAATATAATAGAGCTTCCTTGTATAATGAAGCAACTACGGATAAGAGGTGAAGTGTCATCTTCAATAAAAATATAAGTGTCCTGCCTGGATTTGTTGGAATATTTTAGAAATCTAACTTTTTCTATAATTATTAATAACTTTTCCTTATTAAAATTATTTAGCAATATTAACTTATTTAAAGTTAAGGGAATTAAAAGTTATTCCTTCAAAATTTATAGCATTTAAATAATTTGTAAGATTACATGATATAATTGTTCTTTTAAGAATTTTTATTTTTCTAAAATATTAACAGAATATATTTCTTTCAATACTTTTCATTGCTATATTTATTTTTCCCTAAGTATTTGTACAATTATTCAACTCGGCTGCAGTAATCTTCTTTATTCGGTAATATTTCATAATTAAAACAATTTTCTTCCCTAATTATAGAGTTTTCTTTCTTTTTCAACATATTATGTATTTGTACAATTCTTTTGAAAAAGAATCAAGACCAGAATAATTGATTTGGAGGCTTATTTCAGAAAATATCAATTTCAGTTTCTAACAAAAGAGAAAAATCCTTATTAAATAACATATTACTTTTTGCAGATAATTCAGCATTGTTAAAAGATTTTGTTGGAATCAGTACCAAATTATCCTCTGCCTCTGTGTAACATCAAAAGAAGCATTTACAGTAAATTTAAAAATATAATAGAGCTTCCTTGTACAATGAAGCGACTACGGATAAGAGGTGAAGTGTCATCTTCAATAAAACTATAAGTGTCCTGCCTGGATTTGTTGGAATTGCTTGTTTTCGCTTGCCTAATAGACATGACTACTTGCAAAATAGTTTCATCTTATTGGAGTCAAGGATTCTTGTTGCCTCTGTGCCACCAGAGGATTATGGATGATGACCATTTCAGAATTTGCCCCATTTGCTTAAAAGTTTCTTGAAGACGATTCTACGGACTTAGTTCCCTGCCTAGATCTGTTAGAATTGCTTGTTTTCGTTTGCCTAATAGACATGACTACTTGAAAAATAGTTTCATCTTATTAGAGTCAAGGATTCTTGTTGCCTCTGTGCCACCAGAGGATAATGGATGATGACCATTTCAGGATTTGCCCCATTTGCTTAAAAGTTTCTTGAAGACGATTCTACGGACTTAGTTCCCTGCCTAGATCTGTTAGAATTGCTTGTTTTCGTTTGCCTAATAGACATGACTACTTGAAAAATAGTTTCATCTTATTAGAGTCAAGGATTCTTGTTGCCTCTGTGCCACCAGAGGATTATGGATGATGACCATTTCAGGATTTGCTCCATTTGCTTAAAATTTTCTTGAAGACGATTCTACGGACTTAGTTCCCTGCCTAGATCTGTTAGAATTGCTTGTTTTCGTTTGCCTAATAGACATGACTACTTGCAAAATAGTTTCATCTTCTTGGAGTCAAGGATTCTTGTTGCCTCTGTGCCACCAGAGAATTATGGATGATAACCATCTAAGGACTTACCCCATTTGCTTAAACGTTTCTTGAAGACTATTCTACGGACATAGTTCCCTGCCTAGATCTGTTAGAATTGCTTGTTTTCGTTTGCTTACTGGACATAATTACTTGCAGAAGTATTTTCATCGTATTGAAGTCAAGGCTTCGACTTGTTGCCTATGTAACACCTGAGGATTATTTTTACGTTTTATCATAACTTTATTGGTCTTCTTGTCAGTTAATGAGAGGTCTTCTTGTCAGTTTGTCAGAGGTGCCGAAGACAGGTGTAGGATAAAAAAATGATGAAAGTGACCTATAACAGTCTTTTATAATTTTACAATAAATCATCTTCGATATTTGATCATTTTCTTCTCACTTGGGTAAAGTCAATTTAGAACGAGCAGAGTTATATTTAACTCAAGGCTTTTAATCATTAAATTCTTCGTCACCGTATAAATTTTATTATTTCACTGTACATAAATTTGGGAGGCGAAATTCAAAGAAATCTGAATTTCACCTATCAAACGAAATTATTTATAGATAGAGTTTTATACCAGAATATTTCTAAAATAACTTCAAATTTTATTTTTCACTTTGAATTTAAGCTCTTTTATAATGTCAGCAAATAGATAAAAATGTTCATTTATTTATTATAAACGCATAAAATGTTAGTATTAAAAATATTTAATGAAAAATGTAAAGAATTTTGTGCTTGGCAGTTTCTTATAATTTCAAAAAATTGTAGTTTTTCTTATAGAGATAGAAAAGAAAAAAGTAAATAAATTGATGTACGCAAAAATTTTCTTTCTTTAATATACATTATTATCCATTAAAATGTAACACCCAGAATAAAACATGAAAATCATCTAAAATTTACATCATCCTTTTGATGCTATATGATATAATTAAACATTTCAAAAAAAAAATAATAAATAAATAAATAAAAAATAAAAAAAATAAAAATAAAGCATTCCAAAAATGGTATCTCAATCCAAATTAAAATACTTTTAAGTACAAATGTAATTTTTTACATGATTTTATTAATAGTCCAAGCAAATAAGACATTTTAGTTATGATTAATAACAACAACTACGTAAATAATGCTCAAAATGCTATTCCTTAAGTACGTAAACTTATCATAATCTTTCTTTCATAAAATTCAGATAATTTGCCTGTTGTCTAATTTGAATTCTCATCATAAAATTTTTTTTATTCAAAATATAAGATCAATTTTGGGTTTGAGCTCTTGGTGTTTCATTGAGTCTTAAAGAATATTTAATTCCTAGCTCTAAAAGGATGTTTGTGAGCAAAACGTCAAGAAATCTTGGTGAAATTGGGAAGAAGGTTAGTTGTTCCAGCTGAATATTAGAAAAATCTGATATTTCAAGGATGCTGCATATGGAGAATTTCTCTTCTTACTGTACAGGCAAATATTAGATATGTTCTAGCTTAATTATATATATATATATATATATATATATATATATATATATATATATATATATATATATATATATATATATATATATATATATATATATATATATATATATATATATATATATATATATATATATATATATACTTGTGGAAGCCGACCGATGGCTGAGTGGTTAGCGTTCCTGACTCCTGAGCTGTGGGTCCCGGGTTCGAATCCCGCTTCGGGCATAGATGTTTCTTTCCTTCTATGTTTCTCTGTCCTTTCTTCTGTTATGTTGTATGAATGCGGCCCACCCTATAAACGGGTTTGTGGTGGTATGGCGCGGGTAACGCTACTCGCCTCCGTGACTTGGCTCACAGGTGCCCGCTGGGTAACGACAAATGAGTAGCAGTTTCTGGCCTTGTTGTTTCATAGGGTTTGTCACCCAAGTGTCTCCACTATTGAAAAAAAAGACTTGGAAGATACTGGGGTTGTTGTTAAAATGAAAGATAGATGGTAAATCTTTGAGGTTAGTTGTAAAAAGCTTTAAACAATACTTAAAACGGCTTAGTTAAAAATATAATACTTATGAATATTTAACTTAAAATGCTTTCTAACATTTATAATTTTTTCACGTATTTTATGTTAATTGTGGTTTTCAAAGTATTGCATAAAATTTGAGGATTTTAGAAACAGAAGTATATTATTCAGGCTTATATATTATAATTAATCAAAATCTATATACGGAAATTATGCAGAAAAAATTAAAGTGTTTATTATTATAATTCCATACTTTTTAGTAAAATAATTTTGTTGCGAAATTTAAGAAGCAGCATTCTGTATTCATTTGCTAGGACTTATTTACGGACCAAATAAATGAACAACAGTCGCAGAAAATTGCTGAGGCTAGTATTAATTCAAGAAAGAAGTGTTTCCTCCACTATTTCAATTTTGATACTATGGTTTAAAGAACAGTGTTAAAAATCCAAATTGCTTGATTATAGTTTTAATACTCTCTGTATAGTAATATAAACATTTTGTTTATAAAAAAACGTATAAAACTTTATAAATTTGTTCTGATTTTAATCTAAATCCTTATATTTTGAAAAAAGCATTCATTTTTTACAATAAAATGTAAATATTTTTTATTTCACACAAGTTAAATAAAAATGACAGAAATAGCATCTTAAACGACTGACAAATCAGTAATTCATTATTTAGTTAAACATCGTTACGTCTCTTAAAAAAATAATTAAATAACGATAAATATGAAAACAATATAAAAGTAGCTATGATGAACAACTAGCAAAATATAATTGTTAATCTAGGTCACTGCTAATAAATGTCAGTTATTTTATCTTTTCATGATTTACTAATTATCCTTTGCTTTTATAAAGAAAGATTAAGTGTTTTATATGATCAGCATTATTTTTCCGTCATTCTTTAATCAAATGTTTTAGGCATTGTTATTAAAATAAATTCTGAAGATTTGTGCATTTATATTCTAATCGATAAACATGTATTAAGCAATTGAATGATTCGTATTTTGGCAATATGAGAATGTATTTTGCATATTTTATTTTTATAATTGCAATATAACTCCTAATTTATACAATTATAAATAAAATTCATTCCAAGAATGTTGTAGCAAGTTGTATTCATTCTTAGTATAGTATAATGACCCTATTTATATATACTTATGTATATATATATATATATATATATATATATATATATATATATATATATATATATATATATATATATATATATATATATATATATCAAATCATAAAAATTTATGAATTTAATATTTCAGTTTCAATTGTTATCACTTAGTGAAATACGGTACATCTTTAATTGTTGAGATGTCAATGTTAAAGCATTTAAACATGCATGCATTACATTTTGTCTTGGAGGACTTTTTATAATAAGTGAGACTTATTCACTTTTCAAAGGATAAAACTTGTAAAACTTCAACGTATGTCTCCCCTTGTAGTGCTACAGTGTTCTTCAAAGCAGGAGGTTACAGACTTGATCCTAAAAATTACTGAATAATGCGAGATGGATATTCTTTTTGGTCTTATGCATGCATGTCCGTCGTAGTGGGTGCTTGGGAGTGTTCCTGGTTTCTACTCTTACGGCAAGTGAATATGGCCTACTCTATATGAACAACATTCCTGGCAGGCAATTCACTGTATATATTTAAATGCGTTCATGAAGCTCTAGACCGCTGTCCTCTACATGACATTGAAAAATATAGCGTACAAAAACTTACATATTTAGATGGAAGAAACGCAACATTTTTGTCCTGTCTTCCAACAGTGGTAAAATGTATCCATTGGTACATTTTACTACAAAGAGCTTTTACCACAAATCTATTGTGATTAGGCAATTTATTATGACAGTTCTAAATTGAACTAAGATTTTATTCGATATAAGAAATATCTGAGTAACTGAAAATTACTATAAAATATTAAAAACAATAACAATTTATAAATTTTTTTGGCAGTATAATTCATTAAGGTAAAAAAATACCTTTGATACATAAATAACACAGTGCGCAAAGCCAAAACATATTATCATGTTTAAGTATATATTATAACTTATGTTTATAAGTATATATATGTATTATAACTTTAACAAATTTACAATATATTAAGGATTCAAAATATATTATTGTAAGGAAATCTTTCACCATAAAAAATTTTTAATAAAGCTACAAATAAACAGAAAAGCAATATCTTTAGTTTGAGTAATAATCACCACCCAATCCTAATATTTTCTGACAATATTTTGCTAATTTTTCAAAACCCACGGCGCAGAAACATAGTGGCCGTGTATAACTCAAACATATCAACCACATTTCTGACAGCCTATTCAGAATCGAAGATAATACCAGAAAGATGTAATTGCAGGTAAGGTAATAGGTAGAAATCGGAAGGAGTGGTGTCGAAACTCTATGGTGGGTACAGCCGAAGATCTAATTCAATTCCGCACAGATTCCTATCGGTGAACGCAGGCACATTTAGTCTTGCATTATCTTGAAAGAATAGTACAAGAAGGTATAGTATTCCAGCATATAAGTTCGGCGTTTGGATTTGATAGCAGCGTCAACAATGGTCTTATCTCTTTGGAGATGCTTTTTGTAGATAATACCATGGCAATCCCATCAAATGCAGAGCATGGGGTTTTTGTTACTCAAATTTGTGGTTTTACCGATAGATTCCTTGTGCACAGAACAACCTTCTATTCACCTTGTATTGTTGAAATTAATTCACTTTTAACACAAGTGGCAATCCAGAGAATTTTGTACTTACAATGACATTTGAGGAAATTATTGCAGGCCTGAACACACTTTATCTGTTTGAGTTAGCTCATATGGCACCCAGTGACTGAATATGTATTTCAGGTTCATGCGATTCATAATGGATATAGCACTAATGGATATCCTTAGTGGTTAAATACTTTTTCTACATTTTACACCAGCAGACCTCCCTGCGGCTAGCTCGGAATGAACTTTACCAGTTTAGGTAGAGATAGCTGGCGAATGTATTTGATAATTTTTCTTAGAATTACTACAAAAGTCTCTTAAGCCCTTGTAAACAATAAATAAACAAAAAGAATATATTAGGTAAAACTAACTAAAATATTTACCAGAGCTATGAAGGATAAAAGCGACAAGCGTTTCACCTGAAAAACTGTGGTTATAATAAGATTAAATCGTCCATTCTAGGTGTACAGAAATATTGGGTTTAAAAATGAAAAATCAAATTTTGAGATGGCTGTGGATTTTTGTTCTTTTTAAGTTCTGGCAAGCAGGCTTCAACATTAGTAGAAAGGCTAGACCGCTCTGCTTCTAGAAAGTCATGGTCCTTGTTTTTGAACTTCCACTACCACACAAAGCTTTATAGCGTCGTGGTACAACAGTAGTATTTAAAGCTGCACACATGATTTTTCTAGATTCTGTAGCTGAAATTTTGCAACAGAACTGAAAATAAATGATGGTTCTTGTGTAATAGCCTGATAATTTCATTTGAGAAATTCTAGAAAGTCATGGTCCTTGTGTTTGAACTTCCACTACCACACAAAGCTTTATAGTGTCGTGGTACAACAGAAGTACTTAAAGCTGCACACATGATTTTTCTAGATTCTGTAGCTGAATTTTTGCAACAGAACTGAAAATAAATGATGGTTCTAGTGTAATAGCCTGATAATTTAATTTCAAGCACCGTTTAATTATGATGGTGAAATTATTTTCAGATTCTGAAACACAATGTTCAAAATCAAACTGATTTCAAATACCACAAATCGTCTGAGTGAATATAAATGAACATGCAAATGTAATTTGCGCAGACGATATTAGTGGTGACAGCCCTTTACGGCCAGACGGGTTACAACCCGTTATTACGTTGTTTTTGCGATATAAACGAGGAATTATTCTTATTATTTTATTTATTTCACTTTAATGTCAAATTTTATGAATTATAAAATTTTCTTGATATTACAAATGCAAAAACTATTTAGAAATAGCGGTAAAAGTTTTTAAATTTTAATTACAGTTTTGTTGATGTGTTCACAATTTCAAAGATGAAAGTTTCGTTAGCTGTCATATTAATGCGTTTCAAGTTGATTATAAAGTTTTGCTTAGAAAAAATCATCATAAAATAAACCCACACAAAAATTCATAAATGAGAATCATGAGTTAACAGGAATGTCACTTTTTTATAATGTATTTGTTTGTAAGCATTGTGTGACATATGTATTTTACATAAATTCTTATATAAAGCAAATGCATTTTAATAGAATGCATATTAAAAACATTAATTACTATGATTCATGGAATTTATTTGTGCATGTCTTTTCTTCGCATTTGGTATAATGAGTATTCTTATTTTATTTAATAAAAAAGAAAAATCAGAAGAATTTACGCACAAATAAAATTCTATTTTTAAAGAATTCTCTTAAAAAGTACTAGTAATTCATTTTTAAAGTTTAGAAAAAATTACTGAAGCTTAATTCATTAAGATTATAATTACTTTTTATTTGCTTAAGTTAAATGGTTTGGTTAAACTATTAGAAAAGTTCAAAATTCTTTATTTCTTATCTACAGCTTTTCATACACTCAAATAATTCCATTTAAGAACTTCTTGAATGTTAAATACTGTAACAAAAGATTTTGAATTAAGTATGCTAATTAAAAGAATTGAAGTAGAAATTTCCTGTGTCAAATTTTTTTATTCCTCTTTTTATTCTAAGCAAACAGAGGCTCACGTGAATTCAAACAATTGAAATTTCAAAGTTTCTGATGATAACGAACTCGTACTAAATTTAATATGTATCTCAATGTAAATTCGGGAGATTTATTTTTAATTATATAGTTAATAAATCCTTAAGAAAATCTGTGATCTTTCATATTCATAGAATTTTGTATATTCAGTTCTTAAATGATAACGTTTTCGTCATCAAATAATGGACGAACTTACGGACTATAGTTACCATAAGGCATAAATTGTCTTCCAGGAGAACTAGTTGTCTTCTAGAAGAAAATAAGGAAATTTAAAAAAGAGGCATAAATTCTCATCCAGAAGGAAGATCGGAAATTAAAGAAAGCTATAAATTATCTTCCAGGAGAACTAATTGTCTTCCAGGAGAACATCCACCGCGTAAATTGTCGCTCTCTCTCTCCCTTTAAGGAGAATTTTTCAAATATATTGTGCTGTATTTCGGTGTTTCAAGGGAGAAAGTGTAGGAATTTCTCAAACGCCAACCTTTATAATCGTACAGGCTAAAGGCAAAGCAGCGCAACTTCGTCTTCCATTATTCAATAGTAAATGAAATCGAATTCGGAACCAATAGTTCTGAAGAGGGCTGTCCTTACACAAAGCCTTGGTGAGAGCATGCTGTACAAATTTCTAAGATATAGTACATAGATTTAAAAAAATATTTTTGTTTAATTTCATAAAAGATTTTTTAAAAATAACAGGAACTGAATTTTAACTTCTTTCCCGTTTATAGGGTGGATTTAAAACAAAAAAATGAGTATAAATTTTTATCTGTATTACACTTAGCCATATAGTAAAAATCTTACATATTTTTAAAAAAAATTATAGAAAATTACCAATAGATTTTAATTTTTCTTTGTTTCGACTGAAATATGAAAATAATAAATAAAATAAGAAAGAAAAAATTCACAAAATCTTGCATTTGAATAAATAAATTGCTTTCTTTTCATTTCAAAAAATCAGAAAATTTATTATATATAACAAATGTGTGTTAGTGTGAAAACTGAAATTTTTATAAGTCATTTTTTTTATTTCTCTTAAAATATTTTTAAGCCATACAATGCCTTAATTTTTAATGAAATTACTAAATATTTTAAAACCCCTCACATATTTAGTTCCAGTGTAAAAGTACGAAAGGTAGGAAATTAAATTTAAGGATTAACGAAAATCCACTGCTTTCCTGAAATCCTGTAAATTGGTGCATAGAATCTTCCGTTTAATCAGTTTAGTTCCACTCGTGCTTTTATTATTTTCAGTATTTATTCTTAGCTCTCTTTGAATTTTAAATGTAAACAATCTAGTAAAAATTTTTAAATCTGAAATTATTTCCAAAATGTATATTTTGATTACCGAAAACTTTTTTCTGTTATTACGCATAAAATGTTGTAAAATCCAATCTCAAACAGAAATAGTATTTTAACTAATATCTTTTATATCTAAAAAAATGAGAGCTATAATCCAAAGGAAATTCTCTAGAAAGTAAGAATTGTATGCATTATCATATGACTATTTATATTTTGTTTTAAATTAATACAGATTTTAACGTGAATGTTTTTATAAATAGTACGAAAAGTGGATTAGTAACTTAAGGTAGATTTATGTCGATATAATTTCCACGATGGATTGTGTGTCCATGACGACATTTTATAAATAGACCATATATATATATATATATATATATATATATATATATATATATATATAATTCAAAACATAATGATTATAGAGTAGCTCTTTAAGAGATAGAAAATTGCATATTTAGGAATCCATGGTGATTGGTGTTAACTTTAAATCAAATTTGCAAAATCATTTTGAACCAGAAAATTTTCAAACACCCATCTTGTAAGATGTTACAAAAAAGAATTGAAACGCAACGATAACTTGTTTAACAATAACTGATATCAAAATATTTTCTATTCCAAAAGAGAGTGCAGTTTCAGTATAAACTATGATGAACCTACTGGTGATAAATTAATGAATTAATTGTAAATTGTTTCTTAAAATAGTTATTCATTATAAATTTGAGATCCTTTAAGACAATAAATAATCTAATATATTACTCTTTTTCAGTGCTTTCCTGTTAGTTGTTACACTGATTGTGGCAGTGTTTGATTTTAATTTTCCGTAATTGTCACATCATTTGTAATTAACTTCATCGTTTGGTTTTCAATAACTAACATAATTAGAAACATCAAACAACATACAATTAAATGATTGCTTTTTTTCTTTGTTGTTTCACTATTTTTAAAAACAATCATGTATTTCGAAAATTTATATGACTTATTGTTTAATTTTAGTGACTGTTATTGTTTGATTAATGCAAAAAATGAAGGAAACTTATGAAAAAGAACATTTAGTTTAATAAATTAAAATCCCAGCTATGCCCTTTTTAGGTTATACGTGATGAGTCTATATGAAAGAAAAACTTGAAACCTAATTAAGAAGATAATTTAATACAAAGAAATGAAAACTTTTGACAGATTTTCTGCTAAATCGAGAACGAATTTGTAGATAGATAACATTTTAGTATTCTCCTCATATAATAAATGTGTTTATATTAGCAATTGGATGCTCAAATTCATATTTATGCTAATAATATTACCCAGTGAACTCATCATTTGATTTCACGGTTAATTAGGAATTTACTGTAGTATTATCTAATTAAAAAGTTAAATATTTAAAATATAAAGTATTTTAAAAACATTCATAAAAACAACATGATCATATAATCTTTTCTTTTGACTTTTACATATTTATCATAAGGACTTATTTTTTAATGCAACTAAACATACTCATAAAAGCAATTTTTCATTCGGAAAGTGGGTTCATTTCCTATATACTAAACTACCTAAAATGTATGATTTATACTATCATAAATCTTTCAGTTATACTGAGTATATTATAGTTAAAACTCTAGCTTTATTATATTTAGAAACATATAAATGTGATGAAACAAAGTAAATAAGTAACGTGAAGATTTATGAGTCAAACTCTCTCTCTATATATATATTTGCATTATTTGTATCTAGAAAAAATACAGAAATGCTAAAAATGGTTAAAAAAAAGTAGTATATCTGGAGTACCAGATATAAATGTAGTGCCCTAAATAATACATTAAAATCTAGTTGAATTACTAAAATAAATAGATTGAAATAAAATAACAAATTTATATATGAAATACAAATCACCCCATGAGAGATAAAATATACATATATATTACAAAATGAATTTATAAATTAAAAATTATAATCAAATATTTCACATCTAATTATTGATAAAACTCATATACATTGTTTGTAGATATATGTAGCGGGATATTGGGTTTCAACCAATGTATATTACTTTGAAATTAATGTACTAAAATTATAAAATTTTCTCGGAAATAGTTGAAGGCTTTAAAATATAGATCTAATATGTTTGAAAACTAAGTTATTTCTTTTCAGTCTTCAATTTCGATTTATCTTTTGGAAAAACCAAATATATTTTTACACTATATAAATGGTCTATATGTTTACATTATAGATTCTAATAAGAAAACCTATTCATTTGCTATATAAATTGAGAAAATTTTCTTAATTTGCAAGTGCAGCTTCTTGAATTACATGTAATAAAAATTTCCCATAAATTTTCTTGATTTGTTTCTTGTTGGAAATGCATATAACTTAATCGATAACAAACACTAGTGGATTTAAAAAAATAGAATTTTTTTATATAATTTTCTTTTTAGGGAGAAATTCGATTTAGATAATTCTTTTATTAGCTTGTGTATTGCGACTAGTTTGAATTACATCGCTCTATTTTTTTAAAAAAATGTTATTGATTTTTAAATTTAATCTAAAGTTATAATTATTTTGAAATTTGGTAGGCTTATTTTACATGAAGATATACGTTATGAATACTATTACCAATGAACATATTTCAAGTATAAATCGTAAAATAAAAATGTAATAAAAATATCATATAATATTAATCATTAATTTTTTACTGCCTATTTTTTTTAAAATGGAGAAAAATTGGGAATTTGGAAATTTATTAGATTTTATGTGAGAAATTAAAGGACTTTATAATAGTATATGACTAATATCTTATAAGAATGATGATTAAAACTCTTGGGCATTTTTAAAATGTTATTTAAAATCATAATTAAATGTTTTTTAGAATTCAAGATTTTGCAATTATGATAAACATCAATTATTAGTTTGGAATTACAAAAACACCCATTAATACTGTAATACCATTAGTATTTTTATTTGCAATTTAAATTTAAACAATTGTTTTGAGTTTCAAAAATTCCTGAATCATTTGTCTCGTCTCTAAAGCATTATATTTTAATATGATGGTGCCAAACTAACTATCAACAGCTTAAAAATGTCTTAATTGAAAATAAAGAAGTTTTGTAATAATTATCCGTTACAAGTCCATTTATGTATCATTGTAATTAAAAAAATTTTCGAGTAATTATTTAAAATAATTTAAATGTACTTAACTGCATGAAAAACAATCACTAAATGTCTCGGTTGACATATTTTGAAATTAATTATTCCATTTCATCATTAGAATGTTTTTATTTCTTTCGTAACTTTGAAATTTTTTGAAGTTATATTAATTGCGATTATTCAAAGCTTTTTACGAAACGTTTTTTTGAGAAGAGTGTTTTTTACTTCTGAACTTTAATGATGGTATTTAGATGACATTATTCATATATTGTTGCAGGTAGAAGAAATAGATGCAGATCATCAAAAATCATCGAGGTTCATTTATGATAATTTTCCTTTACTTTTCATTTTTATCATGCTTTTTTACCAACTTCTTTTGTATTCACTAATTTATCACCCGTAATTAATATTTCATTAAGATTCGTATAAAATAACGTGAAAGTAAGCACACTGCGGACAGTTGGGAAATTCAGGCTTTAATTAATTGCAGCAACTTGTATACTTTTTATTTAATCTCTTTCAGACTTAATGAGAAGCATAAATTATTTTTAATACAAAATTAGTGATACGCTTTTTTGTGGATTTCTAATTTTTTGAAGAGTTTTCAATTTTATTAGAAAATTTGATGTAGAGCTAAATGAATTTCTTTATTGTTTAGAAAATGGAAATAATTTTTTTTTACCTTATTGAAATAAAACAAAAGATTATTAAAAAGTTTTATTAAGAAAAACATATAAATATTTCAATCTGTATCTCAAGTGTACTCGGATATATTTTTATTATTTTTAATTCATCATCTTATTTTTTTTTAAAAAATTATCTATCTTATCACATTTTTTTACATCATTTTTATAAATATTAAAAAGTTTATTGAGATTTCGCATCTAAAGGTAAAAAAGAGATTTAATGACTCAAATAAATCACTTCATAAAAGAATTTAAATATGGAAACAAACATTTTTTCTTGTATATAAAATGATTATTATTTTTTGCATTATTAAGGAAAGCAATTGATTACAGCAAAGTTTATATATATATTGTAAGACATGTAACGGTTTTTCAATTTACTCAATTGGTTTTATGTTAAATTTTATTTTTCTTATTATTAAAAATGTTTCATATTTAAAAATAAAAAAAAATTCATAAAATATATATCTAAGGACATAAATGATATTTAATGGTCCAATTGAAACGTTTTAGGAATAATAGAATTATTTCAATTATTTACAAATCTATAAGCTTAATGTAACTTTTTACCTAATGTTACTTTTTACTTTTTTTAAATCTCAAGAAATTGAAAGTAATTTTTATTTAAATATGAGCTACTTTGAAATTTTTCCATAAATTTTCCGGTTTTAGCTAATCAAGTTTTATTACATAATTTTAAATAACTTTGCTAGCTTCCTAAAATGCAACACCACGGAAAATCAGAGACATCACAGTAAAATTTATTTGGCAGATAGCACAAAGATAAAATGTAAAACATTACAACCCCTTATGAAGTGCAGATGATGACAAAATCAGTAGTTAGTGTGGCAATGGTTGTGATAACCATTACCACATACATCAGCTTAGAATAAAGGAGTCTTTGGATTCCTTGGTTTTTTCTATTCCTTGGGGTATAATAGTTCATTCGGCAACCATATATTGCCATAAGTTGATCTGGTTTAACTGTTGAGGGTGCACTCTAGTCCAGTTGCTGTGCAAGTATTAATCACAGTGTTTTGGACTGCTACTGTATTGGAAGAACAAGTAGGGCGAAGAAGCAGTTCAGCCTAATGGGTAAGAAATAATTCCTAAGCATTTTCTATATAAGTGGTTCCACTTAATTTTTTTTCGAATATGGGTGATAAGAAATAATGAAATTTGCGTGTGGCAATGAAGTGTTTGAGCGATCCATCATTGCTATATGCAAAATATGCCTGTCATAACGTGCAATATTACAACGAGTTGGGTGTGTAAGGAGATCCATCAGTTTACCGTTCTCTCTTTCTTGCTGATATTATAGAAAGACATTATAGCTATTTGATTTCGTCCAATTACTTTTTACAACAGATTTTTACCAGAGATATTTAGTTTCATTGATTCGTTACTGATTTCTCTGAGTGATAATCTTAAATCTCTAAAGTCTATTATTTTAGTTCGATCATCTGTATAAGGTCGCTCCAATGACGCTCGAAATCTGCCACTAATGCGATCTCTCTGCCTGCGATCTCTTTCTCTCTTTTCTTGCTTGCAGATGTGGCACCATAGTTGCCCACTCTATTTCGACTGATTTACATACCTCATCACTAAAAATCGCATGATGTAACTTTTACATGATTTGGATGCATCTTTCAGAGTGTTGCGTTTTAGGTGGCCAGCAGTGTATATATCAGGCATGCTAATCTGTTTGCAGTATAAAACAATGATGAATTGCCTGTAATCACGATACAACTTTTCTGAATGAAGCAAAACCGTATCAGGTTGCAAAAGCAGCATTAAAAAACAGCAGAAAATGGAATTGAGGTAACGATACATTTCTGCTATTATCATCTTTTAGCGACAAAAACAATGAATTTTATAGCTTAACATCTTGGTTTCGTACATAAAATCATCATGTTTCATGTTCCAACTATTTTATATTTTTATTTTTAAGAAAAAGAATAGATGGTGGTGGTTTTGGTGGGACTAATCCCCATCTGGTCTAGTGGAGCTAGACAAGATCCATGAGATCATAGACAGCTAAAAAATCCAAAAGCAGATGTGAACTTTTCACAGCCTCCTCACGAGAAAACCCCAAGCACTTCAAGATGTGTTGCGGGAAAAACAGAGCATTGTCGCACTTAAGGCATGTTGGGTATTTTCTTTCACCGTATTCAAATATCGTGCATTTCAAGTGGCCAGTAGAAAGTCGAGACAGTGTCGTCTGATGTACTCTGGAGCCCTTAAATGTTGTGGCGGCTTCAGGATGTCTTTGGAAGTATCAAGGGTGGGCAGGAGAGTCCACCCAGGTTTTAGAAGTAAGTTGTTTAGTAATGGAAGAGATCTCTGACGCTGTTAGTGCCATGTGATTTTCCGGGTTCAAAGGATTACTGGCGGCAGAAAAGAATAGATGACATATGCTAGCGAAGACTGGCAAAAGTACGATAATCTTATATATTCTCTAATTTCAAAATTATAAAAAAATTGAATTGCATTTCTCTCTCATTGTGACAAAATTTTTATATGGCCTTTAAAAAAGTCAGATTCGTTTTTTTAAGGTAAAAAATCACTACTTGTATTCTTGATTACTTTTAAAAAATTTCGATTACCATTATACTATTTAGTTTAAATGTCTGGGATAATGATAATAACGAACGCATGCTTACATTGTAGATATTTAATATCCCACTTGCTTTCCAGAGTTATTTAGAAAAATTACCATTCATTATCAACCAACTGAAAGAGAAAGTTATCGGATCAGTTTGATGAATTTATGCAACCCTAAACCAAACAAAAGTTTTCAAAATTTGACATTTTCTTGCTACCAATTCTAAAAAAAAATTACAATTTAACACAGTAGTATCTAACTTAGGTAGTACGCATACTTTTATAGACAAGCCGTTTACTGGTAAAGGTAAAATAATTTTGAGCAAATGATGGAAAACAGCAGAGTAAAAAATTGCAAATAAATTTTAATTAAAACAAAAGAATGAATCTTTTTGTGAAGCGTAGTTTCATGTTTTTCTGCAATGTAAAAGAAAATAAATGTTAAACGATGTATAAGGATATTTCTTTTACAATGCAAAAGAAAATAAAAAAATTGTTCCTTAATTAATATTCATGTTGTTCCCGATTAATGAAAATAAGATTTTGTGTAAAAAAAATAATGTGAGGTTATGGAATAAATTTAACCACAATCGCTATAACCTGCTTTCATATCTTAATGTTTTTTTTAACTTGTCATATTTTAATATTTTTTCAAATTTGTTTTAAACGAAAATATTATAGTATTTATTTGTTGCTGCGTATTAAATTCTTTTGTTTTATTCATTTTAATTACAATATTTTCTTCTTATTGGGTCTTGAGAGTTTAATAAATTTATTCATTTTAGTCTTTTTAACTGTAAAGTTTAAACTTAGATTACCGAGAAGAAAAGATTGATAGTAACTAAATGCTATAAACCATTAAACCAAACTGATATTTTTTATTTTTAAAAATTTTTCTTATTATATATTGAATATCATAATATCGTAGTTTTTATAAGAATTTTCTTGCTAATGTATGTTGGAGAAATATTTAATTAATCATAACATCTGTGACAATTAAGGATGATAGTGTCCACTATAGAGATCATCTTTAACAACGAAGCATCCAGCCTTCAAATTCAGATTTTGACAAGGCTAAAGAAAGAATATTAATAATTTTTTGCAATATTTCAGAGTGAAATCGCTTATAATTTTCCAAAGAAAAAAAAATTCATTACCCTTACACTTCCGAGAATGAAAAATTTTCTATTTATTTTTCAATTCTAATTTCTTCTAATTCTTCAGTTAATACTAGCTGGAAGAAATGAAATAACATGGTATTTATTCATTCATATACCAAAATTCTAAACTTCAATTTGCTTCCAGAACTATTTATTTTAGATAAAAATGGTTTGATTCAAAATTCATTACCAATACTTCATATAGAAATAAATTGTAGTTCATTATTTTTTAAAAACGGCTGAATTTAACAGGCAAAATAAAGTTAAATATTTTTACTTAACGTACATATAAACAATATATAACTCAGATATTATATTATTCAATAATTAAATCCCACTTTTATATTAAGGAAATCCATATGCAAGGGAAAATCAATTCCAAATTTATTAAAAACAAGATCAAAAATCTGCATAATTTATTTCAGAAATAATAATTACTGCCTCAAAATTGTAATTGTAATTATTTCTGGAACAAATTTAATTATGTGAGGTACATGAATACGAAGTTTTCCATTTTTAAGAATTATTAGCTCAAATTGAACTCTTACTAGGTGGAATAAATTAAAATGGATATCGATCAGGCACGAAGAATTTATTAAAATCCTTGCAAAATTTTACTAATAGTGTTTTTTTGTGCATTTAATTATTTTGTTTTGCTCGAAGGCAAATTATTACCGAATTTAGAACTTCATTTTGCAAGGATTTTGAAATTGAGCATATTGTTGATTTCTCTCAGAAATCTCATTGCAGTTTTCTGAGGTGTCCCCATTCTTCTCGACTTGAAATTTCTGCAGAGAAAATCGAAAAGTTAATTTAAATTTCAATTGCGAGTCTCAGTTTTTTAGCTATTTTTCCGGTGTAGAAAACGCATACGATTTTTAAAACAGTTAATATATATCATCATGCCTTCACTTCAATTCATTGGAGTAGAAGTTTTGATGAATATTAAAATGGAACTGGGAGGGTGGAACTAGTTAAAAGTAAGTTGTAGAGCAGAATGTGACAGAATCATGTGTGGCCTGTTTCGATTGGACGGCAATAAATTGTACGAAATTTTTCGAGAATCTAATTAAACGACGGTTGAAAATTTCCATAATAATTTTGTATATGCATTGGAATTATTTGAAAGGGAAATATCGAAAATGTGTATTTCGATTCATTTCAAATTGATTTTATTTAAATAAAATTTCAAATGTGTCTTAGATTTTTAAAGTCTTTAATGAGCTCATAAAATTTAAAGACTTCATGTGCCAGAAACTGCTTTCAATTTTGTTATTTTATCATTTTTATTAAATAAAATTCATTAAATTATTGCATATTTCAAATTTTTTTTAATTTATAGAATAAAAATTATAATGAGGTTTTTCATTTATCTCTTTACTTTGTTTTAATATCTGTTTTGAAAATTCTTACATAGCAATTAACTTAACACATAATTCAAATAACTGAAGCGTTTAAACACTTGTGTTAAAAATTTTTGAAAAGTTAAGTGTACGAAATGGATATTTTTATTCCCCGCGTTAAATACATACTATTTACATTTTTGTTTTGTTTCATTAATTTAATTTTTAAATACTTATTTTTTCTAAATTTTATTTAAAAAAATATTTGTAAGACTAATTTGATTAATCTATTTTCTTGTAAACAAATCATTTCCGAAAGAAAAATAATACGACTAATATGAGTAGTTTGAATAATTTTCGAAATGTTTGTATAAAAAATGTCCTTGTTTTTAAAATTGTAGCATTTTGTCATAATATTTTTAAATAGGATATATACTCTACAATATTTAATACTTTTAAACTGTCATAATAGGGTTAAGATTATTATTTGTTAAGTAATTGAATGTTTCTTTTAAATCTTTTAACTACCAAAATTCAAGGTAGTCTAATAAGAAAATTTTTTGAATTTTTTTTTTTGCATCGCTTTTAATTTGTTTAAGCAAGTTAATAAAGTTAAAGCTAGTAGAATCATCATTCGATAAACAATTTTTAATGATAACATAAATCTATCATTTTTTAATTTTGTCGTGTGGAAAAAATATATTGAAGAATATAAACATCAGATGAACTTTGTATACAACTATAGTTTTAAGAAAAGTACACGAGATAAATGAAATTTATAACTTACAAATATTACATAAATTTGCTCTTATTTAACAATGGTTTTAAATATTTGGCGAGAATTTTTCTTTTCTTAAATCAAATTCACAGGCAGAAATATTCTTAAAAATAATGATTGTAGATTCTCTTGTTTCAATAATATTGAAAAAATAAAATATCGAACTATACTTTCAGAAATGAATCCAAAACATAATTAGACAAATCTTTCGTCTAGAATTGTTCTATTCGAACCTCATTAAATATCATAATGAGAAAAGAAGAGCCTTTAAAATCGTAAACTATTCATTTTTAAATTAACTCCAACGCCATTAACTTTGTAAAATGAATTTATATCGTTGACGCGTTAAAAAAGTTAATATTCTCAAAATAAGGTGAGCGAAGAATTTTTATTTAATTTTCAGAATTGCGTACACATTAAATACATAAATGGTACACCTCATTCCATTATTTATTTTCAGGAAAACATTCTGTTTAGAGATTTTATCACGCAATAAAAAAAGAAAATTATTTCGATTTATTTCGAAATGTTAAATTTAAAGAAGGTTTTCATTTCACCGGAATAAATTTTGGTTTTGATGGATTAATTGAAAAATAAACTTAAAACTATTAATGTATCTTAGTAACCAAAAAGATATTGAAACATCCTTTTGAATGTTTAATTTACTACTTGGAGTTAATATATTTTTGAACATTAATGCGTAAATTACTTTATGAATGGATTTTTAGGCAGTTAATTGTTTGATGTTGAAATAATGGATTCAGTTTCTAATAAATAAAATTTTCTACTCGAACCTCATGATAAAATGATATAATACGAAAGAAAAAATTGTATATGCGTCAATAATTTTTACACTCAATATCGAATATAATATATAAGATTACAATTTACTATTTAAAATTGATAATATTTAATTAACACAAGCTAGTTTAAATTATTTAATTTAAATGTAACCGAAATGACCAAGAATTTCATTTTAAAAATATTTTCTGAAATTTTTCAGAATTCGCAAACATTTTACTATAGCAATTAGTTAATTTTTTAATGTTTCCATAAACTGTGACTTTAAAACTCATTGCTTAGAATTTTTATAAGACTTTGTATTATTTTTTGAAATTTTTTATGAAGTTTAGACATACGAGCACTATTGCAGTAAGCAACTTGACGGTATTCTTTTAAAAATTTTCATATATATATAAAAACCAATATAAATATCTATATTTTTTTTCAGAAAATGATGTTAGGTAATTTACTTAAATTTCTTATGACAATGGAAAATAAAATTGATAATTTTTATGTTTAAATAAATGGTGATATTTTTTTGCACGCTAATAGTCTGATATATTTTTATTTAAATTAAATGATATTGTTCAGATCAAAATTTAAAATGTATGATAGATTTTTTGTTATTCTGCTGTTTAGCGTTTTATGAGTCTTTCCACAAATGCAAGAAATAAAAAATTCAATTTCATTTTGGAACTTAGTGGGAATAAATACGTTAGGAATCTCAAAACAAATAAATGTTTATTAAACACAAAATGTAAAATGCAGCATGAAAAGAATGAATGATTCATAGTTTATTAGTTTTTTTTTCAGCTTAAGATCTCTCTGAATTGCTCAATAAATGGTTTTTGGAATAAAACTTGAAACTCTGAGAGTTTTATCCAAAACCTTTAAAGTTCTTGGTCGATTTCATTCCGGATTCTATTCTTTTTGTATTCAAACTTAAGACCAGTTGCAGGAAAAATATTTATTGCCAAAGATTATTCTCCTTTGCAAAAATCTTTTTTAAAAGTTAATCTTCTTACAGTATACATGCTCTTTACTGTAGCTATTAAATTGCAAAAGAGTATCGTTTTTCTCTTTCTTTTTTTTGTCTCTTCCTTCGAAACATTTTTCATCAAACTTTAAGAGAAAAATAATAATAATTTTCAAAAGGAAAATACCATATTTTAACTAGATAAGGGTTTGATGTTCAATTTTTTTTCGGAAATTGCTCAAAAAAATATAAGTAGTTGAATATTTTTTTTAAAATTCTCTTTATCACTAAATTGATGCATTATTTCCTGTGAATAAAAATGAATATATAATTTAATAGCTTGAGGGTAAAAGATTAAAGTTCATTTTCAATCAAATAATTATAAGACTCCGCGAATAAGTTTTAAATGTGACTATTCTAAAAAATTCTTTTAACAGAGTGAATGTTAACTAACAATATAGTAAATCTAAGAAAAATTAGAAAAAAATTTATTTTTCTTGCCTCTATATAAGCTTGAACACTTCTATTTAGATTCTACTCTCAATATCGCTTAAGTCTAGTGGAATTTTAAGAATTTTTTTTTGTTTTTGACTTTTCTCTATTTTTTTTAGTTAGATATCCTTTACTAATCCAGTAGATTATCAGGACATTTTTGTTAACATATATTAGGTAATGAATATTTGTGTATAATTTATAAAAACCTACAATTTTAATGACAAAACAATTTCGCTGAAAAAGAATTTGTTTCTCTTATTGCTATATAAATATGATAATTTGCCTCTATAATCTATATCGATTCTGTTATTCAAGTATCTGTATTAAGACATTTTTAAGTACTTTAGATTTCTTAGTTTTTGTTTTTCCAAATAATTTTTAAAAAATTTTTTAAAGTTTTCAAAAAATTTTTTAATTAGAAATTTCTGATAAATATAAATAAAAATGTAACAACGTTTATTTTTAGTTGCATTTTTAATATCAACATCCATCAAAAAAATTACAAGAGGGTGTATGCATGAAATATTTTGTAGGATCTTCTGTGAGTTTTCTGACATAAAAGAGAAGCCAATTTGTGTGCCTACTTTAATTATCATTTCTTCATTAGAATGTGATTCAAAATCATTGAAGAGTATTTAGTAGCTGCGATCTTTAGAAATAAACAGCTTTATTTAAAAATAACGAAACATAAAACAAATGATATATTTTTTAAGCTTGATAGTTATCTTATTACCTAATATACAAATAAATTACTACAAATAAAGAATTAATAGTTATCTTATACTTATACAAATAAAGAATTAATAGTTATAGGATACAAAAAAAGGAATTAATAGTTATCTTATTACCTAAATATTTTCTCATAAACATTGTTTTTTTAGCTTTTTTTCCAGCATACAACAAATAGCAAAAACAGGAAGAAACTATAGATTTTTTAATTCATCTTGTTTTATTATTTTAATTTAGTGTATATTATGTGAATTATATTTAAATGTCATCAACTTTAGCGTTAAAAACAATGACGTTTTCAGTTATAATTTGTGTTCTATTATATTTTGTATTGATATTTTACACGAAATTTCAAGTATATATGATAAATTTGGTTATAATTTATATATTGTAAAGTAAATTTTTATGTGAGTAAAAGCAATTTTATCTTTTCTCACTTGTAAAATATTTTATCAGTAAAAAAATATACACGAAATGATTTGACGGAAGTGGTATCACTTTATTTAAAGATTATCGAATCACTGATATTTCGTAAATATCTATGTAGCGTTAAGTAGATATATTTCATGAAATATGTTCATGAAATAAGCTACTTAATGCTACATTGTTATTAAGGTTTTACTACACTTATAACTAGTGCCATTAACTAAGTGCAATGATTAAGGACAAATACGAGATAACGAATATCCATCACAGTTGATCTCTGGCTCTGCACAACACTGTAAATAGCAGCGCGAGCGTTAACAGGATATAATGAACCAAATATTTGGCTCCTTTAATTGAAGTTTCCAACTTAAAACCAGTCCTCGGAAAGGGATAGCTTCCTGATTATTTCAACGGGGTAGCTTACGATTGTGGTCTTCTGAATCGAATGGCAATTTAATGATAATCATCCCTCCTCTTCGAATGCCGACCTCGTACCGAAAGTGTATTACACCGGATTAGAATTTGTTGAACAACACTGTCAAATCGTGCCTCGGTTATAATTAGTTTAAAATATCGATTAAAGCCTCGCATCGATTAACGCAGTTTTGGATTTCGGAGAGGCGTCTCCATAGCCCCGCTTAATTGGATTGACTGGCGTTCCGTGACAAAAAGTGAATGGTCCAGAATGTCAAAATGGCGATCTCATTCTGATGGACCCCCCGTAGTCATTAAGCCTAAGAGTTGTGCATGCCATCGCCGCATTGTTTTATCGAATTAGTATGTAACTAGTTCATGTGGGAATTTATAAAATCGCCTCGAAATTAACAGTCAGACAATGTATTAGAATGTGTCACAATGTGAACTAGTTAAACTAGTTATCACGAGAAATCTCCGTTTCCCAACTTGATTACAGCATTCCTATTAGGTAATTAATTCCCGCTCTAAATTGAAGATATTCGACACTGTCTTTTTTTAATGTATGTTAGACATTTAATTTACAATTCCATTAGACTTAGTCCATAACATCTGTTGAACTAAGTATTATCAAATTATGTAAGTTTATAGAAGTTTGTCAATTTTTCTGTAAAAAAAGGTAAAGTTGTAACAATTATCCAATGTTATTGTTTTTTATATTTTTAAATAGATATTGACATTGAAAAATTTGTTTTAAGAAGTTTCAAGTCTTTTTGAAATGGAATTTTCTTGTTAGTATATGTAAAATGTTGGGTAACTTTTAAATAGCTTACATTAGCAAAGTTAAAATTGATATTGAGAATTCGTCTTACAAATTATTCCATGTTTTAACAATGAAATTTTCGTTATTTGACTATTAAGGTTTCTTGACAATCGTCAGATCAGATCTTGGACCTCGCCACTTAACAGCCAGTGAATGAAGGGATTGATTATTTAATCATATCATGTTCAACAGAAATATAAAACTGAAAACGAAAGATATAAAGTAATATAAATTTTGTAAATAAAGTCCTCTTGATGAAAATTGTTACTATAGTGTCTAGAAAGGAGAAAGTTCGATATTTGACCCAGAAAAATACAGTTTTTTCCCGTAGAATCTATTCATATTAATCTTTTGTAGATTTTAATGCCCATCTGTTGGTTTGAAGATTGAAAGAGGAGAGCACTAGCTCAAGTATCGACCTTATCACTTGATGAAAGCCGAGCTGGCAGCCGAATGGTTAGCGCTCTTGCCTTCGGTTCAACAGTTCGTGGGTTCGAATCCCACCTTGGGCATGGATGTTTGTAGTGGTTTGGAATACACTTTAAACCGTAGGTCCCGGTCTAATTAGCCCTCGTGTGCAAAAAATGACCGTTGAGCGACAAACAAACAAAAAAAAAACACTTGATGAATTTACTGGATGGTTGACTGTGTTTAACTTGGATTCGCGCGAAAATAGGCATGGTGTGTATGAAAATAAATTAACCTCGTAAATAAAGGTATTCTTAACCACTAAATTGCTCTATACTTCACGTAAATATGGAATATTTAGAATTCTTGTAAGTTTTTTTTAAGGTGGGATGTATTCTATGCAGCGCGAAAATATATTAATTTTTATAGGTATTAAAATATATTAATTTTAACATATTAATATTAAATATTTTAATTTTAAATATCTTCTATTCACTGTAATTGGTGAATAGAAAAGACGGCATTTTTTCAACTTTAGTGTAATATTTTAATTTATGTTCCACACTTATTTTATAAAATAATTATTTAAAAAATAAAATATGTATTTATGTGTTTTAAGTCTTTTCTATTTCTCTAAATTACTGCTGTTGTGAAAATTCATATGCATTTTATGTAGATATAAAAATATTCCTAACTATAATTCACTAAAATATTTCCTAGAAATTTTGTAACGAAAAAATGACTTAGTAATTTCCGCAGTAATGCCACTAGAACTGCACTTTATAACTCTTACTACAATCTAGAATATCACTTGGAAAATTTAAGTTTTGTGTCAAAAGAATCAGACCAACAATCTCTTATATATATATTAAAAAGGTTTAGTTTTTAACGTCATAAAAATAATTCTATATTTTCGACTGCCCTGTTTTGAATTACATTTTCTAACATTTTTATTTTCACGAAAAGGCTTAGTTAATCTATTGTTAAGTTCTACGTCCCAATTTATTGAAGCTTATTTCATCTTGACATTTTTCCAATACACAAGAAAGAAAAAAAAACTGAATCATGATAAAACTATTCTACTCAGTTTTATTACTGCTGCTACAATAAATTCGATATATGTTCTATTAAGTCTGACAAAAATCACAGAAATGTTCAACCGTAAGATAGTCCATTTATGTGTTAGAATATGAGTTATTTTTAGATATATGCTGACTGTACACCGGGAAAGTCATTTTTATTGAATTTAGCCATTGATTATGTTTTATGCAACTATTACCATCGTTTAATTTATTTCATGCTTATATTTTAATATAATTGTAAACAGTTTATATAAATTAAAAAAAATTACACCATTTGTACTTTTTTTTAAGTTTATATACATCATTAATTATATAAAATTAAGTTGGAAAGCAATATAGTATTAAATAAGTAAAATTTAAATCCTAACACATAATTATATATATATATATATATATATATATATATATATATATATATATATATATATATATATATATATATATATATATATATATATATATATATATATATATATATATAGTTGTGCAGGCGAGCCCCAAACTGTACCTTTAGGTTAACGCGTTTGGAATATTCGCTCATCAACAAGTGTCCTCGTAATTTTAAACCTCAATCAGGTGATGAGGACTCACTTAAAGTGGAACTCTCCTCTCCTCATCCACGCCACACCAGCGGAAAGACTTTGAACATCACATATTAACGTGGACACACGTCCCCAGCCCACGGAGCTCCAGCAACCCAGTGAGAGAATGCAGGTGGTCATCCGCCCACTCATTGCCCGCGGTAAATGATGCTTCACTTTGCTGATCTCAACGGGAGACGGCGCGAAGCTACTGAGCCACTGGAGCTCAACACATAATTATAGGTCAATGAAATATCTGTAACTTAATTTATATTTGGTTATGTTTGCTTGCTGAGATATTTCTGAAGATCAAATGAGATTCCGTTTGGTCGGTCATATTTTCTTTACTCTATTCGGCTTTGGTTATCATTCTATATTCGCCTTTTACGTACAAGTTGGACTGGCCTTTTTATAATTTAGAGTGCATTCTGAAATTTATAAGTATAAATGTCAAAGGTTGGGTTTGAACCCAAAATCTGCTAAACTGGAATTCTTATGGCCCTTTACCTGTTATTATAGATTGAATGCATGGTTGATAATACCATTCTCTTTACAAATAGTTATACATTAGTTCACGAGTTTTTTAAGCTGTTTTTATCATTTTGAAATGATATGTCATTACGAATACGAATGCTAATTTCTAAACGTATATAATTTGAAATGATTAAGAAAAGCAGTACAAACGGTCATTTAAAATATAAATTTTAATTTAAGAAACGTAAAAAATACAGAACCTAAGAAATAATTGAAGATCAATTAAGTAAAGCTACTCCATAAAAATTCTTTATTTCAGTAGTAATTAATTGCTTTATATACGATTTTTTTCGTTAAAACACTGTCATGAAATAATATTTGTCTTATGTGTAACAACAATAGAGCAGAAATTAAAGGAATTATCTCATTAAAGTGATAAAAACATTGTTAAAGGAGAAATTCCTATATGAAGCAATGAAAAACATAAAATGTCACTGTCGCCTTGAAAACCATACTCAATGAGCTTCAGATTAAATCAAGTGAAACGTATTTGATGAATCATAGAATTTAAATTTTTTAAAAGAAATGATTTTCTATAATCATATAGTAACTTTCAAAAAGGCAGATCAAAAAATGCTCATTAAATACTTTAAAGGTGCACCAAGTTACGGTAAATTTGACTTGTGGTAATTTTGGCAAGTTCTTTTTATTTGTTTATGAAGGTATAGAAGTATTATGTCCCTTGGCGACAAGAATACCTTTTGAGAGGAAAGTTCAAATAAAAGCAGCCGACTTCCACTTTCTTCCATCTTCTTTCTCCTTCACTCAGAAGAAATATAAGACGTAGGTATAAAAAGAACACTTGAACTTGGTTATAGAGTGGTGTGTCTGTGTTTGTTATCACAGGCAGCAACCTCTTTATGAATAACTAAAAAAAATGTAGTGTTAGTGTTTCTCCAGACTTCTTTACACCTTGTTATCTGTCATAACAGCTGTTAGATATATTAGTTTATGGTTAAAATATACTTTCAGTTTCTTAAGTCACTCATGATTTTGTATTGTGTTTGTCATGATTTAGAAATAAAGCTAAGTTACCATCTTACATGACACATTATTAATTTTGCAGGATAATTTCTCTATTAAGCAACTTCGTTAATTGGATTATCAACTCTAAAAATATTAATGAAAATTTTATGTGCACCGACATACCTTCATGTATTTATAAACGTTAATTTTATGTAATGCAATATATCATATGATAATTACTATCATAATATATAAAAAAATTGAAATTTTAAATGTGGACACTCTTATTGATGATAAACGCAATCCAAATCTCTTTGCATGTAACAGAACTTCTAAGATGCTCAGACTCCACAACTATCAAACATGTTTCGTGTAAAATGTGTTGTTGTTTTGCTGTCCTTTAGAAGAATTACTGATTAAAACCGTGAAAGTCTGAGAAGAGCAGAAATATATCATTGCGATATCCTTAAATAATTCAATTATAAAATCCTTCTTCGATTTAAGGATATGAATCCCATATTTTAATTAATTTTTTAAATAAAATAAGCGCCATTTTAAATTCATAACAATTAGACAATCAAATTGCAGCAAGGAAATCTAATAATCAAGTAGAGAAGACTCGTGACAGCAGGATAATTAAATGTTAAATATTTTCTCTCACATTTAGTAATTTGCTGTATTATAAAATAATTTATGAATGACAGTTAAACCCACTTTTTATATAAAAAAAGTTTTAAAAAAGTATAACATTCTAATTTGTAAAATTTAAATTACAGTTGATTTTTTACTGATAAAATTTAAAGATATCAAGAGTAAGAAAACTGTTTCAACGAATGAAAATCTATACATAATAAAAAGAAAAGAGCAAATGATGAAAGAAACTTCTCTTGGTTCTTTTTCCAAATAATTTTACTGTTTCATGATACCGTAAAGAAGACAGATAACTCCTGCAGCTAATAAATGCTGTTAGCATCCAAAATATTCACCATCACAGGAGTAGATACCGAGAAAAGCTCAACTTTCTGGAAAGTCATCAATTACAACAGCAGAAGTATAAAACCAACTCAACTCTATACTTGAACGGAAGAGCAACAAAAAAGATTTTGCCCTTTCGAAATAAGTAATCAATCTTTTTAGCTAACGCGTTCTCTTTTCAATAATACTAATTTTGCAAACAAATTCAGTTGGTTCCTTGAGCAGAATAGAAAAGCACCTGCTTATTTTCGACGTTTAACTTCGTTTATGATTTATACATCAACAATACATTTTATTTTTGTTAGATTTAAATTTTTGGCTTATTGTCAGGCATTTTTTTGTACACACTTCTATCCTAAAAACTAACTTAAAGGCACATTTATCACATTTGGAATAGATTTTTATTCCGAATAATGCCACAAGTATTTTTTCCCAGGTGGACTACCGCGTCTTCTCAACCGGATATTCTTCCGAGATAGCGTTGTCAGAATTATAAATTATTCATAAAATGTAGCTCGAAAATTCCACAACTAGTTAAACTTTTTCGTCTCTTCTCGCTTGAATAAATAAAGGGGAAAACAAACATTGAAGTATTCCTCGAGGAGTGGAGAATACATGGTTTCCATTCTTTTTCCTTCAACGATTATTTGAGTATAAAATTATGGTTAGTGTCAATTACTTTTTGGAAAATACAGGGATATTAATCGAATTAACAAGATAATTCATGCTATCGTTGATTGAGAGTTCATTTTTATAATTTGAGAATGACTATAGGCCGATGGAAGGAATTTCAGTTTTAGGAAATGGCAACACTTCGTTTTCATTCATTTTGTTGTTTTTAATGTGATATAGTTTTGTAGAATAATTTATTGAGTAAAGTCTCTTATGTAGTTGGCAAATTATTTATAAGTTATTTCTTACTGCTGCATTGTTGCTCAAAATAATTATGTGATTTTTTTTATATTTTATATAAATATTATTATATTTGTATTTACATTTTTTTGATAAAAAGCTTTATAGAAACTTTATTAATTTTGCTTATCTTAAACATTTTAAACCTCATTCTTGTTGTGTAGGCTACATTCATTGGATTAAAAGACAATGAATGAGTATTGTGATCAAAGTACTTGTGTTGTTGTTGTAACTTATGGTACTTGAACAAGCCAAGCTCGCTATACCGTTGGCTATGCGAATTTAATTCAGTTGTGTGTGCCTTTCGTTTAACCAGAACACCACGAAGATGAATGTAATAAACTTTGCTCTAAACTCCTCCGATAGATGGCACCACCAGAGGATCCTTTACATCAATTCTAACATTGATCTGGGGAGTAGGAAACTTTCTTTAGGCTATTACACACATAGTAACTGCTCAACGACCAACCATAGGACTTTCGATTCCCCAGATTTAACGAGCACGTATATCGCATGTACTTGGTGCATCTTTCGTGGCATTGGGAGTCAAACCCCACCCTTCTGGACGGAAGGCTGATGCCCTAGTAAAATTTCTTGTTTAATCAAGTTACATGTAATATAATGCCTTCGTGTAGGCACAGAGGATTCTATATTTTACTTACTATAATAGTTTGTAAATGCAGATTGTAGTGTATATACTGTGTCGTGTACATTGTTTCGAGATTTAAAATTGAAGGGTTATGTCCAGATAATTTCCATTATTGTAAATTATTTTTTCATTTAAAATAGGGCAATAATCACATTAATAATTCAACTTCAACATGTATCCAAGTATATGAATAACACTTTTGTTATATATTGAATTTAATAGAACAAAACCGACTTATGTGGTCACGTTAATTAAAATTTGTCATTGATATAAATTTCAGTTTTTCCAGATTATTAAATAAATGTTTACTAAAATTAAAATGTGTATTAAATTTGGCTTGGTTGTTTTTTATGCAGGTCACTTTCTGCATGCAAGAGCTAATTCAATTGAGATATACAACTGATATCAAACTTTCACATTCATTTTGAGAATCAAACCAATGAATAATAGAATGAAAAATCAGAATCAACTTCATTTTACTTATATGTGTTATTTTCTTAAATATTACCGCAGAGCTCCAATTATCTGAATTTAGTTTATCCGAACTTCATTCATCCGAATATTTGATTATCCGAATCCCTTTAAAAAAATTTAAACTTAAGACGATAAGAAAAAAAAAAAAAAAAAAAAAAAAAAAAAAAAAAAAAGCTCAAAAGGAGCAGTGAAAGAAGGGGGAAATGAGAATGTAAGAGAAACATAGATTAGTGTCACTTGAGGAATTCATAAACATTCCTTCATAAACATTCATAAAAATTCCTGGATGTTCAGAAGTTAGTGCTGAAAATATAGGACAATGGATTAAGAGAAAAATCCTAGATTTCAAATTGCAACTGATGGTAAACTTATATTTAAAGTATTGATTAAGAAGATAACTTTAATGTCCAAGTTGTAGCAGACACGAGACCATCAGCTAGTGAAGCACTGCTTTGAAGAGGATGGAGTTTCGACTCTAGAGTGACTACATGCAAATTCTCACTGTCAAGCAGATCTGTGACTTGACTGTCTAAGAACAGATGAAGCCAATGAAACAGCTTAATTTGGCCGAAATGTTCAGAAAGCTTTCATTTACAGCACTGTAATTACATTCTGTATTAATTTACAGCACTTGTTGTTGTGTCTTATCTCTCCTGGTTGACAGACAAAGCAAACCAAGCCTATGAGCCTGAACGACCTTAAGCAATGGAGCACATGCTCAAGACTCAAGAATAACTGGCTTTTATTTAAACCAATGCAGGTCAAAATGTGGGCAGGAGCAGCTTCAGTCGCATTGCATTTTGGACACAGGGGATAAACTTTGTGGTCCGTCACATGGGCTGTGCACGAGTGTGTTTACTTCGAAATCTCGCAAGAGATGGCAGCACTTGTAAATACTTTAATATGCAAAAATGTTGTACTTTAATTTAATTGATTATAAAAGTTCTTTTTCTTTATAATATGTAGTTTTCCCTCCAATTTTCAACGTACAATAATTAATTAAAATAGAACCTTTTTTCACAAATAATCCAACTATCCGAGCTTTAAAGTATTCGAATGGGGTCCAATCCCAATTAATTCCACTAATTGGATTTTTACTGTGTACCATTTAAACGAAATAAAAAGTTATTCGCACACAAATCATTTCTAAAATTCAAATGATTCATTTTAAGAAAACAACATTAAATGGAATATATTAGATTACCATATCATTGTTTGAACTTATAAGAGCTTACAACATGAAACAAGAAATTATTGGTTTGAATATTGTCATGTAAACATATTATGACAATATATAAAATAATATATATAAAATAATATGATTATTGTATTAGAAGTCAACCAAAACAAACCAATCATTATTTTGAAGTATAAAATGTTTCTAAAAATTGTAAGCAAATACTAAGGAAAAGAGAAATCTTCTTAAATAAATAATTAATAAACAGATAAAAATATTATGGAAATATTATCTATAAAAATATATAGGTGTATAAATAAGAGAGACATATTTAAAACATATATATCAATAAAAAAATAATTTTCATCGGTAAATGACCGGATTCTAATGAAAGTCATAAATGCAGCATTTTTTGAAAACGCCCGCTCTGCAAACATTAAAACATCATTTGTGACTTACCGGAACAAAAAGTAAATATATGCAAATGACTCGTGGGTGGGATTCACGATGAATGCAATTATTGTAAATCCGTGTCATTAAACTTGCTTTCTTAAGTTAAAACTTTTTCTTTTCATTTTGTGTCACTGAGTTCTTTTATTCTATACATACACTCTTTTCTGTTCTTCACTTTGTATTATGCATTTTTATAAGGAAAGTTAATTGTTTTGCTGTTAGCTACTATTTCTTAAATTTTACCATACTACTTTTCATGCAGGATGCTTATATCATTTGATAACCTAAGAAATTTGCTCATTATATAATGATTTTTTAAGGTTATTTCCTTTAATAGCAATCTGATGAAGAGGTATTAAAACTTCGCTTAGTTATAAAATCAGGTCATTCATTTTGGTAAAAAAAAAAACATAAATCAAAAAGGTTTTTCTAAATAAATTGATATCAATAGTACGTGAAAATCTGACCGATGACGGAGCGGTAACTTCGAAGCAGCAGGTCTCGAGTTTTTCAAAGCCCAGCTTCTTATAGGATTTAATCCTATTCAGGGCTACAAGGGGCGAAGGTGATGGCTATTATAAGAGTGGGGCACCCAGTGGGTGTGTCTTCTTCGCCCCGAAAGTAAAAAGATTAAAGAAACACACTCAGAAAAAGGAACATCTATGCTCGAACCAGGATTCAAACTCGGAATCAACTGCTTCGAAGTTAAGGACGCTAACCATTTTGTCATCAAAAGGCTTTTCACAAAGCATCGATCGTTATATTTTTCATCGACAAACTCATTTTACTACACTACATTTCTTTTTCGAATTTTAACTTTTTTAGATCGAGGTATCAAAATAAATTAATCGAACCAGACCTGGCATAGACAACAAAACGAGAAATGAAATAAATTATATTTAATTAAATATAGCACGTGCATTTATATTGAGATTAAAATTAATTTTACCAAACTAAATATAGCATAAGAACTTAAAACCGAAATAGAATAAATTATAGGATAATATCATAGGAGTTTAGTGAAATCAGTGCATAAAAATTGCTATCTTTTTAGAAATTTCAAAAACTCGTGCTACTTAATGCACATATTAATTTCAGAGATGTGTGTGTTCAAGTTATCTTTATAACTACCTCAGCTTTCATTTAATTCTATTAATTGAGAGAATTTTTTCCATTAATGGCATTTAATGCGTAAGTTTACTGGAGAGAAAATCTGCGCTATAATTTCTTCGAGTAAGGATCTACGGCCTCCGACATTCTAAATATAGTCAACTGATGTTAGTATAATGAGTTGGTATCTCTCCTCAAAAATAACTTCGATTATGAAGTTAAATCACATTAGAGAGTGATTAGTCAGGGACCATAAATTATGCTATGGTAACTTAGGATTGAGTGTCCATTTATCTCCTGCCGCCTTTAAGTGCCGTTACAAGCTGTGTGTGGGTTCATGGCTTTTCAATTATTTTTAAAAAGGAGCTTATATAAAGGAATTAATATCAATCACTTAAATAGTTTGCATTAAACTACAATTGACTCACTTCGTATGACATATAGAGTACACATTTATTTACTTTTGTTTATTGATGCCGTCCACCACATAAACTCTACGAAATTTGAATCATGGATTGCAAGCAGTTCTACGTTTATATTTATTTAGTCATTTTGTCTATATGTCTTCATTTTTCTCCATTTCGTGCATTTCTGAAGTTATTTTCGAAGAAACTAATATTTTTAAAAAGTAAAATGGCTACAAAATTTGAGCTACATGATTATTTTGGCAAAACATTTGACATCTGTTGATAAACAATACATAATAAATACAACGCAAACTGCTACATTATCTTCCATCATTTCACATAAAGCAATTTTTTTTTGACCACACTAAAGCTTTTCTTACTTTTCGTCAAAATATATCTTTTTTCACTTATTTGCTAAAATTATTCAGCTTATTTAAACATATGGAAATTTGTGAAAAAAGGGTAAATTTTCAATGATTTATTTACTATCGAATGTGATATTTTTGATATTTAAAAGTATTGCTATGAAACTGCTGTATAAAATTAAATTGGACATTTTTGCAAATTTCAAATACGACCATACCCAAATAATAACGTAAACAATCTACATTTGGTATTTATCACATGACAAGTACTAAGTATAGAAACGCCACCTGGTGATGAATTGAGTCCATTAAAAACGATAGTTCATGTGTGACATAAATATTCTTAAAAAGGAATTCAGATTCATAATACTTTATTATAAGCCTCTTATGTTGGTTTAAATATATATGTATACACACATATACATATCTTTGAAAGCTGCTGTAAAGCATTTTGTTTTAAAATTACTGCAACATATTTCTTTCTAGAGTGATTTTTTTTAACAATACCGCATACATGTGTATTGCAAATGAAAAATTCCTAAAACTTGTCAATTACATCAACCGTTGGCTTGCAGAATGTAGAACGAAACATTTTCGTTATTCAGTTATAGCTAGAGTCGGATGTGGAAATTTACACCATCAAGAGTGCATTTTTTACTAGAGTGCATTCTAGGACACATTTTTAATTATCTACTCTAGGGGACTGGGTAAAGACAGTGTAAGAAGAACTTAAAAATTATATTTAAAAAAAGCTTTATGGTTCATCAGCTATAAAATTTTACACCTTTGTGATACCAACAATTTTTCCTAATTCCAAAAATACTTTTAATTTTAGATAATTTCTTCTGTTGTGAAGTTCTTTTCCTTTTCTATACTGTAAATAAGTTATTTCTTCCACGTGTAAAATTAATATTTATTTTTTTTTGCATAAATTATTGTAATTATATATTTTAGAAAAATTATTTAATAATTTTTGAAAATTCAAAATTTTCTCTTGTGCCGAACTTACTAAAAATAAGCTTTGAATTGAATTTTGAAATAGATTACCTACAAAAATATTTTTTTTTCGTTTTTATAAGAATAGCATTTCTACTTAAAACAAAAAAAAAGTTCATAGAATCTTATATTTTATTAAATTATAATTTTAATTCATTCACTGACCAAAAATGATATTCATATAACTTTTATTTCAATTATGAACTAAAATAATACCAAAAAAATTCTACATATTTTCCAATTTTTTATTTAAAAGGTGTTTTCCTACAACTCTAACGTCACAGAAATTTTAAGTAAAGCTTATTTAAATTGCAATGGTATAAGCTTTAAAAAATAAGCATTATAGAGTCATATTTCCTTAAAAGCCCTATCATATTATAAAAGCATGCGGTAAAGTGTGGGAGATATGACATATTTTTATTGCCTTCCCCCAAACCCTAAGTGACTCGATCAAGCATTCGAAGTTTATTCAATCGCAGTTTTATGCGAATGTATGAATCCCGGAAGGGAAGGCACTTGTGTGCGCCATTCAAACACTCCCTTTTAGCTTACTGACGCAAGTTCATGTAGAATGGGGTAATCGTTATGATAAGGAACATAATAGGGCACATCGCTCGGAAATTTAAATCGGTGCTTTTATTGCTTTAGTCGAATGTTGCACACCAAATTTAGAAAAACTGATACGGCTCTTGAAATCTGCTTACATTTTGGGATTGTATATTTCCTCATAGAAGGGCCCTTTTACATTTGTATAAGAATATGGTTGTATTTATATTTAAGGAAATGATATCGATTGTTGATTTTTAAGTAGTTATAATAAATGGTTTTCATTTGAAAATCAGATTAATATATGGTAATTATGTTAAATTAAAGATTTAATTTTGTCTATAAAAAGTAATTTTTCCAGAAGATTTTTGCATTTATAAAAAGAAACTGTATTGTAGAATATAAGCCATTTAAATATATAAATTCCACAGTTTTTTTAAACGCGCTATACATTTCTTAATAATTGATTTTATCTACTACTGTGGAATTGATATCATTTTGTTAAATTCATTTAGTTTTTTCATGTGGTAACACAATTGCTTACTTTACTTTCAATATTATTTAATTTTAATCAATTTTTATATTTTTCTAAATAAAAATTATAAAAGGATGAAAAATATTTAATTTGTATAAATATTTAAATTTTTTAACGCTTTCCTGAAATTTTGAAATAAATTGACTTGTTTCTTTTAATGAATCTTTTAAGATCTTTATAAGTCTAAAAAAGATCACATATTTTTTTTAATAAAATCTAGTTTTTCCGAAAGTTATTTGCTTTTGTAGAATGAAACTGAGCTATAGAATTTAAACCATTTCAATTGATAAATTCTATTTTTCTTTGAAACTTGCTATATTTCTTAATAATTAATTTTGTATGAAACAGGAATTAACATAATTTTGTTAAATTCATTTAATTTTCATAGCAACAATATTACTTGCTTTATTTTCTACATTATTATTTATATTTAATAATGCTTTTTTATATTTCTATACATCACTTACAGCACGATGAAAATACTGAATTTATTTGTTTAAATGTTTAAATTTTTTAATGCTCTGTGCTGAAGATTTGAAATACATTAGCATAATTTTTAATGATTTAATATAATTTTGGGTGTTTTTTTCTATATTTTATAAAAAAATATTATATTTTTAAAACCTAAACATCTCATAACAAAGCGAAGATTAGTTGTATTGTTACCTAAAAAAATAAAATCGTTTAATTATTTTGAGCAACAAATGCAGCAGTAAGAAATAATTTATAAATAAGTTGCCACAACTACATAAGACTTTATTCAATAAATTATTCTACAAAACTATATCACATTAAAAACAACAATGAATGAAAACGAAGTGTTGCCATTTCCTAAAACTGAAATTCCTTCGATCAGCCTATATCATTCTCAAATTATAAAAATAAACTCTCAATCAATGATAGCATGAAATATCTTGTTAATTCGATTAATATCCCTGTATTTTCCAAAAAGTAATTGACACTAACCATAATTTTATACTCAAATAATCGTTGAAGGAAAAAGAATGGAAACCATGTATTCTCCACTCCTCGAGGAATCCTTCAATGTTTGTTTTCCCCTTTATTTATTCAAGCGAGAAGAGACGAAAAAGTTTAACTAGTTGTGGAATCTTCGAGCTACATTTTATGAATAATTTATAATTCTGACAACGCTATCTCGGAAGAATATCCGGTTGAGAAGACGCGGTACTCCACCTGCGAAAAAATACTTGTGGCATTATTCGGAATAAAATTCTATTCCAAATGTGATAAATGTGGCTTTAAGTTTGTTTTTAGGATAGATGTGTGTACAAAAAATGCCTGACAATAAGCCAAAAATTTAAATCTAACAAAAATAAAATGTATTGTTGATGTATAAATCATAAACGAAGTTAAACGTCGAAAATAAGCAGGTGCATTTGTATTCTGCTCAAGGAAACCAACTGAATTTGTTAGCAAAATTAGTATTATTGAAAAGGGAACGCTTTAGCTAAAAAGATTGATTACGTATATCGAAAGGGTAAAATCTTTTTTCTTGCTCTTCCGTTCAAATATAGAGTTGAGTTGGTTTTATACTTCTGCTGTTGTAATTGATGACTTTCCAGAAAGTTGAGCTTTTCTCGGTATCTACTCCTGTGATGGTGAATATTTTGGATGCTAACAGCATTTATTAGCTGCAAGAGTTATCTGTCTTCTTTACGGTATCATGAAACAGTAAAATTATTTGGAAAAGTAACCGAGAGAAGTTTTTTTTCATCATTTACTCTTTGATTGATTTAAAATGGCACATGTTTCATCAAAAAAATTAATTAAAATATAGAATTCGTATTCTACAAGAAAGATTCTTTAATTAAATTATTTTATAATGCTGCAATGATTTATTTCTGCAATTCTCAGAATTGCATAATTTGAATCAATAATACAAAAGAATTTTAATATAATCCTAAGTGTATTATAGTTCCTATAATTTAGTGTAATATTTCATAAATAGCAGTATGATGCTAATTATGCGCTTTCAAATTTCTTAATGTTAACATATGTTTAATTGGTGATTTGTAAAAATCACACACACACACACATTTTGATAGTATGTAATTATTTCTGCTTCTAATTAATTTATAAAAATTGAAAGGCTTTCATTATCTTTTCAATATTTCAAACTATTTTAAGGGATTTCAATTTCATTTTAACGTTAAAATCGTTTTCAGGGAGTAAATAATATCAATAAGTTATGAAACACAATAAGAAACCTTTCAAAACATACAGGAGTATAGTTATTTGTCTGTTACTTATCGTTATTGTAGCAGAAAGACAAATAAATCAGCAATAATATATATTTAAAGGAATGATAAATATAAATGAATGGTGAAATAGAGGGAATGTATTCTGTTTCATAATTTATTGTTCGCGAATATTTGTGCTAAATAAAGATACGTATGCGTAAAATTTCAATTGCATCTGTCAAAAAATTATTGTTAATGTCATTGTGAATGAATACGTGTCAATTTCACGATGTGGCCCATGGTAGTCTAGTGGTTAGGACATCGGCTTTCCATCCGGAAGTGTGAGGTTTGATTCCCAATGCCGTCTAAGACCCACCAAGTACATGCGATATACGTGTCCGTAAAATCTGGGGAATCGAAAGTCCTGTGGTCGGTCGATGATCAGTTAGCATGGGAATAATGGTCTGTAGAAAATCTCCTCCCCCTCCAGATCAATGTCTGAAGTGAGGGAGTGGATTCTCTGGTGGTGTCATCTATCGGAGGAGCTTAGAACAAAGTCGTACCTTCCTGGTGCTCTGGTTGAACGAAAGACGCATCCTATACAGACTGAAATTCGCATAGCCAACGGCATAGTGAGCTTGGCTTTTCCAAATGTCAAAAGTAACAACAACACGATATATCCGAACAAAACATAGGTCAAACTCAATTTTAAAGTTGGCCCGAAAAACTTAAATATTTGAATTATCAATAGTTTCAAGATCCTCAGTTATTAGTTCAACAGATGAAAAAGGCGGAAAAAATTAATTTTTGAATTCGCTACATAGAGTTAAATATAAATCCTAAATTGCACACAATTACAAATCTATCATACTCTCTAGTAAATACGAACTGTTTCATTTTTTAATCACTTGTTTATATTTCCAGAGTAATGCAAGAAATTATTAAAAGTTTAAAATGTCCATTGAGCTTCTTTGAAGTATTCAAATATCTCTTATTGAGAAAATAAGTTCTTCTCTTTCGATGACTCAAACGTTTATTAGAAATCCGTTTTCAATTTTACCCAGCTTAAAATATTTGGAATCGATTCACTGAAATCATATACGAAAGGAATGTTGCCTGTACCATTAAGTTCTTTGTATCATTTGTTACATCGTAGAATTTTCTAGAACTCTCATCTTACAATTTTCTGCTTTCCTGATTTGGGTTTAAATTTGTCAAAAATGTTACCCAGCAAATCGCGTGTAAATTAGATTCGTAGTTATTCAAACAAAAATTCATTATAGTAGCGAGGAATAACAGAGCTTCTTGTGTTTTCAGTAATATGATTTGACGTTATTACTTAGTTAATCGGAACATAATCATTTTATATGAACTACATTTGTGTTGAAATTATCTGTAAATCCAATATTGCGTAAGGAAATGATTCGTGAGAAATGACGTATAAGAAATTATTTATTAATATTCATCGATTGCTGAGAATTGAAAATAAATTTAAATCATCAATATATACAATTAATTTATATTTAATAATTTTTATTATAATATATTTCAATGAAATTTTTATTTTTATTTGATTAAAACAAACACATTTATACTTCTTAGCACAAAAAAGGCATTCAATCTGTTTAAAACAGAAATCACGTTTTTATCACTAATATATACCAAAAGTAGTATACATTGCTGAAAAATATCAGTATTTCATGTATTAAAACAAAAAAATTCATTCAAATTAAAGATATGTAAGGCTAACAATGTGTCAAATTAATTTATTCTCATAAATGTGTCTCATAAAAATGTATAGGATTATCACAATTTTAATTTTCTGAGTAATCATGAGTTCATTTATGATTATATTTTAATTAATAAAAGCTTATTTTAGGTTGTTACGTACATTCATAAACATAACTTAATTTATACTCATGAAATAAGTAAGACATTTTTAAAACAAGCCAGAAAGACATGGAATTTTATGAGGTATTTATATAGTAATGAAATTTAATTTGTGACAAAGAGGAGGAAGTATATTGTGGGCAATATATCGACATTTCTTTAAATTCAGATAACTTTTTAGCTAGTTATCTCTCTTAGATTGCTTTTCATTAGATTGAATTTTTGAATCAAAAATCTTTATAATATATATATATATATATATATATATATATATATATATATATATATATATATATATATATACATAAAGGGTTCTAAACTTTAATAATCTCTGGTATTGCAAATTTATAAGTATACTTCCCAGTTACTTCCTTATTTAATTTTTTTATTATGAGTATAATTATTATTCTTTATACCCTTCCGAAAATTTTTAATCATGTTTTTAGAAATATTAGAATGCATCTAAAATTTTTACATTAACTTAGCAATTAAAAATTAAAATAATTTTCAAGTGTATCTACTGTGTCTAACTACTATATTGCAACTATCTACTTAACTAACTTAATTTCTCCTAACATAAATGTTAGGATAAATATGTTTCCTAACATTTATGTATCAATAAATATTAACGTGAGAGCTTTTAGTGCAGTTTCAAATTTAAGTATTCTCAAATGAATGGACATTTTGTTGTAAGACATGAAGGTGAGATAGAAATTTCATATGAGAAAAAATAATTAGCAACAAAAATAGAACACAGTTAATATTTTATATATATCCAAATAGACAAACTTCATTCTGTATCGTTACGTAGAATAATTCTCCAGAATTTTTTTTGCATAAGCAAAGATTAAAATGTAATTCGGGAATTTTCAAAGCTTTAATTTATGAACAATTTAAAAGGTCAACAATGGATTCCTTAAAAATATCAAAAATAAAAAAAAGTAGTTGTCTACTTAAGCTTATTTTCTAATTCAAAGAAATACCTTTAATGTGAAAAATGATTCTCTGTTTTTTTTTCTTAAAATATATCTAACAAGCCAATATTTTAAACCATACACAAGAGTTTTAAATCAAACGGAATTGATTCAGTTAAGCCTAGTAAAGAATTATTTGGTGTGTTATTATGATTAAAAAACCTACTGAATTTATAAACAAATTAGTATTACCGAACAGGAAACATTTTGGCGTCAAGATTGATGACTCTTCGGCTAGACACAATCTCTCTTGTTGTTTTTCCAGAGCATCTTGTTGAATAGAGATATGCAGCTGCTGTTGCAGCTGATGAGCTTGCAAGATATTTTGCTATTCCTGGTATCATCCGTAGTGGAGGAGGCTTGTGAAAGATGATGCTTGCATTTATTTGCTATTTATCCTTTATTTCTTGGTATCATGAAAAATGATCCAACACAGGAATAATATAAGAAATTTCTCGCACTATTTTTTAACTGATATTATTTTTATTTAATATTTTTTCTCATATGAAATTTCTATTTCATCTTCAAGTCTTGTAGGAAATATTGCGATTCATTCGATACTACTTAAATTTGATTCTGGGCTAAAAGTTCTATTAATTATTGACTTATAAATGTTAGAAAATCTACTGTATCCCAACATTTATTATAGAACCCACTAGGTTAGTACAGTAGTTAGATATAGTACAGCAGTAGATATTCATGCAAATTTTTATAGTTTTTATACTTGCTAAGTTAATGTAGAGTTTTATAGATACTTTCTAATATTTAAAAATATCATTAAAATTTTTTTAAAGAATATAAAGAACAATAATAATATTCAAAATGAATAAGGAAGTAAATTGGGTAGAATGCTGAAATTATGTATATAATATTGATTAAAAACAGCTATGAGAGTTTATCGAATTAAAAAATTAAATTTTAATACTCTAAAGAATATCATACAAATAGGATATAGGATAATGATGATAATATATAGGATATTTTTTGTAATTTTTTTCCACGTTTAATTATATTCGATATTTGAAAGAGAATAAATATTAAGTAGTGAAATAATTTTTTTATTAATATTACTTTTGAATAATGTATACTTTATATTAGTTAATAAAATTAATTAATTATTTATTTCACTTTATTCTATTATGTATATCCCTGTTATGCTCTAAAATACCATTTAGTAGTATCTTAACTGCATTTTATGACTATATTTCCACGGATTTTCTCAATTTTTTCTTGATCAAGAAACTTGAAACGCATGTTACTTTGTTATAATTTGCTTCAAAATAAATTATATCTGGCGAGAAAAATATTATTTACTTAATTTCTCATTTAAATTAATGCAATAATAAATAAGAGTAGATTTTGTTTAAATACGTTGAGAAGTTTAAGAATAAAATTTCAGTCAAAATAGGAGTTTAATATATGTATACCAGTACACTGTAAATAATGAAGAGATGATACAATTTCTACATTTACCTCGAGCTTATAGATTTGTTTTGATGAAAACTCTGTTTTCTTTCCTTTCTTTTTACAGATATTTGTACTTAGACAACATACTTTCTAAAATAAAAAAGACTATTACATCATACATTAATTTTTATTGAAATGTTTCTGTAATTATGGTATTAGAATCTGTATAACATATTTAAATGCAATTTCGGCGGCAAATAATCGTATATATATATAATTATAATGATGAATAGGAAGATAGGGACACTACTTTAAATGCTGATAGTTAAATTTATCTAATTTTATTTTAGTCAACATTAAAACATGCAAGACAAAGTTTAACATCAAAACTAAGAAATTTCTTAATGCATTTTGAAAAATTGACTACGGAATCAACTTTTATCTGAATATTTAATTTTCGATAAGATATCTTTAAGATGAGAGATACTAGAACATACAATTAAAAGTTTTATTTAGCAAACTATAATTTTTCAAAGCAAAATTGCTGGAATGCATATTTTATAGGAGCTGCACCGTTACTAATTAATACAAACTTTTTTTAACATTTTAATTTGCACTTAATAAAAGAAAGATTTGTTATTTAGTTAATTAAAATTGAGTGTCTGAAATGAATTAATAATGAAATAAAGGAAAAAATATTATAAGAACTATTCCTTAATGATGAAAACGCAAATTGTTCCTTAAAGAATAAAAATAGCCTTCAAGAAATATGAGCCTTATTCTTTACACCTGATTGAATTCAACGCTGGAATCTTGAATTTTAAATGATATCTTTTAAAATGTAATGAGTTTTGCTAAAAACAAATATTCATTCCTTTTTACTCGTATGTCTTGGTTTCGATGAATTCAGTTAATTATTATAATAAAAAACTAAAAGCATATGTGTTTCGCTTTTGAGTTATTATTCTTTGGTGAAAAATGGAATTCTCAATTTCTTATATTTTAAAATTAAAAGAAGTTTCATATAATGTATATCTGGGCGTAATATTTATTTTTAATTTTTTAAAACCAATGCTTGAATTATCTCATGCATTTTAAATGAACTTTGTATTTTGTAATTTATTTTATCTTTCATGTAAAGTAAAGAAAAAAAAGCATACAATAAATGGAAAAAGAATAAAATTAATTTTAACTTGGGAATTAATATATTATTTAATAAAACTCTTCACATTATTTGACTTGCCAACAGAAAGAGAAATCTCTGTTTCTAACTGTTAATTTCGATACTAATTTTTTTATAGTTCAGTATAAAAATCACTCTTAAGATTTTTATATTTAGCTTTACAAGCATTGAATAATCATATGCCTTTAACTAATCAATAAATTTGAATATTATGCATTACTTAACAATTGATTGATGAAAAAAAGCGAATTTCCACAAAACTTTTAGAAACTTTTATAGTTATTATGCCAATTTTTCTCCTCAAAGGCCACATACTCATTATTTAGAAAGTTGTGAAGTAATTTGGAAATTAGAGCTTTGCACAATGTAACTATTTTGTTTTATTGGCAATTTTAATCAGGGTTTTAAATTTTTACTACATTTTCTATACTAACAGTAAAATTAATGAAAAATACATATTGTACCGGATTTAATATTTGTTAATTTTCAGGAGCAAAACATTAACCATCAGAGTTTATATATAGTTCTTGGATTCGAACATACATGCTGCGATAATAGTCAAATATTGTTTCATCTTTAGAACAGCTGCATTTTGAAATAACTTCTTAGCTCTTTATTGAAATATATTCTTAATAAAATGTTAAATAATATTGAACATTATGTTTTTATTAGCCTTTTATGGCATATTACTTTGCTAATTTATATTGATTTATTCCACATTTTTCAATAATTGCTTAATTTCAAGCAGTTTATTTCTTGAATTAGTCTTTACATAATCTAGACTTCGAACCCTTTTTTTAATATGAAATGATCTGAAAAATTTTGTGGATAAGATTTTTTTGATTTTAGAATTTCTCTATAATTGTATGATTCACATCGACAAATTTTCACCTGGAGATTTCCAAAATTTACTATGTGGGATAAATTAACAAAATCAACCAAACAAAAGTTTTCAGGGCCTAAAAATAATTTATTTAAAATTTCTAGCTTAAATTTCACTCGCTTAGAAGATAAAAATGTTAATGCATAGGATTGGAGTTCACAAAGAAAATTTCGATCTTTATTAGGAAATTTAATTTACTTTATTACACTAAGAAGCACTTGCAATGTTTTCCGATGTGAATTGTTTATTTTTTATCAAGTTTTATATTTTTTTATTAAAAAACGCTGCTAATGGCTGAGATGTGTTTTTAGTATCTTCAGAGAAATTATAAGTATTTGATGTATTATAGATCGAAACTTCTAAGGGAACAAATCCATAGTTTAAATTTCTTCACCTTCCAAGATACTACAACTGTCAGATTACGAATCAATGGACTAATGTTCAAATAGAGAGAGAAAGGATAATACCACTGAGCAGATTCGTGAGAGATCAGTTACTCCGAATCGAAATTGTCCAATAAGTGAATCTCTTACAAGGACTTTAAAGTCGATATGACAATAAAACATTATTTTATTCCAAATAAGAATTCAGAGCTTTCAATATATGCAATATGATGTTCTCTTTTTAAATTTATAGTTTCAGAACTCGTCTATTAAGGTTGACCTTGCGCCATTAAACCCAACCAACCAACCAACCTCTATTAAGGTTAACAGAATCAAAACCAACTGTCCAGTGAGTGAATCTCTTACAAGGACTTTAAAGTTGATATGACAATAAAACATTATTCCATTCCAAATAAGAATTCAGAACTTTCAATATATGCAATGATGTTCTCTTTTTAAATTTATAGATTCAGAACTCGTCTGTTAAGGTTAACAGATTCAAAATCAATTGTCCAGTGAGTGAATCTCTTACAAGGACTTTAAAGTTGATATGACAATAAAACATTATTCCATTCCAAATAAGAATTCAGAGCTTTCAATATATGCAATATGATGTTCTCTTTTTAAATTTATAGTTTCAGAACTCGTCTGTTAAGGTTAACAGAATCAAAATCAACTGTCCAGTGAGTGAATCTCTTACAAGGACTTTAAAGTTGATATGACAATAAAACATTATTCCATTCCAAATAAGAATTCAGAACTTTCAATATATGCAATGATGTTCTCTTTTTAAATTTATAGATTCAGAACTCGTCTGTTAAGGTTAACAGATTCAAAATCAATTGTCCAGTGAGTGAATCTCTTACAAGGACTTTAAACTCGATATTACACTAAAGTATTATTCCAATCCAAATAAGAATTCAGAGCTTTCAATGTATGCAATATGATGTTCTCTTTTTAAATTTATAGTTTCATAACTTGTCTGTTAAGATTAACAGATTCAAAACGAGTTGTCCAGTGAGGGAATCTTACAAAGACTTTAAAGTCGATATGACAGTAAAACATTATTCCATTTCAAATAAGAATTCAGAACTTTCAATATATGCAATATGATGTTCTCTTTTTAAATTTATAGTTTCATAACTCGTCTGTTAAGGTTAACAGATTCAAAATCAAAATGATCTCATCTGTTAAGAGCATTAGACCTGCTATGTGCAATCTTCTTGTTTTTACGACTACTGAAATTAGATAATCTGATGATCGGGCGTTGATGGTACACATCATAGTTATCGTATTAATGCTGTGAGATTATTTTCATGTTCATTCTATTTGACGCCATCTGATTTTTTTCTACCCGTTCTTCTGTTGTTTCCCGAGATACTTTCGACGAATTGCCAAATTCTTGTTTTTGTGTTTTACACAGTTTTTTTTCTTCTAGATTCAAACTAGTACTATAATTGAACTCGAACTTCTCTTCCTTTATAACAGAGATCTATTTTTATGTTTCCAACCTTATAATCTTCCACTTATTGACTTATGAATTGCCTATTGGCCGTATTATGCTGTAACAGTATTTTATTTTCTTTTTGCATTATTGTACATCGAATAACAGATTTAACATACAAATTGCTCGAATAACAGACAAATTGTTCGAATAACAAAATTTGCATCGAATAACAGACAAATTGCTAAATGGGCAACATTGACGTCCATCGTTATATCTCCTATTCCTTTTGACTTTCCCCTAAGTCCTGTCTGATAATATAAAATAAATGTGAATGCACATACATTTCTTTTTTTTAATCTGAATCCACACTCATTTTATAAAGCCTAATTTATCACTTGACTGATGTTTTATCCCATTCTACCATATTTTTCAATTTTTAACTAATTTCTCTCCGATGTTTTCATTTTGTAAACACCAATGTGTTTTTAATAGTTTTGATATCGAAGCATATTCTTTATTAACACTTTTATGTTACTGTTATCTCTTGTAAAATAATCATCCAAAATGAAAAAAACATTAAATGATTTCTTAATAATGTTAAATAATTACATAAATAAACAGATTTATAACATTCAAGAAAATTTTGTAATGTGAAAAATCCTAAATAAGTGTCTAAAGTTATTTAATTTATATGTTATGTTAATCATAATTTGCGGCTAATGAAATCTAGAATATACTTTGATATTATACACACACACACACAAGCAAAGTCTCCTAATAATGAATTGTGTTTTACTGATTATGTATGAACGTGAATATTGTGATCTTTAATTTCCTTTTATGCCAAAGAAAGAAATACTACAAATAGTTAGTATGCTTAAGCCTTAATACCATGAAATTCCACACACACAAATTGCACCAAATTTTCGATTCTTTTTTTTTATAAAATTATTCTTAGATATTTTATACTTTAAAAAATAAGTAGAAACTTTTAGTAAACTGTAATTATTTCAATAATGAGCTTTGTATTATTTTAAAATATATTTAATAGTAAATCCACATATAATAATATTATTAATTGTATTCAGACAAGACTGTTGATTTATTCTGCAGAGGAAATTTATGTGTATTAAAGAAGGAGAAAATTTAGGTGTACTCTCAGTTGAAATGCCAAAATTCAGTTTTGTTAAATTAAAAAGTTTTAAAATATACCATAATTGTAATACGTAAGTGCCACATTTATATCTTACAAAACAATATCCACGGCATTAAGCTAATCAAAATATTTTCAATTGTAAACGATGCAAATCATAATTTTTTTTATGTTAAACACATTATTGAAATGTCTCTTAAACATGAAAGCTTAATCGATCATCCAATTTCAATTCCAAGTCTTTATTTTTTTCCTTACTTACTTATTTATATTTATATTAGGTTGGGGAATAAGCTCGTAGCGTTTTTACCAAAGACTTTTATTTAAATAAAAAACAATAATTATATCAATAGGTTAATCAATTTTATATTTGGCGTTGCTGTTTACAACCTCTTCACCTCTTGACGGATTTGTTGATGCCGTTCCGCACAAAATCACATGGTCTGGTATCAAAGAAGTTGTTGAGCCAGTTTTTAAGGACCTCTTGGTGCACTGGGAAATGCTCGAAAAGAATGCCACAGTCAACAAGGAGCTCTACATTGCCCAGCTACATCACATGAACGAGGCTATTCGACTGAAAATACCTGATCGACATGGCCAAACCATACTCCTTCAAAAAAACGCCAGGTCTCATGTTGCACAAGTCGTCAAAGCCGCACTCCAAGAGCTCGAATGGGAGGTCCTTCAGCATCCGCCTTATTCACCGGACATCGCACCGACCGATTAATATCTTTTCCGCTCCTTGTCAAACCATATGAAGGGCGTTACCTCCGATAGCAAAAAGGTCCTTAAAAATTTGCTCAATAATTTATTGATATAATTATTGTTTCTTGTTTAAATAAAAGTCATTGGTAAAAACGCTACGCGAACTCATTCCGCAACATATATATATATATATATATATATATATATATATATATATAATAGATAGATAGATAGATAGATAGATAGATATATAATACGTTGTAAAATTTTATCGGAAATTTTCATGTTTACTTTTTTCATCTAGAAATAGTCCTCGATATAATGAAATTTTGTTGGTATGTTTTTTTGCAATGTAGAATATTTTTCTTCATTTCTACATGATTAACCTAAGAAAATGTGGTTCAGTTAAGATTTCATATGTGATTCTGATTCCCATCCAACCTCCTTTAACTCTTCCTAAATATGTTTGATGGAACTTAAGGTGAGACTTAAAATGAGAGAATATATATATATATATATATATATATATATATATATATATATATATATATATATATATATTCAAAGTTATTAAGTTCCTTTTTTCAGCATTTCTTTAGTTTGTGCATTAATATAACGCCATAGTTACAAAACCAAATTAAGATATTTCTAGATTTATTTTAAATACATGGATTTTTTTGCAACCATATAAGCTGTCCTTCAATCACTTGCTGAAGAAAAAAGAATCGGCAGATTAATACTCATTTTGATTTCGCAAACTATGGAGTAGCTGATATGCTTGTATTTACATTTTCAAAAAATTTTTCATTCAGATTTATATAAATTATTACGAGTTCGTTGTTTTATCAGTACATTTATTATCGCGTAATGATATGCTGACGATGCTATAGTTATTGCTAGAACTTCTGTTTGTTAATCAGTTTCCGGCATATGTATTCTTCTCCTTTTTAATGGTTCAAGAGCAATTACCAGTACTTCCATCCCATCAATATTTGCTCATGCATTCTTGATTTCGTGCTCTATCGCAGCATATGAATCGAAATTAATAGGGCAAAAGGAAATGCCCTCTACCCAACCCGATTTTTCAAATCTAATAAAGTTCATAACTCTCGTTCTCTGCATGATCAGTCTGGGCAGGAAATTTGCTTCGCCCACAAGAAAACGAAAGAAATGAGAAGAGACAGAAAGAGAAAGGAAACTCAAACGGGTTCCAGATTTCTTGGGAGACGCTATGCATACGTTATCCAGGAAAAGGATCCGCCTTTACACTTGGCATTCCTCTCCCGTTTCCGGGAAAAATCCTGCGACTGAGAACTCGCACGCTCGATACATGTAAATGATGGGAAAGATGAAAAAACTTTTCCAGTTTTTTTTCCCTTGGAAGGGAAAAGTGAAATAGTGTAGAGCTGCTCACTGCTTGTATCAAACTATGTATGGAATAAATTCATAACGAAAAGACCGCGAGCGTTCGTGCGCGTTTAAGGATTTTTAAAGGGAAAATTTTTTTTCTCGCCAATACTTCCTTTAATAAAGAAGTCTCAAAGTCAGCAGGGGGTATTAAGTCTCATCCTACTTTATATGCATTTGAGGCCCAAAGAATTAGATGACTTCAAATTGAAAGAGTGCTGGGCATATTGGATGTCACTGATCATTATGAACCAGATATGTGTATACTTTTGCAAATATGGCGAGAATATTTTTCTTGCCCTTTCACACATTTTTAATCTTCTCGTGAAGTGGGAGATATGTAAAAACTTCTTCAAGTGTTCTCGATATTTGAAATTCAAATAAGCTGCAGATTTATTCAAATCATTAAAAGCAAGCCAAGTTAAAATTTACTTTTTCTAAAGCTCGTCGCCAATAAAGTGCTGTAAATTTGAGTTTGAGATTTAATAAAACGCTTTTAAATATTTTTATTATATTTTAATAAAGTTTTTATTTGTGTGTTGATTCAAAAATGGAAATATTCTAAATCTTACATCTTTTCCAAGGCTAACTTTATGTATTTTGGAATTGGAAAACGCGACTTTTCATTTTTATTTGCTTGATAATGCCTGTTTGAAAAATTAATAATTCATATGAATAATTCCCAAGTCGTGAGGATGTTTTTTGTACTTTAGCATTTCAATTTCAATCCCTGAAAGGATCAATTTGAATTTTAATGATTTGCTTCTTAGAGAATGCAATTTTTCTGCAATTATTAGCATGAGGAATTCACTAACCGTAATTATGAAAGCTGATGAAAAAACTCCCTTTCGCAATTTTACACTGTTAATGAATTTTTGTAAATATTTAGTTTTTTAATTCATGAAAATCCCTAATTAAATTGTATATTTCCCAAATCCCAAATATATTATATTCATTTTATTGTAAAATTAATGTGTTTCGGGTATTAGTTGTTAAATTTAATTAGAACAACACCGAATTCGTTGAGGGAAAGTATACTTTAAGGTACCTCTTGGCGGAAATTGGCGAATTTTTTCTCGCCAAGTTTATTTTCATGCATGTTTGGAAAAATATACTTTAAGGTACCTCTTGGCGCAAAATTGGCCATTTCTTTTCGCCAAACTTATTTTCATGCATATTTGAAGTAACAAGATGGTGCGGAAAACGTGATAGACCAACCAGAAATAAACCAACATTACTAATAATATTGCTCCACATTGGCGAGCAGCTGTTGGACATACTAAAGTATAGACCTCCCATTTCGTTGACCTGATTCAGTATCAGTTCGGGTTCGTTAGACACGACACAGATTTTATTTGCTATTAATACTTCAAATAGCAGATGCCAAAATTTAATCAACTATTCCTTAATTATTAAAATTTAAATATTACATTGGAATAGTATTTATGGCTACAATATTCTCTGCGATTTTATACTATAATCAATTAATTTTAGATAATGAATATAACTCTGTAATGTTTTAAGGTTAAACCTTATTTCATTCAAGTGGTATTTCTTCGCAAAATGTAAAATTAAATTGTCAAGGAATCAAACCTATGTTTTCATTTATTTTTTTTAATAATAAAAAGAATGTTTTAGTACATTTCTGTTTTGTTTTACCACTTTATATATAATTCATTTAAATACTGAAATATTTTAATGAATTATTTTTAAGTATAACTTTGAATTGTAAAATTGAATTTAAATTGTAAATAAATATAATTTAAGCTGTATAATATTTATAATTATGACATTAGCTGCATTCCAAGTTCCCTGTCATTTATAAAAATAAAATTTCTCGTGAATGATAGATACTTATGATGGTGTATTATAAAGAATATAAAAAAATAATAAAAACATTTCAGTGGCCAACAATTTTATTTAATGAATAATCTTCAATTACGATCAAAATTGGTATTATAGGATTAAGATAATTATGTTTGGAAAAATATTTTTTATGATTTCTTTTATAACTTATTTGGGAAAATACTGTAAGCAAAAAACCTTTTCTTGTATGTACCACTTGACATCTTTAAAGATCATCCAGTCATATAAAATTTCTAAATCCTTAATTATATATATATAATTTCGAACGTTAAGAAGCAGAGCCAAGACTTAATTCTGAGATATATTACCGGAACTTTTTATCATTTCTGGTCTTATTTAACCCATGTCATTCTCTTTTTTCTTATTTTCCCCATTTAGGGAAGAAAACGGCTGTCTTTAATGAAGCCCCCACATAAAAGACGCAGAAATAAGATAATTCAAATCCGCTGCCTGAATGCTCCATATTCACCCGGATGAAAATGAGGCACTTTCCAACATCTGCGACCAATTAATCCAAGGGTTGAGTGACGCTGTTATTTATTATTCAAGCTAGAGAACCTATGAGGGATAAATAAGCAAAATATTCCCTTTTTGTGTGCGTCTCAATGCCATAACGTTTGCCTCATTAAGAGAACCTTCTCTTTGATTTACACAGAGTAAAAGATTAATCAATATCTTCCCTCGTTTTTTCCCTTTGAAGAGGAAAAAAATTTTTGTCTTCTAATTCGCTCTAATTATGTGTTTGGGCTTAAGAAATGCCGCGTTAAAGCGTGTGTTTCTGACATTTATATTAGTTTCTTACTACTTTTGTAAACTGAACGAGAGATTTTTCTTTTTTAAATCTTTGCAAAAAGTTAAGAACTTTTTTTTTGGTCTGCGAAGATAGATGAATTAAGTTTATCCTTGTGACTGTACTTCAAGATGATAAACTTGAAGAGTGAAATGTTTCGTTTAAGAAAATTTTTTTAAATGTAAGTTTTAATTAAAGAGCTGCTTCTTATATATGAAATGCTTTGGTTTGAAATACCAAAACAAACAAAATTTTATTTATAAAATTTCAATTCAACAATAAAAAAATAAAATTTATTTCATTGTATAATTCAGAAAAAAACCTATTTCAAAATTATTTTCAAGGGAAACAGACTATTGAATATTGTGAAATTTTGTTATTAAATAAATGAAAATATCATATATTTAATTGTAAAATATTGTTATTTATATTTTTTCAAAAGAGTTTATATTAACGTAACCAACATTTATTAATAAATTATGTGTACTAATTATATTGATTAAACAACTAAATCATTCTATTTATGAATTGCAAATCAAGATTTATAATATTTTTAATATGATATGTTTTGCAATTTATGCGTTTAGCAGTTTTATAATTAATACATTTTCATTAAAGCATGATTTAGATGGGTATCTATTGTCTAAACTTCCCAACTAGCTCGTCGTTTCGTAGTTGGTAAAAGTACATGCACGGTAATATTGAGCATTTTTGGGGCAAAATACTGCTTCCAAAATCAAATAAAGATTTTAAATTGATATGATTTCTCAGTTGTTTTAGTACCTTTCAAGTTAAAAAATCGCTTTATTGATCATAGGAGGCAAACAATACAAATCTAAGCTACATTTTGCTGTAAAACGTCTTTTCAGAACAATGTATATTCTATATGACGTGTAAAAGAAATCCGTTTGATGTGCAAAGAATGCATGAAAAGTTCTAATATGTTGCAAATAAAAATGATTTCCTTTCCAAATAACGATGAATACTATTGATGAGTCATGGAGTATGACAGCAAACCTTAATGATATTTATTTCAGGGATGGAGTATGGTCAAGATTAAATATCTCAAAATATTATACCATCATTTTTATTGAATATAATCTCAGATGGATTCAGATTTTTTTATTCACAAACTTGGAAAATGTATGTATTTATTTCACTTCTACATGAAAATTCCTAAACGACTTGCGCTTTGCTTTTTATGTGCAGACCATAGTTCATAGGTTATAGAGTTTATAATAAAGTGAGAAAGAAATTGGAAGTTCGAACATTATAGTTGTAATCTGCTTTCTATCCATCTGAAGTGCATGCAACCTTTTCCATTGCATCTGCCAAAATAAGTTCATACTTCTACCTGGACATATAAATTATAGAATTTCCTTGAATATCGTAATATGTTTTTGAAATTTTTAGTTTCCTTTGGATCCCTTATAAATATTTTAATATTCATTACATTTACTGCTACGTAAGAAATTTCGTGAAACAATTTTTTTTAATAAAATGCACGTTCACCATTATAATTTAATAGTAGATAGTCAAACATTCTTATCATTACATTTTATAATTCCTGCTATTTTACATCGGAATTATCTGTAGTTTTACTAGTTTTTCAATGTAAAATGTAAAAATACACTCAAAAAGCCATGTTTATGAACAATGTTATTTTTACGAAAAAGCATGTTTATTTTTTACGGAAAAAGATTATCAGTCCACATTAAATTCTTTAAAAAGTATTTACAATTTTCGAATGGTTTATATCATTTACAGGTAAAATGAATTATATGCATATATGTAATATTACATAATATGTTTATATATGTGTGTGTGTGTTTAAACTTTTTTTCTTTATTTGCAATGTAATAAAAAAGTGAAAAATATTTCAAAAGTAAAAAAAAAATCATTATTTAATTTTGAAATATTTTCACAATAATAGTGCTATTAATTGAAATATATTGAAGATAGAATACATTGAATTTTATATAGTAGATCAAAAAATATAATATATTATATTTAAATCTAAAAGTACTTCTCTTGATATTGTTGGATATTTCATATTTAATGATTTCATAAATATAAAAATTTATATCATCTGGTATTCATCCCTCTATGTCTCTATTGATAATATTTAATTATAAATTTCTCTCCTTAAAGTAAATTTGAGAAATGATTTGTGTATCTTTCCTAGTTGAATGCGATTGTTGTAGGAACCGAAGGCCTCTCTTGCTTAAAAATCACTAATTGCGATGGTTAAATATCATTATATCGTTTTATATGAAACGTTATCCTGAAACACTAGATGCTCTACTTTGATAGGTATGATTTATCTTTGTCGCTTGGGACAGCTAATTGCTGGGTTTGTTCTCCCACAATAGAAGGTTCACCGAGGATGACTGACAAATGGCATCATCAAATTAATCAGTGATCTCAGTTTGCTCAGTTCGTAATTTTTATTCGAGGGCGAGACAATGAAACCATACGAGGCCAAACGTGATAAACGATCGCCAACCGTTTCCAGCCAACTCTTTGTGGCAGATTCATACCACCGATTAAGCCTATTAAAAGTATGGGATTTCCAGCGTTGTAGAACAACAGAAACGCAGTCACGTTCTAACCATTCTTCCTCTGCTCCCTACCCCATGGTCCTCACGATCTTTTATCATCTGACTCTGGTAACTGCCACCGTTGCCATTACATTGTAAAAGTGCGTGACCATATAGTGAACAGAGCACCTGAGATACTTGCGAAGGAAACAACTCACTCTTTTCCATGACGTTTTCCGCCGCTCTACTCTATTATTTTCTTCCAATTCTCCCAAGTGCTCAACCTTAATGGAGGTGGCATTAAAAGTCGTAACATTCAGGAAGGTGGATTCGAAATTGGAAATCCTCTCTGGCTATATCGAAGTTCTGACGTATTCATCAAAAGTCAAAGTTAGAATGGATAATGCAGCTATTCATTATAAAAGACCGACTGTAATGTTATACGCGGTGGTATATTCCGAGATAACATTTTGTATGCGAATGCAAATTTGTTTTGTTCATATGAAAATATACATGTTTATCCTTTCTTCTCGTTTAATATTACATTATTTTCAAAATTAAATTTTAAATTATTAACCATTCTCGTTTAGAATTTCATTCATTAAATAAACAAATCAGTGATATTTTACAGAAATGCTTTTTCAAGTAACTGTAATAAATGAATATTATAATTTTATTGATATAATGTGTAAAATAAGTTTATAAATACATCTGTAATATAAAGGGTGTACTAAGAAAGTTATAGGCAAATAAAAATTTCCTTATATAAATATATACTCATTTTTTTTAAAGGAAAAGATTAAATTGCGCCTTATTTGATGTGTGAAAACGCATTAAAGTCTATCTATAACAAACATTAATTAAAATATTGAGACATTTTCTTTGAATAATTTACAAATAAATAATCAAAATGTTGTAACATTTAACTTACGTTGGGAAAATTATTCTAAAAATTGATTTTACATGAATTTAAATTAGTAGAAACAAATATAGAAATACTATATTTGCAATTATGTTCAATTATATTCAAAAATATATATCCATATGTTACATTTTCTAATGAATTTCATATTTCTTTCCGAAACAAAATGTTTACATTTTAATAATAACTTTGTTATAAATATTATAAATATTACTAGTAATAAAATTTTCTTGCAGTAAATTCTATACTTGTAATTAAAATGTATTCTTTACGGTTAATAAAAAATAAAAACAATATATTATTGCATTTTTTGAAAGTAAATCAATTCAATATAATACCTTTATTCTTAATGCTTCGTAAGGCAACTATTTCTTTCCGCTATTATTCATCGATGACTAATCGCATATATTATCCATTTATTAATAGATAGAATCCGTAATTATCAGGCATTAATACATATATAATATAAATTAATGGTGTCTGTGTATATGAAGCCTAATACCAATGTATTGCTTCTTTTTTTATATTAATACAGGATATGCCCCATCGGATTCCACGATAAAACATTTCCATTATGAGATATAATCCTCTCGCTGTTTCTCAACTTTCCTTATGTGCCAAACATTTTCTGGAACCTTGTAAATGAAAGATTCATTTTTAAAAAATTAAATCTGCATTAATTCATAGACTTCGAGTCAATAGAATTTATTTAAACATGTAACATCTTTTCCAAGTTTCACTTTGTATATTTTATTGAAACTTAAGATATCTATTTGGTAGTTAATAGTCATGGTAGTATGGATAGTTGGATAGCAATTTCAATATTTCGTTGGAAGATAATCGCCTTATCATGTCATGAACATTTTACTTTTTAAATTTAAATTCATGTTTACAAGTTTTTAAGCAATGCAAACATTTTTTAAAGATATTATCGTTATTTTGTGATTTTGGGATATTATCTTAATCTTATCTTATAGAAGCATTAATTTAATTTTATAAAGTGCTCTAGAAAATCTCAAAAATTTTTAATCATTATTTAAGTTAATTGTAGAAAATAATGAATATTGAAATTTGTGTTGCAAATGAATTTATTGCACTTTTAGTTATCTTGTAAACAAGTTTCCGTAATTATTTACAAAATTCTTCTTAAAGTGGAGAAACTTAGCTTTCAAACCATTTGTATTTAAGTCAGTGATTTTTTTGAACAATTTTATCCTTGCAGATAATGACTCCAAATATAAGAAATATTAGACATATGTGTGAAAAAAATAAGTGAACAACCTCTGGGCAAATTTGGTAAACATAAAAGATCTACATTTGAAACTGATTTTCAGATTGAACTAGATTTTTGAAAATGGCTTGTCCTTAACATTGAATTTTTAAGCAATTTTATATTAGTTATTTTATTGTGTTTTCACTTTATTAAATGTTTTGCACATTAAAGTAATGTTTTGTTTCAGGTACGTTCTGCAAATTTCGATTTAGTTATGAATATTAATTGAAGTACTGATTTGGTAAGATAATGTTATATTATTTGCTGAACATTTTGCATTTAGATAGAATTGTATATGTGTAAAATGTCTTTTGTCCGTGTTTTTTATTAAAAGATTATATCCACTTAAAGATTTCTTAGAATAGTTTTCCAACATTAACAAGCCATTAATCATTTTTTACATTCGAATCAATTTTCTTATATATCATAGAATCAATAATGATTCCAATATTAAAATTTTATCATTTCTCAAAATCATATAGATACATTTGAAGCCATCAGCGAGAGTTAATTCGTTACTAAATTAAATCATAAAACACACCAACAGAAATATAGTTAAAATAAGCCACCTATGTGAAATAACCGCTACTGAAAGATAAAATAAAAATAATAAGGATCAGGAAAAAAATATGCATGTATCCATGCAGGTGTTTAAACTACTTCATTGTCATGATTTTATGAAAATATTAAACAAAATTACTAATATTGTAAACTATTTATAAGAAACATATTGGTTGAAAGGATTCGTAAATTAAAAATCATATGATTTTTCCTACCACCATAAGTTTTTACAGAAATTTGAATACAAAGTTTCTCGACGAAATGGTAATCCTTATATCAAGAATAGTGTTACATTATATGAGCAATTAATTGCAAAATTTGTTGGTAATATTTAAATAATATGCTTATAACGTCATGAATGTTGTGATTCTTCTTATGCAAAATAAGAAGTTAATTAACTTCATTAAAATCTACATGTTGAACAACTTAACTTGAGTCACAACTCATCCTTTCGAATCAAACGTAAGGGCTCTTGAGTTTAATTTAGTTATTTTTAAGCTTTTGGCTTCCGAGAAAGCAGTATCTTATTATACTGCAAGATTAATGTTGTTGTTGTTGCTGTTGTTGTCGTGTGCCAGCTAGGCTGGCAATATTGGGTGCGCTGCTCCACTTTTCCAACTGAACCATATTTGGTGTGGAGTCCGACTTCTTCAGTACACACATGCCATAGGAACTCGTTTATAGGGTAGGCAACCATTCACACCTCATTCATACAAGGAAGGGACTAAGACAGGATAGATAGAGAGAGAAAGTACATCCATGCCCGAACCGGGATTCGAACCCAGGACCTCCTTATCCGCAGTCAGGCACGTTGACCGCTAGACAACTTGAGCGGCTGCAATATTAATAAAAATAATAAATTAAAATTTTTCAAAACAAAATTTAATCGTGGTGGCAAAACAAATAAACGAAAGTACTTTGGAAAAAAGCAGATTTAATCAGATGCTCATGATTGTTATTATATGATAAAAATTACAGCAAACTGATCAGAAAATTAAACCAAAAATAGTTTGTTAAATAGTTTGAAAGCTATGAACCATTGATTTCAAATTTGGGTAGAGACTCCGGATTAATCACTCTTAAGCATGTATCGAGTTATTTGTCTTTAAAATGTTGTCTAATATGTTGTTTATAACTATTTTTTGGATTATTTAATATGGTAGAGAATTTTTAAAATATTTTACTTCATGCTGTGATTAGTATTTCTTTGTCTTTAAAATTAAAAAAGCTTAAATTACTTCCTTTTTCTAGCTTAGATTAATAGGATTCCTAATCTTATCTTAGGGCTGAAATATGATGTAATAAATAAATACTCTATAAAAAAACGTCAGGTGTAACTAAGCTAGTTACTAATATATTCAGAATATTGATGAATAAATTGTAAATTGTGGTGAATGTAGAATATAGTCAATAGGAATAGTTAATTCACAAAAGAAACTATAATGTGTCTAGTAGCTATGCTCATCAAAATAAAATTACCAATAATATAAAAATATTAGCATTTGGACAAAAACAGCTTTTTAAAGTTAGGAATAGTGGATTTGCAGACAAATTTGATGCTTGCTTACTGTATGGTGTTGTATTTATAAACATTATTTATACATGAATAAAGACGTCTTACTTGAAAGGAACCAAGCTAACGTGGGTACAATTTTTTAATGTAAAAAAATGTTGCTTTAATTGCATTTATGTTGTAAATAATCTCTGTATTTTTGCAAAACATTCTGAATGTTTCTCAATGACTGCTTACGTCATTATCGTTCTGGGTTCCAAAGACAAAGAACATCTGTTTCCCATCGCAAAATTTATATTACTTTGGAAAAGCCTATATTAAGTCTCTTTTATTAACCCATCCATTCTTTCGACGTATACAGATTTAAATGTAATTTCGCTGATACGAGTTTTATCCGTATAGCATTAGAACTAAGATAAAAAAAGGGCAAATTATGAGCCAATTGTAATAATGTAACGTCCTCTGTGCGATACAGTCAACATCTAGCTAAAGACGTACTGTTCCACGTCCAAGTTATTTTACAATCCAAAAGCACAAACATTATTTAATTGATTTAAATAATCTAACTCATTATTTTAATAAACAAATAAATGCAGTATCTAATAACTCGAATTTCTGTTTTTTTAAATTTCATATGTCTTTTGTTTAACATTAGAAATATTGTTCTGAAAGAGGAATACAGAAACTTCTCATTAAATTGTAATAAAAAAAATCAGAAGAAGACATATTAAAACATTTTATTCTTATTATCTAAAATGGATAACTAAAATTTCCAATCTGAAAATCCAGTTTCAAACCGTCTCTCATTATCTTTTATTTAATCTAAAACAATTTAGAAGAGCAATCACATTCAAAATCTAGTCATTTCTATTCTGAAGTAAACCATTTCGTGTGTGTCTCTTCCTCTTTTTCTTACCAACATTCCCCTAAAAATATTCCCTCAAAAGAAAACGCGCTAAAAATTAATGACCCACCACCTTGGGCACGCTAACTTTAATAGTATAGCCTTCTGCTCGATCAATACGGAATCCTTTCCACCTAAATGCAAGAGGGGAAAAAATAGGGAAGTTTTAATGCTGTTCTCGGGTGTTTTCTTCATAACTTCTCCCCACACTTTTATGGACCATTTATTCATTAATGTTGCTTTAACAGTAATCTAATCATTAACACACGGGTTAAACCTTTGCCAACTGTAATAACCGAAGTATTATTACTGCTTGAATCTGCTGCGGTTTTTCTTATATTTTTTTACAAGTGCAGTAAAATTGTACCAGGAACATACGGGTGTACAGTTTTGGCGGCGGTAGGAATATGGCTTGTTTTAGAAAATAATGGTTCTTTTTCTAATTAATTATATGGTCTTCTATGCAACATTTAGGAATGGTGGTAAATTTTTAGCGACAAAATAGGTTCATTGCAGCGATTTTTATTGCACATTAATCAAAAATAACAAGTTTTGAAGCAAAATATTGTAATCTAAGAAATGTGTCTAAAACGATTTAAAAGTTCTTGCATTTCCTATAAATGAGTATATTTTTGCACGCGTATGTCTTAAAATTTATTTTATTCACCATAATTGACTAACTTGTTTCAATTTTAATTTATTTTATTCACCATTAATGGACTAACTTGTTTCAATTTTATTTTTTTAAATGGAAAAAATATATAAACATTTTTTAGTTTGCAATTATTGAATTTTAATTCAGTTATTTTACTCTTCGAATTTTCGTTGGAATGAAATTTTTATTCGACATAAAAATTTTATGACCAAAGCGAAATATGACAACTAATTTATTTTTCAGAACACATTAATTCATTTTATGAAATAAAAATAGCATTTTTGATATTCAAAAAGGTTTCGTTCTTTATTAATTTGATGAAAATTTTATATTCGTAAGTGCTTGAAATATAAAAAAATTAATACAACAGTTACACTGGATCATTTATTTAATTTCAAGCTATCAAATTTATGATTTTATAATAATTAATGCTTTATTATAATTTATCAAGTATTTTATGTTCATTTATTTTTGTATGACGCTCCAATTTGAACTAGTTAAATTGGAAACAAATACCGTCATTGTAAAGTATGTCCCTGAAATCTGTAAACTGTAAGCATATACACAATGCAGGAATTAATGACTAAGTTATATTAAACAATAACTTAAGATACAATTTCTACCATATGTCAATAAAAAACGATTGGTACAAAAAAGGCAGTTTTTTCTTTTGTACTTTAGTAATATATATATATACATATATATATAATCAAACAAGGGTTTTTTTCTTCTGGAATAGGAGCAGCGAACGGTAAAATATGTTTGGTATAAGTCAGCATTATCAATTTCGAAACTCTTTCAATGATGTATCCAGTAATTCTCTCGAGAGTAAATCAGACAGTTCTTAACTATTGACAACAGAAAAATAACTAGTCTCCACAGACTTCGAGAATGGGGAGAGGGAAGGCAAGAAAGAAGAGAAATACATAGAACAAAAACGAGCGGGAATGCGAAAACATCGGATTTGGAATTTTCGGTTCGTCAATCCTCATGCTCTGCGTTTGTGTTCTTATCGTTTTTCACCCTCCCGTCACCACAGCCAATCGAAAAAAGAAAAGGAAAAAAGCAAATGACGTAGGCCTAAAGAAATTTTTGTTTTTTTATGGATCCATTCTACTTCCTGATATTTCCGGAGAATGTTCGACAAACAGAAATTGTTCCATAAGAAAATGGCGAAGCAAATGTTCTCGCGGTGCCTTGTTTACAGTTTTGGGTCGGAGATAGATAGAATTTTGTAGTTTGTTGAGAGGATGGGGAGAAAAACAAAAATAATTCATGGGAGTAGAGGGTTGGAAAAGCATAAATTTTCATTTAAGGTGCCTTCCCAGTTCCTTGTTAAAGCTCCCTGAACTCGTCCTGAATATAGAAAAGATCGAATAAAGGCTTCGCCATGTTCTTGTTGAGTGCAAAAAATGGAATGGAACAGGTTTTTATCGCTTGGAAAGCATCTGTATGGAGAATTACTGTAAATATTGCTATAGGGATCCTTTTCTGAAATTTATGTTTTTGGTGTTGCAATTGAAATCTTCTTGATATGCACTGGGGAGCCCTTCCCCGCAGCTGTTTGCTGAAGAGCTGGCACTTTGAAAATAAAATTACGATGCCGTTGGTGGAATCCAGAATAAACTGTTCTACTCAATCAAGTAAATCAAGAAGAATGAGATAACCTCATCTACATTTAAACAAAATATTTTTTAATGAAAACAGATGGTGTTATTTATTATGCTCTTCTTTCTTTACATTAACAATTAAATATTTATCCGTCTTGCCTGCCTGCCTATCTAACCTACCTATCTATCTAACTATATATATATATATATATAAGCTTCATTTGCTTAGCTTGACTTAAAATGATAAAACTAGCAAAAGGAAGGCAGTTTTAAAATAAAACTAGTGATTGGTTATTGTTGAACGTTATGAGAAAATTTAAATAAATATTTTTTGCCTTCTTCCAGTAAAATTTGAAAGCATACTTTTTGTCAATCAAAGGATATAAAGTTTAGGAATAATTTAACCATGCGAAATGGCCTTTTTGAAAGTCATGTTAGCAAAAAATACATTTATGTTATATTTTTGGTTAAGCAAAATAAAAAATATATTTTAGTTTATGTGTAATACTGTTTTTAGCTCATTTTTCTTAAATAAATGACTCATTCAGTATTAAAACTATTTAACCTGATATTAATAAGAGTGAATAGTTAGTAGACATTATCATAGTAAAGTAATAGTATGTAGATATTATCTCTAAGATATCAGCATTGTAGCTTATAATTATTGTTGCGACAAAAAGTACATGCAAAATCTTTAATCAAATCTTTAAAGGATTGCTCTGGATATAAACTCTACTGTCTTGTTTGTAAATATTGACATTTTTAATTGAATATAAATATTTGGAGTTGCTAAAATGAGTTGCTATAAAAAGAGTTGCTCTATAAAGGGAAAATTAATCTCCCTCTTTATTAGATGTGAAATTAGTTTATAAATATTTCCGTAAGAATATTAGAGAATTATACTCCTACAAGGATATATATATACTATATATATATATATATATATATATATATATATATATATATATATATATATATATATATATATATATATATATATATATATATATATGTGTGGGACGGGAGTGGCCAAGGCGAGATTAACTAATTAACAATTCTTATACAAAGTCTAATATTTAATTAACATGTATTTACAAATATAAATATATACAAGCTTGAGATATTTACAATTAATCATCTTAATAGATTGAAATTTAAGGTTCAAGTTTAAAGTTATGGGGGACAGGAGCAGTCGTCTTGCTGCTATCAAAAAGGAACGTCTTCGCGTCTTTTAGATAATTTCTCTTCTGCCCGCTCACTGGGGAAGCTAATGCGCCTCTCGAGCTCCTTCTCAAGTGGGCACTTGAAATAGTGACGTCGGCTATTAAGTGGTTCACCCACCACAGTTCGGCCGTCCTGAAATCGGCTGGCCCTTCAGACGACACTGCAAATACATAAAAAAAGAAAAACAGCAAAACAGGGAAAGAAACAAGCAGAACAGAATAATTCCCTGAAAAGAAACAAACTTTATATTCATCTTCTTAGATCTGAAATAAAGAAATGAGTCAGTATATCTTTTAGCTTCATTATAGTCAGTTGGACTTCCGACTATCCTTCAGCACAATTCAACTTTAATTTAACTCCAACTTGCATAACTTCCTCGTCTTTTAGCATACTATACCAGGGTTTTAGAAATTCAGCACACGTCGTGGTACCGTTAGGTCCTTCATGACTTCCTTCTTTGATTACATCATAGTTGTTGCCTCCTTTAACTTTAGTAACTCTGTATGGTCCTAAATATTTTGGTTTCAGCTTTAAGAGGGGTCCAAACTGAGTTCTCTTAATAGCGACCAAATCGTTAACTCCATAAGATTGTGGTTCTTTTCTTCTTAAATTATACGTTTTCCTGTTTTCTTCTTGGATCTTGAAAGTTTGTTGTTTAGCATGTTTTCTGAGTTCATCTCTTTGAGCTTCAAAATTAGCTTGAAATTCCTTTTCAATCATTTCTTGGAGCTTACTAATACCTCCAACGTTCATCTTCGTACCAAAAAGCAACTCAAAAGGTGTGGTATCTATGCTTCGTTGATATGTTGAATTAATCGTCTGCTGCAGTTCGTTCGTAAGTTTATACCACTGAGCTGGATTCTCTAAAGATAACTTTGAAAGAACTGATATGATTGTTTGATTGATCCTCTCAACTTGTCCGTTAACTCTTGGCAAACCAATGGTTATTAAATGGTGTTTAATATTCTCTTTAGAGCAATAATCTCTGAATTCACCAGAGCTAAAAGCTGTACCTCTATCAGAAATAATTTGGTAGGGATTTCCAAAGACTGATTTTAGAGTTTCTAATTTCGAAATGACTTCAGCAGATGTTGTGGTCTTCGTAGGAAAAATCCAAACGAACTTAGTAAAAGCGTCAATAATTGTTAAAATATACTTATAATTTTTATGTGTGCTTTCTAAAGGTCCTAAATGATCAATATGGTATGTGTATAGTGGTACGTCATTTTTATGCAATGGGTGTAATAAGCCTTCTTTCTTTCCTCTTTTGTGATTTACAAGAATACAGTGAACGCAATTAGATATGATATTTTCTACATTCTGTTTAAGTTTGGGAATGAAATAATGGTCCTCAATGCTTTTCTCTGTATATTTGATTCCAGTATGTCCCTTTTCATGCGCACTTCTAATAATTTCCATCTGCATACTTCTTAGCACAACCACTAACTCCTTACCATCAACAAATTTATAAAGAACTCCGTTTCTCTCAAAATAATCTTCATAACTAGAGATTTTTAATAATTCTTTTATCGTTTTTATTTCATCATCATTATCTTGGGCTGATTTTAATTTCGGTATGATATTATCGCTTGAGATGCAAAATATGTTTACAGGGGATCTGCTTAAAGCGTCAACATGAGTCATTCTTGTACCGGAGCGATGCTCAATACTATAATTAAATTCTTGGAGCAATAAAGCCCAACGAGCAACACGAGTTGACAAATCTCTTTTTTGCATAGTCTTTTCGAATGCGGAACAGTCAGTGACAATTTTAAATGGAATTCCTAATAAGTAAACGCGGAATCTTTTTAACGCTTCAATAATTGCAAGAGCTTCAAGTTCGTAACTGGAATACTTCTTTTCGGCATCTGTTGTCTTTTTACTCATGAAATAGATGGGATGAAAATTTTTATCATTTGGGGATTTCTGTAATAAAATAGTTCCATATCCTTCTATGCTGGCGTCACAATGCAGTTCAGTTTCGTAATTTGGGTTGTATATACTTAACACAGGTTTTTGAGCTAAAATTAACTTTAATTGATTAAAAGAGTTTTTTTCCTCTTCACCAAATTTAAATTTCCTATCTTTCTTCAAAAGATCACTCAATGGCCTAGCAATAATGGAATATTTTGGGATAAATTTCCTGAAATATCCAGTCAATCCTAAAAAACTATGGATCTGTTTCAAATTAAGTGGCTCAGGGAAATGAAGCACAGCTTTAGTTTTCAAAGTAGATGGAAAAATTTTCCCTTCTTCGATGATATGGCCTAAAAATTCAATGCGCTTCTTCAAAAAATGGGATTTTCTAAAATTTATTTCTAATCCATATTCGCTCGCAAGATTTAAGACTTTTTCAAGCCGTTCGACTCCTTCTTCAGTTGAGGAAGACAAAATAATTATATCGTCCATATAAGGTAAAACAATACCATCATTAATCAGTGGTCGGAAAATAGTATTAATAAATCTTTGAAACACGGCTGGGGAATTACACAGTCCAAAAGGAACCTTAAGAAATTGGTACTGTCCTTCATGAGTTACAAATGAAGTGTATTTTCTACTATCCTTCTTTACATCTACATGGAAAAATCCATTCTTGAGATCAATTGTACTAAATACACACGATTCCTGCAATCTATCTAATATATCTTCAATCAATGGGAGGGAAATCTATCTTTTACAGTTACTTTATTTAATCTCCGATAATCTGTGCACAAACGAGGTGTTCCGTCTTTTTCTTTACGATTACTACTGGGCTACAATATTCTGAAGAACTGGGTTCTATTATACCTTGTTCTAACCATTCATCTATTTGGGTTTCAACTATCTTTTCCTCTGAAAATGGTAATCTACGGGGTTGATTAGATATAGGCTCATTACTTTTTAACAAAATGTCTAATTGAACATTAGTTGATTTTGTTTTATGTGGTACATAACTCGAAACTAATTGTTGCAACTTATATTAAAATTTTTTGGAATACTAGGTTCAATGTTCAGTTCAACTTCATTAAAAGTTAAATCAACAGGTAGAATTGATAAAGTATTAATTTCTTTTACACATTGATATTTATTTTTAATCTTAATTCCGTTTTCATTAATTAAGGTTTCACCCTGAATTAGTACATTCATTCCTATGATGGCATCATATGACATAACATTATTTTCAACCACATAAATATCTTCTTCACACTTAAAATCATCTATTTTAATATTTCCCTTAAAATAGCCCAACGGCTTTACAACACATTTACCAAAACCACTTAGAGAAGAATTTAACGAAAATAACTCTACAACATTTAATTTATCAAAGACAGATTTACGAATCAAAGTTACTTGGCTTCCAGTATCTATTAATGCATTAACATTCAAACTATTAATAATTATATCATTCAGTATTGCTTTAACATTAACATTCATTGTTGCTACTTCAGGTTTAGAATTAGTTTCTGGACACAATGAAGCTTTATGTCCAAAATTATTACATCGAAAACATTTCATACCCTTCTCTTTATGTTTACAAAATTTACAAATATGATTTTTTCACCACAATTAAAACAAATTTTATCTTTACGATCATCAAAATCACTGTATTTCATTTTTCGAAAACCATCATTGTACCTTATTTTATTTACATTTTCATTCTTAGAATTAACTCTATTACTATATTCATATTTTGATTTCGTTTTATCAAAATTATTATATTTATCATGAGAATTATATTTTGTTTTCGTTTTATCGAAATTATCATATTTAAAATGAGAATTATATTTTGTTTTCGTTTTATCAAAAGCATTTTTACTTTTAACAGAATCACTTTTTATTACTTCATAAACTTTGAGTTTTTCTTTAAATTCATTTAAATTCTTACATCCATACAAAACAATTTTGTATTCTTGTTTATCATTTATTCCATTAATAACATAATGCATTAAGGCAGATTCTTCAATTTACCGCAATTGCACAACTCCTTCATTTTTAAAAAATACTCCTGAACAGATTCATAATCATGCATTTTCCTTTTTACGCAAAAGCTCATGTAAGTTAGCTGAGTTTATTTCAAACGAAAATTCATCGATCAAGGCTTGTCTCAATTTTTTCCAAGAATTTATTTGTGGTTCTGTCCGAACGAATAATAGAGCATTTCCTCCTAACGATCTTTTAGCCCTAACAAATTTTTGTAAGTCTGATAAATTAAATAATTTCGACTATCCTCAAAATGATCAATCCAATTAATTTCATTTTCATGTGATTCTGCATTAAATTTAGTAATAGTGCTTTCGATATCTTCATAATTAATATTAACACTTGGAATAACAGTATGTGCATAAAAATCATTTTCACAAACATTTTCATTCTTCTTAAAATAGTCAGATGCACTTTTCTTTGTACTTATATTGCATTGCATTGAAAAATCATTTCTACTTATTTCTTCTTCCACTTCACTTTCTGAGTCAGCAGTTTCCGAATCCTCTTTAGTGTTTTGAGCTAAGAGTTCAAGGTCACATAACAGAGACAAAATTCTTTCTGCGAGCTCTGCTTTGGATCCTTGAAAAGAAATATTTAAAATGTTCGATGCAGTAATAAGTTCGCCAAGCGAAAACTCATTGTTTATATTTTTTAATTTGTCTCGATACTCATTACTTTCGATATCAAAATCAAAACCATCAAAATTTCTAATTCTTTTACGATTTAATCTATCTCCATCATGATCAAAAATCAATCTATGCAAAATTGTGATTTTATCTGCTTTAAAATTTTTCAATGCAACGCTTATTTCTTTTATATCGTTTAATATCATCATGTACTATGAAAAATGTTCACGTACCTCTCAAAGATGTTCGATAAGGATCCACGTCTTTCTCTCGTTCCAAACCGACAACGTAACGTCTTCTTCTAATGAAAATCCTTCTAACTATCTGATGCGAATCATTCAAACACAATATGAAATTTTTTGTAATTCAGCTAATCATCTCAATCTCACTCAATCCCGCTTCTGAGTTTTGTGGGACGGGGAGTGGCCAAGGCGAGATTAACTAATTAACAATTCTTATACAAAGCCTAATATTTAATTAACATGTATTTACAAATATAAATATATACAAGTTTGAGATATTTACAATTAATCATCTTAATAGATTGAAATTTAAAGTTCAAGTTTAAAGTTATGGGGGACAGGAGCAGTCGTCTTGCTGCTATCAAAAAGGAACCTTCGCGTCTTTTAGATAATTTCTCTTCTGCCCGCTCACTGGGGAAGCTAATGCGCCTCTCGAGCTCCTTCTCAAGTGGGCACTTGAAATAGTGACGTCGGCTATTAAGTGGTTCACCCACCACATATATATATATATATATATATATATATATATATATATATATATATATATATATATATATATATATATATATAAAGAGTTCAGTCGAAAATAAGTTTTAACCAACTGTTTAATAAAAATGATCAATATAGATTACTACCTATAAGTTTTATCATAATATTTATATTTAGATTAATGCTTAAAGTTAAGACTTTTCAGACTTTGGCTATTAGTTCGAGAGTTTCCAGACATATTTTAATAAAAGCTGGCTTAAATCTATAATTTTATGTATAAAAATATTAACTAATCACTGTGTTTATTACTTAAATATTATAACATGTAACATTCCTCAGTGTTGGAAACAGTACTGAAAGATGGAAACCAAATCAAAAATTATGAAATGAAAGATATGATCCCTTTAATAATAGATTACAGATATCATAATGTGATTTCATATTGAAGGTACCTTAGCTTATGAGAGTTTCTGTGCCAACAGGATGGTTCTAGCTAGGTTAATGTTGAGTTGCAATTATGCTTCTTGGAACATTAGAGATACACTATATATGATTGAATTCTGGAAATATGATTGGAACAAGCCATTTGATGAAAATTTTCTCTATCCAAAGAGTAACTGATGAACTTTAAATTGTGAACTGCGTTGTCGTCTGTTAGAATAAAATTAAATTATTTAATCGAAAAAGTGATCAAATTTAGAGATCCACTGTGTCATCGCCATACTACAAACCAATGATGCTTCTTTCTAAAACACAGAAATTTATCCAAATATCTGGTATAATAGCTGCTTAGATCATTAAACCTCCTTTGCCAGAATTGTTGATTTCTGATGTATTGAAGAGCAGGTAAGTGGTTCCTGATTTTCTTTAGATTAAAGTGCATGGAAAATCAGTAGTTAAATTGGGTTGACTATTATCTTCAAGAATCAATAGTTTGAATTTAATAGTGAAGGAGACAGTCGATCATCAATTCTTAACCCAAGCTTTATAATCAAAGAATTGTATCAAGATATTCCTGTTCACATCCATGTGACTCAAAGAACAAGTTTTTATAAAAATAGTTCTCTCGCTCTATCATGATGCCATCCATAAAAAGTATTGTTTGAAATTCAGCTTCTTGAGCTTCAAAGAATTCAAAAGGTAGAAGTTGTAGCAAGGGTATTAAACTTCATTGTTATGGACAAATAACGATCGTTCATCAAGGACGATCGTTATTTGCCCTGGCTTCTTACGGATGGATTCAATGTACTGAAAGCTTTTTCATAAGTGTGATACAAAAATAATAATGGTTGTTAAATAAAATCTTTGAGAATAATCTGCTTCTAGTCTCTTAATTATTTAACACCTGAATTGATCATCTAAATATATTTGGTTCCTCGTTTATACTGTTTCAATTTTAATTTAGTTAATTGCCACAAAAGATTCATTAAGATTTAGAGAGGTGTGATAGTGAATGGAATGCATTCTATTATGTGCTCTAATATATAAATTCTGTTCTACTATTTTTGTCCTCACTTGCATACATTTTTACGTATTCGATTAAAACAATTTGCCTCTTTTTCTTTTGTGAAGAATCCTAATATTCTTATATAAATACCTTCTAGTATATAAACATCACAGTTATTTCTAATCCACTAGATGTAAATGATAAGGAGAACAATATTCCTAGAATCAATTTACTAAATTTATGAATTTAACTTAAACCTATAAAATAATTTAACTTCAACCTATAAACTTACTCATAAATTAATATTTTTATGTCATTTGATATTTGAATGTCATATTAAGTAGCAGAAAAAAGCACCTACATAAGGAATCGTAAAATATATAAAGCTAAAATTTGATTATTGCTATTAATATCAAAACATTATTTTACGGAGTGAATATTCATTTATTCTAAAGTTGATGAAATTTCATACATAATCACACAAATATTTCTTTAATCAGACATTATTCCATATAAAAAAATGAATAACATAAATATTTGTAAAAGTTAGGATGAAGAATTCTAAAATTTCCTATTTTAGAATAATATTTGGATAAAAAAATATCAGCAAAATTCTACGCATTACCTGAAAAATAAAATTCAACAATACTTTTCAATTGTTGAATTACATTTTTCAGATAACCAATTGCATTGACATTTTCAATGTTTACATTTGACAACAATTGATGGCTGAGCTTTACAAAACATTTCTTTAAAAAGAATTTTAGAAATTTTAATCAGAATATACTTATTTAATTGCATACATTAGAAAAAGAAGGTATTTCGTCATTTCACCTATAAATCTGGTTTATTTTGTTACAGAATGCTCTCTTATTTTATCACAATATCCAAGTTTGATATTTTTGTATATTAAATAATAAATTTGAACGAAGTTTGTTTAACAGCTTTTTGACTAGATTTTTTCTTATTTTTTCCAAAGGAAATAAAAATTGAAACTACATTTTCTGTTAAAGATTTATGATGCATGTAAATAAGTTATTAAAATATTGGAATATTAAGTATAAGAATAGAATTTAAAGCGAGATGTTTATAAGAGTTGTGTTTTTCATTTATTCTGAAATACTATCCAAGATGAGCGCTTGTGAATTTTCACAGTTTTCTTCCTTTTTATATATAAAACAGTATTTTATCATCTTACAAAATTATTTTAAATTACTGAAGTGAAATTTGCTGAAAGATGCTTTATGATAGATTTTTGCTTTTAAATAGCTTAAAAACATGGTTTTGATCTATCAAAATTGTGTGTGATTGCTCTAATGATGTAATTAAAATTTATTCCATATATTATTGCAACAAATTTAACATAGATAAGTTTTTTAAACATTGATGAACAAAAAATTTCTTGCATCTTTGTGAATTTTTTGAGAGAATCAGTTTTTTTTATCTAACTGTTCCGCAAACATTTAAGATAATCTTTCTTGAATACAAACAATAATTTTGAGGTAATAAATCTGCACAAATGAGTTTAAGCACATTTTTTTGCTCTTATGTTGCGCTAAAATTTTTTTATTTCTTTCAAATTCCCTTTAAATAATTTAAGAATATTCCTCATTTCACAAAATATTTAATCTAATCATTATACTTTCACCTCACTAAAATGATTTTTATTTTGCATAGTAATTAGAAACTTAATGTAATTGTCACGCATTTTCTTTTGTGCTTTATTTATACTTAAATTAGGATTTTACCACGAGCGGTAAAATTTATCTTTGAGAATAGCTTTAATTTATCCATACTAGGTTCTTAAAAGCGTTATGTTGTTTTCCTTTTTACTATGTCATTCTTTGTAAAAATAACATTTTTATATGTACGCAATATTTTACTTTTATTTTAGCTACCTTAAATTCTTTTATGTTGGACAGCTAAAAAGGAAATATGAACAAAAGAATTATTTACACTCTTTGCCTGTTTTAAAATTTATTTTATAGATTAATTTTAGTAACAACTAAGAAAATGTATAATTTTTATAAAGGTAATTTACATGATAGCATCTTACATTTGAGCATGGAGATAAATCTTTTACTTTCAAAATAAAATAAAAATAAATCGTTATTGTTAATTACATTTTTTTATTTTCTGGGGTTAAAAATAGATATTTTTGAAAATTTTTATCATGTGATTTTTAAATACTTCATTTAGAAATAATGTTGAAATTCTGAAATGCCAAGTTTTTTATACTTATGTCTAACAGTGAAACATTGTCACACTCAATATTCAAATGAAAAATTCAGAAAAGCAAAATAGAGGAATAAAAATGATATGTTTGGCAATAAATTCAACACAAAAGTAGCTTAACTAGAATTACCAAAAATATAGAGGATTGTTTAAAATTTGAAGCAAATCCTAAAAGAATAACAAAGCAAATAGACAAGACATTTAAATATAGCAAGCAGATAGAACATACAACTAATCGACAAAGTGCATTTTAAAATTTGAATCATTTAAATAAAGTAAAGACACATTTATGTATCTGTAAGGCGAAAAGCATCTGAATAACAAAACATTTTTTATAAAAATTTAAAAATAAATTTTTTAATTAACTAAAATTTTTTTTAACCATTCACGTATATATATAAATATTTCCCCCATAAACATTATAATTAATAACCGTGCAAATTGTGTAAATATCTTTCTAATAATTTAAATCAATATTTAATAGTGAACCAAAAATGAATATATATGTATGGATATTTTCCAATGGCGGGCACATGTGTCACGAACCCTATGCCACAACAAGGCCAGAAACTGCTGCTCATTTGTCGTAACCCAGCGAGCACCTGTGAACCAAGTCACGGAGGCGAGTAGCGTTGCCCGCGCCAAACAAACCCGTTTATAGGTTGGGCCACATTCATACATCATCACAGAAGAATAGACAGAGAAGCACAGAAAGAACAGAGAAAGAAAGTAACATCCATGCCCGAACTGGTATTCGAACCCGAGACCCACAACTCTGGAGTCAGGAGCGCTAATCATTCAGACATCTCGGTCTCTCTCTCTCTCTCTCTCTCTCTCTCTCTCTCTCTCTCTCTGTATATATATATATATATATATATATATATATATATATATATATATATATATATATATATATATATATATATATATATATATATATATATATATATATTCTTCTTCATAGGCCTGACAGCCCAGGGTGGGCCTTTGCCTTCCTCAGAAGTGCATACCAGGGCCCCTATTTTTGGACAAGGTCATCCAGTTTGTCACTTTTAGTGTTTTTAGGTCGTTTTCAAGGCAGTCACGCCATCGGAGTTTCGGTCGTCCTCTTCTTCTAGTGCCCATGGGGTGAGCCCAGAAAAAATTTTTTGTCACCCGATTGCCGTTCATCCGGCTCAAATGTCCTGCCCATTTTAATCTCTGTATTGAGTTAAATTTAACAATATCTGGTTCTTTATATATATCTATATCTATATCTATATCTATATATATATATATATATATATATATATATATATATATATATATATATATATATATATATATATATATATATATATATATATATATATATATATATATATATATATATATATATATATATATATATATATATATATATATATATATATATATTCATTCCAAAATCATCCACATTTCATTGATTTCTATGTTATTTATTTACACATACACATGAATAGATATAAAGTAAACAAAAAAGTTTTATATATATTTTTAGAAATAAAATGTGTGAAATTATAAATTCATGATTACGACTCAAACGTGAATGTGTGATTTAGAGATTTTTAGGCACTCTTAAATGACATGGAAATCAATGAACATATTCACAAATTACCCAGCAAAGAAGAACAATCTTTTTAACAAAGACCCAATCTACAATACCGTATTCATGGTAAGCTCTATTTAACTGTACAATTGACAATAAATGCACAAATCATTGATCGTATTACGCTGGCTTCTATCATGAAAAACTAAATTAACCTTATTTAATAGAGTTAAGAGAATATTTATTGATCAATGTTTTTATTCTTTTAAAAGATATTTCCCATGTATTTATGCAAAGCAATTGTATATAGGTCAACGTATTGATTGTTTTATTCTGCTGTCGAAACTGTTTACATTTAAGTCCATTTTCTGTTAAGTTTTTAATAATTTTAACATTGCTCTTAGCCTAAACAGGTTCTTATTGACCACTCACAATGTGTTATTATTGCATGTTTAAAAACATGTACAATTTTATAACATTTTACATATTTTTTTCTATATATGTGTTAAGAAAACTAAATAATTGAAAAGCCTATAGCATATCATGCTTCTTTACATCTAGTAATGTCAGCCATAATAAAAAAATACAATTTAATAAGTTTTTGATTAGTTTTGAAATCTATAGTTTTTTTTCAAATCAGTTTAATTAGTTTTTTAAATTTTGCATAACTAAGTATAATACTTCTGATTAAACTAACATGAGAACATATAAATCACAAATTCTTAAACTATATGAAAAAAATTTCAATTTATAAGCAACTTGTTAATCATTAAAATTCGAAAGCATTTTAAATGTATCTATAATATCAAATTAAATACTAACTCAGTGAAACTATTTTTAAATAAACATTAAAAACTATAGTGAAGTATAAAATTTCATTATTAGAAATAAATTTTGGTAGCATTTATAACATATAAGCAATGCTAGGAAAATATTTCATTAATTATTATTTTATATCTATTCCAAAAAAGCTATTTTTTATGCATCACAACAGAGATAAAGAATTCAACTTAAAAGAAATTTAATCTGGCGACGTATATTTAAATAATAAATTAAGGGTGATAATAGTCTGTCTTCGGCTAATTAAAAGATAATGAAAGTTTAATGTATCGAATCAAAATCTTTAATAAGGTAATTGGAGATAAACTCGAGGGAGAATAAGTAATTTTAAATTATCTTATAATACAATTCATCTGTTTCTATATATATCATCCTTTCTTTCTATTAAAACATGTTATATTTTTTCACATTCATTAAATGCCATTGTCAGTTAAATTATTCCATCTAATACAAAGTAATTAAAACTATAAATGATCTTTTTATAAAATTTTAAAATAAACTTGGTAATTACATATGTATATTAATACATTGCTTATTTGTTTTAACATTCTGTTAGACTTCGTTCTTGATTAATTTAAATAATGTAAATCACCTTTATTTCTAAAAGGTACATACTTTTGTTCATAGAAACATACATATTTAACATTCTTTTGTTTTGTTGAAAATATACACACACACATTTTATTCAGTAATCATAAGAGGTAAAAACGTTAAAAATTCATTGCTAATATTTATATAGTTTTGAGTATGAAATCCACGTTTAAGAAATAAAATCCAACAAATACATGATTTAATTGTCCCCGAAACGTGTTTAAGGAAATGCGATATACAAATACTTTTGTTGAACCATATTGTTTCTGAATTTTTTTTAAAATTAAAACGGTAATTGATTTATAATTTAAAATGTAATAACTTTTTTTTAATTTTAAAGTGCCGGATAAAAATTTTACTATGCAAATCCATTTAAAGAAATGAGATATTCAAATTGAGGGCAAATGAATAGTTCTAACCATATCAACATTCAGAAAAAGATAAAACCATAAATGTAATCAATTAAAATTAAACTGTTAACCGTCTAAATATGCGTGTGTGAAGTATATATATTAACAGTTGTTATTGCGCCAGCATGCTTCCCTGCACCTAGCCCTGAATTGGGCTCTACCACTTAGGTGAAAGCAGCCTTCGTGATTTAGAAGCAGGGACCAAGCAGAAGACCCCCGAATACTTGACCAACCACCCCCAGAGATATTATTTCACTTAAGGGACATTGCGACCACCGACTATTTAACATGTGTCAGCCGCCTTTCATGAACACGGTGAATTTTCAGTTAAGTTGGGATTCGAGCTCACTATCTTTGATAATGAGAACGACGAGGTGACCAATTAGGACAGTACCGCTTCTCATACACTAACAGCTATAAGAAAAATTTCCAATATATAATTTATTATTGTTATTTTCAATTGCATGCAATTGATTGTAAATTATTATTTATAATCAATATTACTTTACAGAATTAAACAAAAATCTTAATATTACCACATTCATTTACGATTTCTTAAACATAATCATTTTACAATGAACTATTTTTCCTAAGGAAAATTAAGAAAAACACATCTGTATTTATATAATACTGAAATTTAAGTATGCTCCTTCAAATCAGAGCAGTAAAATTATATTTTTATATCAATAAACTTAGTGTCTTATCTGGAATTTAAAATCATTTTTTAGATAAGATTAAGATATTTTCTCATTACTAAGTAAATAAAATATTTTTAGTGAAAGAAAATCTAGAGATTTTGAAATTTGAAGACTTAATAAAGTATGAATTTCATTACTAAAAATAATAGCAATGATTTGGGTTTTTAAAATTTTTATAAGCAATCTTTTTTTTTCCTACGGCGTGCACGTGGGTAACGAATCCTATGCCACAACAAGGCCAGAAACTGCTACTCATTTGTCGTTACCCTGTGAACTAAGTCACGAAGGCGATTAGCGTTACCCGCGCCATACCACCACAAACCCGTTTATAGGGTGGGCCACATTCATACATCATCACGGAAGATAGGACAGAGAAACATAGAGAGAACAGAGAAAGAAACATTCATAACCGAACCGGGATTCGAACCCAGGACCCACAGCTCAGAAGTCAGGAACGCTAACCACTCAGCCATCAGTCGGCTATAAGCAATCTAAATATATTCCTTTTTAAATCTCTATATTTTCATCGAATTATAATTGGAAAATACTTATTACTTTTAAAACTTAAAATATAAATGTTTGGAACATTGAGATTTATAATAAGTTTTATTAATCTATTTTTAAATAATATTTTGTTGGAGCCATCTTTTTAATGTTTTAGTATATTTTTCCAAATAAAATTAAGAATCAAGCAAAGGAGCATAATAAAACATTGCGGAAAAGAAGAAAATGTCACTTCAGTTATTTAAACCGAACAGTTTATATAGTCTTTATATAGAGCAATTAATTCTCTTAATTATCCTACATTCTCATTTTCCTTACTCTTTTTTTCGCTTAACAAAGCTGTAAATGCTTAAGCAGAATTCACCTATCCATATGCAAGAAAGTAATTCCCCTATCTCTGCGTTCCCTCTGCTTCAACTGTTTCATCGCCCAACAGTGAATTTTATGTTAAACTAAACGATGTACTTGGTTGGAATCTGGTAGTATGAATAGTTAATGACATGAAAATAGTTAAATATTAATAACGAAACCTGGATTCCTTATATACCGAGAAAATGATATAACCGTTGTGTGTGGTAAATTTAAAACCTCGTTGGCAATCGTTCAACATCTTCCAGACTTTGAACTATTTAACAAATGACTTTTAGTTACGAATGAAAGTGGGAAATTAAGCGTGGAAATAGTTAAGTAAATTCGCCAAGGGATGTATTATTTATGTTAATTATTGTAGTTTCGTAAAATGTATTTTCTGGATTGAAGTTTAAGAGACAAAAAAATTCAAATTAAAGTGTTACTTTTAATAATTTAAATTATGGTATACTCTCTAATACAAATGTAAATCGTAACATATGTTTGAATTTTAATTGTTACAAAGGCTTATATTTATAAACTACCGTACGTTAGATTTATGTTCTCATACATATTCTTTCTTTACAATGCATTGCAATCTTGCTGGGGAATACTAATCTAAAACTTCGTTGGCCTGCATTTTAAAATGTGTAGTTTAGTATATTTTATATCAAAGGATATGAATGTTTAATCCTTTGAAATTATGACATGCTATATGCTAAATACAATATCCCTATTAAAGTATGACAGACAAATATGTTCTATTAAAGTTAACTTTAACGTTTAAAAGTTTTCGCTATTTCAACTAGATTTTAATTTCACACCCGCCTTTTTAAAACATTTATTTAGCACTTACTTTTCTAGTCATTTACTTCATAAAGTCATCTTTTGATTTCTTTTCTTGACGATTAAAATGCATTATTATCTCAACAAAGCAGTCAACTTTACTTTACGAGAACGATCTTATTTTTTTGTAGATATCAAAAACAAGGTCTTTTAAATTTTGAAATATTTCCCCTCGAATTTTAAATATATAAACATATAATGTTAGGGATTAAAAGAATAAACACTTTTCTGTTATGTGCATTGAAGTACCTAATATGGGTATCAGTATTTGCTGCATAAGAATGATAAGCAGAGAATATAAAAATTAATGTCTGCTTAATATTTTCTTGCAAAAGGTCTAATGTATTAAAAAAGTAGGAGTATATAAGAGTATTAAAAATTAAAATTCATTTTAAAACATCTTTCTTACACAATTTTAAATCTGAAAACATGGTATTTTTTTAAGATAACTGTGCCTGGTATAAAAGTTTATCCACAGTAATAAAATACAAAAGATAATTACAGGGTTAAAAGACAAGTTTTAAAAATCGAAAAGCATCTAGAAATGAAATAAATATTGCATTACTTCAATTTTTTAGAATGATTCTTAAAGTGTTGGGTAATTGTGAAATCATACTGTCTTTTTTGTTAATATGAAAAAGGAATACATTTGATTAAAAATTTAATTATCTTTTCAGATTATGATTTAGTTATTTTTGGTACTTGTACGTGTTGTATTGCTTAGTGCTTTTCTTCCCCTTATAAAGTGATATTATTTGGTAATCACAAATGTGTTAAAAGCGCTAACAGGTGTTATTCTCCTTTATATTAGTCTTAATATATTTTTGGATTAGTTTCTCCAAAAAGTAGTGTGCTTAATATATGAAAAAGCTGAAAACTGCTCGCATATTTTGGGCAAGCTTATACGATAGCACTTCATAACAAAACCCTCGTCGTTGCAATAACTAATATCCCGGACAAATCACTATGCTGGCAATGCAAAGTAAAAAAAATACCCTTTACTCTGCAACTCCGTAAAGACAAATACTTTGTATAAAATATTTTGGAAATTAAATTTAATTATAAAGTTATTAAGTAAAACTACTAAATTATTAAGCAAAGTCCATAAGTTAAATTTAACTTTATGGTATGTATATTTGTAGGACACACACACACATTCTAGATATCCAAGTTTTCTTTCACCTAAGCGATGCTTTATTTGGATACTTTAACAGCTGCTAAACGTTTAAACCGTAATTTCGAGCTTTATGATATACCTAGGTACCTGAAGCATATAACTTTTAGTATTTACTTTTGATTCCACTCACCTTCTCTATCATTGTAGTGAGTGTATTTTTATATATACCAAGAAATATAGGAAACTTTTAAATGATTCAACCATGGATATTTAAGCATCTACATGTTCTCCAAAATCTTAATTTTGTTGAGCAGAGTCTATCTTATTGAATATCTACCTCCAGGAGAGAATTGAATATCTACATATAAATATTTAAGCAATCATTCATTTGTTATTTAAATGTCTTAATTTTTTTAGATACATTTATTAAAATAAAACTGCATTATAAATTTACTTCAATAGTATAATGTGAATTGAACAGTGTTTTATCATAAAAATGTAAATATTTAGTTTTATGCAAATTAAATACACAGAAATGTTTCAAATATAAGAGCATAATAAGATCCCTTTATGGTTTTTTTGTTAAAAAGACTTAAAACTCATTTCAATTTCAATATTGTTTCCTCGTTGCCAAGTATAAAATATCATTCTTTGGAGGAAAAAATCTCAGATATAGTCATGGCATGTTTGCAGAATACTATTTATTGTAAACCATATATAAAAATATTTCACTTTTACTTTGTAAAAACTCATCTTCATTTTGATGTTTCAAATATTTTCTGGCTTTCCTTTTTAAGGTACATAATAGTCATTTAATTTGAGGTATGTAATTGTGATTAAGAGGTATCAGAATCCCTCCATGTTTCGTCAATAAATCTGTGAAACCCTTATGGGACACATTGTGTGGTATACAATACAAAATACCTTATATGTGCATTATATTTTTTAAATAATACATTATATAGAAAATTTGTGGAAACATCCTGGTTGTCACTTTAATTCATTATCTCCTGTAATCATTATTTTTTCACTATTTATTTTAAGAGATTCTTACTGAAAAAACAATATTTTTTTATTCGATTGGGAAATGATTGTAATTAAGAGTAATGTCTAAATTCTCCGTTGCTTTTGTGCCTTTTTCGCGAGAAAACTCACGTCAGATGGCGATATCATTTGAGTATGATCTAAATTACTAGATGGTATGGTTAGATTTAGACTTCAAAATAGTGAAGGAAAACCCTTTCGGAAATGCATTTCATTAAAACAAATATAAAAATACGGTTTTATTTTGAGGAAGTAGCTCGTATTTTAATATCCTAAACATGCTTGAATATATTTTTATAATCTTTGAATTTTTATTATAAAATATTAAAATTTGTATTAAATTAAAATGTTTTTGATTTTTATTATAATCACGAATAGCTTAAATTTATACATGCTTTTTTATTATTTATTATAATAATTTCAATTTGAAATGTTTACAAAATTTGTAACTTTCTTCGATAACCATGAATTAGTTTTAACAATATGCGAATATTAATTCACTATAGGAGAGAAAATGAAGAACGTAACTTATTACAAAAATTCATTTAAATATGCCTTCGACAATCTCGTTTTGATGTCACAATTTTAAAAATATGATAAGGATATACTCTTTTCCGGTACCTTATATATATGTATGTATGTATATGTATATGCGAGTTCCGGTTTTATTTTACTCATTTTGTGTAATCTCTAACAAACAATTATAGTTAATTAGAATTCATTGATAAAAAATTATTCCTTTCGGGAATAATCATTACTTGTTACTATTTCCGGATATTTCTCCAATTCATATGGAATATTTCCAATTAGACTGCGCTTAACTGAAGTTTATAGCGACGTTTTCATTGATTAACGTTGCTATTCAGTTTCTAAATTCCAGTTCACAGTACAAGAACAAGAAAAAAAATCTCTAATCCACCATCTCCCTTGGCGAACATACTCTGAAAGCTTTCTATCTTTTATGAGCCGAGACAACTTAATTTTAATGCTGCCTCTCTGGATTTTTAAAAGGTAAAAGGCTTTAGGTAAATACACCATCTGCATGTATTGCTATATCCCCGTTCTTGACAGCAATTAGTGCCACCGTTAGGGGAGGGGGTGGTCCTGGGATTAATTAGGTCATGAATCGAATGCCGAGAGCAGAATGGAATTCTCGAAAATTGCAAATGGATCTCCCAAACTCGAATTCATAGTTCCTCCTTTAAGGCAAACCGATATTGAAGGTCGGTGGTAATTATGACTCCGGCGAATATTTATTTAGTAAATTTCCGTTGCATTATGGGAAGGAAGTGGTATAGATGATTAACGATTATCTTCTATTCGTCTTTATTCGCTGGAGAGTGTTTGGTCATTAGATATGGTAGTATGAGTATATTACTCCTGGTCTTACTGGATCTTCATTTAAATGGTTTGTTCATTCGGACATTAAGTTGTTGAATTTCTACATTTTTTATTCTTTTAATAAAATATTGATCGATTATGGGATGTTTTCCATAATTTAATTTATCATAAATTTTGAATTAATTATTATCTTTTTATTATATTAATATTTTAATTATTAAATTCTAGTTTAATTTATTATAGCTTTTACTGACAGCTTAATTTCTGTTTCATAATGTTATTCTAAAAACAGTTACTTAATCTGGGCGAAATTTATAATTCATGATATTGAGATAATTCATGACAATCATGATGTACACAAGCATGACATGACGTAATTCAGATGATAAATAATTTATATTTTAGGGTGTGTTTTAAATTCATTTTTTTCTGAAACGTTGGAGCTCTTAGTTTAGTAGTTGCATATGTGGGGAATTGACTACTGAATAAGTCAATAATTCAAACAGAATTTAACACATACTTATTTTTTTACTTTATCATAAAAGTAATAAAATGTCAGAAAAATCTTAAAAGGAAGAAAAAATAATGTTATTGAAAGCATATTTTGTTAATTAAAAACTCAGATAAATGTTATACACATGGAAAAACACATGCTTCACAAATTGTCCTTAGACACAAATTAAAATACTTTCAATATTAAAATTCATCGAATTAAGATGGGCTCTTCATTTATTTTTGATAAAAATCAATAAAGATTTTCTGTAAAATATTTGAATTCAGTAAAATTTTAATGGTTTTACCCCACCTGTAAATTTAGTTTTAAATCTCAATGAGTTTGTTTGCTAATAAGTACAATTATGCCTCTTTTTCCTATTATGCCTAAAATACGCTTTCGATTCCTCTTTTAAAATGTTAGTTCTGATCATATTCAGCATCATTGAGCTGTTAGTACACTTTTACCATAAATATTAATTTTTTGATACTTTCTACATTATATTCATAGTATTTTAATCTCTTTTTTAGTGAGACGGAAATAAAAAATCATAATTTATATATAAATTACCAAACTAATTTCCTCGTTTTTCTTTAAGAATGGAACTGAGAAAATACAGAAATTACATAGTAATATTTAAAGTTTTCATATTTAAAATTTTAAAGGTAATAAATTGAGTATAGTTTGATACAGAATGCAAATCAATCAAGATATATGTTTGCTAACATCTTAATGAAAACAGAAATCTAAATTAAAGAATAAAACTTTCATATTTATTGCTTTGTTTAACTGGAGAGTGTTTTTATGTTGGTAATTAGATGTGGTCAGAGGATGTCATATTTTTTCGTTTAAGTCTTTAGCATATTTGTAAAACTTAATTGAAATTGATTTTATCATTAAGGAGAAGTTCACATTTACATCAGGTAAATCAATAATTATTACTTTAATTTTTTCAATATTTAGAAATATTTTGCATAGTTATTATCTAAAACGTTTAAATAATTTCAAATTTTCAAAAATTATTATTTTTTGTAAAAATCTTAATTTAAGAATTTTTTATTGTATTAAAAATAATAACTTAAAATATCAAGTTATCAGTTTGATAATTCAAATATTTACTTAGTCCGGCATGTGACACTAAATTCCAAATTGTATTTTAGTACATTTGGTATTTAAAAGATCTCTACAACAATGTGTTATAAATCAAGTACTGTTGAGATATTAAAGTTGTGAATTTTTATTTTGACTTATCAATAGTACATTGCATTAATAATTGCTCACTTATGCTTACCAGTTTATCGTGTTTATTTTTTGATGAGGCAAATATTCGTTAGAAATCTAATATATCAGATTCTATCAGATCTTTTCACTTAACCCATTGGATGCACATTTATTCGAATAATTTTTTGTATTTGGAGCACATTTAATTTTTTGGGGTAGAGTAATTTGTAAGAACAGCATATTTTATGGAATTATTAGAATTTATTGGCTCCCACCTTTTGTTTCTTTTTTTTCAAAACCTTTTTCTATCACTTGTCTGGCATATCTACTTGTCTCTTCCACTATGCTATTCCAAAAATCTTCATTTAGGACTTCATTCAAAACATCCAAATGCTTAGAATTAGCACCTAGTCTTCGCAAACACAAAGGATTTATTCCAGACACTTCACGAAACCGTTTTACATTAGGTACATTGTCTTCTTCTTCCCAAATCCATTGATCTAATTTCTCAGGAGAAGATTCACTATCACTGCTTGATAAGTATCTTGTACGTTTTTTGAATCTTGGTTTTATCTCACTATCTCACCACTATCATTGTTACTTTGAAATAAACAAGAATGAACATGTTAAATATTGTCTCATTTTCAATGACGTATCAGAACGTCATGTGCGACTTTGGTCAAATTAATGCATGACGTTCTGATACGTCGAAAGCGGTTAAAGGGTTAATCTTAACAAATGGTATGCATGATGGATAATATGACTTTAGTAGTTTCAGTTTAACAGAAATCAATAGATGCAACTTGTAAAGTGAACTTAAATCATTATTTGGATATTATTTTACTATAGCAAAATTATATCGGTAAATGTTGTCTAAAATTGAATTTAAATATTTGAGCTTACCATTAAAGTTCAAAACTAAGCAGTTATCGTATTTCTCTTACGTATATGCTGAGGAATTTTGTACTTTTGTAACTCATCTTTTCTGGTGACAAATAGAATCCAGTGTCTTTCTAAATCTTATCAGAAAACATTATTCAGTAAAACTTACTAAACGTGTTCACTCTTTGACATTATCATATGAAGTAATGAGTTTTTAAAACCTTTTGATAGAAAACGCTGGAAAAATAATGTTTTCATATAATTTATCTTTTTAACTATTCAAATAAAACTCTTATGTAACAAATAAATATGTGTTTAAATTTAACACGATTATAATTTTTCAAAAGTTAAATTATCAGCATTCAACCAACAAAAATTGATTTTAAAAAGTATTAAAAATAAAGAAATTCAAAAAAATTAAAAAAAATATGTTTCATTTTATTAAACTGAAATAATTATTAATATATTATAACTCTGCATGGATTTAAATATCTATGTGTATGAACAAAATAAAACGTTCATATAAATTTGATTGTAACTTTTATACTTTATTTTATAAGAATCCATATTATTTTTGTCTTGTAATTTATATTTAAGAAAATATAGTAATGGAAATTAGAAATGTCTTAAATTTGTGGATATCTATGGCAAAATGCTCTCTCTTCAACATAGTAAGAAACATTTAATATGATATTACGGAAAGCCCGTTTCTTTAAAAGCTACCTGTCATCTATTCAATAGACAGAAACGTAAGATGAATTGAATTTTGGAATAAAAGGTCACAACATGTCATCTGGGTGTGTTGGAAAAAAATCTTGCAGCCCAAATTTATATCCCTGTCACGTATAGCTTCAATTGTTGTTTCGCCAACTTTAAAATACAAAGACTCTGCATTCCTGAAATTCACCCTTTCGTCCCAAAGATACACACGAAGAAAAAGAATTCCTTTCTATTGTCGATAACCTTTCTCGTCTTCAATATACTGTAACCATTTTTTTTCTTTTTCCCTGGCAAAAATTTCTTCGAATACACGTCGCCGGCCGGATACACTCCCGTGGGCCATGCTCCCCAAAGAACAAAACAGCGAAAAGCATTCTCCAAGCCAAATACACTTCTTAACAGGCCGTCAGGCAACCCAGGCACGGTCCCACTGTCCGGAAATTCTACATCCACTAGTCCGGGAGTTTCTTCTTCTTTTTCCCCCTTTTCTTTTTTGTTCCCCATATTACATAGATTTTCTTTTGTATATTTCAGCAGGTCGATTTGGTAAAAGGGCGCCGAGGTGGGATGGTGGAGTAGAGTGGAGTTGTTCTCAGCACGTATAAAAATTTAAATGGCCCATTTTCTTTTCTTTTGAGTGAAAGAAGTGTAGCTGGAGACAGAAACATAGAAATATACATATATATCCGGTTTTGGATCCCGTTCCAGCTTCGGGAAAGGTGGGGTGGAATGACACTTTCGTAATGTAGCTTTGTAGGGGTGGGAACGATAAAGAAAGCCGTTCCATCAAAGTTTAACCATATATGATAATAAGATAGTCAATTTCGGAATGGCAACTTCCCGATGGAATTGGAAGAAATCGTCTGAAATGTTCCTTGCCATTCTTGGTGCCTTTTTTTTATCGGATAAAATTATATTTCATTCTTTTGAAAAGTCGTAAAAGTTCACAGTGATATAAGAAAATGCAAATTTTTATGGCTTTTAAATGATACGTGTAAGAAATACTCCGTTATTTCATAATTTATATGTTTTTATGGAACTTGTTATAGGAATTTTCTCCGAAATCCGGTTGATACCCATACCAATATATATTTTATGAGGAGTTATTCACTAAACAAATTGATTTAATACAAAGACGAGATGAGTAAATTGGAAGTAACAATAAAATTTTCCATTTTTATTGGGACTGCATTTTAATACTTTCTCGTTAGAATCGTATCTTTACTATTCAATTTCAAAATGAGAAATTCAATTTATTCTTATAAAAAAATAAATTGACTTTTATGATTCAAAGTGGAAGATATCATTATTATTACAATTCTATTATAACCAACTTCTTCGTTATTAGAATTGATAAATCTGATTACAGTTAAAAAATGGAAATGCATATTATAAAGTTTAAGAAAATCTGTTAATACATATATATATATATATATATATATATATATATATATATATATATATATATATATATATATATATATATATATATATATATATATATATATATATATATATATATATATATATATATATGTATGTATATATATTTATATATATGTATATATATATATACATACATACATATATATACATACATACATACATATATATATATATATATATATATATATATATATATATATATATCTTATTTAACCACATTAGATATTAATGTATTTATAAGTTACAAAATATAATTATTGTGCATTATTTAAATATTTCAATTTTATGAACTAATATCTATAATTATTTCATTTTTTTTCAATTTCAATTCAATTTTCAATTCAAAAAATAACATTTATTATCAAACAATATGTATATAAATTGTTTGATAATAAATGTTTTTCCTAAATGTAAAATAAAAAAAAATCTTCATACGAAGTATTCTAGTGAAATATTGCTTTTGATATCTAAAGAATAATTATGTATATATACGATAAGCATAAAGTTAAGATTATTGAAAAATAATTGATCGACTAAATTTTATAAAAAAAATGTTTCATAAAATAGGTTTCCAAATTTTGAAATTTGCAATTGTGTTTCGAAAAAGTTGTAAATAGAATGAAAATAAAAGTTATTGAAGAAGATTTTTATATTTAGTTAATAATAATAAACTTCGAAACATGTTTCTGTCTTAGTAAAATTATTGTTAATGTTTAATTTGTTTACTGAATGCACTTATTTTCATTTTACACAAACACAATATCATATTATATATAACTTTCTCCCCTGACGTTGTACATTTAAAATTGTAAAAATATCTTATGATAACACAAATACATTTAATTGGACAGCTTTATTTGTATTTGTTTTTAATGGAAAATAATATTTAGTTTCTTTTTGAATTATGTTTGATCATTTGTAAAGTATTTATTTCTTAAGAATTAAAAAATGTATGCATGAATTTCACATTTTATTTAGTTTGATATTTTCTGTCAGCAAATAAGGCGGATAATTTTTTGATTGCGATGATTTAATGACTAGTGTATATAATGATGCACATGCTGATAAAAATTTATAAATTGAAATTTTTGTCTGCAGTAACAATGTTTCTTATGAATACTCATTTATGGAAGCAAAAATCGTATTTACCAATGGTAAAATGTCTGGTGCTGGTACTTGAAACGGTAAACTAAAATGAGTGGCAATGATATATGAATATTCTGAACTTATTTTATCCCTGCGTTAAGCAACTAATTTAATCATATTTAATTGATAAATATATGGACATATTACGAATTAAATATTTTCTATTAATGTATTTTAAGTATTTATATATTAGAAAAATTTCACAATCAAGCAATTATCTTTGATTAAACGCAAGACAATTTCTCAAGACCCTATGTTACATCCAAATTAATTTAATTAGTATTGCTGTACACACAACTTTATTAATATGCTTAACAACTTTTCTAGCATAGTTATTCGCGCCTTTTGATAAATTCTCTAAACCCCATGAATAGTAAACATTTTTAAATGACCTAATAAATATAAATGTCGTATGAATATGTCAATGCAGTAGATGAGACTTGCTAAAATAACAACTTGAGAGTCATTTACATCTGGACTACTATACCAACATGCAAAGTTAAAAGTTTTAATATCACATTTGAAAATGTTAAGATTTGATATTTTATATTATATTTTTTACTTTCCTGGTATCTCTCGACTGATGGGAACCTTTGAAAATTAGTTGCAACGACAAATTTATCGCCGTCTGAGAAAGATTTCTAAGAATTCTCTCAAGGGCACTCTTTAATGGAACATTGGCGAGAAATTCTTCTACTAAAACATGCCAAGAATTGCTTAGAATTATAATTAGAAGAACTGAGTAATCGTCACTGTTTTATGGTTAACTTATTTTGTAAAATAAATTGTAAAACTAATTTAATTTTGTCCACTATAGTATGAGTTATTTCTGTTTAGCAAAGAAAAAGTTCAAATATTATATTTTGAATTTATTCTTATTATAAAAGCTTGATTTATTGGTATTAATTATTTTCGCTAGTATTTCAAACGTTCTGGTCAATAAAGATAAATTTATAATGTTACAGGTTTGCCATTAGAAGTTCCTACATAATTAAAATTAATTGAAAGCATTGAAAAATGGTTTGTAATTAAAACTAAATTTAAAGTTTTGTTTGTTTCAAAAACTTCAAAGAATAATGGAAAATGTTTAAAGTAAAATAAAAAAATATAAAATAATATACTTTTATCACTTTGAATTTAAATAACTGGATTCGAAAACGTAATAGCGTTGTTAAAATTTTATTATCAATGCTATTAAAACACAATTAAATTATATTAGCACATTTAATGTCATACAATATGAAGTGAAGAAAAAAGCAACCATATGCATTATATACATTATTGCATGTTATATGAAATAATATAAAGCGTAAGCATAAGAAACTATCACTTAAAATGTTTATTTTAATGGATATTATATAAGGCATATTATTTAATTTGTATGAATAGTTATTAGAAATCATATACATAAAATAGCTTAACTATCACAAAATGTTCTTGAATTTCATAGAAACTGGACTCAATAGATTTTGAATGAAAAAGAATTATGTTATAAAAGTAAGATAATTGTCAAATTAATATTTAAAGCAATAAAATAATAATTTTTATCCTATTTCATTCCAATAGCATCCATCTCCTGATCCCGATTCACTTTAACGAGATAAAAAAAAATAAGATCTGTTCTTTAATAAAATGGAAATTTATACTCTCCGCAAAGCGACCTCTATTGTTTTAACAGGATATTATTTCAAACCTTCCATGCACCATTTATTTAAAGCCAACCTTACTGCCATCAACAGAATAGAATGCAGCATGCTAAAACAGAAATCGGGAGGTGAAATCTGCTCAAAGGACCTGCCACAACTCTCGGATTAGTTATTGGGTGCGATAAGAGCCTCATCAGCTGGTGTCCTATCAATGCTATATGAAATTATCCCCGCTGGACAGAAGCAGGGAAAAGAAGAAATATTGGTAACGAGCCCACCAATCGGCCGTGCTTTTCGAGTGCTGCCACATCCGGTAATTGAGCGTATTCTTCCTCGCCCGGATCGACCTCCAGAGCAGATATAAACTCTCGGGGGCGAGAATCATCATCCTCAACAAGGAACACGTAATGGACGAGAATGGTGGTCCATCGCTTCCTGCAATGTGTTTTCCCGTTATCTCCTGCTCTCAACTGCTCTCTGGTGGCTGGATCCAGGGTGGGAGACTTCTGAGCCGCCTCCCACGCACCCCCGCCACCAAGGCATCACGTTCAACCCTTAATAACAAAAGAGGATTGTCATTGGAATGTGCGGCCAATTTGAAAGCACCCTTCCTTTGTTTTGCAGGTCTTTTGCCCCCCGTGGGGTTGACCCCTGATGTCGTTAGGCAACTGGTCGGACTAATCGACCGTATCGTTCTTCTCGATTTGAATTCTGGTCGCTTGTGGCATGCGATTCCTTTCCTCCTCTCTGATCGGGTGATATCAGAAAAGGATTAGCGAGGGAGGGACAAATTGCTGCTGTTTTTCACTTCCTTTAGCTTCCATGAAATTTAAATAGTTTTTTGGGCTTACGAAGCAAAAGAAAAATCGAGTCTTTCATCTTTAATAGCTCTTAAATGGTTCTTTAACCATTCAGAATCTTGATCAAATTTGCCGATGAATTTTCTTTCAATAATTGTATCATTATTGATATGCATAGCAGTCATGTATTATAAATGATTTTCTGTATGCTATATTTTTTATCAAATTTTTCATTTTTATAAATAAAGCGCTACCATTACTGTGTTTTTATTGCAATAAAATATCTACCGTTTCATTTTTGTTAATAATGCGCTTATCTTTACTGTGTTTTAATGACAATAAATATCTACCATTTCATTTTTATAAATAAAGCGCTATCATTACTGTTTTTTAATTACAATGGAATATCTACCATTTCATTTTTATAAATTAGTTCTCTGGAATTCTCAATCATTCTTGCAATTTCACAAAACAATAAAATAAGTTTATATATCTCTTGATTTTCACATTATATACTTGGCATAAAATTTCCTCTAATTATATTAAACAAATAAAAAATAATCTTAATAATTTTACAATAATTTTATTTTTAAGCTTACATATTTGCAAAGAAATTTTTATCAAGTTGCAACATCGTAAATAATTCAATATTCAGAAATTAGTAAATAATTGAATTATGAGCATTGAATAATTTCTGATTATTAATAAGAATTATTCAATATTCGGAAATTAATATGAGCTAGAGCAGACTTATATTATTTTGTTAATGGATAAAGGCCAAAATATATTTTTTGTAACTTAAAATAAGGAAATCACAAAATAAGATTTATATATTTCTATAATACATTTTGTCAATTATTTATTATTATATGTCAACAACATGGATGTAAATTATTAAACTTGTATTAAAAATATCAATCCTTAGTTTTTAACTTTTCTTGACGAATAAATTTGTATTTCAATAAGCTTATATTTTAAATTGAATGAAACAATAAAGGAATATAAATAGTGTATCAGAAATGTAACACACATCAAAAAAATGTCACATTCTCTTCTGCTGTTCTATATACTTGTAATTATATTTTTTTACTAAAAATATGTATACAATACCTTCAATACAACTATGCCGCGTCTTGAACATTTCAAATCCATATTTTATAAGCTCAAAGTTATTGACTCAATATTTTCTTTTCTCCACGTGCTTGATAAAAATCCATGAAATCGCATTTTTGTGTTTCTTTTTTTTTTTTATGGACTTATTTCCGTTATTTAGATTTTTCGGAATTCTATTTTTGGTAGAGTACATAAACTTTATATTCTCTTTTCCTTCAAATTGTTATGGATTTTTTGAAAATATAACATTTTTTTAAAGTCTAGAACAGTTACTATGAATTTTTTTTTCAATATAAACTTGAGATGATTCTTGAAGTCATGAGGAAAAGGAAATATTCTAATATACTATCATAAAAGATTCTAAAAATATATTTTTAATATGTTTAAGATGACTTGAATAAAAATAGCAACTAATGTTTCATTTGTAATCAATGCACTATAAATAAGCATATTTATCAAAATTATACAATTTCTTAAAAAAAAGAATTAGTTATTTTAAATTTGATTGCTCAAATATTAATAATGTTACGTTATAATAATGTTAGTGCGATATTATTCATAACCTTGAAATATATTATTCATAATCTTGTGGTAGCCTAGTGGTTAGGGTATCGGCCTTCTATCCGGAAGGATGGGGTTCGATTCCCAATGAAGCCAAAGACAAACCTAGTATATTCGATATACGTTAAATCTGTGGAATCGAAAGTCCTGTGGTCGGTCGTTGAGCACTTACCATGGGTGCAATATGGTCTGGAGAAATTTACTCCTCCTTCAGATCAATGCCAAAAATGAGGGAGTAGATCCTCTAGTGCTGCCATCTATCGGAGGATTTGAAGAGCGAAAGTCGTACTTTAACCTTCATGGTACTCTGATTAAACGAAAGACGCTCCCAATTGACTTAAATTCGTATAGGCAAGGCATAGCGAGCTTGGCTTGTCCAAGTGTCATTAGTAACAGCAACAACAAAGTTGTATAGTATTAAAATTGAAGATTAAAATCAGATTTCTAAAATTTACCAAGAAATGCACAAACTAGCGAGCCTCATTGTCAGATCAGGATAATTTGCTCTGACGTTTTTAGTTCGTTCAGATTGATTTTGCCAAAGGCTTTCATTTTTGATTTGCTGAAAATAAATTAATGATATTGGTAAGATTTAAGCACTTATCATAGCCTATAAAAATACAGAAAATAATGCTAATTTCTCTACTAATCAATTACAAATGTTATTAATATCTACAAAGGCATGTATTAATGTGTATAATGCATAAAATGCTGAAGCACTGTCTAAGAAGGAAGGAAGAACAACGTATAAATCCTCTATTTCTTGACACGACTAAATTGTTTATTAATCTGAACCTTGAAAAACTCTTAAACAGGGTATGATCCAAAGCGCCAGGAATAAGAGATGGAAGATTCTGGGGGAAAAGAGAACTGATCCCATTTCTTCAAAAAAAAAAAAAAAAAAAAAAAAAAAAAACTGCTGTGGCTCTGTTTAGAGGACTAACAGGACATGACTGTTTTCAAGACCATCTCTAGAATTAGAGTGGTAGCCTTCCCAAACTGTGTTTTGTATGATTCTGATCAACCAATGATTTTTTTAACATTTAAACAAGTGTTCGGTACTTTCTTACTAAGAGGACATTGTCCAGAAGTATTGAAGGGTCCATGAACTTAATGGTTTAAACGCCAATGTTTGGCCTTTGTAAAATAAATAGCTCATAAAATTTGACTTTATGCCTTACGCACATTTCATTTTTATATGATTTGAATATTTAATAATGATACAAAAAATGGCAGCAATTTGTTAACTATTATTATTATTAAACAGAATCCGCGGGGAATTAATTAGTTAGGCGTTCGCTGTTGCTTACCGGAAATGAGAGAGTTCGAATCTCGACCTAACTGAAGATCCGCCGTGATATTTAATGGAGACTGGGGCACGTTTAATATGTCCTAGTCTATATGTCCTCCAAGTAGAATAATACCTTTGGGGTGGCAGGCCATGCCTTGGTTTCTTCTGCTTGATCCCTAATTCTAGACTGCGAAGATTCGTTTTCGAGTCACGCTTTCACTTGAACACACGATATCGTGTAGTCCACTATATAAGGTGTAATCACTTCAACCAATGTGCTTAAAGGGGGTAATCCTAGTAGTCACAGATATTATATGATATTAATATTAAATATTCAAATAATATATGATTATTACTTTAAATAAAGTATTTACTATTAATTTATTTTAATATTTAATATATTCTTCTAAAATGCACAGAATACTGAATCAGTAGCTATTCAATTTTATGATTATGAAATAATCTGCTTTACATAATATTTATTAAAAAATAACAAAACAAATTTGCAAAAATCAATTCTTTCCTTTAAACCTGATCTTTTATTCGTTGTCTTGCTAAGATAAAAAAAAAGCGCTTAAAACTAGAATAAAGGACATGATATATTAATTTATATATCAAACAAAGATAAATATTTACCTTGTAATTTGAGAATCTAGCTACAAGTTTCGACTAATTCTCATTTTGATTATAAAAGTTTGATTACTTCACTTCTAATACACAATCAAACAAATAGTGCTATTTTTCCTTTCTCTTATCTCTTTCTTAAGAAATTCCTGACGGAAAAGCGCTAAGCCCCTTTTAGGCCTTTTAATCCTCTTCCTTTAATTACTGTCAACCCTTTTCCTTACGTTAGGTTAGTGAATTAATTATCCCAGCGTACTTTCACATAGTCATTTTTTAATACTCTAACTCATTTCCTTGTTTCAATTTGACAAATTTGATATGCGTTGCTTTCTTTGAACTATCTTTTTTCTAACCAAGCAGCTTCTTTTTTACTGTTATACACTTGTTTAAAATTCAATTCTGATTTTATTTTTTGCTTTTAATTATTATATTTTATAGCTTAGAAAAAAATCTGAGATGTTTTTTAGTATATAATATTACTACAATTTTCATTTTATTCATTAACTGAAAATTATTCAATGCTACATTTTATTTTAATGTAAAATATATGCATGGGATTTTAGGATTTCAGTGTAATGAAAAATCGCTCATCGCATGTTCTAAATTGATTCACACAACTAATTTTCTAAATTTTCTGATGTTTACTGGCTCTTATTGCTACTTGATTTCGTTTCTTAGCTGAAATTGTTTAGATTACACTTCATTTTAATGTAAAAAAAGCAAATGGATTTTATGGTTTTATTGTAATGAAAAATCGCGCTCCATATATTCTAAATTGATTCCTAAAACTCATTTTCTAAATTTTCTGCTGTTTACAAGCTTAGAATATTATTACTTACATCATTTCATTTCTTGGTTGAAATTGTTCATATTACATTTCATTTTAATGTACAAAATATGCATGGGATTTTAGGATTTCATTATAATGAAAAATCTCGCTCCATATATTCTAAATTGATTCCTAAAACTCATTTTCTAAATTTTCTTCTGTTTACTAGCTTGTGATATTACTACTTACTTCATTTCACTTCTTCGTTAAAATTGTTCATATTACATTTCATTTTAATGTAAAAAATATGCATGGGATTTTAGGATTTCATTGTAATGAAAAATCGCGCTCTATATAATTGATTCACACAATTGATTTCCTAAATTTTCTGCTGTTTATTAGCTTGTGATATTACTACTTACTTCATTTCACTTCTTAGTTAAAATTGTTCATATTACATTTCATTTTAATGTAAAAAATTTGAATTGGATTTTAGGATTTCATTGTAATGAAAAATCGCACTCCATATATTTTAAATTAATTCCCACAACTGATTTTCTTTGGTTTACTAGCTTGTGATATTACTACTAACTTCATTTCACTTCTTCGTTAAAATTGTTCATATTACATTTCATTTTAATGTAAAAAATATGCATGGGATTTTAGGATTTCATTGTAATGAAAAATCGCACTCCATATATTTTAAATTAATTCACACAACTGATTTTCTTCTGTTTACTAGCTTGTGATATTACTACTTACTTCATTTTACTTCTTCATTAAAATTGTTCATATTACATTTCATTTTAATGTAAAAAATATGCATGGGATTTTAGGATTTCATTGTAATGAAAAATCGCGCTCTATATAATTGATTCACACAATTGATTTTCTAAATTTTCTGCTGTTTACTAGCTTGTGATATTACTACTTACTTCATTTCACTTCTTAGTTAAAATTGTTCATATTACATTTCATTTTAATGAAAAAACAATCATGATCTCATGCATATTTTTTAGGATTTCAGTGTAAGGAAAAATCAATATCCATTTATTCTAACTAGATTAACACTACGATTTTGTCTATTAGGTAATCAAAGATCATCCTACTTCTAGATACTGAAAAATTCAAATTTAATTATCACTCAATATTCACGAAGAAATTAATTTAGAACGATTAGAAGAAATTTAGAACATGTTCTCATAACTATCTAAATTATCACGTAAATTACTCTAAAAAATTTTTGTCGCATGCTGTTTGCAACCCTTGTGCTTCATAATAATGATGAAAATAGAACATTATTAATTATAAGATACATTGTATTCTTAGACATGATCTTTATTTTTCCTTCTGATAAATTTATTATTTTTTTATTTCCTGGAATTTTTAAAATTTTATTGCCAGTCAAAAAAGAAATCGTTTTCAGTGAGATTTAGGAATTTTATCTAAAATTGTTTTAATATTATTTCATAACAAACACTTTACTATCAATTACATGGTTTTGAGGGCTAGCACATGATTTTTCTTAAAAGTAATTATAATTTATAAATTTCAATTATTATTTTTGCAAATACTTATCAATTAAATATAATATTTATATTTTAAAATCTGCATCCAGTAAATTTCTTACTATTAGAAAAAAAGTCAGGATATTTTTGATTACAAATTAATTATTTTTCAATAAATGTGAATAACAATAACGTGAATATTTTTTTAAATATGTACTTGAATACTCTGTTGTTGTCAATAAATAATGTCACCACTATTATAATAGCTAAAAGTTATTAAATTCTTCTAAGAGTCATAAGTTCTTTTTTATCAAAAATATTCCTTATTTATGCATTGAAATATCTCTACGAAATAAAATTGGAAAATTTTAACTAATTTTATAGCACTAAATCACGGAACTATTTTGCTTATTGAAATATTATTTTACTCGATGATATATTCTATGATTATCCTTTAGTATCCGGAGTTCCTATATCGAGCGCCTTCAAATTGTAAAGTACAGCTGCCAATCTTCCACCTTAAGTTTTAGGGTGATGACGAAGATTGAGACGGGACCATAAATTAAAACGTCACCAGAATCCCTATTCTTCGGTGGAAAATCCCCATCGATTTCTCTTAGAGAAGAGAGACCAACACGGGTCATCAAATTTCGATTCCGCCAGCGTTTTACTTCTGAGCAGTGGGAGGCAAAGACAAATAGATCCTGCAGGTCTCGGGCCACTCTCTCTTAACACCTCATCCACCGGAATTGCGAGACAAACGAGCCACCCGTTTAATGGCTTGTTAAAATCCTTCCGGTTCCCAAAATTACTTTTAGTTCCACCTTCTGGAAACCGTCTCGAATTTTACGGTCGAACGGCTTTCCGGTCCAAAGTGAAAATCCCGCTGACTTTTTAAAAAGAGAGTTTCCCACTTTCTCCAAGGTCCAGAGATCTTCCCTGGGGGATTCAGTCCTCTCTCTCTAACAGCCTGTTGGGGCCATTTTTGGCTTTTCTTCATTAAGCTGCTTCAAGTCGATGCTCGACGGAAGGCCATTTTGGGAGAAGGGGAAAATATGCTGCCCGCCCACATCAGTCCTTCTTGTAATCCCCGGTAGGGACATAAAAACAATAGGGGCAGGAGCTGCAGCCAGGGTCGTTTCCTTAAACCAAAAGGCGGACTGCCTTTCCTTATGTAACGAAGATGTATGCTATGGGAAATCCGGCGTAACACCTCGCCATCCCTTTTCGTTACGCAAAAGTGGGTTCCTGTTTTCCTCCCCACCCCCAGACTATTTTGTCGCCTCGTAAACTCTGGACGAAAGTATTTGAGAGGTGGTAAGTAACGCTTTGTTTTGCTGACACATCAACATAAAATGCTTTGACATCGATGACTTGTTTGGTCCGGCAGCTCTATGCGAAACATATGGCTAAAACTCGCCAAGTTTCACAGGAAATTAAATTTTGTTCCATTTTAAAGCCATTTTTATTATTTCAAATATTTCGCAATGAGGTTTCGTATTATTAAAAATCAATAATATCTTACATTCACTTCCTTCAAATATTTTAGCAATATGGATAAACATTTAGTATTGTAATTATGAAGTTTGCTCATGAAGTTTGGAAAGTAATTTTGTATTGACTCCAAACAGAAATGGCTGTGTATATTTTAAATTCGAATTGTAAATATTCATTTTTTCTCTGCTATTAACATAAATAGCATTTGAGGCATTATTTATACAAATAAGTATGTCAATTTATATTACAAAATATTATGATTTTAATTGAAAGGAAAATTTGATATATGTGTCAAGATATGCATTACGGTATTTAATAAATTATTATGATAAATAACAAGTGGTGTAAAAAAATTTAAAGTCAGTTCCAGCTTTGATCAACAATGAAAAATATTATTTTTCAACCATATGAAACTAAAATTAACTAAAGAAATAATATTTTAAAAAACTGTTTTAACATCAAATGTCATCCATTACAAGGTTAGAAAATGTACTTCAACTTGAGTGGATGAATACAAAGTATATTATTAATTATTAAAATTTTTAACTATATATATATATATATATATATATATATATATATATATATATATATATATATATATATATATATATATATAGGGAGAGTGTAAACAGATACAGAAATTGAAAAATGGAATTAAAAGTATAGACTATTGTGCACTGTAAAATGATGGAACATCAAATAAATCTCTAAGCCTAAAAATAATTTTTATTTTTTAATTTTAGAGATATGATGACGAAAATAAATTTTTAATTTCATTACTTCTCATTTCTGACGTAATAAAAATGTACTCATTTAGCAATTCATTTTTATATGAGAGCCATTCTTATAATTTTAATTTATTTTATAGAGGGAATATTAAGTGCGTAATATTGATGAGTTTGTATTATTTTCAGTTTAAAAATTTTAATACAATGGTCATACAGAGAGTATAGTGACATAAATTATTTGTTTGGCGCACATATTCATTACATAATGTGCCTCAATTCTCTGATATAAAATTTTAACTTCAAGTCGATTTTCGGTAACAAAACTATTCATCAATTCGGTACATATTTGACGCGCTGGTTAATTGTTATCAATAAGGTAACTTTCATAAAATACTTAAGTAAATAAAAATAATCCTTTAAATTTTTCATACTAGTAAAAATATTGACATTTTAATCAATATTTTTGAAAATTCGATCGAAATATTAACTTAAAAAGGGAATCTATTTAAAAATGTTATTTTGTAATAGTTACTTCAGACTAACCTCTGACATAATTGCCTTGCACAAATTATAGAATAACATATTTGCTTAAATTAGAATATTTTTAGATCATTTCCAGTGATTAGAAACGAATATCATTGTGAAATTTAATGCCATTTGTAAAGTTGCTTAAAATTCCATAGTGTGTATTCTAATCACAAGTCAAATATATTTGTACTTATTGTTTTAAACTCGTGCAAAAATGACATATTTTCAAATCACTAAAAAATATCAAAATATTTCTCAGGACAATAAATTAACATTAGAGAATATGATAATATTGTAAACATTTTGAAAATTTACTAATTTTTAAAATGTAGGAATCTTTTTAACCACCTTTTATAACCAGAAATAAATACAAAAAGATTATTAACATTTATGATTTATGATAAAAATATTAAAATTAAATATTTAACACAACTCGTTTATATATATATATATATATATATATATATATATATATATATATATATATATATATATATATATATATATATATATATATATATATATATTTGGCACAAGCGTTATTTTTGATTACTTGATTACTTACAAAACTGGAAAGGGTATATTTATTTAATGTTATTGTAAGTACACTAAAAAGTAATCTAACTAATAATTTTTAAGCAGTTTGTGATGCATAAATTTTTAATAAATCTTTAATATTGAATATAATTTTGCTTAACATAAATTTCTGGATAAAAATTAATAAGTTAAGACATAAATAAATTGATATACAAAAATTGATATTTTGATTCAGTTCAAGTATATTTAATACGGATTTTAATATTTTTACTTCACGAAATTAGAAAATTTATTTTATTTACTTTTTCGCGTATTTTATCAAATCATCTATTTGAAAAGGATATTATTAGCTTAGTTTTTTGCATCTTAACTAGCAATATCCAGATGACTGCTTATTAATGTAACTTAAAAATCCGAAATTTTATTTTAGAATTAATTTTTATAACATTTTATGAATATAATTATTTATATAATATTTAGTTATTACACAACAATATTGAAAAGAAGAAATAAATTTAACTTAGGGAAAAAATATATAAATCGTATTTGGTCATATTCCTTCAATAATTGATAAGAAGTTAATGTACAAATGCAATAAACTTCAATGTAACAAGCTTTTTTATTAAATGTTTATCGATGTACCCCAACAAATATATCTTTAACTGGCATAGATGGAGCTTATGTAGAAAATAAAACAGTGTCTATATATTTCACAAGAGATAAAAAATACCAAAATATGTTAGTATAAAAAACTATGAACAATTTGTTTTTTTGGGATTTTACCAAACGCGGAATAAAAAATTGAATACAGGTCAATAAAATATAAAATATGGATACTCCACTGAAACTAGCAGGTCAATTTTTTCGACGCAAGGTTGTATTTTTTTTTTTTTGTGAAGAAGCATTGCGTATTGAAAATAAATGTAATATAACTTCGTAAACTATATTTTAAACAAATCATGAGTAGAGTAACCTAGTAAATCACAAGAAAATATGCTGAACATAGTATACATTTCCACAAAAAATATGAAGTTATTTTTAAGATCACAAAACGATTTAGTTTTCTAAGAATTTTACTATGAAGGAAATTATTTTTAATATAAGCAGCATTATTTGGGAAGAAATGTTAAATATTTGGTATTCCTTCATGTCTTTTTAACTTAGTAGTAACATGACGGAAACAGTTTTGGAGCTTTATGCTCATAGGCTTATAGCTCGCATTGAGTAAGATTCAGTTTTTTCACAAAAATCGTCAAAAATTTAGAACACCATACGGTAATCTCTAGATTGGATTTCCTTTTTAACTTAATACAACAATAAAATTCAGATATTTTGTTGCCATTCCATAAGTATTAATAACAAACTCACATCAGACGATATTTTTTGGAATCCAGATTTTGAAAAGAACATTCATTGAAGCGAAAAATAATTATTTTAAATTAATAATTTTTTTCTTTTCATTTTTAAACAAAAAAATTATACAAAAAACTTTCTTTAAAAAAATTCTGTTTTAATTTTAAATTATAATAATAATAAATTTAGCAATATTTTCACCTACTTAAAAAATGCATTCTTTCATAAATAAAATATGAATATTATTAAAACAGTTTGCTTTGCTTTTGAATAATTTTTTACACTAGCTAAAATCATGCAATCATTTTTATTTCGAATCAATTTATTATGAAACGTCGTATGAAATTTAGCATGAAAATATTTAGAGATTTGTAAATACGAATTATATTCTAAACGTATGCATAAATTTTTCTCGGATGATTGAAATGAAATGTCACAATTAATTATATTAAAAACACAGTTTCACCGAGCACTTGTAAACTTCAATGATCATATAATCGCTTTTTAATTTACACTGAGAAAAATTCAAAGCTGTTTCAAATAAAACTTCTTTAATATTCACATAGTATTATAGTCTTCCAATTTTTATGATGCAAAAGAGATGAAATGTGGAAAATATCCAACCGTTTAACTTAACAAAAGGGTATGCAAAAAGCAGAAGTTCACGTATTTCCCACTGATCATTAGTGACCATAATCGAATCTTATATTCTCTGTTCGTAAAAGCAAGGTCTTACATATGGGGGGTACGATGAGACCTCACTGTATATAACGTTAGCATTAATGGTTACTTACTTACATCAATTATTAGCTGTTCTTTTTTTAACCAATTATTGCTTAAAATACATCTAAACAATCATTATCTCTAATTATGGTTTCGTAAAACCAACACCCAACCTTACAAGACTTCTGAATTTTCTCTGCTAATTCTTATTACTTTAAGATAACTATTGCTAATGTAAACATTATTTACCAAAATCTTAAAAAGATGGGTTGCAAAAATATGCTTTTATTATTTACCTTAAAAGTAAATTTAAAGATAAAATAATCAACTATGAAATCTCTTTAGTAGGAATAGCAATTCTTCAATTAATTATTTGTATTGATTCTTAGAACTGAAGACAATAATCTATTTCAATTTTTATCAGTAAATAGAAATTGTTATATAGCAAAAGTTTTTTTTTTAAAATTAAATGCGTGATTATAATCTAAAATTCCAACATAAAAAACAACATATAACATCAAAAAATATAACAATGAATAAAATCTCAGCTGTCAAAGTCAGTTTCAATATAGATTCAAAGAAAATCATGCACATGAGCATTATTCAAAAGCAAACATGTTTGAAAAATAAGCTATTTTCTAGTTCACGAAATTAAACCGCTAATAGCTATTTAAATTAAAGTTTTCAATTATTACTGCTGAGAAATCTTTCACAAAAGGTAGATTACTAAAACCTTGTTTACGTCAATAAGGATTAGGAAAAATGAAAATAAAAACCTAAGTTTTACCCGACATTAATGGAAAATTTTAGTATTAAAAGTTTTAAGAAGTGTCATGTAATGTATTTTACTTAAATTATACAAATAACTATTTAATTATCAAAAATTGTAAACCAGTTTAGTAGGAAAATATTTTTTCCTGATTAAATTGTGCTCATTAATTTATCACAAATAAAAAAGCATGCTTTTAAATATTTGAACAAAATCAAGATTAAATACAGTTCACACACACACACAAATTTAAAGTTTTTATTTTTATGTGACGCATTATTATGATTACATTAATTAAAATTACTTTCTTATTAAGTTGGTATCATATGTGCAAATATGTTAAACTCCTGAAAAGAATACCTATTAAAAATAGCAAGTGTATAGTGCTAACCAAATAGTTTTAAATTAAAAGTAGTTGCATAAATTGATTTACAAAATGATTTTGAAACTATTAAAAATTATGCTTTTTAAGAGAATATTAGTTGCTTTTAAGAAATAAAGTTTATTTTTCTTAGTAAAATATTTTGAAAAAATTTCTCAAGTGTTTAACTTTTGGAGTTAAAGTAAATTTTCAAACTTTGGATTGTGCGTACTGCAGATAGAATCTTAAGTACATCCTCCAATAAATCTCTTGCATTTGTGAGACTTGAATAAAGGGAAAAATCGATTTAATTTAATTACCAGCGCAATTAAACTTTATGTATGTTTGCAAATTAATAAATTACGTGATGATTACAGGAACTCAAACAAGGATTTGCGTTTGGTTTGCTCCAAATGAGGTATCGAAATTTAATGTTAAATAAATTATAGTTTTTCTTTTCGAATCTGAAAGCAAAAGGAAATTGTTCCAATAAAATTAATCAAATTTTCTCAAAGCAATCTTCTACGTTGTTTACATCCTGAGTACTTGAATTCGATGAAGTATTGAAATGTCTTTTTTCATTATTTATTTGATTATTATTATTTTTTTAAAAATTGATTAAATTACAAATTAAGTTAAAATATCAAATAATGAGAAAAAATCGTAGTAGTATTATACACTGAATAAAAAAGATATATAAATGTTTATGAAACTCCTTAGATTTATATATATATATATATATATATATATATATATATATATATATATATATATATATATATATATATATATATAATGCGCCGACCGAAGTGGTTAGAGCTCCTGAATCCTGAGCTATGGGTCCCTGGTTCGAATCCCGGTTTGAGCATGTGGATGCTACTTTCTTTCTCTGTCTCTCTCTGTATTTCTCTGTCCTTTCTTCTGTGATGATGTATGAATTTGGCCCACCCTATAAACGGGTTTGTGGTGGTATGGCGCGGGCAACGCTACTCTCCTCCGTGACATGGTTCATAGGTGTGCCCGCTGGGTAACGACCAATGAGTAGAAGTTTCAGGCTTTATTGTGGCACAGATTTTTTTACTCAAGTGCCCATAGTTGGATATATATATACACAATGCAGGCAATCCCCAATTTGTATATAAGGGTTGATTGGTTTAGAATATATTTGCCTGTCAATAATTGCCTCGTAGTTTTCAACCGCGTTCAGATGACAAGGTGACACCTGAGCTGGCCTTTTCGTCTTCACATCTAATTTGGACATCTCAGATTAACATGCTCATGTTCAACTCATGGAGCTCAAGCCACCCAATGAGACAGAATGCTTCTCTCAATATATAAAATTTATGCTCATTTTTACAAACTTAAAATTTTAAGTTCGTAAATTTAAATTTGTAAATCTTCTTAAGAAGATTCAAGATTTTACGTTCTAGTGACTCGTTCTCTACACGGTCACATAAGAGGAATGACGATTTTAATTATAGTTTACGAATAATTAACAAAAAACATATTTTCTTTCAACTTTGGTTTGCTTCTAATTTTTTTTTCATCTTTTCTTTTTCGTTTGCTTTTATTTTTACCTTTATTTATATTTTTTAAATTTATAATTGAAAAACGTGGATTTACATTTTTACTTGAAAACTGCAAATCCTTCGAACTTGTGCATAGTTTCACTGCAGATATTGAAATCCAGTACCTTTTCCAAGCAATTTATGTGGAATTTCTTCCGTCTGCTCAAACACATATCTTACAGCATATGTATGTATTAGAATATAATTAATCACTTCAGGTGTAAATATCTTAAGATAAAGAAGTGATAATAGTTTGGAAATTGCTATGTAACCCTATAAATTTGACATTTTAAGCACATCTTTATTAATCTACGCTCAGAATGATATTCCGAAAAAGCGAAATCTAGGTCATTTTAACCTGCATGCTTTATTAAAGAAACTACTTGTTGTTGTCGTCTTGTGCCAGCTGCCTAAGCATCATGGAATGCGCTGCTCCACTTTTCCAACTGAACCGTAATTTGGTGTGGAGTCCGAATTTCTCAGTACACACATGCCATAGGAACCCGTTTATACGGTAGGCAACCATTCATACAAAGAAAGGACAAAGATAGGATAGAGAGAGAGATAAAGTACATCCATGCCCGAACGGGGATTCGAACACAAGACCTCCCTATCCGCAGTGAGGCACTCTGACCACTAGACAGTATGGGCGGCAAAGAAACTACTATAATTGAAGAAAAACATTTACTTGAGACTTGAGCGAAGACGAATAACACTCATCTATAAAGTTTGAGAAAGAAATTAAATGTTTCTTGAAAATTTATTTCAGGACTTTTTGAAGGCAGACTCTAAAATATAATTTCTATATAAGAAGTATAGAATAGTGATGAACATGATGAATGAAAATAGAAAAAACCTTCAGGTATCATATATATATATATATATATATATATATATATATATATATATATATATATATATATATATATATATCGTAGTGTTGTGACCGTTTTCAAAACAAGCAGATGCATATTTTAAAGAATTACAACAATTGATTGATTTTTAACTATATCCAAAATAGAGTAAAATGTACGTTATTTTCAAAATTTTACTTTACATGATTTGCCATCAATCAAAAAAAGGAGAGCTGTATTTAATTAAGAATATTATTTTGTTTGTGTTTATATATAGTGCATACTAAGTTTTTGAACAAAACTTTATAAAGAGAGAGAAATTTGATTAAAAAAAATTACTATTAAGTGCTAACGCTTATTATTTTCTATTTTACGAACTTTTGATTAAAAGAACTATTTGCATGTCTCTACGAATTCGTAAATATCAACCGTCTACTGTGTATGTGTGGGCATTAATACTTACAAATATATACATAAATACTTACATACATATATATGTGAATTTATTTTTTGATTTTGTTTCTTTATTTTGATTTTTTTCTTCATGTAAAACTATTTATACAGTATAAAATAACTGGAACAATCCCAGTAAATTAGTCGGACATTTTATCTAAATTTATTTGATTAATGATAACTTGTGATTTATTTTATAAAGTGTGTATATATGCCTTAATAAATACATACAGTTTAAATTTATAAATTTTTCAAAATATTATATAAATTTATTCTGCGTTTATTATTAATGAATACATACAGAATAAATGTTTAAAATTTTGTGTGTGTGAATGAAATTATATAAAATATTACAAAATTAATATAGCAACAAAAAAATGGAAATTTATTAATTTAAATGTATCACTTTTATAAACACTAAGCATCAAAATAAAGGTATCTGTTTAAATCCCAACCGTGATTATATAACTGAAAGAACTTATCTCTAAAACCATTTTGAATATTTTAGTAAGTATCTATTTTCTATAGAAGCACAAGTCTCATTGCATAAAAATATACCAATATAAATTGCTATAAAGTAGACGTTACTTAGGGAATTAATTACATTTTTTCCATGCATGTATCACTTTATTAGGTGCAAATATATGTGCAGTAATAAAATTTACACTAAGCTCAAGAGTTTAAATGAGGCCCATCTGATACAGCAATCTAAATTTTATTTATTAGTAGCTAAGTTTCTAATAGTTAGTCTGAAACATTTTCTGTTCCTAATAGTTAACTTAGTTTGCGAGTGCGTTTGATTTTTATACCTCGGATTTTTCCGTTCAGTTAATTTTATGATGCTCCATTTGTCTTTGAAGTATCCGCTTAAGGGCTGTTTCCGGAAATACCATTTTTAAATACATTTTAGTGCTGAAATTTTTTACGAGGTAAGTACTAAGCACTCCTCTGTAAATTATAATTTCTTTAAGAATATATATTTTCCTTTTTTTACTAATAAATATAATGAAAATAAATTTTGGTATGTTACTGGATATATTTTAACTTTATTGCTCAAGAAGTTAAGGAAACTAGCAAAATAAGATGAAGAGTATTTTTGTGTAAGACTTTGCAAGAGAGGCATAAAATACATAAAATAAAGAAGTTATGTGTGATAAAATGCAGTATCAAGAAGAAAAATTTGCATGAGAATTAGAATTTTTAGAATGACAGGAGGAACAGGAACAAAAAGAACAATCAAAATTCATACACACGTAATTTGCATGTATGTTATGTTATCAATAATACGTGGAAGAATGTTATTTTAATAATATGATCCAGAATATCGAGGAAGTGCAATTTCTTAGGAAGTAAAGAACGAAAAGTGCCTGGTGTCACTGCTATGCATTGTCTGAGTGTCTTCCAAACATACCAGGTTGCGTTCAAGAAAGGAGATTGGTTGCTTCTTACGCTATATTTTTCAACTCCAGATATGTTCTTCACAAGACGAACATTATAATGCCTGGCATTATCATTCATTAAATGAAAAGATTGGTTTGGTTTGGTTTCTTTGTCGCTCAACGGTCATTTTTTGCACACGAAGGCTAATTAGACCGGGACTTACGGTTTAAAGTGGATTCCGAACCACTACAAACATCCATGCCCAAGGTGGGATTCGAACCCACGAACTGTTGAACCGAAGGCAAGAGCGCTAACCATTCGGCTGCCAGCTCGGCGTAAATGAAAAGAATGACATGATATATATATATATATATATATATATATATATATATATATATATATATATATATATATATATATATATATATATATATATATACATGATATATATGACATGATATATATATATGACATGATATATATATATATATATATATATATATATATATATATATTGATAGATAGATAGATACATAGATACATAGAATGACATGAAAATATGATATCTCATTATCTTTTCCACACGTTTTTAAACAATATAACTAACATCGATGGAAGTACAGTAAGAAGTACAGTGCAATCAATTATACTAATTTCAGCCAATTTTATTTGTAATATGATATTTATCGAAATAGTTTAGGGCTATTTCCAGCGTCCCTATCCTACACTGAAATATACCTGGTGTCCCACAATAAGCAGAATTACGGCCTCGCTAATCAACAGCCTTTCATCCAATCACTAATCAAAACTCAATACTGAGCAGCTAACCTTGTTTAGTCCAAGCTTTGTTTTAAAGTACGTCATAGCATACTATTCATTTATGTAGGTAATAAGTCACTTTGATGAAGTATATTTTAGGTTATTTGAGCTATAATTCATTGTTCTGTGATTCCAAAAAAACTGACTTTGCACTTTCTAGCATTGTTTGCTCTATCTTTCAATAGGCTGTTAATAGGATATATCGGTTATCATTTCTGTATTCGAGAGAAAGCATGGTAAGATATTAGTGATCTTGCCGTGATCAATTTCTAGCATGCCATGTTGATTATTATACGCATGGGATGCTGAAAATCAACTCTATACATGCTTCTTTCAATATATGACCTCTCATGAGTGTACTATACATATGACTGAATTCCTTGTTGAAACATCCATGCATGTTTCCTTAGCAACGTTTAGATAAACTGTCCAAACTATTAACTCACCAGTTTATTAGCGAACATTATCCTCTTAAGGAAACAATCATGATTGCATATATATATATATATATATATATATATATATATATATATATATATATATATATATATATATATATATATATATATATATATATATATTTCTGACTGTAAGAGGTTTGTCCGGAAAATACGTATAATAGTCGAATAATAACTTTATTTTATAGTTTGCAGTCACCGCCAGATGGCACTACTGCTGTAACTAATCCCATCAATGCTCAGTTCGAGACAGACCGCTCTGCGTGTAAGTGCGGCTTCTTTTTTAAAGTTACCCTTTTTCACCTGCCGTCGGCATGAAGCTCTCTCTGATTGAGGAACGCGCATCAACATCAAGTTTCTTGAAAAGCTGGACAAGAATGGCCGTGAGATTTTTAAGTGTTTGAAACAAGTTTACGGAGACAATTCTCTGAAGAAACCAACCGTGAAAAAGTGGTTAAAAAAGTTCCGGGAAGGCCGAGAAGACGTGAAAGATGACCCTCGCTCAGGACGCTCGTCGGCATCGAGTTCTTATGAAAATGTTGAACGAATTCGGGTTTGTGTTCTTAAAGACCGTGGATTGACAGTCAGATTGGTTTGTTTGTCGCTCAACGGTCATTTTTTGCACACGAGGGCTAATTAGACCGGGACTTACGGCTTAAAGTGGATTCCGAACCACTACAAACATCCATGCCCAAGGTGGGATTCGAACCCACGAACTGTTGAACCGAAGGCAAGAGCGCTAACCATTCGGCTGCCAGCTTGGCGATTGAACGTCGGAATGATTGCTGACGAGCTGTCAAGTCATCAAGGCAGAAACGACACGGCAACTGAACAGCATCACAACTAAAGACTTTCAGCAATGTTATCAACATTGGAAACGGCGCTGACAGAAGTGTATCTCGTCTCAGGGTGAGTACTTTAAGGCAGGCCGCACACTGAGGGAGCGTGTCTTCAACGCGCACCTATTGCTTCCCGATAGTGCTGCTACAAGCGAGCGGCATGTCGAAAAGTACCACACACTGAAGCGATGGAAGCAAGATCTCACGCATGCGCAGTACATCGGAGCTGATATTCTTTACATTTCTAGAATTTATGTGGCCTCTAAATCGTTGACATTGTTATTAAATATATTAGAAGTTTTAAAAAGAAAAGAAAATACTTTATTAAAAAAATGATATTAATTATGACTTATATTGTAAACACAAAATATAATATCATTTTGTCTCGCATTTGAAAAATAAAATTATCGCAATAGGCAAGGTATAAAACTTAAGAAAATGTTTGATTGTTATTTCAAATCACAACTGATTTCTATTGAATGCTATTTACTGTACTTTCAGAACAAAGGCGCATTCTTCCAATTTATTAATTAACACAACACTAAATTTACACTGACTCATACTTCAGGTTTAAGTCCGACTAAAATGGCATTAAAATACACAAATTGGAATTTTTTTTACAAAAAATAGGTAAATTTGCAAAGGTTGTAAATTTATTGTTTGATTTAAAAGTATAAATTGAAACTAAGTTACATAAAAGAAACTTTATGTAACATTAACATAAAAAATTAAATACGATGTACGTTCCAATACTTCTGTTGTGAATAAGATCGTAATAATCTCTTTCTGGGATATGTTAATTGTAAATGCTAATAATTTTAAATGCTTTTAAAACTAAAAACCATAAATATTAAATACTAACTAGAGAACAATACGTTTTTTAAGGGAGCAAAAATGTTCTTTTTACCTGGTAACTTTCTGATATTTCTGCCCAGTTCACAATAGGTGTTATTTTAATGTTTTTTCAATTCATGGACTCAAAAATGACATTAGAAATATTTTGTTAAAGTTATTTTAAATATATTAGAATTTTTTTATATATTTTAGTTACTTTTTAATGATATTTAAAATTTGTTATGATACCTAAGTATAAATTAATACATAATTATGCATTATAACAAATTAGTTCAATATGAATGAATTCAAAACTAAAAGTAATTAAAAATAATATATGTCAATGGAAATCATTAAAAAATTATATGAAAAGTATTTTAAATGTAAAATAACTGAGCAATCCAAATAGTAACTCTTATAATGGTTTATGTTAGTGAAAAATTAATTTGAACAATATTAGAATAATGTACAAGAATATATGTGAATACTAAAACCCATAGTAACTCATATGGATAGAGGTTCTTAATAGTACTATAGTATTTAAACTAGTTTTTTAATAAGATTATTTTAATTTGATAATTTTTTAAAATTTAGAAACTAATAGTTCAGAAACATCTATGCGTTTAAACAAGAAATTTAAAAAAAACTTGTATAAAATTTACTTCATAAGATGATTTATTTCAACTGCAAATACTTATCGATTAAAAATGTTTTGCACGGGAAATTTATTAATTTTATTTAAATTTCGTAAAATTTTTAAATTACATATTTTAAATTTACATATAAGTAAACTACAAATCATTAAAAATTAGAATAAAAATAACCAGGAAATTTCATTTCAATTGATATTTCCATCAAAGGTTTTTTTGACTTAAATACTAAATACTATTTTGATTAGAATAATCTTCGCTAAAAACATATAATGCAGGAAATATTTTTTCACAAAATTAATGAAACTGGTTAAATTCAGCATATTCTCTCATTTGTGAACAATGGAAATTCACTTTTGAAGAAATGAAATCAAACACAAAGATATATACATGAAAGCGACAAGCGATAAAAATAGCGCAAGTCACAAATGGTAGACACCTGTCACTAATGTGAAGCTGACGCGCTCGCGATAAATATTGCTCCAGTGTGCGTGCGCAGCATAGGGAAAACCAGTTTTAACGGCGTGATGTCGTGCTGCTCGTCTTCTGTCGCCTCAGTGTGCGGCCTGCCTAAAGGAGACCATATTTTAATACCTGAATAATTGTAAAATAAAGTTATTATTCAACTTTTATACGTATTTTCCGGACAAACCTCGTATATAATATTGTTAAACTCATAAAACTATTAGTAATATAAGCTAAATACAATTAATGTATCAAACAATGAAAAATGTAATAAAAATATTTTTCCATTCATTCGTAAAATTTAATTATTAAAATTTTTAAAGTAAGATTTTGACATAATGGAACTTTATGAGTCTCCTTTTAATTGACCCAATATTAATTATTTATTTGAGATATTTTTTTAATTTCTATAATGCCCGGTCACTTAGGATATTCCACGTATTTAGCACTATGAAGGATGGCAGGGATGCCAAATTATATAGGGGAGGCACCCAGTGGGCTTGCCATCGTTGCAGTGGGTGGATCTTCATAATTTAGGAGTAAGGACTAAGCAGAAGACCCCCAGACATGGCCTGCCACCCCCATAGGTAATATCTCACATGGATGACATTGTGTCCACTATACATTTTACGAGCCTCAATCATCATTAGTGAACATGATGGATGGGTATTCGCTTGGGTCGAGATTCGAACTCATTACCTTCCGATAAGGAGAGCGAACGCCCTAACCAACCAAGCCACCGCGTTCTCATTATTTTAGATATTATAGTGAAAATAAATAATAAGAACATTAAAATTTCCAAATTTTAGGATCATTAGTTTGGGTAACATTATTTCTAATTGAAAAATATATTTTCTAGAGTTTTATAATATGTATGCATCAATTTTTATATCATGCTATTGCGCATGAAAACTCAATTTATAGATTTCTTACGAATATTGAATAAAAACTTAAATATTTGATTTTTGACTTCTCATATCTTCAGTAATTCAATTTTTAACTCGTGAATTTTTTTTATATTTTATTTGAGTGGATGAAAAATTTTCGAAATCCGAGACAAACCCATTCAAAAATGGAATATTTCTACTTATTTTCTTCTTGATCTATACATAAGAAATAATTCATTTCGTGTTTCTGAAACAGAAATGCAGGGTAAAAAAAAAAAAAAAATCTGTCCGGCTTGTTTGCTTTTCAAATTTGATCAAGAGTTTCCAAATTTCTTTCAAACATATTCTGGAGCGTCATTATTTTTGCAAACATTTGTTAACATTACACAATCAATCAATCAAGAAATGCGAAGAATGCATTTGTTGCCGATATCAGTTGGAGTATAGAAGTTTTGTTTCTGTGTGTTTTGTTAGATGTTGTGTGAATGCATGACCAAAAATGGATTGAATTTTGCATACATTTGAATATAGATTTACACTTAAAATATATTTTCCATTCTTTACTAAAATATGTTAAATTTATAGTAAATTTATAAGCTTTGTCACAAATATGATAATTTTAACAGCTAAGTCTGCATTTCAAAAGTAATAACTAAAAAAATTAAAATAAATGTACCTTTACATGTTATATATTTAAATAATAAGATACACATAAATGCTAAAGCAATGCCACCATAAGATGTATAGATTAAATTCAAATAGCGAATCAACCACAATCATAGTAACCGTTGAGCGACAAACCAACCAAATCATTTACACACTCATATACAATATTGGTCGCTCACATACAATTGGTTTGATTATTTATTTGAAGATTCATTTTCATCCCAAAAGATTTAGTCGAGGTTTTTCCTACAGTTAAAATATCAAATTCTGATTTACAACAAATATTCACGCACGAGGTGAAAACTGAACACATAATTCGTTCAACAAGAGAAGAGACAGCTTGCCATATTGTCAAGAGGTCTATTGATACGTACACAAAAATTGCATAGAAGTTTTTCATTACTGCATATGCAACATGTATATGCGGGAATGGATGAAACAATTCTATTCGCGCATATACAGAAATAGCATTGAATTTGTTCATTTCCCATTTTCTTATTTCTTTTACTGTTTCTTACAATAGTTACAGCATATACGATGGTTCAAAAGGTTTGTTCAAACAAGATCATTTTAAAAATTAAAATAATTTTGAGGAAAATATTGTATAATGAACATCATATCCAATATCTTTGCGTTTACTAGAATGCATATTTGATATTATGCATTTGACACTTGTTCAAATTTTCGGAATTTTAGAGAGTTTTGATGAAAACAAAACGGAATAGTTTTATCAACACTTTAATACCAAGTAAAAGACAGAATAGGAACCTGAAGTTGTAAGACATTTTTAATATCCGCCACTCAAATGGCCTTCTGAGAAAACTTTTTCTAATGGAACTCATTCAAGCTTCTCAAAGGAGAAATCTAAAAAGCTGCCAAGTAATCACCAAGACAATCGTGCATGCAGAAGTCAATAACATCCATCTTTCATTATGACTGATACTGAACCTTTGACCTTTCATTCAGAATAGCTTTGTACTACCACTAAACCATGATAAGATAATTGTATCAATTATTGTTGAATAACAATTGCTCATACAGAGATTTTAGCTCACACAGAGAACAGCAATCTCTCTTCAAAGTTAGCACCAATAAAGATCATAAAAACAATTTTATTTAAAAAAAATGTTGTGAAGACGCCATGAAACACCACATTTTATAATTGGTTTGTCATAAAATAATCTGTAATCAGTTGGTTTTTCAGTTTCTTTCAGATCAAAGCAGTTAACAAACAACTGCAGGCATATTGATCGGTAGCTGGTCCTACTAAATTTTTTCAGACTGAATGTTCTAGATTTCTTGAATTACGCTGTGAAAAACGCAATCATTTTACCAATCTATTACGTACCATGTAATATTCTCAATTCCAAGTGGTATCTCAATACTAAGTGGTAATCCCGGATCGGGCATGGATGTTACTTTCTTTCTCTGTTCTCTCTGTGTTGCGCTGCCCTTTCTTCTGTGATGATGTATGAATGTGGCCCACCCTATAAACAGATTTGTGGTGGTATGGTGAGGGCAACGCTACTCGCCTTCGTGACTTGGTTTACAAGTGCCCGCTGGGTAACGACAAATGAGTAGCAGTTTCTGGCCTTGTGGCAAAGGGTTCGTCACCCAAGTGCACACCGTTGGAAAAAAAATACCAAGTGGTAATCTTTTTCTAGACTAAAAATCGGGTAAATAGATTCATTGAGATTCATCTAAGTTTTAACAAAAAACATTAAGTTTAATTTTTAATGAATTTAAATGAACAATGTGTGTTTGGTTTTTGCAATCTATAACTGTTATTTTTATTGGCGCTCTTTTAATAGAATATAGGAAATTGTATCCAAATTTTGAAAGCTAGTGCAGTATAATGTCGGAGCATAACATGTGCAAAAATGTTTGTCATCCCATTAAAATAAAGTTTAATGAATCATTTGTAATGTATAATTGGTACGATTTCTAATGAACTATTTGAAATATACTTTTCCTGTTGATTTCCATACCCATCTCAATTATTTCCAATGATATTTCATTGTCAATACAGCAATACATTTTTAATAAGCATTTAAAACAAAATAAAGCAGATGTCTTGTGATAAGCATTGTGAAAACATAAATATATAAAAAATTATGGATTTATGCAATAAGAATTATATACATATACTCTATAAATCACTAGGCAATAGGACTATTATAAAATTTTCATCGCATCATTTTAAAAATCTACATTCCTTAAGTGTCTAAAAATATAACTAATTTTAGAAATATTTTAAAATATAGATTTTCATAATTTTACTTACAAAAATATACATTACCAAATAATATAATTTTTACCTCTCAATTATTGATACCTATAATTTTAATGCTTTTACAAATTCTCCCAATAATTCTACGACTATTCGATTAAGCATCAACTAAATCTGTGCATACTTGAAAAGAAGCATGCCCAGAAAACAAAAATAGTTCTTCAAATATAATTGCATATTTTTATTCGAATTGATTTTAACCGCAGGTCTGTGAGCTTTAGAATTTCAGAGAAATAACTCAGAACGAATGAAACATCATTCTTTGGTTGTAATTCTGGTATAATTTACATATTTTCTCTTCCATTTTTCGCAGTCTAAAATTAAACCTATGGACTTTATTGAATTACCCTTACTTTTTGATAATGAATTTTAAGTTATGCTTGTATGGAAGTCTTATAGAAGAATACAACATAACACAAGCCTTGGGGCTTTTTGCGTATAAGTTTTGAATATTGGTTTTCACTTTAAAGCATTACTAATGGAAGTATTGTATATTTGTTGGAATCGATGAGTTTGCTATTATTTGTTAACTAAAATATTATTTTTCAGTATATCTGAAAGATACTGTTTTAATGAATAAATGAAGATGGCAGTTGTATATTATGATTGACTTTTTGAATAAATGGTTTGTGTAAAAGTATTTTTTTCTACCTTTCATCTTTAAATGATAATATTCAGATTATAGTAAACGTTATATTTTGTCAAAAATTAAATAAATTTGCAATCTAAATGCTAAAAAGAGTTAATGGGGAAGTAAGGATAAAATGCCATTTGCCTTCAAAGAAAAGTTTTGAGAAAGTATTTTCTTTGGTGAAAGCTGACTGGTGTGAATAACCCTCGGACACGTTTGAGGAAAGAAAAAAAATTCGTTTAATTTTAGTTAAAAATATAGAAAGTTGTTTAAATCTATCATCTTTTATTAAAAAATTCTCTTATAATTTTGTTTATTCATTGAAGCTAAAAATTGCTAAATCCTTGGCTCTACCTGATTGCTTTTATGCCCAAATTTAAAGCGATTATACGATTCCAAATATTTATGCTATTCATTAAGTTTCATTACCAAGCTCTGTTCAAATTATCTCTAATGTTTTGAGTCATATATTTAATTTTATTGAAGCAAAATTTAAAATAATAACGTTGTTCAATCAGAAATTTTAAATACAATGTTTATAAGTGAAATTGAAAATACATTGCTGCAAATTCTAAGCATGAAAAAATGATACAACTAGAATTTATTGAACTGAAGCTGAGAAATTTCGCTAATTTATTTTATAGATAATATAATGCATTTCCTTGTTGCAAGGGAGGAAATTAACACACTATATTTCAAAGGACAGGAAATTTAGATGAATTGGAGTGCACTACGATAAGTTGATCATTTCATTTGATATCGTGTGTTCAATGCTTAACATCCGAAGAGCAATGTGTAAGATACTGGAGCAACCGCTGTGTTTTACCTTCGAGAAGGAATTACATACTATAAAGTACTGTACTTATGTATTGCAAAGAACAAAACTTGCATTTAATCCAGTAAATGCCACACACATTTTTTTTTTACTCGAAAGTGGTTGAAATTGAAACCAGGACTTCCTATTCTGAAGAACTGCTACCACTGGACTAGAAAAGTTTTGATTTGAAAAATTATCTCATTAAATTTAAAATGAGCTGGTTGAATAATTAGTTATATCAGCCATCATTTTGCTGAGATCAATGTGCCTTTTTCGCAACTTTTTCAGCAAGAAATGGAGGAAAAAAGTATCAGTCCACACATTATTCAGAACATTTCTGGTCTACAGCCGCATGAAAGTATCAAAGACTTAAAATAATTTCAAAGGAGTGTCCCAATCATCAAGATTATTAACTAATTAGCTAGGAACAGTGAATATAGGGGTAACCCTATAGTTGTTGTTGTCTTGTGCCAGCCAGGCTGGCAAATATGGGGTGCGCTGCTCCACTTTTCCAATTGAACCATATTTTGGTGTGGAGTCCGACTTCCTCAGTACACACATGCCATAGGAACCCGTTTATACGGTAGGCAACCATTCATACAAAGAAAGGACAAAGACAGGATAGACAGAGAGAGGAAATACATCCATGCTCGAACTGGGATTCAAACCCAGGACCTCCCTATCCGCAGTCAGGCACTCTGACCACTACACAGGGTAGGCGGCAACTCTATAGTTGTCATCCGTAAATTGAAGTAGCAACTCTGTGCTCAGAGATTCATTGAGATCATATTTCAATTACAGTTGTCCCGAATTTTTAAGTAAGGACATTCTTATCTTGACTAGTATCTATTTCACACAAGTAGATCAGTGTTTGTGCACAGAAATGTAAATTGTGCTCAGTCATTCTCAGCATTATAGAAAAACGGAATTTCCATACTAAATTCCGTTTTTCTATAATGCTGAGAGTGACTGTATATATTTGAGACAGATAGATCACAGGTTGAATTATCCATTTGTTGGTAACCGATATTCTACAAAAAAATTATAAAAAATGATTTAGAGAACAGTTGATCACATTTAATTGTGTGCTGTAAGTTAATCAAGCAATTCATTGCTATGTCAAGAATGCTTTGAAGTCACTCAAAATCTGTTTATAAGAAAAACTATCCATTACTAAATACTGCACGATTCATACAAAAGTATTTATAATACTGTATCCTTGTATAACCTGCCAACTTACAAAATGTACCCTGCATTTATATTTATCAAATATTACTCCAATAGTATATTTTGGAATATTCAAGAAAAACAATGGCTGTAGATTCGGAATTTTTTTTTTTACACAGTTACTATACAATTTATGGTAGATGTACTTTTCAGATGACGTTAGTACCTTAATAAACTCCATGCTCTGCATATATAAGTGCCAGAATTTGTTTAACAGCATACTAAGTGATATGTGGTTTAATACAATAATATCCCTCCCTCTCATTCAATTACACTTCATATTGGTTTCACTCAATGAAAATCCTTTTATTTTGCTCAAAAAACCACTGTTGATTCTTTAAATTTATAACTATATGTACATCAGCATAATTTCTTTGCATTTACCAAATCTCGTGATAAAAAGTATGTAATGTAAAAAATTTACATTAAAAAATACCTAATTTTTTATGCATATTCTTCACTCTGGAGTATGTATTTAAATTTTATGTGATGTTTCCAATTTGAGTAATCTTGCAGGTAATGAAACGATGTATAAAAATGCATTTTTACAAATGAGTTTTTTTTTTAATTTTTAAGTTTTAGTTAATTGTTACATGTATAATAATTTTTGAAAATGTTCTGAATTGTATCACCAAATTTTATGGAGTTACAAGGTTACTTTAATATATGGATAGCTTATTTTAAACTCAGAACCCCATTAAATAGGTTTTATTCCATTAAATTGGAAACATTAGTCAAAGAGTTATGTTAAGAAAAACATCAATCAAATTCCTTCATAATATGAACAATATGATTTATTAGTTAGTATAATATTATTATACAAACTAATTACTTCGTATAATGTTTTTTATACAAACTAATAAATATCATATTTTTTAGAATCAATCTCATCTAAACAGGTGCCAAACTGGTAAACGAATAGTTAACTCTCTGGATTTCGGTAGAACAATTCGTAGGATGGAATCCATCTTGGTATTGGATGTATAAAATGGTTTAGATCATTTTAAACTGTTGGTCTAACTAGCCTTTCTTGTGCAAAAAAATGATGATGAGTGACAAATGAAAGAAACTATAAACAGGCACATGAGGAATATTAGTTTCCCATGATGAGTGTAACATATAAGGAATAAGAACATATAATACTTTTAAAATGAATCAATTATATAGCAAGTAAAATTCTTGGTATTACCATTTACTCGTGATTTAAGTGACGAATGCAATTTGAATATATTTTAAATTAAATCGGTTGTTTATACTTAGCTACAAAACTGTTTGTGAGATTTTATGAAAATTAATATATTAAATATATCTTCCAGTGAGTGAAAGTATATATATTATGTTGTAAACAAAATAACACCAAATTTGGAAAAAGAAAAATTCTGTTTTTTTCGAATTCAGCAACTATTACGCAAAAGTCGGAGGAAATGATTAGAATATCGGATGCTGTCACTGTAGTTAGTAACTTTGAATAAAGGAAATTGCAGATAATGATGTTAGTTCAGTTTTAAAACCACACATATTGTTTCTCTTTTCTTCACTTGAATGAGTTTGAGTAAGTGATGTAACTTATTAATTATAAAAATTTTTTATAACTTAATTTCTTATCAATGTTGAATTATATATATTTGAAAACTGTTAGTATTTCAGACAGAACTAAGCCGTTTTATAATACTAATACCAATGGCTTTATTTTAGCAAAATTTATTTGTCGTTCAATAATCATTTTTTGCACTCGAGGTCAAATTATCTACACACCGGGACTTACAGTTTAATGCTCCGTTCATCTAAAAAGACTACTAAACGTATTTACAAAATGCCTACTTTCTTGAAATATCATTTTGCATTTACTGACCATTTTTTTATCCATAGCTACAACCACATTTTATTTCACTTTTTATGATCTTAACACTCAAACTTAGAATGTATTGTTGAAAACATTGATGACAATAAAAATATAATGGTATGTATTCTTCTTTTCTTTATTCAACTACTTGCAGTAATTACTAGGTGATTTTATTGTTCGCCTTGCCGCCCAACTTGTCTAGTGGTCAGCGTGCCTGACTGCTGATAAGGTGATCCTGGGTTCAAATCCCGGTTCGGGTATGGATGTTTTTTCTCTTTCCATCTATCCTGTCTTTGTCCTTTCCTTGTATGAATGAAGTGGGAATGGTTGCCTACCCTATAAACGGGTACCTATAATATGTGTGTTCTGAGGAAGTCGGACTCCACACCAAAATATGGTTCAGTTGGAAAAGTGGTGCAGCGCGCCCCATGTTGTCAGTCTGGCTGGCACACGACAACAACAACATTTCTCGCCTTAAGATTTATTAATTCAATCTGGATAGAAATTAATTAATAACCTAAAAATAGCTTCTACAAATTTTTTAATTAATAAACTTAATGGGAATATATTTTTACACTGTGTTGTTTTCAGTATGGTTAGCCATATGTAACAGACACATATTATTAATATATAAGAGCAGTGCAAACTGTTATCTATAGGAATATAGTCATAGTGAAATATCACATACAATCTGAATAACTGATTTCAAACAAAGATTTTCTTTTAGACAAAGTTGATTCTGATGTTGATTCTATAGTTTTAAAAATGCTTAATTTTCTTACCAAACTTTAAAAAATTTTCTGTTTGTTGTTGAAAATCAATCGAAATTTAAACATAGAAATGAATGATTTTTAACAGATGAACAGCGGGAATCAACTATTATGCGGAAGCGATTATACAAACTACAATCTAAGAAGCAGCTTTTAAAGAAGAGTATCTGAATGCTGTAATAAAATGTAAATTTTAATTTTACTAAAAATACTTTTTTAATAAAAAATAATAGTTATAAGAAATACAAAGACATATTTAAATTGAAATTTTTATATAACATCAAATTTTCTTATAAAAGTGAATGAGTAACTCATGTGAGAGAAAATAAGAAAAGAAAGAAGATGGGAGAAAAGCCATCTCTAAAAATATGTTTAACTTTCGTAAGAAACTTCAAACTAAAAAGACAGTTTAGTCAAAAAAAAGTTGCTTTTAACCAAATGAAGGAGATAAAGAAAAAATGTTTCAAATGTAATGAGATTTTTAATTGAAAGACTACGAAGAAAGGATTGCGTATTAAAAAATGTTGGACGTAAGAAAGATACATCTAATTATAAATTGTAAATAATTTTTCCTATCCTTATCATTTATTGATTTATTATTGTCACATTATGTTTATTTTATTCTGTAACAATTTACTAGTATTTTACTGACTGTGTATTTGCTTAAACTTTTATTTAGTAAATGTACATTTCGCATCAATCTGTGTGACTTCTTAATTTACCTATACAAACAAAAAACCAGTCCATATATTTAACAGATTTAAAGATTTTAAAATAATAGCATTAGAAAAAGTATATATTTTCAATTAGAGCTATTGGAATGATTTACTAATGGAATATATATTTATAACTCTTCTGTGAAAAAAAGTAATACTGAAAGTTCTCATTAAACAATGTAAAGGGCCACTTATATTTGAATATAATTCATACAGACCTAGAATTAGGGAGTATAAAATATGTTTTACTCTTTATTGCATATTTTTTTAATCCTAACTGAAAATCTCGAATTTTTTTTTAAACGTTAAAACATTTCAAATAAAGCAACTTTCTGAAAATTCAGTTATTGTCTTCCAATCTTATAAATGCTAATGCTAAAGAAAGAAAAACAGTTATTGATACACATTTATCTGACACGTCCATGCCTTTATTTATTCATATATTTCGTATGCAAAGAGCTACTACATTAGTAATTATAAACTCTCAGATTTTCTTTAAAATTGGAAAAAAATAAAGCACATTTATATTTATATAAATACCACACACACACACACACGCACACACATACATATATACATATATATATATATATATATATACACCCCCCCCCCCCCTATATATATATATATATATATATATATATAAAGGAGTCAAAGTTTATTTTTTATCTATTATATTAATCTATTAAAATCAAATAATCTTCTAACATTAGTTTACAGAAAGTGGCACTGACAGAGTATCATTACAACAATAACGCTTAAAATATTTGGTAATCCCCTTCCCAAAATTCTAATTCTTTCCAAGAATATACTAGAATATATTTTGTAGCTGAAAAGTGAATATTTTTAATTTTGTTATTTGAAACTTTTTTTCTGCATACTGGCTAAAAATAATTAAATTTTTGGGTTCCTCAAATCCTTTGATAAATATATTTTCAAAAACCAAAAAATATTTTATCGGAAAAATATTAGAAGCATTTTTCGACACTTTATAAACTAAGTAAATATTTGAATAAAAAGCAAACGCTGTTGTTCGACGGAGTTTCAGCTTTATTTTTTCAAACTGTTATAGAAAAATTCTTGTTTAAATATGACTGCATTATGTATTTTTTAAAAGAATTTATTTTGTTTTGTAATCGAAACTATCTCTAAAATCGGAAAATACCGGATCATTCTTAAGGAATTTAGCAATACTACTGCCGAAAAAATTTTTAAACTATTCTTTAATTGTATTTTTTAGCATTTTTGGCAACAACTGGATTAAATAGTTTATTGGAAAGAATGGTATTTCTTTGAAAAAATTACATCTTTTTTCCGATGGAGTAAATTGAAAATGCTTTGTTATAAAAGCAAGTTTAAAAGAAGATACTGTCTAGAAATTTTTTTCTTATGTACACATTAAGAAATGAAAATGTTACTCTATTTTTAAAATAGTTTGCGTTAAGCTGATTATAATTTATATTTTATGTTTTCTTAATAATAAAATAGCTATCCATTAATAAAACATTGTATATTAAATTATTTTTATTTGATATCTAAAGCGTACTTGTCCAAAAATTTATTAATGGTTGCTTGTGAGTATCAACATAGAAAGTTTTTTCTTTTAATATTTGAAACAAAAAAGAATTTTTTGCTTTGAAAAATTTCAAACATTTCATTCGAATGAAATCCTTAATATCGGAAATTAACTTAACAAAAAATGTGTATGTTATTGAATTATTGTTTTCCAACATGTAGAGAAACCATTTCAATCATTTTTGCTGGAGTATTTGCTTTTAGTTAATATTTTAGTGTGAGTTTATATTTTTTTTGGAAATATGTGTAATCTATAGGGTTGCATTTCAAATACTTAAACTTATATAAGAGATTAATTAAAAACTATTTACCTGTTTTTTAAGTAAAAGTAATTTTATTTTATAGGAAAATATGATAAGGAAAATATAGGTTTTTTTAAGTAGTTAAAAAAGGTAGTTTTATAAGAAAAATTAACATATTTCGAGTTACGTTTAACAGTGAATAAATTTTGACTTTAAATATGAAAAAATATTCTATTCAGAGAAACATTTCTTTAAAAAAAGGGTTAAAAAAGTAATAATTAAAACATTTTTGTATTGAAATTTATCATTAACAGTTCCTAATAAATGTAAAGAAATTCCTGTGCATAAAATTCTTCATCTATTAATTGTAAAGATTAAATAAAATTTTTACATTTTCAATATCATAATTACATAGTACTGCTGTTTGATTCCTTAGAGATACCTGTAAGTCAGAATTGCGCGAAAATAAAAGTATCTTTTTTATGTAAACTTATGTTGAGTAAATTCAATTTTTATTTATTTTTCCTTTTTTGTTTGATTCTTGATTTGATTATTTAAGCAAAGATGAATTTTCTATGCTTCTTTCCTAATATTTTTTTTTCTATTACACAAAACTGTCAATGACATTTATAACATCAATAATTAAAAGAATATCTTTGGTAGCAAATAGAGCTATATAAAGTTTTCTTTTTCTAATCTAAGTTAAAAAAGTTTCTAGGACTGACAAATAGAGTCATCTTATTACAAATGACACACAATTCAAACATATAAAGTACTATTTTCACTTGTGCAAGCGATTTTATATGAACATCAGTATTCTTGGTGCAAATAAAATAACAGATCCTTGGGAAGAAATTACCGGAGATGAAGTATTATCGATTGTCTTAGAACGATAGAGACTTTCTTCTCCGAAATGAAACTGCAAAAGCTTTCCAAGAAACTTTTAGTTGAACAGCGGATTACGCTAAGCGCTTCCAATTGCGGAATGACTTCTTTTAGTTTCTCCGTAAATAGGAACTCTATATTACCAACATGACAGTTAAGGAAATAGCTATGGCTCCAAGTTCTTTCATTAAACGGTATTCCTCTTCAGAATCGTACTCTCCACACTCTGGTCCATCGAAGAATTCTTTCGCAAAACTATTTTAAAGAATCGTCTGCTTTTCTGCTCCTGATGGAAATTCTAAAGGAAGGAGTAGAATCAGTTTCAAGTTGTTCTTTCCTGATACTTCAGCCTGTATTTAATTGCGTGTATAAGATCGAGTGCTTCTTTCTCTAATATGTAGCTTTCTTCTCACTTTGTTGAATTCAGTGGTATGATGAATGTTCTATGGAATGAAAATAATAAAGTAGATTATTTCGGCAATAAATACTTTTAGCCAAACTGTCCTTACCAAAATAAGTGACCATTAAAAGTTGAACATACGAAATATTTTTGACGATATTAATATGCACAATTAAAAATATAGTGTTAACTCTTTTGCATAATGTTCAAATTTAATAATTCCTTCTACTTTGCTAAAATCAAAAGTAGCCATTTTTATTTATATTAATGATCAATGAATTTTGAAATATTATAATTTCGCAATTTATATTATAATTTTCATTATAAATTTTTACCGATGTTTATTAGTAACCAGACAATAATTTAATGTCTTTAAAAATAAGCTTGTGAATTTCCTCTCTAAAAATCCTTCCTTCGTGGTCTTAATTAGTTAAAATAATTTTATGAATAGGAATTTTCTTCATAGGGCATTATTTTGTGAGATGAAATTCATATAAAATATTTAATTTTATTGAAAAAATCAATCTTTTTTGGGGATTCATCTAAATATGTGACACATAACAGATTTTAGAACCGTTTACTAGTTAGTTTAACGGAAGAAAAAGGTGCTGTAAAATATTTGAAACAAATCATAAACTTCTTCCAGGAAAGTTTTCTTCACACACAATGTGAAGTATTTACTGAACACAAAGTAAGAGAGAAACTAGGAAAACTCCCAAGCACACACAACTCGATAGATATGTAATTAGCATCGTACAGTGAAAATTCTAATACCAAATGACTATTAAAAGTCTTTTTAGCGTCTACCATATATTATTGTTTTTCGAGGGAGTTTTTCTCAAATATTGTGCTCTATTTATGTATTTAAAAAAAGGTAGTTGGAAAAATCTTGTAAATATTCTATTTTTCTGAGAGAGAGAGATAATGTTCATACTCAGACAATAGAAATTCTGCATCAATCTCCTGCTGTACAAAAGTAGATGAGATGGAACCCAAAAGCCAGATTACTTCGATAATCTAGGCTCAACCACTGAGTTGGAACAAATTCAAAACGCTACTAAGGAAAGAAAATCAAGTTCTAATATATATATATATATATATATATATATATATATATATATATATATATATATATATATATATATATATATATATATATATATATATATATATATATATATATCACCTTTTTGTCTTGGTCTAAATAAGAACGATTATTGAATAGGTATATTTTGAAGAATAACTTTCATTAATATGTGAACACAATTTCTTTGTGTGAAGACAACCATGACTCTGTAGCAGGTCTGCTCGATAAGAGAGCTCAGCCACAAAAGACTCCAGAAAGCTAAACCCCCTCAGAAAGGGTACTGCTTACTGGTCACTCATTCGTTGAAAATAGTAGTATGAGATGACATTATCGGTCATTTCAAAATTCCTTTATCATATTTGATAAAGTACATTTGGAATTCCACAATATGTATGGTGTAACTCATACATTCGTTAAAAGTGGCCATATATATATATATATATATATATATATATATATATATATATATATATATATATACAATAAAAAGGTACAAAAGCAACTACTGATCATATAAATCGCAAAAACAAGTACTGTTCAAATAAAAAAAACTAGCATTTTATTTCACATTTCTCTCATTTCTACTGTATATTAAAAATCTCGGAAGGTATTTTAAGAGTTAAGATGATATAAATCCCCAATTATTTGTTTATCACTCTATTGTTTGTTTTTTAATGAATCGAAGTAATAATTACTAAGCACTAATAAGTTATCCAATATCAATATAGAACTTTCTTTCCAGAACTCTTGTATTCTCTCATGCTTAATTTTATATAATCGTTAAATACCGCATAATTCCATACCTTTACAATCGCTTATCAAAAAACTTTTATACCATTCAAGATTTGCCTAAACTTTTACTCGTACTTAAATTTATAATTCATGTGAACTACGCATATTCACCACGTTTTGGTTGAAATCAACAAGTCCTCGTTTGTAATCGTGTAGAAAATGCATTTTAGATTTAGTAACGCGAAAGCAAGCGAGGTTAGCTTATTATGTAACCACAGGAGAAAATGAAACTAAATGGAAATGTGAGTTATACATGATGCCTTGAGCTTTCCGCGTAATGCTGAACATCTATCTCCAAAGAGAATCTTTCGTGACAGGTTATTATAATTACGGTTGGGCTCTTTCCATGGAGTTCTACTCCGTGGAGCTTTTCTCAGAGGTCTAATAGCTTCCACTGGCGGCAGAGAAATTTTTCTACGAAATGGTTTCTTCATTTACATAAAATCTAGTCGAATTCCCCACTTACCAACAATGGCCCTGCTAAACACAAATGCATTTCGCAATTAGGGTTAAATCAAAATATTAATTTAAGTACGTGTTGATAATGGAAATAACAATACACTCATAAGCTTAGTAAAAATAGCTATGAATGCTTGTAGTTTTAGGGTAATTTTCATTATTTTATGATTAAATATCTAAATGGTGCTTTAATTAATAAATTGTTTTTAGTTATATGATAAACAAAAGTTGCATCTGTTGTTTCCTAAGTATCATTCTATTCATTAGATTGTAATCATTTTAAGCCAATTGGCAAATAAGTAAAGCACATCGGAAAGGAGACATTTTTTTTAATAATTCCTGATGAAAAGAATAAAAAATAAGCTTTTTGATTGTGATAAGTAAAAGTATTTTGATTGTGATAAGTAAAGCATATCTCAAATTAGTAAAGCACATCGGAAAGGAGACATTTTTTTTAATAATTCCTGATGAAAAGAATAAAAAATAAGCTTTTTGATTGTGATAAGTAAAGCACATCTCAAATAAGTAAAGCACATCGGAAAGGAGACATTTTTTTTTAATAATTCCTGATGAAAAGAATAAAAAATAAGCTTTTTGATTGTGATAAACTTTAATTAAGAATCATTAAAATGGAAAATTTCTAAAAATATTTATCCAAAGTATTTTATTTAAATACAGATTTGTTTCTACAAACGTTGTTTAATTTTGTATAAATATTTTATTGACTCAAAAAAAATTCACAGATTGTATTCTTTAAACTTGATTGCTCTAAGTTTAATATTTTTTGTATGTTTAACCCAATAAAAGTTTGTAAAAACTTATTTTTCTCCCCTGCAGAAGGAAATTCTTTCAATATTAAATAGTGATCGATCAACAATGTTTATGTTTATGTTTTTTTTTTCGAAAACTCAGGCTTACTTTAAATCTCTTGAAACTTTTTTCAAATGCATTAAACTCAATTCTCATGATTGATTTGTCTTCTCTCTTTTAGAGTCACTGAAATTCCTATATTCTTAATGATGACTTTTCTAAACTCTAAATAGAAAAACAATTATTTTTGATTTGTAATCCAAGGTAATGCTTCTTTTGTTTTCAAGAAAAATCATAAATTTCCTTTAATATTTATATTTTTTAGTAATCAATATGTTTAAAATATGCTACATAGTGAATAAATATTATATAACTTATAGTTTAATATTAGTAAATACTAGCGAGTATTAATTCTACGTATATTGAAACTATATTTTGACTATAAATTATGCATGTTAAACCCATTTTATGATGGAATGTAATACTTTTTATAATGTGAATATCAAAATTGAATGTTTAATCTAAACAGTGATGCATTAAATCTCTAGAATTAAGGCAATTAAATTGTGAGGTGTCGAAACACCATGATACAAGAAATGTTATCGTCGAGAAATGGTAACAGAAATGATTCACACAAAATTTAAAATTATTACACATTAAAGTCAGTTATTGTCAATGATAATTAAACAAATATGATGAGATTTTTTAACAATAAGCAAATTTATCTCTAGAAATGCACTAAAATTTATGTGGGGTTTATTGATATTATTTATTATATTCTTGTTCACATTTGTTTCCCGCTTTTTCTGAAAAGAATTTTATCTGCATTCTTAATTTTATTCATTGATAATCCTGCTTTTCAAACCTTCAATGAAATGCATTTTCTTGATTAAAAAAATTTTTTTTACAAATAATTTTTCAAATCTGAAATTGTAATTGTTTGATTACTTCTTTTTGAAGCGCTAAATAATTTACTTTTTAAAATATCAAATATTTTAATAAAGTAATGCAACGTATTCTGTCGATAAAACAAATTGATAAGAATTCTACAATTAAATTTTCTATGAAGCAAACTAGTTAGCCTGTCTTTTTTATATTCACGTGATCATTTGTACTGTGATCAGTAACAAAAATTTATACATTTTCATTAAAATCATTTTAAAAAATTATCATTTTTCTCATTTCATAGTAGTAAGAAAACAAAATAGAATAGTAGTATAGAAAATAACATATATATTGTGTCAATATCTCTTCATAATCATATTTAAAATTACTTTACAAATTCATATTTTGGATAAAGACAATTTTTCTTTTTTTACAGCTATATTATATATTTCAATTTAAGATATTCAAACTGTTAAAATTTATGCTTAAATCAATTTATTCAAAGTTTCTTGCGAGAAATTAGCATGAAATAATGCACTTGGAGGAATTCGGGAAAAACTATTTTCGTTGGCAAAAATGTCTGACTTATGTATAAAAATGATAGAAGTTCTCAAAATGATTGATTTTTTTTCAATATCTGATTGAAATTCTATATTGACGTAGTATTTCTTTAAACTTGCTTAAATGAATATTTCTCAATTTCTTTGCCGGAAAGAGCTAATGAGAAAATTTGATGTTAATTTTGATATTATTTTCCTCAAAAATATTTTTATTTCTCAAAACAATAAAAATATTTTTTATAGAAATTTTTATCATACATAAAAAACTTTGTTTTCAGCATTACTTTCAGTATAAAAATTCATTCATTTTCACCTATCTTAATAATAGAAAAATCGAATCAAAAGACGATATTGTGCCACTCCTATTATCCTGTTTTGATCAGAGCCAATCTGTCTTTTCACAGTGTCGAGTGAAGTCGAATTAATGCTAGCGACTTGACAGTGTGAACAGTAGTGATGTCTTCGCCCTGTATGAGTAAGTACTGGACGAATTGCAAGCCATCCTATTTGTTGACTATTGGCATATGATGTGAACGTGAACGCCAGCAGGACTCCCTGTACCTAACCCAGGGAGGGTTCTACCAGTTTGGGTGGAGTCTGCTGGAGAGAATTGGCACATGATGTGGTTGTGGTGTTGGTTTTGTAAGATGGACATCACGATATAACAGTCCAATCGAGCGTTAGTCAATGAGAAGACGCTGAGATTCTGCATCCATTCAGTATTGGGCCTCGCCAACCCACATATATTACATATTTTCATGGTACTGGTTTGACTTCGATGATAAGAATATCATGGAACGGTAATTTCCATTATTTGGTAGGCAAACATCCTGGCTCTAATATCGACACCTGTAAGCATTTCTTCTCTTATTCGAGGTTTAATTCGATATTCTGAAAAAACTCCGACTACACATGGAAAGAAATTCTTAAAATGAGAAACCCGTAGCACAACTTATATTTTATGCAGTATTTCAAAGGCTTCTCTTGTCGTCCAAATGTAAAAATGTCAAAATACGATGAAATGTTAATCGTTTGCATGTCCCAACCTCTTTTTTTAAAATGATTTTGACTTTCGTAAGATCATTCCCATACACCCACACACCCACAACCACCCACCCACCCACACCCACCCACACACACACACACACACACACACACATATATATATATATATATATATATATATATATATATATATATATATATATATATATATATATATATATATATATATATATATATATATATATACGAAACATGTAAACCGTGTGATTCTTCAATCTTTCAATTTTAAATCTAAAAATTAACAATTTATCCATTGCATACAATAAGAGTTTTCAATAATCTGATTTAATTTAATGATTAATTCAGCCTCTAGCTAAAGGACTTTCTTAAGAAAATAAGCTTCTTGACTACATTAATGTTTCACAACTTTAATATAATGAATAGCATTCTTTCGTCCAAACCAATAATAAATTTTTTTAAAACATAAATATTAAAATTTCCTTGTTTAGAGCTCCAATATGAGTAAAATACAATTCTTAAATAGCTATGTTATAGATCTGATGCAACAATTGTTCTTTAACAATTGTATGAATTTTTATACAATAATAATCTATCGACGGTACGTAGAATTAACAAAATTTTAAATTGTAATAATAATTTTTAATCGAATCAAATTGTATTTTTTATATTTTCGTTGTGATAATGTTTGGTATCATTTTCAGAAACATTATTTTGCTTTTGTTTACACTATCCCACGAAGAAAAGAAATACAATACGCAGTGAAATATTAAGCCTAACGAGATATTATTTTCTATTTTACAGAAATTACTTTTCAACTCCCGGCAATATTTTTAAGTGAAGTTCCAGATTAGCTTAAAGGGTACTATCAATTTACTTAAACGTATGTCTTTATAAAATCTTATAGAATATGACGCAAATGGGTATTTATAGTAAATAGCATACAAAACCGGAAATATCAACAATGGGATTAAATAGGTATCTGATACACCTAAAAAATACCTTTCTATGTAAAATGTATTTGAATGCATTTTGATAAGTCCCTGGATAGATTTTATTTTCAACTTCTTAAAATAAATAAGAGTTTATATTGTATCCCATTTTCATAATTTAAATATGATCCTTGCGCTAAAAGCGTAGGGGAATTACAGCTTTAAATATGCAATGTGTAGTCGTTAAGAGCTCTAAATGCTCTGAGCGTATTTCCCTCATTTTACCACTTATCCTCAGTTTCAGTTATTAAGTCAATCCATGGTATTATTCCCTCGGGTGTTATGAATTAGTGTATTTCCTCTGCGATTTCGATTAAGGAAAGTTTAGTTATATCGATTTTAAAAATCGCATTTAATTAAAGCGTTCCTTAAAACTACTTATTATTTTAATTTGAATGGTACCTATGTAAAGGAGCAATTATTTTTTTTTGTCATTATTTATTTTCAAAAAAGAAGATTTCATTATATTTTCTGTTTTTCCATTTACGTATAATAAAAAACAAATAAGATTAAAGAATTATCTCATTTTAAAGGTTAATTTATCAAATAAATATCTTGCAAACATAATACCTAGGAAAACTGGATATTATAAATATATTCACTAGTTGGCAAACTCTCAAAATACTTTTAATAGATCCTTGGAATGTTTCATTTGCAAAAGAAAACCATTATATTTTAATAAATTTTTTGATATATATATATATATATATATATATATATATATATATATATATATATATATATATATATATATATATATATATATATATATATATATATATATGTATATATATATATATAGATAGATAGATAGAGATAGATATATACTGGTTTTTACTATGTCACAGATATGGAGACCTATAAAAATTATGCTAAATTACTATTTTGGCAACCCTACTATTAACGTCATCACGTACGTCACAATACGTTATCTTAGAAACATTTCGTCATCGCCAAAAAAATTCAGAGTTTGGAATCCTGGATTATTCGGCATCTGTGCTATATATGTATATATATATTTGCAAAGATATATATATATATATATATATATATATATATATATATATATATATATATATATATATATATATATATATATATATATATATATATATATATATATATATATATATATATATATATATATATATATATATATATGTGTGTATGTATATACGTATATGTATATATATATATATATATATGCATATATATATATATATATATGTATATATATATATATATATGTATATATATATATATATATATATATATATGTATATGTATATATATGTATATATATATGTATATATATATATATATATATATATATATATATATATATATATATATATATGTATATATGTATATATGTGTATATATATATATATATGTATGTATATATATATATATATATATATATGTATATATATATATATATATATATATATATATATATATATATATATATATATATATATATATATATAGCATAAAATACCTTTTGATGTATATTAAGTTGTTCATATATTATGTTATTTATTCACCACTTTATCAATAAATAATTTCGCATTTACTGCGTTGTTTAAATTTTCATATTTACTTATATGTTCATATTATAAAAAAGCACTTTTCAGTAAATTTTGTAACCATCATATTTCACGTAATATTATTTTATTCCTGTTATTCTAAAAATAGAGCCAATAATAGAGAAGGTGAATAGATAGCAATTATTCCATTTTTCTCTGTTCCTAGAATATGATTTTTTGTTCAAATGAATCCCCTTTAGATAATCATGAAAGAATGGACTGGATTTTTTATTTCTTATTATTCCACGGTCTGTATTCTTGTCTGTAATATCAAAATATATTCTAAATCTTATTTCATACTCAATCAGAAGTAATATTACATCCTCTAGATCCATAGAGCTCATTCCAATAGATTTTCTTAAATTGATTATTCCCAAAATAAGGTCTTCAGTTCTAAAATTGAGAATTATATTTCCTTAGGAAAAATGTTGGAGAGCAATTTCATGCATTACTAGTAATATATTTGCTATAGCTATGTACTACTATGACTAGTAACTTGTTCTCTGTGGCAAAGATATTGAATATTTTTATTTTTGTAGTTTTACAGTAAGATTGAATTTAACAATAGCAATTTCTTTATAAAAAAATTTATTATTTCTTTAGAGGAAATTATGAAAATTTCTCTTCAAACTTGAATTTCATGACAGTCAAATTCCTATAAATGTATTATTTACTGTAAAATTACATTTTGTGTAATCTTTTAGTTTTCAAATAACTTTTCACTTTCCCAATAAACCATGTCAGTCAAACTATCATTAATTCTTTGTTCCTACCTTTATTTACAGGATAATTCATAAATAATGTAATCATTTTTGGTTGAAATTGTGCAATAGTTCTCATAGGTGTATTTATATTTTCTGGACTTACAATTTATTCTGTTGTTATATTAAAAACTGAATTATTTGCTATAATTAATTACACTAATATTATATCTTAATTTTATTTGAATTTGTAAATAATTTTATCAAAAAATATTCTTTAAATTAGAAATTTTCTATAGGTTGCGTTTGAGTAAATGTGAATAAACTTAATTTGCGATTAATATATAAGGTACATACCACAGAGCTACACACAATTCTTAAAATGCTTGTTCATAATAAATGCTAATTTGACTTTAATTACATTTATTATGAATTATTTTTATTATATGCAATATTTTTATTCAAACTTGAATAAAAATATAAGTATTTAAATGTGATATTCATTTCAAATATATCGAAATTATTAAAATTGGTGTGAATTTACTCATAATTATTTTTGAAAATTAAATATCTACGTATTAGTTTAATCTACATAGTTATACGTGTATAGAATTGAAAACTTTTTTATGTAAATTTGAATAAATAAAATGTATTATAGATAAACATTTTCACAAATAATTGTACATTTGTTTAATTCATAATTTTATCATTCAAAAATTTTCTATACCAAAATTATACACATTTTGTTCATTAACATACTAAAATAGAATACAACATTCCCTTGTAGTTTTATTTGATTAAATATCAATGGTTAATTATTTATTTTTTATCTTTATGATTATATAAAAAAATCACATTTAAACTTCTAAATGGATTATAGATTTCTTTGAAAGACAGAAAAATTTTAATTCTTGAATCTAATTTCGATTTTTCCTTAACATTTTACACTATATATATATATATATATATATATATAAATTTCGTCTTCTCAATACATAGCTTTCTTTTCTTATTTTCTCTAATGAGATTTGTTTCCGTAATTTTATGTGTCACGCTGAAAACACTTTGGCTCATATTTTAAAAAAATTGCACCATCCAATGGTTAAGCTATTATCTTATGCTTAGCCCAATTTGAACTTTAATTATTATGCATTGGAAATAAATACTCCAAAAGTTAGAAAATGAAAATAAAATATAGAAGTTAACATTGGCTATAAGGGACAAATAAAGGTTATTTTAAAAAAATACAGGATCCTATAACTTCTCTGATGCATCAATTTCAAATGAAACTTTTCTTTTGGGAAATGATAAGACATTGAAATGTTGTGAAAACCATGCAAAATGTATAATTTTTGCTGAAATTTTTCAAGTATATAGAATCTATATGAAGACATAATATGCTTCACGGGGTTGCAACTTCCCAGCTCTTTCAAACAGTGGCAAGGAAGATGGTAGGACTACAATAATCCGAACTCCGTTTAGTCGAATCGCTTGCAGAATTCCATGAAAATAAATTAAACTGAAGAAGAGGAGGAAAACGATGAAAAGGAAAAGGTTTCTAGAAAAGTAAAGATAAGACAAGGGAGAAAATGAGAGAATGAGAGAGACGTGTCACTTGAGGAATTCATAAACATTCTTTTGAAAATTCCTTTGTGTTCAGAAGTTAGTGCTGAAGATATATGAGAATGGATTATGAGTGAGACCTCAGATTTTAAATTCCAATTGATGGTTAACTTATTTAATGTGTTTTAAGAAGATGAACTTAATGCTCAAGAAGATTAAGAAGATGACCTTAATGTTGAAGCAGACGTGGAACCATCAGCTAGTAAAACATTTTCTGGCTTTTTGAAATCGATAAAGCATAAGTCTGAGAATAACCGTATGCAAATACTCGCTGTTAAGCGGATGCATGGCTTGGCTGCCCGAAAAAAGATGAATTCAGTGAAATACCTTACTCTGACCGATGTGTTCCGCGAGTAATGATTTTCATTTACTGCATTGTACCTACATATCATAATAAATACAGCACTTGTAAATAACTTAACAAGTAAATGTGCTGGATTTTCATTTAATTCATTAAAAGTTCTTTTTCCATAAATGTATGTAGTTTTTTGTTCCCGTTTCAACGTACAATAATTAATTAAAATCGACTCTTTTTTTCGGAAAAATTCAATAATCCGAATGGAGTTCGCTTCCAATTTATTCGGTAAATTGGTCCTCTATTGTCTGTAAAATAAATTTATAAAAATTTTGTTAGTGTATAGAATCCATACTAAAAATATTCAATGTTGAAAGATAAAAGGATTTTTCGATACTCGTGGTCGTAAAATTCATTTTGTTGAATATTTTTAAGTGCATATAACGCATTCAGATGCACAATTTTCGATGATGAAGAGAAACAAGTTTCAGATGATTATGAGTAATCATGAAATAAAGTTTGGTGTATAGGGCAGATAAAATCTGAATCCTGGTGTTCAGTACTGATAAGTTGTGAAACTGCATATCAGACTAAATTCTCCGTAGAATGTTGGCCGATGCCAACAACGTAATTGTGCCACTGGTGCTTTATTTATTTATTTTCTTGTGTATATTTTAAGTGTAAATTGAAAAAATATCTATTATAAATCATTTCTATTCAAAATTCATAAAATTGTATATCAGACTATAAATTCACAGGCGAATGTTGGGCAATCTTTTTATCCCTGGGGCTTTTTATTTTTCCAGAAGAAAAATACTAGTGCATAATATAAATATAAATTAAAACAAATATCTCTTTTATGCACTGTTTCTATGAGACTGTAAAATAGAGAATTAAGTACATAGAAAAATGTTTCTGAATGATTCTTAGGTTTCCTTTATTTAATATACAAGAAATAAGGAAACACATTTATGTAATTTTATTGGGTTTCGATAAATAAGATTCTGTTTCGTAAAATTATAGAGATATATAAAACGAAAAAGAACGTATTATTATTTTACTCTTAGCTCACATCTTATGAAACTTTGTGTTATAAAAGTGAAAACGATTTTTTTTAAGTAATGGCTTCTCTAGTTTTGAATGAAACTGCATTTTTATGCAAATGTGAAGAAATTTTCAGGGTTCTAAATTAAATGGCCGCTTTATTTTAAGGAAAACCTTACACGTACCAGTGCTTTGTTAATTTTATTTCAATTCTATTTTAGAAATAGTGACCTGGAAAAGTAAGAAAATATGCATAAATTAAGCAGGAGTTCTTAGTAGCAAATTTTTTAGCATTATTCTTTGAAAAAATAAAGAAAGAATTTCAAATATTTAATAATATGAGACTGTATTTCATTGCGACTAGACGCATAAAAGAATACTAAGAGAAATATATCAAGATTCTCTTTGATAAAGATTTACTATAAACTTATCAGGGTGTCGCTTTTCATTATTTAAAACAGCTTTTAGAAATTTTTTTCACACAAGAGTATTGTTGTTACTAATGACTCTTAGACGCCATCATCGGTAGCCGACGGCTATGCAAAAGTGAGCCAAAAGGGTGCGTCTTATGCTTAATCTGAACATCATAAAGGGGAAAGTACGACTTTGCTCTAAAACTCCTCCAATAGATGGCACCACTAGAGCACCCACTCTCAATTTGGACTCTGATCAGGAGGGAGAGGAAATTTTCTCCAGACTAGAGTACACCCATAGTAACTATTCAACGAGTGAACACAGGACTTTTGATTCTATAGATTTAATGTACACTATATCGAAAGTACTCGGGGGGTCTTTGGCGGCATTGGGAATCGAACACAGCCCTTCCAGACGGAAGGCCGATGTCCTAACCATTAGGTTACAATGGCCTCACGTATGAGTGTAACCATCTCTTACTCATTTTGTTTATATTTCTTTTTAAATTGATGCACTTTAATTATCTGCCATGAACTTGATTGTAAATATTTTTTATTCGAAAGGTGGAAGGATGCTATTTCTAACAAAATAAAGTAATTTTTCTGTTTTAAAAAAGATAGAAGAAATTCGTTGTTTTCATTATCACATAATATTATTTATTGCTTATTTCAAGGACGCAATTATATTGAGGTGATATTTTTCTGGGTTTTACTTCTTGTAACAAAGTAATATATCTAATTATGTATTACAAATTCTTTTTTTATAGTAATATTTTGCTAATATGTATTCAACACAATCCATTATATTGTTTAAATATTTACATTTCGGATAATAATATACAAACAGGCATTCACTTTTTATTGTGTTCCATAAAGCATGATTCAAACCCCTTTTTTTTCTCTTTCTTATATTTTTCTTTTTAATAATTTTTATTGTATTTCCTCTCTTTTACCTATGTAGTACGCTTATGATGTAACTACATTTCCTTAAGTATTTTCTTTTTCACGGAATCTTAATTTAACATTTTTTTATTTCTTGAAAACAAATAGTTCAAATACACTAACGTTAAATTTTGATCTTTACTCTTTCTTTATACACCGTTCGGTCGCTAATTACCATGTTAATTTGTGAAGAAAATTAGAAGCAGGAAAAAAACATGAAAAGTTATTTTTCGCTAATTTTGTATTAAAAATTTCAGAAATATTTTCATTCTTTTCGCCATTTTAATTAAGGACGTTTTTCCACTGACATGAAAGCAAGCTGATGTAATAATTAAGTGTTATATTTTCTAATAAACTTTATTTTGTAATGCAAGCAAATAAATTCTTATACGACTAAACATAAATATTTTGTTATAACTGAATAAAATTACAGACGGGTTAAAAGGTTGTTCTCAAAAATAGTGATAAACACATTTAAATTTAGTGATTTTTTTTTACTTTAGTGATTAGTAATGATGATATTTGAAACCAGTATATTTCGAAAATTAATGACTTCATAAAAGAATATTATGACTAAATGGAACGCAATTTCATTCAATTTGTAAAAGCATTACCTAATCGAACTCATAAAGTTTTTTTGTATGTTGAAGTAAATCATTTAACAATGTCTTGATATAAGTTTACCAATCTGTAGAGCCGTTCCCAATTCAAATTAGCCAGAGACCAATGCATTGATGTAAGTTTACCAATCTGTACAACTGTTCCTAATTCGAATTAGCCAAAGACCGATGTTTTGATATAATTTTACTATTCTGTAGAGCCGTTAACAATTAAAATTAGCTAGAGACTGGCGTCTTGATATAAAAATACCAATCTGTACAACTGTTTCCAATTCAAATTAGTCAGAAACCGATGTCTTGATATAAATTTACCAATCTGTAGAGCCATTCCCAATTCATAATATTCGGAGGCCTAACAGAAAGATTGGTTTATTTATATTGATGAAAATTTAAACAAGTGAAATAAGTTTCATTAACTTTATTTATTTTTAAGAAATAAACTTATTTTTTTAATTGAAATTTATGCTATTTACCGCTAAGGTTTCAAAATTATTAAAAGTAAACTATTGACATGGTGGGCTTGAGTACACCATTACAAATCCTTGGTTCGAACTTTTAATAATCATTAAATTTTACACTCACAAAATTATTTATTGTTAATCATTTCCGTTAAGAAAAGCATTATACCTCTCTAGAAATTTAAATTATTGCGTCATATTAGCTATGTAAATATAAAAAGTAATTCTAATGGTATATTAATTTTAAATAGGAAAAAGTAAAAAGGAGGATATAGAACATTCAAAATCTTTCAATACTTCTAGAAATATTTTCTACATTTTCCACACATTATTATATAATTTCTTTTTATGAGTATTGAAATACTACAGCATTTTACTGATTCTACCAATACTAAAACAAAAAAGCGACTTTTAAAAAAAAAACTTTTTAAATAGCATTACTTTTATATTTCTGGTTTAAATTACAACATTCGTTATCAGTGAAAACTTCATTTAGAAGAACTGCACAAATCTGAATGCCGCGAAGTTGTAGTTTTTCTCAAAATGGCAACCATTTCGGAAATGGGATTCTGTCTAACATAAAGCTGAGAAAAATGAATATTGCTCAATGAGGTTAATAATATTTTTTACCAAAGAATATTTTATATGTACTTTTGAAATAGTTAAAGTCTCTTTTCCGGTAAATGAGTAGCAGTGGTTTTAACAATATTCAAGAAATTATATTCTGCATGTAATTACAAAATTTTAATTCTTAAAAATCATATGTCGTTTATTTTTCTTCATATACACAGTTACAGACTTAACTTTATGGGCTTATAGAATCTATATTAATTTTCAATTAAATACAGATATTTTTTTAAATAAACTCCATTTGGTAACAATATTTACAAATACATTTTTATACAATCTTTATATTACATTATCATTGCTTTCTTCAAAATAGATTGTACTTTTCGCAAATGACTAAACGCCTGCTTAAAAGTAGTAATACTTTGATGATACAAATTTTTATATTGAAAAAATTATAACATTTTGATATTATAAAGATGTTTTTAATCTGTTCATCTCACTTTTCTTATTAATCATGAAAAATGTATTGGCCCAAAAATTCTCTAAAATATCAATATACACTCGAGTTTGTTCTTAAGTCCAAGATATTTCCATTATCGTCTCTTGTAAAATAAGAATTTCCAAATAAGCATGGTCAAATATTATTGTTACTTAAATCTTAGAGACATATATAAGTTTTTTCACTCATAAAATATTATGATAATTTTATACTTTGTAAATTATTCAGAAATCTCGAGAAACAGGTTGTCTATGGTAGCTCATTCTACTTTAGCTTCATTTTAAAATTAATAAGGTACAAATTTAATTGTATTAATTAATGCTTGCTTTCTTACACATGTAGAGTTAATCAATAATAATTTTTATTTTGAGAACTTCTTTATCAACATTTTTCCAAATAAAGATTAAAAAGAATATTATAAAAGTGCCATTAAAAGCTTCCTTTCTTAATTAAAAATACTATTTTTCTTAAAAGTTGGGAAAATAACCGAAAATATAATAAATTCTTACCGTTAATATAATATATAACGATTATATAAAACATGTAACGTCGGTTCGCCCTGAAGAAATTATTTAATGCAGCACTCTTAGAACCAAACACAACCCAAGAATAGTGACAAAAAACAGAATTTTGCAATATATTCGGGAACACTGTTTTAGCAGATGGTCTGGTTGCTTAGGGCATTCGTTCTCGTTATCGGAAAGCAGTGTGTTGTAATACCAGCCCATCGAGTATCCGTCGTGTTCGCTAATAGGGGCTGGTACAAGTTAAATATGTCATGGTAGCAATGTCTTCCATGAGAAATGATACCTTTGGGGATGGCAGGCCAAGCCTGGGAATATTCTGGTTGGTCTCGGCTTCTTAATTATGAAGATCCGCTTACGGGATTACGATGGCATACCCACTTGTTGTCCTAATATTTAAGGTGCCCTCACTTCCCCCCTCTTGTATTGCTGAAAGATGGAAATTCTTGTAGCCGGGAGAACTATTTTAGCAGTTCACTTCATGGCAACTAGAGTTCAATTATTTGTTTTCTGCAGTTGTTGCCATCCAATGATAACTAAATACTTCAAGAAATGCTACTCAGTGTCTGTTTTTATTTCATATAGCAGAGCTATTTTACCAATCTTATTTATAGATATCCAGCATATTTATTTCCATCTCAATATAATACATTCTATGTTAATTTTCCAAGGTAATCAATCTGATTCTTACTTATTTCATCTAAGTCTTTTTCTTCCGTTTAACAGGCTCATTTAAAATTTTTCACATTATACACTATAGTTCTTATTACAGCCAATATTAAATTATCAATTTCTTTTGTTGTGCAGCCATTCCCTTTTATTTAATATAGTATTGAGATATGTTAATTTATACAAAAATAGATGAAACTAGCAATAGTTTATTAGTATTTAGGAAATTCATCTAATGGGAACTTACCATTATTAAATGTATTTGTACCGAATCTTCAAATTCAATAGTTTGTTAAAATCAGCAATAGAACAACTGAAACCGTCAAATTCATATTTCACTAGACACAATTAGCACTCTCTCTTCTAAATTTACTAAAATCAGAAACTTTCTTTGTCCTTTTAGGCGTTGAAATTTGATTTTCATACTGATCATTATAGTTAAAACATTATCTATTTCTGGAATTATACTTAAATTCAGAAATTAAATTCAGTTTATTGTTAGTTAATTTTTAAAAAACGTGTATAATATATTTGACACTAAATTCCATCGGATTACGTATTTAGTTCATAATGTATTCTTGTAATATGAGGTGAAGAATTATTATATTGAAACTATTGCTTCACTATTTATAATATTTTAAATTTTTAAAGCTTTAAAATTACTTTATTTAAATATATAATTATTGGGAAAATAAACTTTAAAGAAATTATTTTGAAATGCCATTAATTATTAACTTTTATTATGTATGTCATTTATTATTCAAATAAATTTTTTTCTATAGCATACATTAACTATATATCATAAAAATATATACTTTTGACTTTTATATGAATATATTTTCAATTTATGTAATTTTGACTAAAGATTTTAAAATCTTAGTTAATATAAGATGTTTATTTATTTTTAAAAGTGCATTACATTCCTTTGATGTCGTGAATCCTTATGAAATATAAAAGAAATTAATTACCTTTTACTTTGTAGTATTAAGCTCTAAGTGATGGCAACATTACGATGACTTTTTCCCCAAACCATATGCAATCACAAATGTTAAAATTAATCTAAATAATGTACTTCAATCTTATCGGCAAACAAATTAACTAAATATTTTGTTTCCTTTATTTTATTTGAATATCAAATAAATAAGCTTTAGAGTGCTCCGAAGCGAAAAATATTTTCGATAATTTAAATATTTCTTTTAGTCGAATGCACTTAAAATGGTTTCTGGATAGTAAATGCAGACGATATTTTTCGAATGACAATCGAATCATTTTCTTCAATCGCAATAAAAAGAACGATAAATAGATTTCCGCTGCAAAATTAAGTTATCTTGCTTTTATAGCTTTTGACACTATGCTTTTGTTTCTGCATATTTTGACACCCTTTCAGTTAACGATAATTTTCACGATGACATTTAAGTACGTAATTAAATTCTTTCGCTTGAATTTTTAAACAAACAGAAATACTGCGATTCTAAATAATATGTGAGTTGAGATTCGTCCAATTTTTTTTTCGTTCCATTTATGTGAGCAAACATTTAGAGCGACATCTGGATCGAAATAAATGTACCCTCCGGTCTTTATATTGCTAGGTTTCATTATGGACCGCTGACGTGTTTGAGAGAAATTGCCTTAAACGAGCGAAAAAGAAGCATAGGACATTTGTAAGGAGTAACAAATGATTGCGAAAAAACGTACGACACCTTTGGTATTTCATTTTGTTTCTTTTTTCCCCTCAATTTTTCACAGCATTGGATACTAAAGTTTGGCGTAGACATTTTTTTTTGTTCATTACTATTTCTAAGCCTTAAATTGGATTAGAGAAATATAGCACAAAGAAAGTCTTGTACACTCTATCAGACAATATGTGTCACATTTTTCATTGTAAAAAATGTTTGTTAGTGTTATTTTTTAACGATTGGAAATGGATAAGTTTGATTTTGTTTGTTTTGCTTGCTTATATCTGCTTCTTTGTCACAAATAAGCTTAAGTTAGTTCTTACCCAGGCGAATAAATATCATGCCGAAAGATATTTGTACAAAAGTGTACATACTTGGAATGTTATTTTATATTTGTTATTGATTCGAATTTTTTTATTGCCTTTAATTTTTTTCTTTAAAATACCATCAGTTATATATTTGTTTATATTGAAATGAGAGAAGGGTTTTAAGGATTAAATCGAAATACAAAATTTCATAAAATACGTACGTTATATATAACTGGAAATTTCGCTATATTTTATAGTAAATGGAAAACCAAAGTAAAATTCTCTGCTTAAAAGAATTTTCCTGATATGTTTTTATGAGACGTGCGAAAATGTGCACAGTATTATTTTATTTTCTATATTTGTTAACTGGAGATTTATTTGATTAAAAATAAGAATATATAAATATTTTTTGCATCAAACCACGGTTATCAATATCAGTAATTATTTTTTTCTAATTAGAAAAATGATCATAATTAAGGTAGACAAAATAGTCTACTTGACTGTTTCTAAAGAAAAGAAAATTTTTCTTTTTGTATAACTAGATTATGAAAATAAGAAATATTTACAGTTACATAAAGTCTTCTGTATCTAACTTAGAAACAAAAATTCTGAATAATATTTAATATTTAAAACTTAGTATTGACTATTTTTAAATATTTTACAATATTTCTATAACTTAATTACATAAATATAAACTAATGATTGACTAATCTTTGATAAAAACCTGACAACATTTTTCCCTAATTATGTTTAAAATTACAAATGTAATTTTTTATAAAAAAATTACAAAAAATTACATCTGTAATTGTTGTTTCTGTTATTTGTAAAAATATTTAATTTTTTGTAAACATTGTAATATGTAAATTGCCAATTATAAATAAGAAGTTGGTTTAAGTTTTAAACAAGGAAATAATGAAAATGAAAGTTTAAAAAAAATTAAGCATAAGGGTGATTTTTTTCCTGTGAAAACTATTGCAATGTCCCTATCCCTATATTTTGTTTGATATTCCATACAATGAAATATAGTTAAATAAACTGACAAACTATGCAGTTATTTTAAGCAAAAATGACATCCTTCCCTTATTGCAATGGTGCTTCGCAAAGTCTCTCTGGTAAGAGTTCCCATTCCTCATTCAGATTCTGTTTCAGTTGTTGTGTGTTCTAATGAGATTGTAATCTTGCCGCAAAGCCCAAAATATTTACCACACGTTGTATAGGATTTAAATAAGGGTAATATACTGGCCAATCGATTCGAATGAAATCTTCCCTTTCCAGTAGCTGCTTGACAATAGAAGGCCATGCAATGTTATCCATAAAAAGAAAATCTGCTCCAATACACTTCTGAAAAAACTTATATGTAAAAAGATCGCCCCCCATATAGTAGTGATTTTTGGTTACAAATCCTCTATCCAAAACATGGAGTTTAGTCCACCCTTTTCGCATAATGCATCCCTAGAGGAGAACTCCAGACACCATAACAATCACTCTATGTTATGTTGCTAGGATAAGACCGAGTCTCGACATCTTTCCAAATCAATTGTTGGTAAACATAACAGTTAAATCTTGGCATTAAAATAGCATGTGCCATTTAAATTACTCTCCTCCATAAAGAGCAAACGACTCCATTGATGAGATTGTTCAGTTTTTGTACTTCTTGCTCTAATCTGAAAAACGGCACCAATGGCCAGCTTTCAAACGGATGCAGTGTTCAAGACGGCATGCGAATAAAGTAACAACGTAAAAATGTCTGAACACAGTAAATTACGACACTTGTCTTCTTGATGCTGCACATAATTGATGAGCAATTGCTCTTGCTTGCTTGTTTCGGATTTTTCTCACATGTAGTGTAATAGATAGGTCATCTATCTTTCTAATAGCTGTGCCTATGGTTTAAAAGTTTTTCCAAGAATGCCAAACGACATTTTTGTTGATTTCGAACTCTTCACCTATTTTGGTCGTACAACATCCCTCTTCCAGCTTTCTGATCTTTATTTCAAGTATGAAGTTGTCCAGGTGATTTCTTCCAGCCATATTTCACGAAAGAACTCACTTGCACTTGTGGTGAATTCTTTAATTTCGTTTCCGTCTTTCAAGGAATCTCAAGATTGCGCATGCCGACCGGACGTGACGTGATTTGCATATATATCAGTGATTCGTGACGTTTTGTTCCTGACATTTGCGCACGCGTGACCTTTCTACTGAATTTCATTATATTGAGCTCAAGAAGACATTTTCCGCAATTCCTTTGCTCTCTAATAAAAATTTACATTGTTATTTAAGTTTTGTACACCAGTGTACTTGAAATATAATTCCTATATACTATGAGGTAATATCTTATAAAATTTGTTGGCAACTCTGCTTTTCGCTTTTACTGCTATTATAATTATAAATACAGTATAGTGAAAAATGTACTGAAATTTTGTCGCCTAAAATTACAGAATACCAAAGAGAGTATAACAATTGTTTTGAATAAAATAATAATGTATTGCTTAATGAATGAAAATTAATTTTTAATTTTATAAATTAGTTGGATTAAACCAATTTAGTAGATTATTGTTGCAAAAATTTTTACTTGATTGATATTGCTAGGTCATTTTATAAGGAACACAATCTAATTGGTAGATAAATATTTATCAACTCCTTGAATTACGCATATGTAACATTAAAATATACAATTTGTGATAATTTTTCTTAAATGCATTAATCAATTATTAAACAATATTAATTTAATTTATAAAACAATAAATTTAATTGATTTAACGTTATCACTTTTATGAATTTTAATTTATTTTATAAAATTAATTAAAATCACTAAGAGGATTTTAACATCTGCCACATCAATATCATACACAACAATAGGGTATCTTTAATTTACATATGATCAATAAATTTTAATATTGCATACAAAAGTGTGTGTGCGTGTGAAAACTAAGGATTTCTGTTTTTCTTAACATAATCTAATATAAAAGATCAAATTTTCCGTGAAAAAGAAATAATAGAAAATTCTTTTGTCTTCAGAGGTGATTCAATTTTTTCTCCGGCAGCCCCATTTTAACCAAATTAAATTCTTATGAGGATGCATGTTGTGACCTCAAAGGAAAATACTTATTTGGGAATTATTTTAATTTTTTGCATTTACATAAAATGTATTATATAAACCAATAACGGTTGATGTTTAATACTTTTTGTTATTCCTCAATAAAGTAAATAAATATGATGTAAACTATTAGTAGGTAATTTTTATTTATACTTTAATCAATATACATTCATTCAAATTGATTGTATTTAAATGCTAAATAAAATTGTGCAGATTTTTTTCAGAAACATTTATTATATTATTTAATAATTTTGAATAATTATATCAATCAAATTAAATGGATTCATAGTTTTATAATTTGGTAACGAAACTAGCTAAGAAATTATTTAATAAATTATTTAATTTACCTTTCTTAGTTCTATCATAACGAAAACAAGAAATTCCTATCATATTATAAATAAAAATCATAATGTTATCGCTTTCGCCTTTACAGTCAAAATTAAACCAATGTAAAATGAAAATTGCATTAAATGAACATATTACATTCAGTCTGATAAAATTAGCTCTTAGTAAACTGATTATTTAAACTAAATAGTATTTTAAATGCTTCAAAAAGTTTTTTTCTCATAACAATTCATTGAATTCTTAGTATCATAAACTAGCATGAAAGTGTAATGTGTTTTTACAAGCAACCGCTTCTTTTGTGTTACAGTTCGTGATATTTATAGCATTTTCTAACCGTCATAATATTCCGTTATTACGGCTGTTAATGTTTTTACGAGTAGGTCTTCTTTTCCTAATGGCTTTTCCCAAATGACTATTTCTCCAGACTACAAGAATTATTGTTCGTGGCTTGTACTATACACTTCTTTCATTTGGTATTACAAAATGCGAACATATTTTTAGATAGTTCAGTATAAAGTAACCGACAGAGAAAAGATGGTAGATATACATCCCGTTTCTCTGCTATTCCATGCCATTAAATATGAAAAAGACAGAGTTATGTTAGAGATTGAATTTTGGACGAACAATAAATCTATCTGTTCTCTGGAGTATTTGAAATGTATAAAAATGAAAACTTCTCTATTTTCAGGTAACAATACCGTATTATACTCGATGTTTTTAAATAGGAATATTATTTTATTACTTGTATGCATATGTTTAGGTTATTTAACATGCTTAAATTTAGAATACTATTTCATGAATATATTTCTGAATATGAAATTGCATTTATATTAAATATGTTATTAAATAAATAATACCCGTATTATAAAAAAACTGTTTTATTAAAATATATTTTGTTGTATAAATGTGTTTTTATTCCAAAAGCTTTGATGAAGTTGTTATTTCTTTGTTTAATAGGCGTAATGGAAAGATGGTTTAAATTTTTTTAATTTTGGAACAATACGCTTTAGTATTTGTAACTTTATTTTAAATACATTTGCTGTAACAACTTAAATGGTTATTTTATACGAAGAAAAATATTATAATTTTGATATTTCATGAACAATATCATTCAATTTATGAGCAATATAAGGAATTTTATAACTAACAATAGCACCTTTATATAAAAAACTTTATATTTATTATTTTAAGCGGTATATCCCAAATGAATCAGCCCTCGTAGGAAAAAACGTGATAGTAGTACGGCAGAGAAACTAACCCTTTATGTCTGTATTTGCTCTAACGTAAAACATGCAAGATTTATAGATAGTTTTATTTTTTTTCACAATTCATTCAGTTTATTCATAAATTTCTAACCCTCGCTCGGAACACGAAAGATGACATGTTTGCTATTTTTCACCAAGGAAAAGATTTTATTTTGCAACTCATCTTATGAAAAATGATAGAGAGCGGATGTTATCATTCATATTTTTATTGGACTTTGGCTGCCGTACAACCAACTTTGCAGAAAAGAAACAGCATTTTTCATATATCTAGGAAAACATTCTTATCTCAAAAGATTTATGCGTTATTTAGACAGTTGAGGCGCAGTGCTTTTTAAGATACCTAAAACTAATTCTTGTTATATTGTCTACCAGTATTTTAATAAACGATAAATACAGCAGAAAATTACTTGTCAATCAGTTGACATTTGAAGGATGGGATTGACAATCGATAATCACTTGCAGTTGAGATGCATTGAAATGCATAGTAAAATTATTAAATGATTTTTTGTATAATGTATTTGTTGACTTTGTAATGTTGATCTACAAAAACCATATATTTTGCTTAGGAAAAGTGAATTGAATTTAAAATGTTCTGTAAAAGTAGTTAGATGCCTTTGATATATGTTAAAAATTTTATGTAAGGTAAAAGGGGCTTACTAACTGAAATTTGCGAAAATTTTCAGAAATATAATTTGTATGATATTCATTTTAAAAAAATATTAAAATTATAGTCAAATTGATAGTTAATATGCAATTGATTCAATGTTAAGGAATATTTTATTACGTATTTGTGCTGAACAAATTAAATGAATATTAATGTTGTTCATTATGGCTTGCTGGTATCCGAATTGTTATCACTGTAGCATTCAGTTCCACAGTTTGTGAGTTAGATCCCCATCTCGAGCTTAAATGTTTGTAAAATGAAATTTAAACTGTGGATCCTATCTAGTTAATATTCGTTTACAAAATTGACTATTGAATGTAAACAATTCAAACTTCTCAGGAAATTTTCTATGATTGTTAATTAATCTTTAAAATGTTTCAGTTAAATTCTTGGTTCTTTTTTGTTTTTAGTTTCATTAAAAATACCTACGATATTAAATAATATTCTGCGTTAATGAAAACAACAAATAATAGATGTTTATTGACATTGCGATAAAAAATTTTAATTTCAAATAAATAAAAATTGATATTTTAACTACACACACATAAACACAAATTAATCTATGTTTGTACCATCATTTTCTGCATATAAAAAGGGTTTAGACTGACTTACATCACAAAATGTATTTCAGAACACTGAAAATATCCTTATTCGAAAAAGGAATCAAAACTATAAATTAATCTTAAGAATTGAAGGAAAATATTTTAAATAAATCTCTTTAAATAATTATTAAAGTATCGCGATATTCGTTTTAATGACAATAATGTATGTAATAGCTGATGATATTATGTTACAATATTTATTATGGAAATAATTTTTTAATTTTATATAGTAAATCAACAGCCTATTTTATAGCCTGAATATTTACTAATTTATATTAGTTATAAAGAAATTCTTAAAATGCATTTTGCACTTTAATTAATTTTTGAACATATATAATTCTCTCAGTATTTGAAGCAAAACAAATCTATATTCTATTCAAAATTTTCCTAATTAATTAAAAAATGCTCTGTTTACTTCCAAAAAGTAAAAGTTTGCGTTACTTCCTCTCTTCAATATCTGCATCTTGTATTTTTCCAACTAAAAGAAGAATTCATTAATAATTTGTTACGTAAAACATAAGAATTTACTTTGTTAAAGCATGTGAGTTAAGTTATTCAAAAATGGCTTGACATTATATAAACAAATCATTAAATCTTAAAAAAATCAGAGTGCGTTTCCTTACCCAAAATATATACGAAACGAAATTTTACCGGGAACTGAAATTGAAGTTTTCTTACATTTAACTTTAGAAGGATAACATGCAGCGTAAAAAATGCAAACAATTTCAGAGAAAAAAATTCAATTGTTTGTTTTTTACAAGAAAGCTTCATGATGGGTAGATTTCATTTTCTGTTTTTGAAATGCGAATTGAGGAAAGAAAAATAGAAACTTCTCCATCTTGCAATCTGAAATACGTCGGGATAAAATAAAAAATAAACAACAACGATCCAAACATACGACTTTTACTTTTTTATATTTGATGCAGCTAAGATGCCTCTGAAAATTTTTTTTAAAGTTTTACTTGGATTTTTGCGATGAATATTTTCAGATAAAACGGTAAAAAATGTTTTGTAAAATGTAAGGTTATAATTTCTTTATTTTGTTAATTTCCGTATTAGTGGTTCTTTATTTTTCATTTGATATTTAATATAATTTCACATTGTTTTCTCACAATGCATAACATTTACATTAGATTCTCTTCATTATAACAATAACATCTTCTTTTCTTTTATATGCTCAGATAATGGAGTTTAAATTCTATATAATTTAGCTGAATTCAGCGTGTACTTCATATACTAATGATTGTAAAAAAATTAAGTACATCCATCACTTTTCAGAAGTAATGTAACAGTAATATTTTTAGATTTTGGAGTTTGAATTCTAATTCAGCACGTACTTCATATACTAATGATTGTAAAAAATAATTAAGTATATCTATCACTTTTCAGCAGTAATATAACAGTAATATTTTTACATGTTGGAGATTGAATTCAAATTCAGCTGAATTCAGCGCGTACTTCATATACTAATGATTGTAAGAAAATTTAAGTATATCCATCACTTTTCAGCAGTAATATAACAGTAATATTTTAGATGTTAGAGTTTGAATTCTAATTCAGCACGTACTTCATATACTAATGATTGTAAAAAAAATTAAGTATATCCATCACTTTTCAGCAGTAATGTAACAGTAATATTTTTAGATATTGGAGTTTGAATTCTAATTCAGCCGAATTCCACACGTACTGCATATATTAATGATTGTAAAAAAATTAAGTATATCCTTCACTTTTTAGCAGTAATATTTTTAAAAAGTAATTTTCTCAATTTTTCTTTTCATTCCATAACTTCAATTATGTTAAAAATATTTCTAAGTAATTCCTAATGCTATTTTCACTCAAAAATTGTTAAGTTCAGTTTACTTCATTTAAATATTATGCTAATTTACTAATTTAAACGTCTACTTTAAATAATTATTTAAAATGTTTCATACATTGAAAGTTAATTTTAAGAAATGGCAACAAAATTAAACTTTGATTTCATATAAATATATGCATTCAATTTTTATTGTGGCTCATTTTAATTCATGTATGATGAATGAACATTTAGTAATTTTGTTAGAAAGTGAATCGTAAACAGAGAATTTTATGCAATTCATACTAGTAGCTATTATGCTTTGTAAAGCGATTCTGCAAAAATAAAAAAAGGCATGACAAAAGTAACTGAAATGTATTTATGAATGCACAAACATCAAGAACTAAGTAATAACAATAATCAATTAGAAACATTATTCATGGCATTTCATTTATCACGATAGTTCTAATGAAAATATCACGTGTATATATATACTCTTTTCATGTTGGAATCCTAAATCAAACAGGAGGTCTTAAGTGGAATTTTCGATAAAGTCCAAAAACTCCAAACAAAGAGAAAAAAAAACCTTCTCGATTCCATCCTTTTTCAAGTAAAACTAGATTATGCCATGTATATAAATATTTATGAACTGGTACCTAACACACTTTGCTGTGTATACACCTTTTAAGATACACGTTTAGACTTTTTTTTGCGAGTAAAAAAGGGCAGAGCAAAATAATCTTTGTTTCTCCTTCCTTTTCTTGCAGGAGGCTCAAGATGAATCAGGGAGGAAGTCATCCATCTCTGCTGACAACCAAGCAGCCCCTTCGTCTCTTCTCTCCTCTTCAAGGTACGTTCTCCTTCTCTAAATGTCTGATTTTTTATTTATTCTGCTCTTCGTCAGCCCTCCATTCAGCTAACCAAGCTATTTGGAGTATTGCTACAGTTCGTTAAGGAAGCTAACAGTTGGAGTTTAGTTGTTTTTTTCCTTCCGTTTGAGTAATCAATGATTTTCTGAGAAAGAGTGGATGAGCAGAGAATTATGTTTTGGTAAATATAAAGCATATGCTAATTTAGGAAATGTGAACTGGAGTTAAATGGCTGAAGTTTTATGTTAATTTCCAAAAAAGAGATTACTGTCATTCAAGTGGTACTCGTTTGACTTTGGCAAATATTTAGAGAAAAGTCACTATGATGAAATATAAATAAATCCCAATGGATTTGACTCTCGTTAGAATTTAACAAGTTTTAATTCAATCTGATAATCTTTATGTATGAATACTTCTTTTGGGATCAGAAAATCGGTCAAATATATTACTCCAGGTTTCTTATAAATACATCAAGTACTGATTAGCTATGTGCAAATTAATGATTAATGGCAAAAGTCCTTCCTTAAGTAACATTACCTTACCAGTTCTTGATAATATTATCTTATCAATCATTGGCAATATTTAAAAAAAATAAGTATAACAATCATCCTTCAAAATGTTAAAATTCTCATAAAAAAAACTAAAATATGATTTAATTTAAGAAAAAAATAAATATCTAACAGAAAATTATTTCGGAAAAGAATATCAGACATTAATTTTTATGTAACGATATTTAAATTATTGTTAAAGATATTTTCAAACGCAATTATTCATAGACGAGTCAATTCATTTTAAATAAATCATAGTGTGTGTGTGCGCCTAGTCAATGAAAACAAATCACACATTTTTGCTTTTATAAGTATACTTATCTTTTTATTGAAATAATTTATCACTCTATTTATTATAATTAATAATAACTATTATAATTAACAATAGGCCTTGTCTCTCATACACGCTGCCATGACACTGAGTTTAGTTTAGTTTATATATATAATTATTAGTAACATATATATATATATATATATATATATATATATATATATATATATATATATATATATATATATATATATATATATATATATATACAATAATTAGTCTCTCATACGCGCTGCCATGAAATTGAGTTTTGTTTAATTTAATTATTACTAATTATTATAATTATTACTAATAACTAAACTAAACTCAGTGTCATGGCATCGTGCATGAGAGACATGGCCTATTGTACCCATATCTGTTTTCATGACCGCTAGCACTTTGGTGCGAAATACACATGTTCCGGTTTAAAAAAAATGCTCAACCTAACACACACACAAAACCCCAGTGCTTATTTCAGAAGCATTCTTGGTTCTTAATGTTATCATCCCACTGAAGGGATGACAAATTGAGTTGACCTTGCCCAGCCCTCGAAACGAACCTGTGACCTGTCCCTTGGGAACGCGAAGCTCTACCACTACGCCTCTGAGCTCCGGTAACCGATATACTATTATTTTACATAGTAGTTAAAATTATAACTACATTCTCACACGACTTCCTAAAACAAGTAATGTATGCAGTTTATTTTAATAGTTTTTATAATTTCGGGTTACTAAGTACTAAAAAGTTTTCATTGTTTATGGAATTATTTAAATAAATTTTAATTTATAAAATAATACTTTTTGGAATATATTTTGGAATGTCGCTAATTATAACTGATAATTACACTACGATATTTTATGTAATGGTAAAATTATGTTAGATTTTACTTTACGTGCATTTGGCGAAAATGAATTACAATTACTTTTCTATACAGCGATTGTTTTTCTTTTTGTTAGAAAACAATTTTAAATAATAGTTGTTTTTATGTTTTAATTTACAAAATTATATACTCACTATTTCTTATATTTTGTTAATGAAAATATACAAAAATCACAGCTTTAACTAAAAATACAATAACCAAATTCTAATTTTTAATTTTATTTTAAAATTTTAGTCTTTATAACTATCATACAGGAGGTGTAAAGAGATTAATTAAAAATTGATATTCTTTAATTTAAACAAAAAAATGTTTTATTGTTTTTAAAACATTTTAACTCATTAAGTAGGTTTATGTAAACGAAATGCATATTAAATAATTTCGTTGATATTGTCACGTTTATTCAAAGTGGTGTTCGAACACGGTAAAGAGACTTTGATAATACGAAATAACGTTTATTATTAAGGACTAACTAGCTCTAAGGCTTACAGTAAAAGAACAGCCTCTCGCAGCTCCAACACAAGCTCTTAAATGGTTAGAGAACATTCTAGAAGTATTCAAATAATACAGAAATTTGCATATTTTACAGATTTTTCAAATATTTAAGAAAGCGAACGTAAAAGACACGAAAAAACACTTTCAGCTTCGCGCAGGTTTGAACCTACGCCTTCCCGTTAGTAGCCGTTGACTTTATCCACTGCGCCATTGTGTTCGATGATCTTTCTATCCGAATTGCGGTAATATTAAAGTTTATTACTAGTCAATAATTAAAAAAATATACAAAAAAATTTAAAAACTTTTTTTTTTAAAAATACCTAATCTATTCGAAACATTTTAATTTTTTTATAACTGTTTTTTTTTATTAAATTGTGAATACAATGTAGAATAATTACAAAAAAAACAATAAAATAAATTGCTTTTATAATTTAAATAGATAAATTGCATCACATTCTACCGATTTTATAAAATTCAAAAAATTAAATTTTGTTATGATATAAATCCACGGAAACTATTACATTTCTTTAAAGCATTGTTGAATACAGTCGCATAAATACTAAAAATATTTTGAAGAATCATATATTTACTAAAGTTTCTGCTCACAAAAGGAGCAAAACCTCTTATCATGATCTTTATTTTAATCTAGCGTGTAGAAAAAATGTAAGTGAATTATCTTAGAATAATTAAAGAAACACATAAATTCCATATTATGTCCAGTTGGATTTCATAAACATTTACCTAGCCATTCATGTACCTCAAAATCCCGAAGAAGAGTTGATAAATTCTTGCCTGTATAGATCTATTCTAAGCTTCTAGGCCGGGCCTCACAATAAAAGGAAGAGCACCCATTAGGACATTCCGGCCCTCCTGAAGCCCTCACCGAACATCAAAACCGAAATTGACCGACAGAGAGGCCCTTAAAAGCCCCTTTTACTGATTTATTACTAGCATCCATCAAGGAGGGGTCGTGGTAAAGGGTGGTCGAGAGTGCTCCTCTTCACAATAAAGTTTCCCGGAATTCTTCTCCTTCAAAGATTTTCGATCTGGTTCGTCTTTCTTACACAGTCGGGTGGTTCTTGAAGGATGATGCCAGCAGAAAAGGAGCCCGCGTGTTCCGGTCGGGCCGACCCCTAATAGGATTTAAATTATTCAGAGACAGACGATGTCAGGAAGGGAGTTTTAAGCTGATGCACCGATGGGTATGGGATGATGTTACTCTTGGATTTTGAATGAGTAGCCATTGAAGTCGAGGACATTTGAACCATCTTAGGTGAAGGAGCTCACCTTGATTAAATTTTCTCTCACGCTCGGTAGTCGCAAAATACGTAAGTACACATTCACCTGGAAAATGGCGTTAATATATCTATTTAGAAAGTGAAGCGTACAGAAACTTTTCTGTGGACATGTCTTTCCATCCAAGAAAAGGTGAAAGATATTTTCATAGAAAATTTGGATTTTCATACAATAATGACAAAAATTATTAAAAATCAAATGATGTTGAAAGTATTTTTATTGATGAATTATTATAAATACATGAAATAATGCATTTTTTTATCGGTGTATTGTTACATTCAGATTTCTGCTCAACTTTATTTTAATTGGTAATTAATTTAAATTGCATAATATAAAAGAAAACATTTTTAAGTTGTGGAACTACGCATTTCTATATCAGTGTAAGACATAAATACCTACAATTTGATTTCGCACTGTGCCTTGCATAAAAACTCTAAACTATTGTAAAACTTTTTAAATATTCACTCTTTATTTACTTTTTGGCCAATTTCATAGATTATTGGCGGTTTTTAATGTTACATAGAATGGAACTCGAAAAATTCCCATACATCCAAATTAAAGAGTAAAAGGAAAGAGCCCAATAAATGAATGCTCAATGTAGCTAAGGGATACCATGTATGCCGTGGTAGCCTAGTGGTTAGGGTATCAGCCTTCTATCCGGAAGGACAGGATTCGATTCTCACTGCCGCCTAAGACCCACTGAGTACATGCAATACTGCTAAATCTGTGGAATCGAAAGTCCTGTGGTCGGTCACTGAGCAGTTACCATGGGTGTAATGATTTGGAAAAAATTTCTTCTCCTCCAGATCAATGCCAAAATTGAGGGAATGGATCTCTAGTGGTGCCATCTATCGGAGGAGTCTAGAGGAAATTCGTACTTTTATCTTTGTGATGCTCTGGTTGAAACTTTTTAAATAATCAATTTTTATTTATTTGCTGGGGAAATGTCATAGATAATTGCTTTTTCCTGTGGTACGTGGCTGACGATGTTGATCAGAGTAGACACACACTACTTACTTAGATTCGCATAGGCATCGGCATAGAGAGCTTGGGTTTTCCAAGTGTCATAAGAAACAACATGTTTTTATTGAATGATAGATGCTAAAATCAATTCTAGCTCTTGTAGCTGGAGACAGGAGTTGTGTTGAGACTTTCTGCGCACACATTTAATGGTGTTAAATGCTTTTAAGTTTTGAATGTTTTCGTTCTTGGTGCAAATAAATTGGATTTACTTTCTATATGCTTTATTCCAGTAGGTAACACTAATCAAATATTTCATTGATAATACAGTCAAGCAAAATGGCATACATATCCTTGATTGCCCTTGTATTTTAAAGACATACAATTTTCTCTATTATTGATATTAAACAATTCATAACACTTTTTTAATTCGTTCATATTATAAAATTTTGCATATGAGTATCTAAATATGGGTATTTTTACACTTTTTATATCAATGCGAGCTTTTTCTGATGTTGGTGGAAAAAATATCATTCTGTGTATCTAATGATACATTCATTCAAAGTATATTAATACAAATAAAAAATCATTATTATTCTTTCATAACTTTTACTTAGTTGACACAAAATTTCTTCTTATTCTAATATTTAAAAAAATGGTTTTTATTTTTTAATAATTTCAGAGAAAAATAAGCATACAAATAATTTAACTCAAATTCTTTAATCAAAACTATTTCGTATTATATTCATATATATAAATATTACTTCATTCATTACAAAATTAAGCTTTACAAATGCTACTGAAATACATAATTCCAATTCATAAATCTGCATTTTTAGTCATTAAAATACTACTCTTTAGATAATGAACAAATCATAATTATAATTTCCCCCAGATTATTTAAGAACGCAAAGATCTCTTTAAAAATTCAATATTACCCAAAGACAAATGTAAAAGAATGTAGCAATTTAACTGACATCTTTTGGACTAAATTCTCGAAGCATGAAAAAGGATGAAACATTTGCTCGAAGAACGCTTGAATCAATCTTTGAGTTACATCCTAAATCCAAACGGACAGCCTTCACATTCCGAATTTTCACGCATGTCGAACTTAAACGTTTTTTTATACATACCGAAAAAAACTTTTTTTTACCTCTTTTGATACAGTATGAAAAAAAAGTAACTAAACCCAGCTCTTTATTTTTTTTATATATGAAAACGACCCAACGTCCATCAACTTGCAGTTTGACAGGTTTTTTGTCAGCCATTAAAATTATTCTTAGATAAACTTTTATTGATGCAAGAAAAAAAGATTTGATTATTTTACCTGATATTCTTTAAATTAATCGTGAATGATGTATGTGATTTGGTAAAAATTGATTTAATTTGATATTAAATAGGGAAATTTTTATATTTTAACTACAATAGAAATTTGTTGAATAAATACTTGTTTAATTATTTTATTCTTTTAAAAATAAAATATCATTACACAAAACTAAATGATAATAAATTCTTCAGCTATATTGAAATTAATTATAAATATTCCGTTTAAAATATTTTTTCATCTAATTAATTATTGAATTTAAATCTTCAAATATTCACAATTTCCAAATTAATTACATTATTTTTCTTCCAATATATACTAAAATTGAGTTTTCATATCATTATTTAAAACATTAATAATGAAAATAATTTTCCTTTTTAAAATAAAATTTTTTCCTTGTTTTTAATGTAGCTACCTTTTTGTATTATTTTTATGAATAAAAATTATAACAGAGAGAAAGAGCATTTCTAAGCTACATCGGAAAAAACTTAAAACGTTTTTAAGTACATATTTCATTATGTACTGAAAAATGTGTTAAATTGTTTCCGATTTAGAAATGATAAAACATTCATGTACAATATTTTATATTGTGAATATATTCTACGCATTATCTAAGTGCATTAGCTGTACAAAAAAATTTAGAATAGCTCATTTAATAAAGGAAATAAAGCTTTATGTTTTTAAATTTTCTTTTTGATGCTTTTCACTTGAACAATCAGAAAGCAGTAATAATTTATTTACATTTACATGAAAATGTATCTTTGCCTTTTTATGAGTATTTTTTCAATATTCTTACAAACTATTGTAGTATTGAGCCATCTGATAATATCTTAAACGTCATTCAGTTTTATCAATTTGAATGTCATTTAAGATACAAGTAAAAATGCAAAAGTAAAACATTTTAACAATCAGAAAAAGTGCTTAGTATCTGGTTTGAATTTTTAACTATATTTTAATTGAAGATACAATTTGAATAAAATAATTAAAGTTACGAAATTTATTCAGCACAAGAAAATGGCTATGTATTTTAAATGCACTTGGAATTTGTTTGAAAATGTACATTCTATATTCTGCATTGCTATATCAATCACATTTTCTTTAGTTAAATGTTTTTTAATTAGTTACCTTTAGCTTTTTGTCCATCATTTTTCTTCTCCCGTGAAACCTTGCATAAGAATATACACGAAATTTTTGTGAATAAGTTAACCTAATCATAGTTACCATTTATGTAAAAATATATGTTTTTTTATTACCACCTTCATTTCAAATTAAAACGAAATAAATTTCAACGTTATTTCTAACAATATAAAAAAAGAAATTTTGCGTAATTAAATTCATTTTTAAAAAAGAAAACACAATTTGAGCTACTGTTACGTAAAATATTTTCTCCAAAATTATTTAAATTAACTGTATAAGGAACTATGATGTTTTTATAGCATTTTTTAATAATTTTTATTAATTATATTAATTAAATTTGAATAGTAACGTGTAAAATTTAAATAATTAAGTGAAAAATTGTGAAATGATTTATCCTCGATTTCAAAACATTTCATTTGAAATAATTAAACTAGAGATAATTAATTATTGGAAATAATTAAAGTTAAAAATTTTAAAATCACTTTCAGATTCAGTGAGAAGTTCTTTTCTTAAAGTTGTTTTGACTTTTATGAATTTATTTATAACAATGATATATTCTTTAAATTGCACACTATTTAAATTTATTAATAAAATCTAGAAAATGTTATTCATTATTTTGCTGTGTTTAAGAGTATTACTAAAAGTATTTAAAAAGTTAGGCAATAATTATAACTTATAATAGCTACTATGAAATGAATTATATAATTATTAATCCTAACTGTTACTTTAATTATACTCTAAATTTTAATTAATACTTCATTAAAAATTAATATTATATTCTATAATTCTAAAAACCATTTGACACATCTAGTATAAAAAAATTAAAATGTTTCCGAAAACAAATTTTTACCGATTAAATTTACTATAAACAGATATTTTATTAAAAGTTTGTTTGAAATAAATAAGTCCAACATTTTTAATTAGGAAGTTAGATATTACAATATTTTTTGCCATTTTTAAAAATGAAATGATATTCCTATGAAAATAACTTAATTAAAGATGAGAAAATATATATTTTTCGTTTTAAATAATTCAAAAACTAATTTTTTGTTGGAAAAAAATTAAAACTTGAGATATTAAAAATACTAAAAGACGATATTTCTCTTGTTTTTTTTTATTAGTCTTTTCATTTTTTTTAATTTTCTATTTTATTCAAAATTTTATATAATAGATTTTGTGTTTTATATGACCCCTGTATGTTATATAAGACACTTTTTATTTATTTAATACATGTTTCTACATAATAAAGGGTTTGTAAAAAAATTTTATCACTTAATAAGCAGTTATGCATATAAATTGAGTTTAACAGTTTTGGATTTTATTTTATTTCACATTTTTCTAGAGTATTTAATTCATAACCGTCAATTCCCAAAGCTTTAAACTTTATTTAAGGCTCCAATTCATATTTATTTTGAGAAAGGTTTTCAACTGTCTTTAATTAATTAAATTTTCATTAAAAATGTAGAATATGTCAGAAATACAAAAGCTGTGTTTTTTTATAAACTTATGTTAATTTATTTAATGGGAGAATTCTTCATTTTCAAAATTTAAATAATAAAACAAATTGTATCTATTCAAGTACTTAAGTTTAAATTATAACATAATTTACTTGTACTTTTAAATAAAAGGATGAGAAATACCTGATAATTTGATTGATCAAATTCTTACACAATGAGTTTTTAAAGTGCAAAACAATTAAGGGAAAGTTCTTGCTTAATTTCTCCAACATCAACTTAAACTGAAGAAAATTTAATGATTGGTAACAGACAATAGTGAAGAAAATTGCTAAAGTTGTTTAATGAATCGAATTTTTTTCAATATTTTACATCGAATTCTTTTTATTTTTCGAAATTTGAAAGCAATTATATTTTTTTCATCAAAGCGATTTTTATTAAATTCATTAGAATTTGGCATCAAATCTATTGATTTTCTTTTCAAACAAACAACCTGAATTCTCTTGCTTATTTTCAATTTTTATATTGTAGACACATATATTTAAAAATATTCTAAGACTAAGATTTATTTGCCTATACTTTTAAAAAAGTTTTCTTGGTGCATTTAAGAAGAATAGTCTCATAAAAAATAGTCAACTATTAACTATTAGAATACTATTCTTAATATTAAAAAAGGTTCAGTGTTTACTTTAACGAATTTTTATTACTCTTTCAATCAATATAACAGATAAATCTAATCCAAAATCTATAAAAATTAATTCATATATTATAGAAACTAATTATTTTTGAATTTATCTTATACCATGATTCGTTTTCAAACTCAAATTTATTTCTTAGCATCGTTAATATGATCTTGAAGGGCTTTTAATTCCAAATTAAATATTTGTTTCTATGTTCATAATTTTTTATAAATGTATTATGTTAAGATTAATGTGACTTCAAAATCTCTATAGCATAATAAACTGAAATGACGGGTGTTAATTAAGTTCAACTGTTTTTGACTTTATTTTACTTCAGGCTTTTCTACAGTATTTAATTCATAACGCTCAATATGTAAAACAAATTCCCAAAATTGTAAACTTTATTTAAGGCTCAAAAGTTGTATACCCATACTATATACTGAATAAACTAAAGGTTTAAAATACCGTATGCCAAAAAATTTTCAACCTGTATGCATTTTCTTATTTACTCTTAGATGAAGTACAAATTTTATAAAAAGCACAAGAATATTAAATTTTATGTAAGAAATTGGAATATTAAAATTTACGTATTATATTTAAAATTTATGTCAAAAATTTTGTCTATCAGGTAGAAAGTTTTTCAATTCTTTATCAGCCTTTTCTATTGATATTATTTGCTTAATATCTGTATTCTTCAAAATAATATTCTTATACGATTTACTTTCAAAACGTATTTGGCAACAACAAATAATCTAAATAATAGTTAAATCTTTATAATCTTAAAGTTTAACATTTAGCCATAAAATATTTTTAATAATTCTATTGTTTTTATAATCATTTCTTCTTATCTTATATTTAAGATTAAAATAAAATAATTAAATTCAAATTCAGTGTTAATGAGTTACGAAGTATGTTTACAATTAATTTTCTAGACATTGCTTGCTTAATTGCGGAATTAATTCATGCTAGAAATAATTAATGTTCCTACAAGTTCTTTTATTCAACATGAATGACTTGTTTATTTCCTTGCTGTGATTAATTTCAAACTATTTAAGAATGACTCCTACGAAAGCATAATCATTTGAATTACTTACAGCAATTATTTAAATAATTATAGTACAAGAATTTTACAGAATTTGTACACATAAATTCAATTCTTAAATTTTAATACTGTGATTATTCTGTCTTTAATTTTTATAACATAGTTATTCTAATTTATGTTCTTATATTATACTAATTAGCAGTTCAGTCAAATGAATAAAATTTGTAGATAAAATTTTACCTATTCAACATAATTAAGATACATAGAAATTATTTCTAATAAACTATAATAAAAGAAACTTACAGTATCAGAACATAAATAAAATTTGAAATGTAGTGTAGAACTGAAATCAGATAAGTCTTACCTTCGTATAACAATCAAATTTTGCTTTAATTTGAATCAGTTTCGTTGGAAATTGGATTAAACATGAGACATAATATAATCGTCATAACAGATTAAAGTTATATTATGATAATCATAATAGATTAAAGTTTTATTGCGATATTCATAATAGATTAAAGTTTTATTGGGATAATAATAGTATATTAAAACTTTAATTTTGAATATTAATGTAAATTTCTATTTAATTAATTTATCTGTACAAATATATATCTCAATTTTGTATTAATATCATAATTGATTAAAATATTCATAAGCTAATTTTGCAAAGTAGATTTTCCTACGTGGAATAACATAAACTTTTAAAATTACACTAGACTGATACAACGTATATAATTTGAATAAAAGCAAACATTTATTCAGTGTGATTACATAGTATTTATCATATAGATTAAATATTCACAAAATTACACGAAATAAAGGTTTTATAAAGCATAATGCGAAGAGAAAGGGAAATAACTTTTGTAGATATTTAAATTCAATATACTAATTCTAAAGCTAAGAAACTTAAAATACAATAATTTAGCTTGCCTACAGTAAGTGCAGCTAGTCTCTATTCTCGAATCAGTAGTGTAGCTGAATCTGACGCCAAACAAGATGTCGCCAACATTTAATGAGTTTGAGCTTTACCATCTGGCGAAACCTCATCAGAATATGCAGATCATCAGACTACAGTTCAGATGCTTGCCAATAGAAGGGTGCCGTTGAAGATGATGAGTTAATTCACAAAACTTAATAAATTAGCTTGATTCGGGATTTACACGAGTCTGTCATATTGTTCATCAAATGCTAGTTTTGTCCAAAGAAATAAAATTCTAACCCTTCTGTAAGCACTATAATTGATTTAATAATTTTAGTTTATAAAATATTTATTTGGAAGATTAAATTAATTCTCATATAATTTCAAACTAAGAAGACAGATTAGATTATTTAATTGTTCCGTCAAAATTTAAAATATACTTTCCTTTTAAGTTTATGTTGAAAAAATAATGGATTTTTTAAACATATGAACAAGTTTTAAAATCAAATAGGGGGAAAACTTTTTATCATTTACTGATGTATAATAAATTTGTGTTTTTCATTGAATGATATTATAAGAATATCTTTAAAACTTAATGAGAAAATTTATTTAATACTAAAATATCTATTATATTATTAATGATATTAATTGTTCATAATATTATGCTTATCTAAATTAAAAAAGAATATATTTATATGTGTATATATTATAGGTACATAATGCATGTAAATTAATTTAATCACTTAACTATATATTTTCTTGACTTTAGGCTAAGAAGAAATCATTTTCTATTTTTAAAAAAGAAATTCTAGAATAAGAATATTATTGATCAAAATTTCCTATATTAAATTCATATTCGTGTATTATGCTTCAAAAAGATAATATAAATGTAAGTCGTGTTATTATTTACAGAATAACATATCATTTCAATTATTATAATCTGTTTCCTAGTTTTTAAGTAATGCATTTTTAAATTTTATTATTTTCTGTGAGCACCCAATCAAGTTAAATAATTTTTTGTCATAAAAACCAGAAACGTATTATTTTGAGTTAAATTGTAAAGTGGTTAATGTTTATGTTGAGAAGCTTAGTCGTGGTTGAGAACTATAAAAATGCACAGCGTTGAGTTTGGCGATTAGTTTAAGTATTACTAAGGTTATGTTAGGAATAAATAAATCTCTATTTTTATCCAGTTTAACTGAAAATTTCGAGGGGTTAAAGTATGCTGGAAAATTTATCTATTTTTTTATGAATTCCAAATACCATCTTTTGTATTTATTTCATTTTGGACTTTATTAATAGCAAACAGTTAATGTTAGATTTTTTTATACTTAGGAACTGAATTCGACAACTATATTTTTGTGCGTCAATCTGTGTCTTTTGAAGAATGAATGACATATTATTTAATATGTGAATATATAAATATGGGAACTAGTAGAATATCCCCCCATTGGCGACCATTGTGACTTTTTTTCGTTGCCAAGTTAAGCGCATGTTTTTTAATGCGGGAATTTTTTCAAAGTTTCAAAAATACACATTTTAGAAAATTTTAAATCACATCATAGCTTAAAAAAATATAAAAATTTATTATTGGAAAATTTATAAAAACTTTTTTGTTGGGTTTGCCTTCTCTTCTAAACAACCGGAAAAGAGATAAGTAAACAACAATAATGGATTTACTTGATATGTCGTCAAGGCCACATGTCGAATAAGCGCGGTGTTATTATGAAAAAATATGTAAGAAAAAAATGATAACAAATTAACAAAAATATATAAGAAAAATATATGATAAATAAACAAAAAAAAATTGGAAAAAAGAACAAGTTACGATATTTAGACGCTGGCGACAACGAAACACAACAAAAAGTTCGAACTGAAAATAAAACGAGTTGCCACTGAAAAGAACTATATACATGACGTAAAACACGGAAAAATCAAATCTGGCATCAAAAATTCACAAAAACCTAAATTGGCAACACAATAATCGATACAAAGGACGCTAGATTTGGCGAGAAATCACTGAGGAAAGGATATCATACTTACACTTTAAAATGTGTATGTACTTATTCAAAATGCTTTTTAGAATGTTAAATATGTATATATGTCATACGAATATTTTAAGACAGGAAAACATTTATGCAGCATTATATGATAAAATTTTGAACGTGTATATTCTAATAAACAAAAATAATGATCTTCTTAAAATGATATCGCAATATATTATATGCATTCCCATATGACAAAAGTATTACAAAATGAACTGATATTGTTTAATATATTTCCTGCAATTTTGTATGGTCATTCTGTAGAAGAATCATACTGGTGTTGTGCTGCAATACATATGATAAATGCATTTGCCAATTATGTATCTTCATCAGAATTAAAATATTTAAACGTGATTTAATTGAATATAAAAATGCTTGATTTATTATCATCAATGCTTAACCCAAATATTTTAATTTAATTTGACTGTTATTAGAGACATACAAATTTGAATTAATTCTCATTATTTTTTAAAAATATTTCATTTAATGCTTCTTTTAAAAACACAATTTTTTTACTTAACTATGAATTTGTAAGAAAATAACGTTTCCTATTTTTATTTCTTAAATTATGTATGTAAAAATATATAATTAGATTCTTATACTTATTCAATTAATGTTAAATAAATACAAAAATTAAATCAAAAATTGAAAAAAGCAAAATTAAATTTGAAATTGTATTTTTGTGATTGGATACATTAACAAATTAATAATAATTTATCTTGAAATATATATTTTAAAGAAAAAGAGTATTTAAGATTTTTCAAGTTGATAATAATAAAGTATTTACTATCAATATTTAATAATTTACTTTCCTTATATTTAAATTTTAAACGTTTACACTAAATAAAATATTGCGGTGGCCATGGCATGCATCATCGGCACGGAAAAACTATTATGTAATTATATAAACTCTTATGTAAATTAAGATCTTTTTGAAAACTGCAATTGTAACTGCATTGTTGTGACTATACAATCTTCTTGTAACGTGTGCAGGTATTTCTGTAGCAAGCCTTTTAGCCCTTACCTAGGATTAAAGATTGCTTAATTTTATGTATTATTTATTCATTTGACAATATACACAGCATTTCGTCAGAGATGATATTTCAGACGTCTTGCATCTAAATCTCTGCAATATATTTGATTACTAATGTTTTTATACTTAGAATAATATTGTCGGGCACCATTCAAATTTTTATTGTATTTAAATTCACTGTTAATTCCTAGTATTCATTAATTAATTTTACTGTTATCATCGAGCATCCTATATCCCTTGATATAAGATTGCATTTTAGGAATGCATTTTACTCATGAATATTATGTAGGGTATGGCAAGTTAATTATTGTTTTAGCCTCTAATCAAAACATTAAGAAGATGAATGCCCAGTGGCATGCATTAAGCGATTGAGAATGCCCAGTGGCGTCTTATATTGTATAGTAAATAAACATGAATGGTAAAATCATATTCTTGGTCTTTTGACCAGCATTAACATACATAGACACTATGTCTGATAACGTCTTGTTGAAGCGTTCTATATGTCCATTCATCTACGAATGATAAGGGGTTGTCATCTGAAATAACACTGTTTATCTCAGCAATAAGTTTTGATTGGAAAACTTGACCTCGATCTCTGGTGATGGTTTTCAGGAAGAAATTCTAAATCATGTTGATATTTAGATACTTCTGAAGTGAAAGGACTTTTGTAGCCACATATCGTATTATATAATCCATGCAAACGGCTGACAATTTATTTCCAATTTTTGGCTTGAGAAATCACACGATCAGATACATTTGTATACATTGGAGTAGACCTTAAGCTGAATGTACTGAGAACAGGTGTACAAATGGCTTCCGAGGAGTATCTTCCCGACGTATAGGCACATTTTACAATGTATCGCATAGTTGCACACCCTTTAGAAGAGTTCTGCTCAAGGGAATATTTTTTGGAAAAGATTATACATCTTTTCCAATCTTAGGTGTTTGTCTATGGGTACGAAATGTTAAATGATTTCAAAAGGCATTTTCTTCGAATGGCTTATAATCTTTGTTTTTCAGGTGAATAAAATTTTTATTTTACTTATTTATTTTCTTGACCCACAATTGACAAATCCAGGGAATTTTAGCAGGATTCTATGGGCTCAGCAGGCCATGATTCATTACATTATTCTGAATCCAAAATGGTTATTTCTGTGAAAAAATCATTTTCAGCTACATCTTTATCAGAAATAGGATTATAAAAAAATAAAATGTATCATCATGCTTCCTTCTATTTTTGTAGGCAATTTAAACTCTTAAGTTCTTACTCTAAGTCTAACTCTTAAGGACATCTTGCTGGTCAATTAGAAATGGCTCATAAATGACTAATCAGCACATTGAATACTTGTTAGTATAATTTTGAAAAACTTTCCAACAAGTATGGGCTGTATTTAGCTATCGACTATATTGCTACCAAGCATTTACACTCTGGGAGTGAACAGTTTTTCTTAGTTTTATATATAATCCTCGAAGCATATGCAGTGACTGTTTCTTTCCAGTTTTGCTATTGGACTACACACTGCAGTTTTGTAGGAGCATCTTCCTTTAATTTCGAAATAACTGGCCGTAATATCAAAGCTGATTTAAATATCTAAAGTGAATCTTCTTGGCTTAACCCCGAGAATTTTGAGTAACTTTTTAAAAGTTATTTGAGAGGCTTAACACGGAAAAGTATTCTTGATGAATGGCTGTAGTAAGAGCACAATTCCGAATAACTTCTAACATCATGCACTTTTTGGATGTAGGGTAGTTGTCGACAGCTGACCATTATGAGAATCATGTTTCATGATTTACACAATACAAGATGTCAAAGGGTTTTGAACTTTTTAATTTCAAACTTAAATTTCTTGTACTTAAAACTAACAACAAACACAAGTCACCTTATTAAATGCGTGATAATATTCTCTTTAGCTGTGGCTACAGGTAAACAAGAATCTTCTAAGAGAAGACAACTATATCATCCAAATAAAGGCACATTTTCAATCTTACATAATAAGTTATCCATTTTCCTCTTAAACGTTGAGGGACCATTCACATATTCGGAACGCATTCAATTTATATGCAAACATTCCTTCACAAGTGATGAAGTTTTCTTCCGGTTTGCATTTTCTATTGCCATTTGTCAGTAGTCGCAATACAGTATCATCGACATATAATGGAATCCTTTTAGATAATCTGACATCTATTCCATATGAACAATAAACACTTTTTGGTGACCTTATTGAGATTATAATAATCCTTGCAAAAACGCTTGCTACCGTCCTTCTTAATAATCATTATAACTGCGGATATCGCGGGGTATTTAACTGACGAATGATATAATCTACTTAGTTATCCTAGTCGAATGATATACTATTCTTAATTACTATCTTATTTGATTGATATACTATCCTTAGTTACTATCCTAGTAGAATTATGAATACTCGTGACCATAAATTAAAGATAATGCAAGTTCAGGCAACGAAAGAGACAGAAGCAAAGCAAATGTGACTTATTTGTAAAGTCTATTTATTAAACAAAAGGTAAAGAGCAAAAAAGATGCTATATGTTTGACATCATTAAAAAAATTGCGATTTTTCCTCCCTGGAGCAAATTTTAAAAAAGAACCTATTTACAAAAACCAATATAACATAATTGGTATGATGGTTTATACAGAGTATGCCCCCCAGACGATGTAATACAGGCCTCACAACGTCTAGGCATGCTGAGTATCAAATTATCGATCTGATCTTGAGAAATATTACACCACTCATCAAGCAATGATCTCCGAAGGTCCGGTAGACATATGGGAGGGGGTTTACGGGCTGCAATTCGTCGGTCAAGGATGTCCCACACATATGCTCTATTGGATTCAAGTTCGGCGAATATTGTGGCCAGTCCATACGGGTGATAACCTCCGATTGAAGGTATTCGTCTACAATGTTTGCACACTGAGGACGGGCGTTGTCCTCCATTAACAGAAATTCTGCTCCCATGGCACCTCGAAGCAAATGTACATATTGTTCCAGAATGACATCCCGATAGTTGTGGCCTGTCATGGTTGCATTCTGAACATGCAGGTTAGTTCTGGAACCCAGAATAATTCCTCCCCAAACGAGCAATCCTGCAACACCGTAACAGTGTCATTCAAGGGTGTTCTCTTGGTAGTAATGAGTACCTGGCCCTCTCCATATGAAAGTCCGGCAAGAATCAGGCTGAAAGCTAAACCTGGACTCCTCGGAAAACATGACACAAGACCACTGTTGCGGTTTCCACAATGCATGCTTTCCACTCGAGGCTAACCGCAGGCGACAGTGAGTTGCGGTAAGTGGAACACATCTAACAAGCCTACGAGCATATAGCCCAATGTGCCCTAAGCATCTGTACTCGGTCTGCCTTAAAACTGTCGTACCGGTAGCTCAAGAGAGCTGACGAGACAGGTTTAATGCTGTTTCTTTTGGCAGTATCTGCCAATCTTAATTTTACGGTCCTCATTCGGCGTTGTAACTCGGGTGTGACCTGTATTGTAACGTCATACATGCCCAAGCCTGGAGCCCTAGCCTGGAGATGACACTCTGAGCGATTTCAAGTTCCTCGGATACTTTCAGCTGGGTACTTCTACATTCCTGACGGCCGATAATTCTACCATGTAAAACATCATCCAAATGCTTCCTTTGTGCCATAACTATGCGGTTATTGCACTGAAAGGCTTTTAAAGCACTTGTGAACAATTTTACTTTTTTGTAATTATTCCTTATATACCTCTCTCCTATATTCTCGTCATTCTGACGTACTATCGGCGCCATCTGGTGGTTTCTTGTAATTTGCATATTATTCTTAAAGATGTGTGTGATAATTCTGCATGTGAAATTTTTATTTTAGAATTCAATTTCTGTGTGATTCTGAATTATCCTTAATTTATGAACATGAGTGTACTGTCCTTAGTTACTATCCTAATCGAGTGATATACTATCTTTAGTTACTATCCTTAGTCGAATGATATTCTATTCTCCCATTCTAAGCTACTACTTATTGATATATATTTAGTGACGAGGATGATAATTTGAAAAAGGATTATTTCATCAATTTCAAAATAATATTGATGTATTTCAATATTTGAGCATTTGAATAAATAAGGGTCAAATATTAGTTTAAAATGTACGTTTATGAACCACATTTATTCAATATGTTTATTCAGGAATAAGCGATAATTTAAAGAATGATTCTTTAGGCTTAAATATATAAACCAGCCCTGAAATATAATTTATACATGCAAATACTATAATATTGAAATCTATACTAAATTATTAAATTAAAACTTATGTAAAAGATACTTCTCTTCATCAGTGCTATCATTTGTCAACAATAATATCGATCTATTAATGCACTCCTGTTTAAGATTCTTTTAAACTCCTAAAATTATCAAATAAGCTTCAATCCAAATTAGCATGAAATTATAATACATCCAATATTTAAATTATAAAAGCTAATATAGGAACATTTTCTCTAATGTGACACTCTTCACTTTTATTCTATTGATGTTTCTATTGGTCTTTGACTAGGACCGAGAAATATATCATATTTGTGTCTTGATATTATCCTATTCTAACTTTACATATACATGGAACTAGATTTTAATAAGGAATCTATCTTTCCTTATCCGATTTTCACCGGTGTCCAGTGATTTGCATCTAATATTGGTTTCAGTAATACAAAATCTTATTTTATATTTTGTATTTCATTGAAGTGAACTTTACATATTGGTTAGTTCAGAAAGAATCGGATTCATAACACAGACAAAATATTTTTGCTTCATGCGTGCCAATTATTGCGAACTTAGTATTCAACTGTAATCTTGTATTGGATACCGAATCTATATTGAAATTTCTGTTTGATAATTGGGAAGCCAATATTGTGATAATGTTATTCGCGAACATGGTATTATCTGAAATTGGAAAGATGTAAGCAGGTGATGAATTTATGATCTTTCGATATTTTTCTCCATATATGCATGTCTATGAATTTAAAAAGAAGTATAAGAAAAATGAATAAATAATATTGAAAAATATATTTTCTATCGTTAATGATTCTCCACGATTCTGAGATTACTTTTTTTATGACGTTCAATACATAAACTTTCCAATTTTTTTCCTTTTTATGGTGTGTTTCTTTAAATATCCAAAACTTTGATTCTAATTGAGGGAAATAATTTAATTTGGTATTTATGCCATTCCATCCTTATTCATTACTACAATAATGATTAAAAAAAGTATAACTTTGCAATCCCATTTTTAGGAAACTGGACTAAAACTATGCTTTATCGAAAATTTAAAATATATCACATAACTGGATTCAAATTTAGACTGTCTTTCAAAAGCAGATGTCATTTATTTCAGTTTTCTAAGCATTTCAACCTAATAACTATCAACCTAAGCCAAAGAACTTCCAGAACAAAGTCAAATACATATTTCTAACAATCCATAAAAAATGGTTCTTGGTGCTTCAACTATATACATATTCTTTATCATTAAGAATGCATCCGTAAATATTGGATTAAATTATAACTCAGAACTTAACATACAAAACTAAATATAAGTTATAAATTTTGATATATTTTAATTTTATATAATTTATTAATACAAAGTGGATAAAAATTTGCACACATATCATTTTTTGTTTTATAAATTATAATAGAATCTCACTCGCTCTTGATAACTACGTGTAATGGTGATAGTTACTTTTGTTGCTGTTACTAATGACACTTAGACGAGCCAAGCTCGCTATGCCTTGGCTTTGGGAATTTAAGTCAATTGGGAGCGTCTTTCGTTTAAACAGAGCACCATGAAGGAGAAAGTACGACTTTGCTCTATTTAAATCCTCCGATAGATGGCAGCACCAGAGGATCTTCTCCCTCAATTTTGGCATTGATCTGAAAGGGGAGTAAATTTCTCCAGACCATTGCACCCATGGTAACTTCTCAACGACCGACCACAGGACTTAAGATTCCACAGATTTAACGAGCACGTATTTCGCATGTACTCGGTGGGTCTTTGGCGGCATTGGGAATCGAACCCCACCCTTCTGGATGGAAGACCGATACCCTAACCACTAGGCTACCACGGCAGTTACTTTTAAAAAATGTATATGAAATATAGCACAAAAAAGTTTTTTTTCCTTCATGTTAGTTTACAAAACACTTCATGTCCATACAAGCTAATGTATATATTTTAAAAAGATATTTGAGGAAATCTATAGTTTTTAAAAATTTAAATCATTCATAAGTAATGAAATCCGCTTAAACAAAATTAAATTATTTTTATATTGCTTAAATGAAACATTTTCTTGCCAAAGGGACTTGAGCTTAAATACAAGGAATGCACATAATAAAGTTAACATTCAATTCAAGTTATAGTATTTTTATTATAAAAATTGGAAAATTTTCACGAAAACTACATAAATTATTAATTTACATATATTTGGTTATAGTTAGCTAATTTCAAGTTAATTAAAAGTTTATTTACTCAGTTCCTGCAATATTCTAAAATTTCCTACAGCTGTGTTACCTTGGTGATTTAAAAATAAGTACTAAATTAGAGGGATTATAACAAAACACCAGAAGAGTAGAAGTATTTGTTCATGGAAACCATATAAAATCTAAAGTATATTTAGTATTCATATTTTTGTATATAATTCCATTGAGTAAATTTTTAATTAGATTCTTAAAGTATAATTTCTTAAGCAACAGGGTACTCATAGATAACTAATTATTTAAATTAAGTGTACGCATACTCTTGGGTAAAAGTTTCCGACTTATTTTAAAATGCAAATTTATATATAACTGAATTTAGGTATTTTAATGAACATATTTCTTAGAATAAAAATTTGTATTTATAAAAGCCTTCATTACATATATTTTCAGTGTATATATGGGAAATTCAATAATAAATATTTAATTGTAAATACATCTAAAAATTTATTAAAATTCGTAATTTAAATAAATATCTTTTGTGAGAGATTTCAGAATGTCATCAATTTATTTTATAATTGAAATTATGTATTTATTTTACTAAATACTCTTTAAATAATTAATTTAATTAAAATTCTTGTCTGTAATTAAATGACATATATGAACACTATTATTTTTATTCGAGTACAAAGATCTAAATTTCATTTATTGTTTCAGTCATTTTCTTTTATTGCATCACTTTATTTATTAAAATTATTTGTGTGTGTGTGTGCATCAATACAAAATATATTTCATTTGATTATTTCATTTATTATATAAAATTTTCTTTTTAAAAGTTCTGATAGACATAATGTAAGTATTTCTTAAAAAAAACAAATGCGAGAAACTAAATATATTTTTAAAAATTATGATTTTTTTTGGTAGATATTCGCTTGAATAAATAAAACCTTCCCCCCCCAAAAAAAATAAACATTGTAATTTGCAGCTAACTTATCAGAAATGAATATGAGAATACTGACTAAACAAAAATTTAAAATTTTAAAATGTTTTTTTAACTTAAAATTTTAAATTTTTGTTTAAAGATTTTTTTTTAATTTGCTGTAAATTTGATTATGAAAAAGTTATATTTATTGAAGTTCATTTTAACTTTGATATTTCTGTAATTGTTATTATATATTTTCTTATATAACCATTATATTTCTGACTACAATATTGATTTAAAAATAAAGAGAAAAAGGCAATAAAAATGTCGAGGTGAATTGAAGAATCTTCTATGGAACATTTATTGAAACCAAAAGAAGAAAATTCTTGCATTCCACATAATTTTAGCATTCTTATCGAAAGTAATTGGCCGTGAAAATTCCCAATCAATTTGACTTCAATTAATGTATTTGGCATAATTGATCGCTGTTTTTTCTTTTATTCTAAAGTATAATTTCGAAGAAATATTAAAAATAGTACTGCTATTTTACAATTTTTGGTACGTTAAACAATCAAAAATAATTAGTTATATTCACTTATTTGCTTCTATAAATTCAGCATCTTGCTTAAAATACGATTTATTTGCCTCCCCTTTTGAAATATTGAAGATTGCATAATATTTACCAAAATTTTTCAATCAAGAAACAAGAAAACAATTAAGTATCTAATTTTACTATATTTAGTAAATGACTAAATTATTGCTGCAAAGCTCAAATAATTTGTATTTCCTTAATAAAATTATACTAAATTCTTGCTAAATATTTATTTGCTTTCTTATTATGATATATATATATATATATATATATATATATATATATATATATATATATATATATATATATATATATATATATAAAACTGGTTTTAAAAGTGTTCATCACACAAATTTATCTTTAATACAAAATTCAAACCATTTGTATTTCTTAAATAATAATATACTAAATACTTGCTTGAGAAACATTTACTTACTTTCTTATTATGATTGAAAACAAGTATTTAAAAGTGTTTATCATACTAACTTATTTTTATTGCAGAACTCTAGTCATTACTATTTCTTAAATAATAATATACTAAATTCTTGCTTGAAAAACATTTACTTCTCTTATTATGATTTAAAACAGGTTTTTAAAAGTATTATCACACTCACTTATCTTTAATGCAGAGCTCAAATGATTAGTATTTCCACAAATAATAATATATTTCACATTCTTAATTTATGTAATGTTTGTATTTTCTATCGTTTTTTTATAAAAAAAAGTATTTGGCATTATTCGATGTTTCAATTAATAATAAGTATTCAAGAAATTTAACTTTTATAATTAGATTAAAAATCACGAAGTTTATTGAATTCGCTTTTTACGAAACATATTTTTGCTTTATGCAGCTATTTTCGAAACCATAAAAAAGAAATTTGGTAAATATAAATCACATATTTTAAATGAAATATTAATGGTTTGAATTTATCCCATAAAAATGTTATTATACATATCCAAAATGATATTCTTAAAAAATTGTAAGAAAATATTGGCACATATTAATGGTGTAACATTCACTAATTAATTATATTGTTATTATTTCGCAAATTAATTACTTATTTAAATCTTTGAAAGTTTTTTTACATAGTGAGATATTTATATTAATAGATTAACATGTATAAACTATTAGATTTTATGTAACTATTATTATGAAAAATCTTTTACTACTGTTATCGTATTATTTAGATCTTTTCCTATCATAATTAGTTGGTAGAACTTTTATGTACATTAAGATTTCAGTTTTTTTTTTCTCTGTTACCTTTTTCATGAAATTAAAATATTTTAAACTATAAGTTGCACCCGAATATTTTTAAACTAAACTAAATTAAACTCTGTGGCCCGACAGCCTGTGTGGGTCAAGGCCTACAGTGCCCATCTCTGTTTTCTTTACCGAGAGGCCCTGAGGTGCGATGTATATGTCCCTATTAGGTGGTAAGCCTAACGCGAAACCCCAGTGTTTAGTTCCCAGTAAACCCCCAGTGTTAGAATGCCTGGTACTCAGTTTATCGACCCACTAAAGGGATGAAAGGCTGAGCCAAATATTTCTAGAGCTTTAAAAATATTTTTTGCTTAAAATCCATTAAAGCAATACAAATTTATTTTTAAAATAAGTTATTTTGTGAAGTTTTAAGTTATAAAACTTGTTCTTTTACAGCTTTTATATTTTCGTATAAAATATTTTTTTTCTTTTATGAAACTTATTACTAAGCCCAGCTGCTAAGATCGCGTTTTCCACCCTTCAGCTCCACAAAGGGCGTAAATAAGTGATGGTATTTTATTTAGTTGGGCAAGCAGTGGGTATGGCACCTTAAGCCTCAAAAATGGGTTGATCTTCGGGACATCAAAAGCATTGACAAGATAGAAAACCATCAGACATAGCGTGATACGCCTAGAGGTATTATTTGAATCGCAATGCAATCACACATAACATACTTAACGTAGCCCAGCCACTGTTAGCGAATACAATGGATCTTCATTTGTGTCGGGATTCGAACTCAGTACCTTTCAATAATGAAAACAAATGCTTTTGTTGACCAGGCCATCTTGGCCATGTTAATAAAGGTAATATTAATTATTTAATTACACCATAAACGTATTCAATAATGCTTACACATATATAGTATATACTCAAGAAATGAATATCGTAACGTTATATAAATACCACATAGTTGAAATCTAATTTGCTGTTATTAAATAATAAGTCAAATAAGAGTGATGAATAATAGTTTATATCTTACTTATATGAAGTAAAAATTTATATTAGTTTTTTAGTATAAAAATAATTGTTAATTAATCATATTATTACACTTTTCGTTTTTAATTTATGTTGTTATTTTAAATTTTTAGAATATATAATTTCAATAACTTATAAAAATATATTATTAAATTTTATATCATTGCATTTTATTCATAACTGATCTTTATAACATATCATTTAAAAACCATAAAAAAATTTATTGAGTCTTAAATGGCATTGCGTTAAACATACTATATTTATTGAATACTATATAATTTTATAGGAATAAAAACTTCAGTACAGAACATTAATTCTTAATCTTCATTTTTGCTATAACGTAAAAATTACAAGCTGCTCATTTAAAAATAAAAAATACCCTCTTCGTAAACTTAACTAATATGACAATTTATAAAATGACCTCACAAACTATGAATAAAGTTTTCAGTCAAATTTAGTTATTAAGGCTATTACAAAAAATATTTATGCTAAGGCTTCTTTTATTGTTCAATAGTTATTAGCATATTTTAATTATTCTTAATTTCGTGGTTGATATTATTTCTAATCTCTTTTCAAATCACCAAATAAATTGCCATTTATGTTAACATGTAACTAAAATACAGTTAATTTTGCAAAGATTAAATTAAGAATATTGTAGCTTTTTATGTCCGTTTCTTACCATTAAATTTCATGTACTTTATATTGGATATCATATTAACTGTATCAATTATTTTCTCCGTTTTAATTTCATACAATATAAAGTTACTTTTATACCAGTTAATCTCAACTTCAATGAAGATTAGTTATTTTCCTTTTGTGATATTAATAAACACTTCAAACATTGAATTTTCGTAAAAAAAATATTTGAAATTTCAGACCAGCATACTTTACATTCATTTCACAAATTTACTTTACATATATTTGTGACTAATTTTGAAGATATTTTTTCCATGCTTTTTTAAGTATAAAATTTTGCAGTTTTGCTGAATATATTTATGGTGATGATTATTTTACTGCGAAGTAGCAATTACAACTTTAATTTCATACTAAAAATGACTTTTGAAATGAAATTTTCATTACAAAAGTAACAATTTTAATAAAATTAACATTCATTTCTGACTGAAACCTTAGAAAATAAATTCAATGAATTTTTATATTATTTAAATGAAATTTAAGGGAACACAGGAATTACAGTAGAGGTAGAACACCATAAAAATATCATCAGCTAATGGTGACAGTACTTCAATAAAATTAACTCTGATTCTTTCACAACATTTCCATCGCATTCATTAAACTATATTTTATTAACAGAATGCTCATTAGAAAGTTTATTTGAACAATGCCCACTGAGAATTCCTCGACTTATGTAAATTAGAGTGAACAACATAAAGGTAATGAATTAAAGAATATGCTGAAACATCAAAAATACAAATCAGTGTTAAGTATAATGAGGAAAGGCCAGAGAAGTTAATTTGTTATTCATAAGATGTACTTAAAGAAGTGTGATGTCTGCCTGAAGGTTTAATTTATTAAGCAGCTGTATATAAATATTTGTTGGAAGCAACTAATCATGCTCATCTTAATGTAAATTTATGATTTACAACGGAAGAAATAATTATTGAAAGGTGTTATTGGATTTAAAATTATCTTAGAGGAATCTCTGAAGTTATTTGATCTTATTTGTAAGGAAGCTATAAAGATATTTTTCTCAAAATAAATTTTTTTTTCGAAATTGAGTATTTATTGAATATACACTTATAATCTTTACATGACTATATATATATATATATATATATATATATATATATATATATATATATAGTGTGTGTGTGTGTGTGTGTATATATATATATATATATATATATATATATATATATATATATATATACAAACACACATATTCTAAAGATCACCATTTACCACTCTTATGTTGTTGTTGTTGTAGCGTGACAAGTGCAAAAAAAAAAAAAAGAAAAGGTACAAAAAGACCAGTCATTGGGACCAAAGGCATGGAGCACTGCCCTGGCCAAATCTTCAACTTTTTCCGTACAAAGGGTGTCATATCAGCAGTTGGAATCGATGTTGAAGAGTGTCGAGGCAACAGAGATTCAGTTGAAGACATGCCTCGGATCAAGTGCAACTCCTGTGCAGTGCCTGCATTCTGCGTAGGTTCTCGATCCATCGGGCATGATTTTCATGTCCCTCATTGTCATAAAGGGGTTTGCCATTGCCTTCTTATAAATTTGTAGATTGCTCTGCAGAATTCATTGTGTTAGTTGCCCACAAACAAGTGTAAAGTCTATGAAAGCATCTTGTCAGTTTTCTGGCACTTGACTGCTTGCTTGTAAGTAAATAAAAATGAATTATAATATAACTGTTTGAACTATAAGACAAATTTAAATTAAATGGCAACATAGTTTGGATTGAATAAAAAGTAAAATGTAGCAATAAATAATTTTTATTGCTTTTAAAGTTGTTAATACTATAGACATAAATGGAGAAAGACAAAAAGTGTGTGAGACCTGTAGAAATCACTATTTTGCTGCTCCATAATATAAACAATTTATCCTTCTGATGCATACAGAAATCAAGGCGAAAAACTGTTAGAAATCAGGAAGAAAGACTTTTAGTTATTATCTAAATGTGATAGCATTATGACACTTCCTTGATATACCGTAACGTAATAAAATTCTAAATACAAGCTTGGCGTTTTCCCTTTATGAACAAATCTAACTACTAAACTTCGATCATTTCTAGCCCAAAACTCTTTAACTAATATAATTTGACCCAAAAAATCGCAACATTTTTAAATTATTGAATAACTGGAAAATACTATGCATAAATAAATACTGATATCTCTTCCATTGTAAAGAATTGATACAAATCTCCAAATTTCTTATCTAATTACACTGTTTCATTTTAAATTCCTAAGCTTCGAAACACAAACTACAGTAATTGTGCCTATGAAAAGCGGAAGCACAGTATCTCCCGTTATTGAACATTTTAATACAGGTTTATTATGAGCCCAAGATAATTTACATTGAAAAATTTAATCCCACTAATGATTCACAATGAGCTCATGGTGTAATGAAACCAACAACTGAAATCTGTTAAAAGGCATGCCAATATAAACTTTCAGGGGAACTTTTTATGAACAGTTAGCATTTTTTAACACCACGAGTTGGAAAAGACCAAAAATATTTTTAAACTTCTGAAAGATGAGCATGCAAAAAAGCAACAACATAGTTCCCGTCATCCGTTGCTCTACACACCAATTCCTCCAATCATTAGACCTTGGTTGCGCAACTTCTATTCAATAATCTGGAAGGTTTCCTTAAAATAGTAATGTAAAATAAGCTGGTGAGAACTGGTGATGGTGAGACTAATCCCCATCTGGTCTAGTGGAACTAGACCAGATCCATGAGATCATAGATAGCCAAAAAGTCCAAAAGCAGATGTGGACTTTTCACAGCCTCTTCACGAGAAAATCCCAAGCATTTCAGGATGTGTTACGGGCAAAACGAAGCATTGTCGCACTTGTGGCATGATGGGTATTTTCTTTCACCGTCTTCAAAGATCATACACTTGAAGTGGCCAGTAGAAAGTCGAGACAGTGTCGTCTGATGTACTCTGGAGCCCTTAAATGTTGTGGCAGCTCCAGGATACTCATGGTAAAAAGGAAAATTTGACAGCTTCTGTTGATCTGGAGACCTGGAGCACCTTGTCCTATATGGTGAGAACAAGCTCATTGAATAGTATACAGGAGTTTTAAAAAATTGGGTTATAAAAAAATTGTTCAAAATAATGCTTAAATACATTTGGTGATTAGGTGAAAATCAACAAGTATTAGATTTAGGGCTCATCGTGGCCTAGTGATATGACGCCATTCTTCAGAACGAATGGTCACGGCTTCAAATCCAGTTACTTTGGTGCAAATCAAGAGGAATATTGTGGTCCTACTTATGAAATGTAAGTGTACCTGTTTGGGTGGGCGATTAAAAATCACTTCTTGCAAAACATGGATACGTCCCAGTATCCATAGAAGCTTCTTCCAGAAAGCAACATGAAAAGTCATTAAAAGGCTTTATAATGCCGTTTAACTGTTCCTTAAGGGGCGTCAATTAAATTTTTTCAATATCTTTTTATTAGTAATAAAAACAATTTACATTACCTTTGTGAAGATTCTTTAACCCCCTATACATTGAAATTTATATAGATAACCAAAATGTGAATAACATCTTACATTTAATTGTGAAAAATATTACTCTATTATATTTAAGTTAATAATTCTAAAATTAATGAATAATAACACTTTTTGAAATTAACTCGTTTCAAAAGAAAACTTACAAATTATTTTTCTTTATTCAAGCGATGGAATAGTAATTCTAAATTTTAAAAACGCGTGTTATAAATGAAGGAATTTTACATGTTGATTAATTAACAAGGTTTAGGAAACTTCCTCGTTTTGAAATTAGTGGGAAAATGTTTTCTTTATTACCCTTGTTAATTAAACAGCGGCAAACTTTCATTATGAATTATAATGTGTGGTTTTTCGAATATTTAACGTTTTCGTTTGATGTTGTGCTATTCACCGGTTGCTTAAATGTACGAGTCTAAAAAGGCAGGCATATATTTCAATGAAGTCAAAGGTATTTCATTTTCTATTTTGAATAACCATCAAGCGAATGGATTTGAAAATTCAATTCATATTTTTCCGCTTATACTTTCAAAGTGCTTTTAAATCATTTAATGAAATATTATTTTAAATTAAATCAGAAGAATATTTCTAATATATAATTAAAAGTGAAGTTAATTTCTTGGTTTTTTCCTAAGATTTACGAAAGAATATAATCACTTTATTTTTCAACTTTTATTTGTTGATGCATTTTTATTTATATTTGTTGTTATTTTCGTTTAATTTTTAATTTTTATATTATGTGATGTTGATGACGATGTGACTTTAATTAATAATTTTTATATCATGTGATGATTACTATTAAAAATGATTTTACTAATATAAAATTATATCATACGATATAAATATATAATGAATTAAGTACACTCTAATACTATAGTTTATTTCCTTTTTTTATTAAAACAAATTTTTTTAAAGATTTTAATCAACTCCATTATGTGTTTATTCTAATTAATTACATAAATCATATTATAATTTGATCAAAAGAGTTTTTAAAAAGATTAATATTCACTAAAAATTGAAAGTAATTATATAAATTGTACATTTAAAAAACTTGTCAAATTTCTTACTGTTTTTGATATCTTAAAATTATAAGTTTTAATTTTGTGTAAATTAATTGAATTATTCCAAAATTTATATTTTATTATTTATATGAGTGTACATTTTAAGATAACTTTATAAATCTAAATTAGGTTTAACTTGGATAGTTTTAGCTTTTGCTCTAACTTAGAGACATATATTTTGTGATTACATCTTGTTATCATTAGTTTTTATATACGAATATTTGGAATTTTAAATTTGTCATATATACTATTATCATGTAATTTGTCTTAGAGACGAGCTATTAAACTCATCCTAAACAATTACCCATAGTTAAGAACTAATCAGAAATTTTGCATAAAATTGCTTCTGCTAATTTTTTAGTATTAGTCAAGTAGCTCTTATACTTTTATTATGATATTATTGTTCCATCTACTCGTAAATCATTTCTACACTATTGGCCATTAAAATTGCTACACCAAGAAGGAATGCAAATAACAGAACGATATTTATTGGACACATACATTATAGTGGAAAGAACAAGTGATTAGATTTACAGGAAATTAGGATGTATAGATCTTGAGAAATCAGTACCTAGAGCAGCCACCTCTGGCTGCAATAACAGCATTTATTCGCCTAGGCATGGAGTCAAACAGAGATTGTATGGCATGTACGGGGATCTCAGTCCATGCAGCTTTAACACTATGCTACAGTTCATCGACAGTAGTGGATGGTGAGTGATGGCGTGCCAATTGCTAGGCAAACATTGACCACTTGTTCTCAATTGGTGACAGATCAGGAGAACGTGCTGGCCAGGGTAACAGTCAAACCTGTTCTGTATCAAGGAAGTTTAGAATAGTACGAGCAACATGCTGTTCTGTTGAAACAAAGCATTAGGGAGGCCTTGAAGATTGGGCAGAGCCACAGGCCTTAACTCATCGGAAGTGTTACGGTTGCTGTTCAAAGTGCCGGTAATGCGAACAAAAGGTGATCGAGACGTGTATCCAATGGCACCCCATATTATCACTCCAGCATATGGGCCAGTATGGCGATGTCCAATGCAAGCTGGCAATGCGCGTTTTAAACGATGCCTCCAAACACGGATGCGGCCATCATGGTCCTGTGTACAGAACCGATATTTATCTGTAAAGATGACGTGATGCCATTCCTGCGTCCAGGTTCGTCGCTGATCATACCATTAAAGGCGCTCCTGTTTGTGACGCAGCGTCAATGGTAGCCGAAGCCATGGTCGTCGTGCAGACAATCCATGCTGCTGCAAACGTCGTCGAACTGTTCGAGCAGAAACTTGTTGCCTTGCAAATGCCTCCATTTCTCGACTCGGGGTTCGTGACGTGGCTGTACGATCCCTTGTGACCATGCGGATAAGATGTCTGTCTTCTCTGCTGTTAGTGATGGGGGTCGCTGAGATCCTGCATGACGTTCCGTACGATTGTCCTGAACCCATCGATTCCATATTCTGCTAACAGTCATGGGGTCTCGACCGACGCGAGCAGCAATATTGCGGTACGATAAACCGCATTCCCGGTAGGCTATAATCCTTCCTCGATCAAAGTCAGACACGTGCTGATAGGCATTTCTTCTTCTTACACGAGACATTACAACAACTTTCTTTGCCGAAAACAACGTTGAAACGGAAATTGAGTATGAGAAAACTGCTGTCAAATCTCTGGTTTTATACACATTGTAGATGTCGCTACTGTCGCCTGCTTTGTATGAATGCGCTGAAAATCTAATCATTTGCATATCACAGCAAGTTCTACCTGTCATGCAAATTTCACGTGTGTGGTGTGCCGCTTTCCTGGTATATTAATTTTAATGGCCAGTAATGTATATTTGTCTTTCTCATTCCTTTCACTCGTACATCCTTATTAGGATATTATTCTTTTTGTGTGAAGATTAAATAAGATTATGTAAATATTGAGTCGAATAATAATGTTGCAATTTATATATAAATTTAAGAAAGGATTACTTCAGATAATATAACGTCCTCTAACAACTCATAAACAGATGTTGTGATCAAAAGCATATTTTCCATCACTTAAAAATTTTAGTGTGGTGTGGAATGAAAGAAGATGAAGAATTTCAATATTGAAAATTATAAATTACTCATTAATTAAAACCTCAAAAATTATTATGATATTTATAAATTATAGTATTAATATCTGAAACAGGTATTCATACTAATTTATAAATAAATGTTAATAAATAATATATAATACATAAATTTAATTTACTAAATGTGAATTTATCAAATAGAAATTTGCATAAATGAATAATCTGATCTGAAATAACTTTTCAATTTAGGGCTCAAAATACTATCGAGCACTTTTCGACTGTATGCAAAATAATTTAGAGCAAAATTTGGAAAAAAAATTTTGTGCACGCTACTCACTTATATGTTAAGATAATGTTAAAAATCTTTAAACATGTGTCAAAAAAAATCATTTGTTACTGTTATTTGCAAAGCATCCTTTATGTAATAGTTTAACGTTACTTTTGCTTTCAAATTCATAAGTATATGGAAAATCTTAAAATCTACAAATTTATTCAAATACTATCATTTTTTTCTAGTGCTTATATTTTGTTAAGTTTTAATCAGTATTGATGTACTTTTATTTTATTAAGTATTTAACATTATCAACAATATTGACATATATCTTAGTACTAATACATCAGAATTTATATTATGAATTGAATCACTTTGGTAATTATACAGAAATAACATGAATTTTAATCATGTATTATTTTTGTTGTTAAACAACAAGCTATCAGAGAATTGTTAAAGAATGCTTATACTCTGATAAAAAAATCAAAGATTTGTTAAATAATGTTTTCACTTTAACAAATAAACATTTAACTGAACTCTATTGGATACCTACACATCTTCAATTATTTATATGGTGAATCCTATGATTGTCTTTAATGCGTCATCTTTAAAATATATCATATATATTGCTTCATTAATGAGGAATGCTGCAATTTATGTTGCCTTTTTTATTCAATTATTTTCAATATATTTTTGGAACATTTCTCGCTTTGCATATTAGCATAAATTTCAAATACCAAACACATCTAGAAAATGAATTCCAATGCAGAAACGTTTTCTTTAATGAAACTATAAAGTTCCATTTAAATTATCGACATTTTCTGTTAGTATAAAGGTGGCATCAAGAAATATTTCTACGCGCCTTGGTATTGCCTTATTTTAACTTTACGTCAGTGAAACTATGTTTTAATATAGAAGCAGGTTTCTGTACTTAAGATCTTCATCTTTGCTGGAAATTTGCATCTGATATCGGTTTCAGAAACCAGAAATTTCATTACGGACTTTATAATCTGAGGAAAAGGGAAACTTTTCTCATTTCGTCGATGTCAATAATTATTGACATGGAGTTGTTTTGGGTTAGCAAATTAAATATAATATGTTATGCTAATTTAGAAAATATTGGGTATTATATTTCTTGGTTTAGATAATTTCATTAGGAATAAAATAAAATAAAAATTTGTTAATTGCTTTTATTAGAAATCATATAGGAAAAATAATTTTTAACTTTAAATTTGTGTGATTTAAATGTCAAGATACAAGAGTAAGAGTCAAATAGACTAACGTTAGCGTCAAATATGCCTTTTAAACTATAAAGTAATCAGAAAATATCAATTGTTGATTTATTCCTAAAAATGCTTCCTTTATAAATAATTTGGATGTGTTAAACTATTCTTCCGGTTCATTTTTGAATATTAAGTGTCGAGGTCTTAGGGAAGGACTAAAGAAGTGGACGCTTCGTAAGATACAGGTCCAAAGTTCGATCCTCGTTTGGCAAGGCCAACTCAGGCTTTCATCCTTTCAGTGAATCGATAAAATTGAATATCAAGCATGCTTGTGAACTAAGCACTGGGGGTTCGCTTAAGACTGACCACTTAACCGGAACATATATTTCACACCCCAGGGGCTTCGGTTAGGGTAACAAATATGGGCAATGTGGGTCATAGTCTACATGGGTTGACATACTACAGGTTAAGTTTAGTTTGTTAAAGAGATGGACATTAATTCATAAGTTAGTGTATTCGTTTCCGTTTCGTGGCTATGTCATTTGAAATTTCATGATGAAATCATGTTCCTTGTTGCATCCAAATACGGTATTTTAACTCGTAAAATCTCATTTTATTTCATTGAACAATAATTTTGACAATATTCTTATTCAAATTTGAAGATCAAACAAAACATTTTGGTTTATTTGGTAAAATAGCTTTTAGCCTGGGAATTAAAAAAATTATAGTTCTTGATATTCGAACAACAAATTCATATTTTTTAATAATTCACTTGAGAATTTATTTAAAAAAATTTATATCAAGAAATGAAAGTTAGAAAAATTATCCTCATCAGCCGAGATGTTTATTATTCAATACGTTTGTCAATCTTTCATTTATACCAGAAGAATATTTCACACTAGAAAACGTTAGATTAAAGAATAACGAATATTAATATGTCTCTACATTTTTCTTTAGCGTGATACAAAAATAAGTTTTCCTTGAATCTCTGATACAACTCTACAGTTTATAGCCTTTCCAAGAACAAAGAAATAACGTACAGACCCTAATAATGGGCAAAGTATCGGATGAATGCTTTTTTGCATCTGTTGACTGATCTCTGAAACAACTTGAAAAAAGAAATTTTAATAAAAATATAAAAAAATACTGATACTAGCATATGATTGATGGCATGTGATTTTCGATAATTGATTTTGGAAGGCAGTACGAGTGTTTCTTTTTTTAATGCAAAAAACATCAGATCAATAGCATATTTATCTGATAAATATGCTATTGATCTGAACTTTATCATGTAGAAAAAGACAGTTTAGCTAACTATAAATCTTTACTGGCTGGAATTTATGAAGAGCAGTATTATTAAAATTAATTGTTTGAAAATTGTATGTATATATATATATATATATATATATATATATATATATATATATATATATATATATATATATATATATATATATATATATATATATATATATAATATATATATATATATATATATATATATATATATATATATATATATATATATATATATATATATATATATATATATATATATATATATATATAATGAGGCATGTCCTTTTTCAAAAATAAATTTTAAATGTCAGTGAAAACGTTCACATGTATATCAATTTTCCGATATTGGCAGTGAAATTAGTTTTTTAGAGTTCATTTTGAATTGCTTAGCTAAAAATGAAAAATACGATTAGTATTAGAAGAATATTACTAAAAATGAAAAACACTATTGATTTTTGAAAGCGGCTAAAAATAAGAACACCTTTCTTAGAAATGTGAATGAATATAAATGAGAATGTGATATCATTTTAGTGACAACACCGCAACATTTCTCATTATCAAAAGGTTTCAATCAACATTTTAAGAAATACGTATAGTTGTAGAAATAATTTAGATTAATGAACTCTTAATAAGACAGTCAATTTTTTTTCATTTTGTTGAATTAAAATTAAAATTATTCAAAGTTTGCACTGAAGAAATAGAAAGTACAATATTATATAGTAATATTTCTGTAGTAAATAACTGAAAAAATGTTCTAGAAAGTGCTTACAATTTTGATTGTTTAAAACTATTCAATGGGTATAAAATATTCAAAATTCACCCTGAAGAAATTAGAAGTTCAATAATATATATATATAATATTTTTTTAAAAAACAAATAAAAGATGTTTTAGAAATTGCTTACAATTTTGATTATTCTGAATTCTCTTAGAAAACTGAAATTGATAGATAATTCATAAATATTATATAGTGATTTATAAAAAGCCTTTTTTTATTTTCATACATGACAATGACATTAAAATATTTTACTTAATTGTTTCCCTGAAGGTGACTTTAAAGTAATAATAAGTTCCAATAATTTAAAAAGTGCTTTAAAACCAAATTTTAATCACCTGTTCGTTAAAATATACCGTTTACTCAATATTATGGATATCCTCAGTTATTCTTGCCGAAGCCTTTTAACGGAGATAAACTCCACATATAATTAAATAATTCCCATCTCAGCCATTAAATATCAATCTATAAGCCCATTAATGCATTCCTTAAATTAATTTTAAAACTTCTCAAGCCATCAAACAAGATATCATCTACATTAGCATAAAATTCCAAAAGAGACTACCCTTTAAACGATAAAATCTAGTTTATAGAAACATCTTCTTTAATGGCCCATCTTTCGCACAAATTATCAATATTTTCTGTTGAGTTATCGACTCGAGACCCAGAAATATTCCATATTTGCTTTCCTATTATCTTATTCTAACTTTGTAGGAGGACGCTGGATTTTAATAAGGAAGCGAAGTTTCTCATATCTGATTCTCATCGTTAGTTAGAGATTTGCATCTAGTATTGGTTTCAATAGCAAGGAATTTTATTACATTCTTGGAAGAGAAGCGAAGCAGCTTTAGATTGAAAATACTCTTGAAATCGTTATGATGGAATATGATGGCTATCTAAGGTGTATTTATAGATTTTAAAATTATTGATGATGATGGAATAAATTGTACTATCTAGCATTGGATACATATATGTGTGTGAGTTTGTATGTATATATATATATATATATATATATATATATATATATATATATATATATATATATATATATATAATTTTTAATATGCAACACATTAATTGTAAAAAAATAACTCAATCTCTATATTTTAGACTTCATTTTTTTTAATTTCCATATCCAAACGCAAAGTAATCGGCTTAAAATAATTATCTAAGCTGTAAAAAATGTATTTTCAATTAAATTATTTAAATTGTTTATGCAGTCAGAATGGAAACAGTTTAAGCTGTAAATGATAGTTAGAATAAAATAATTGGGTAAAGGTTTACTTACGGGTACCCTTTGATTTTTTTGATACCAAGATAGTCTCCAAATTACGAAAAACAAAATGGTAACTTTAAAACTAAGTTAAAGCGATGAAAATACTAGGGTTACCAGAAATTAAATTTTATCATATTTATTTCCTTTTATTTTTATTTATTTATTTATTTATTATTATTTTTTTTGACAAACCAAGGGATACCCACTTTCACATCGAACCAAATGCATATTATATTAATAAGCTAACTATTATCTAATTTTTAATATAATTTATTTGAAGTTTATTGATTGAAATATTTATTCTGAAACTTCAAGTTCAATTTTCTTTTTTTTATCTTCTTTACCATTATAAATATTATCAATTAAAATTTCCTTTGTTTTCAGTATTAAAAAATACAAGCATGCACTTTATGAAGGAGATTTTCTTCCAAACAGGTCTGAACTATTTTGTTTAGAATTCCAGTTTAATGGAATTGTTGCCATATTTGTACTGAAATTAACATTATACAAATTTTACAATCATACTTATGAAGGAAATAGTGAAAACTGTTCGAAATATTTCGTATAATTCCTTAAAACGTATATATATATATATATACATATACATATATATATATATATATATATATATATATATATATATATATATATATATATATATATATATATATATATATATATATATATATATATAACATAATATATATATAATACATTATATAAAGTCAATTTTTTTAGGCCAACAAATTTTACTATCAATGTATTTACAGTCAATTCTTACTCATTCCGATAAAGAAAAATATTATTTTTTTCTCCCATATAAAACTAAAATTTATTAGTTAAATTTAAATAATGAATGAATGTTTGAATAAAACTACGTTATAACTTTAAGTGCCATCTACTTCAAGTTAAAAAATTTTTATTTGAACTGGTATGGCCGAATAAAAAGTATTTTATTAACAATTGAAAATTTGAATAAGATATATAAAGGGAGAGTGTGAACTAGTTGTAGAAACTGAAAAAGAGTAAGCCTATATAGAATATTCATGCAAAAATAAAAATTGTAAAATAATATGTGTGTAATTTATTTTACTGATTCAAACGAATGCTGAATACTAGGTGAAATATGAGATAAAAGTATTCAATTAACTGCGATTTTAATGTAAACTTTTCATTCCTTTAAAGAAGAAAGATATATTTTACTTACGTAAAACTGACTCATCAATTTGTCTATTGAGTTTAGAAACATATTTAAAATCATGTAAATTAAAATTTAACTTTAAATAAGAAACTGAAAAATATGTAAATTAAGCGTCAAAAATATTAATCTATGAGTAATGATTTTATGAAAATTTTGGAAGAAGTTATTAATCAAAATCATTTTCATGAACAAATTTTAATCAACGCCACACAGTGCTTAATCTTGAAATTAACTTTATGAAATGATTACAAACATATCTGAAGTAAACTTAATAACCTATAGGTTTCTAACGGAACGTAATCAACTTAAGCTTATAAAATAATATTCTCAAAACTATATTATTCTTTCATGAACTTAAATTACTCACACACATGATCCATTAGATGGTATAATGTTTTTAACAAATTAATCTCAAGAATAATATTAATTCTATAAAAATAGAAATTTATTAATAAAGTAAAATCTAAAAAAATGTTTATGCAAATGTGAGCGTGGGTAGCTCTATTTCAAAAACTTATAATGTAAACCAAAATATCTGTTGATTTTTTTAATGCTTAGTGGGAATTCACTTTAAAGCAGAGATTCCCAACCTATAGGGCGCACCCCCCTAGAGTTTGCTAGCATATCCAAGAGAAAATGTTATTTAAAAAATTAATTAAGTGATTGAAAGGAAAGAACACACAAACATACAAAACAAAATACATTTCGACCTATTTAATAATTAACTTATTAGATTAAAACAACTTACTAAATTAAAAACAAATTTAATGATTATTAGTAACTTCCTTGGGCCTGTCTTTCAGAGCAAAGTTTTTCGAAAGAGGGTTTAATATTAGAAATAGACACTCTCAGTTATTTTTCTATATTTAGCTGAGATCTATATTTTGTCTTCAAAGAAGCCACTATAGAAAATCCAGTTTCACAAAGGTAAGATGTTGAAAATGGTAGTAGAATGCGAAATGCCCTTGTTTTAGTGCATAAAACTCATCACCCACTCCTGCCCAAAATTCAAAGAGTGATTTATTACTCAATTGTCTTTTGGTTTCGCCGCTTGCCGTAAAGTCTATGCAGGTTTCTTCCTCTTCAGTTGAGAGTCCTTCGGGAGTATTTTGAAATGGATCCCTCACCCACTTGTAACTTAATATCATTTTGTCGTTCGCAAGAAAGTACTTTCTAAAATTCTTTGCTAGCATTGCTAAATGATTTTCAATGGTTACAAAAACAACTTTTACATGTTGTTCTTCAACCTTGTAAGTTTTAATACAATCATTCAAATTTGTAAACATTGTTAAGTTTTCGTGCTTTAAACTTCTGCTCCACAATTTCACAATTTCCTACAAAAAGCATTAACTTTATCACTCGTATCCAATATATGTGTATTTGCCCCTTGCAGTAGTTGAAGATTCAAGTTATTTAATTTCTCGAATATGTCGACCACACATGTAGCTCAATTTCATCACAAATAAACTATCGCGAAAATTCTCAGCTTCCGATCTGTTTTCCTCTTCTAGAAAAACGGCGATTTCTTCTCTTAATTCATAAACACGATGCAAAAATTTCCCTCGTGATAACCATCTTGCCTCGCAATAAAATAGTAATGCTGAATGTACTGCACCCATGTCTTTACAAAATGCGGAAAAGATTCTTGATTTCAGGAGTCTCATTTTTATTTAATTTACTACGGTTACAACCGTAGTTAACACAATATTCAAACCAGGACTCATTTCTTTGGAAGCCAAAGCTTCTCTGTGGATCATGCAATGTGACCAGACGCACTGTGACGACGTTTGTTTCACAAGTGCTTGAATACTTTGGAATCTTCCGGACCTAGAACGAGCACCATCGGGGCATATTCCGACGCAATTTTTCCATTTTATGTTTGCCTCGTTCATAAAATCATTTAAGATAGCAAATAATGCGAGTGCTGTGAGTGCAAATAATGCGAATGCTTTGAGTTCTATTGGTTTGTAGAAACGTAATTCTTTCATTACTGACATATCATCACGAAATCTAACATAGGCAATGAAATGAGCATCTTTATTACTATCTGTTGCCTCATTGACTTGTAATTAAAATAATTTGTCACGCAACTTCGACACTCTACATCTTCAGCTATATCAGCAATTCGACGGGCAACAGTATCATTTGAAAGAGGTATAGAGAGAAACTGCAATTGCTTTGCAAAATTATCTCCAAACATAATTTCTAAAATCTCAATTGCGGCCTGCAAAATATGCTCTTCACCAATGGTGTGAGTCTTTTTACATCTGGCTATTTTATATGGAACTTTGTAAGAGGCAATTAAAACTTTTTCATTCACAGACAAAGTTTTTTAAACAATGATTTTTGCTTTTCATATGATTTTAATTTTAATCCGAAGAATTCTCTGGGTTTGCTTACGTACTCACTATGAAGCATTTCCAAATGTCGTTTATTAGGTTACATGCTGTCTGCCGCTAACATTTTTGAGCAAATGATACACAGGGGCCTTTCTTCTTCATTTACTTCACTACTAGTAAACCCAAAATTTAAGTATTCTGGAGAACATTTTCTTGATTTTATTTTCGGAATCACACTCGTCTGTGTACTTGTTGATGCTTTGTCTATCGTCTAACGCTCGCTTACGCCCGCTTAAAAATATATCTTTCATTCTGCATAAGTCTGCTGCCGTGAATATTTAATATGGTGAATTGCAATTACACAAAAATATATATAACATTCACATTCAGAATAGATTCAATAGCCATAGGAGGATCGACTCGAATGAGATTGTCTGAAATTGAAATTGGCGTCATAGATCTTTCTCCTTTTCCCTATGCGAAAACATTTGTTCACATCTGCGCACGCTCCTAACTTAACTTTTAAGCTGACCAGACAAATTCCAAACAAATCGAAACTTTTCGCGAAACCGTGAGAATAACCGACATGGCTGGACTCAAGAGGAATAAAAAGGCATAAGATTCTTGATTTTCCAATGCTGAGGATTGGTGTCCCAAAATGTCAATAAATTTCCGTTATTCTTGGTAATTTTTAAAGTTTAAAATTAAGGTTGTAGTGTAGGTTTAGTGCCAAAATACTCAAAATACATATATTATTGTATACATTTTATTGTATGCGGTGGGGAGGCGATGAAAATTATGATTGAAAATTGGGCCGTGAATGCTAAAAGGTTGAAAAACTCTGCTTTAAAGGCTAGTCTTAAAACACATTTCATGTAATAGAAAGTCTTGAAACTTGGAGAAATACGCATTATTATATGCAATTTAAGATATTAATTTCGATTTGATTTATTGGTCCCTATACGAAATGTATAAAAGTCACAAAAATTGATATTTTTGTCATTTTTAAAGCTGTTTGCATTTAAATTTGTACGGTTTTACAGTGACTGCAAAGATTTTTTAATAATGGTTTTTTAAATACTATATTGTATGTAGCATACTGACAACATATGTGTCTTACTATCTCACATATAGATAAATCTTCCAACAATTATATTCATAAATGGGCTTCAGAGAAGACAGGTCTGAGCCTAATTCCTCAGTAATCTGTTCACATTAGAGTATATTAAGAAAGAAGTATTATAGTGTGCTTTAACGTTTTTTCTTGAAAAAAATCCTGTTAAGGGATAGATTTCAAGACTTAATATTTTTTCGTATGTCTACAAATATACTTTAAATATTTCATTCTTTTTTGACTCATACAAATGAATTTTAATACAATATTTTCCGATCTAGTTCTATGATAAACACTACCCATGAACCTTGTTGTGTTGTTGTTGTTACTTATGACACTTGGATAAGTCAAGCTCGCTATGTCGTTAGCTATGAGAATTTAAGTCAGTAGGACTAGAGCACCATGAAGGTGAAAGTATGACTTTCCTCTAAACTCCTCCGATAGATGGCACCACCAGAGGATCCACTCCTCAATTTTAATATTGATCCGAAGGGGGGTTAATTTTCTCCAGACCATTACTCACATGTTAACTGCTCAATGACCTACCACAGGACTTAAGATTCCACAGATTTAACGCACAAATATATCGCATGTGTTCCGAGGGTCTTTGGTGACATTGGGAATTGAACCCCGTCATTCCGAATGGAAAGTCGATGCCCTAACCACTAGGCTACCATGACCCTTACCTTGTTGTAGAGCCCAGCTTAGGGCTAGGTACAAGGAAGTCTGCTGGTGCAACAACAACAACGGTCTTTACCTTGCTGGGTTGAAAGATAGACTAAACTTGATAAACTTTAGGTATGTAATAAAGTTCTTTTCTTGTATTTATTTATATCTACCTTTTCAAATATACTTGGACTTCTAGTACTGATTATATTCATTCAAATAAAGATATGGACGTAAGATTGCATCTCTTCTTAATGTATTCAGAGACAAAAAGTTTTCTTACGTAATTAGTAAATATCGTCATGGTCACTTGTGTATGCAGAAATAATGTATTAATATACATTAATCATAATAAAGCCTTACAACGCTCTCTAGTGTAGTTTTTTCATAATCTTCGCATTTGAGTTTACCATTTCTTTTTAAAGATGTATTATAGCAGTAGCTTTTATATAATTGACAGAATCTTCGATATTATAAAGTAAAAGTCATATTCTTTCTCACAACCAAAGAACTCGTTTTTTTTAAAAATATGCTCTTAGTCCTGTCAAAATATTTTTCGATACTCATTTACATATCAAACCACTATAATTAACTAGAATATTATCCTTGCAAAATGGATAATTCAAATTTTATTTGATAATCTGATTGGCTCGCGCAAGTAAAATTCTAATGATTTATTTGCATTCAAGAAACAGCTGTGTTGTGTGTGAATTTCAAAATTATATTCGCTCTACCTAATTGTAATTATTATGAATAGCAATGCATACATGATCAAATATATGTAAATTGCTCGTTGTAAATTAATTAATTGCTTGATAATAAGAAAATATGTAAATATTATTTTATATGTATGTTCCAAAACTTAAAATATTTATTTTTTAAGCAAATAATAAAATTTCTTAGCATAAATCAAAGTTAAGATTTTTGCGAGAAATTCCCAGGAAAATGTTAACATTTTTACTCATTTCTGGAGATTTTACTGATTTTTACAGAATCTTTTCAAATTTCAAGTGAAAGTATAATCTTTTTCATTCTTGTTCTAACGCAATCAATCATGTCTTTGTGCAAGATCATCCTGTCACTAATGGAAGAAACTGTGTTCCATATTGATGGTTTTACAACTACTTTTACATAGAAAGAGAAAAAAATAGGAATAGAAAGGATGTATTTTGGAATATTTATAGAACATTAAAGATAAAAATTTTACATTTCATGTAATTTTAAGACTTTCCTTTAAGCTTTGAGTCATTCAGTTTAATAAAATCACATTGAAGAAATGAAATTATCGGTAGACACACTCGTAATTTTCTTGACTGTCGACTGATAATCTAATTTCTTCAAGATTGTTTCATTAAACTGAATGGAAAAGAGGAAATTAATAACAAAACTATTTTAATATGCTTAGGAAATATATTAAAATTCGAAATTTTTTAATGTTTTTGAAGAGTGTATTAAATACAGTTGCTGCATTGTTCTTTTTTCCTTATGAAAATAAACATCTATACATTTATTGAGAAATTATAGTTAAAGTTTGTATTTTGCAATTTTAAATTTCATTCTAAAATATTATTTTAAATACCATGCATTATTATATTAGAAATAAGTTTTCAAATTTTGATTGAAAAAATTGAAAAATAAGCATTACATTAATTTATTTCATTTGTACAATTTTAAATGGGGTTCATATTTTATGATGCTTTTTCAGAGCATTTAATATTTTAAACAGAATATTTTTTAAAATTATGAAATTAAATTAAAAAACGGTCTACTTATATCAGAAAAAAGAGTAAAATTATATTAAGTACTAATTTATTTCTGGTTGTGATGTTATTATTTTGCTTATTTAACTTTAAAATAAAATTGCATTGTTGTGCATATTTTCTGTCTTCACTTGTTTAGAAAGATTCAACATCGTTTTCTTGGTAACACTTTTGTGAGCTCTATACTATCGTACATTTAATTAAAACTCAATCAAATCAGACATAGCATCATGGAAATATGAATTTCATAATAATTATCATTTATCTTTGTAAATGTGATAAATATAAATATTCAGTGATAAAATCATTGAAAAGACTCCATTAAAACGTAAATTGCCCGACACTGAAAATGCAGCACCAAGAAGGACTTACCCAAAATTGATGAAACTTGGCAAACAAAGAGAGACAGTAACGAACAATAAGTGTTTTGTATTTCGAAGTAATATGCATAATACAGAGCGAGAACATATAGTCGGGTTAGAAGGTTGCAACAGCAATGTTGGTGGACTCTGGACTATACCTTAGGACCCCCGTGGACGGCGATACACGAAGGCAACATGTCTAGGTACAAAATCAATAAGAGTACGTATGGCATCCAGAGAAATGGCTCTAAATTCCCTGTCAGCTATTTGCCAAAGTTCGTCTTCTGAAGGAGGATGTGGCTGGTGCAAATAACGTCCAATCATACCCATTAAAATATTCAATTGGTGAGAGATCTGGTGAACACGGGGGTCAGGGAAGCAGCTTTACACTTTACAGTCCATGTTAGGTGATACAAGCCATGAGTGGTAGAGCGTTATCCTGCTGATAAAAAGCATTGGGCACCCAATGAAAGTATAAGAGTGTCATCGACAGCAGCACATCGTCCACGTAACGTTGGCTGTCATAGTGTCGTGAGTACGAACTAGAGGTGACTTGGAATCATAAGCAATGGCGCTCCAAACCATGATGTCTCGCGGGAAGGGGGCGTTCCACAATTGCTCCAGGAGCAAACTTGTCTCCCTGTCGACGCCACAGTCGTAAGTGGCGAATATCACTGAAGAAACAATGACTGTGACTCATTTGAGAGGACATCGTCCACATCACTCTAATCCGGTTCCATTCCAGACTATGCGTCTGTGCTGTGGGGTCAATAGTAGTCTTCTTAACCGACGCCATGAGCGGAGACCACTTGCAACTAATCTTCTGCAAATGGTTCTGCTCGATATGGGAGCATCCAGTGTGACTTGCACATACTGCAGAATTTCAGTAGACGTACTTTGCGGGGTCGCCACATCCTTGTGTCGGGCACATCAATCCACGCATGCTGACATCATTGTGGCCGCACTGACACCCCGCAAAAACTGGTTCCATAATTTCTTGTTCCAACCATCTTCGCTACAGCCGGTACACTGTGAATGTATCCAGTTGTCTGTCATCTGCGATTTGCCGTAAAGACATATCTGCCCTTCTCAGCCCGTTCACCATGCCTCTCGTGAACTCGTCTGTCTATTGGAACTGATTCTGTCGACGATGGCGTTATTTTCAATTACATGCGCCTTTTGGGACAAGAACTAACTTTCAAGAATTATTTTCCAAGCAGTAATAAAGGCGCGAATATTGCCCACTCTGCCGGCTCTTCACCTCATATCTTATACTGCGTTTGCTTATATCTTATCCTGCTCAATTTAAAATATTTGCATAACTCTGTAACTACCTTGAAATTTGCATAATTTTCTGGCCCCTACTTCTTGGTGTTGTATTTTCAATGTCGGGCAGAATATATTATAAAGGATGAAATCCTTTACGTGCTATTTTATAAAAATTGCATTGTTGAAAACTTTAATGTATGTACTTAAATTGAGGCTTCTTTATGTATTAAAATTGATTCAGTCATACTGGAATGCTATCTGAAAACAAGTTTAGTATCTAAATCCTGTCGTAAGGGTTTATTTAGTAATAATGACTTAATATTACTTTCGAAATGGCAATTGTTATGTATTCACTATATTTTAAAATTTTTAAAACTGTTAATTTTAACTGTTTGTCATAACAGTTTTCATCGGAAGCTCTCAAGCAACCAATCAACACATGTGTCCACCTAGAAGTATGAAATGCTACTTATCTCATATTTTCCAAATCTTAATTAATCAAATTTAAAATTTATAATTCTCAAAAAGGAATCTTAAACTGTGCTTGTGATGAATGTCAGTCAAGAATTACAAAATAATTAAAAGAGTTTGAAATTTATTTTGATTTTAATGTCTATGAGATTCACATCCAATTCCGTGGTAAAAATGAATACCTTCCACTTCAGCTTACATTTTTTAAATGGATGCACAAATAAAATCATAGTTACCAAAATATTACCTGAAAATGATAAAGCACTACGATAGTAATATAAAAAATTAATGAAAAGTATATCTATACGATTCAATTTTACCTTACATATTAAATGAGTATTTCAATAAAATAATCGAATTTTATTTCCAAGACATCAAATTTCATTTTATTAATAAGATGAAGGAGCGCATTTATTAAAAAGCAAGATTTGAAATTTTTTTTTTATTAAAAGAAAACAGGGATTTTTTTTTCATTACACTTGCTTAATTAAGTAACTGCGAAAAGATTCATTACATATTCATAACTTGTTTTCTTGAATATATTTAACTAATTCTACTTTTTCTTTTGATTTATTCTTTGAGACTCACCACTTGAATCGAGTTAATAAAAAAGGAATTTGAGAAAACTCATATAGTTTTTTTATATCTGTATTGTTTATAAGCTGGTGATCCAATACCTAAAGTTTATATATTCAAAGCATTTTATAATTATATTTCTAAACGAATACATATTTTAGTTTAGTATTGTCAATAATAATAGTACTTACATTAAATAGTGTGTGTGTATATATATATATATATATATATATATATATATATATATATATATATATATATATATATATATATATATATATATATATATTAGAGAGCAAGTTATTTATAATTACCTGAAGTGTTCCACACAGCATTTTATCCTTTATTACGATATCAATTTGTCTCAGCATAGATTCGATAAGACATTAAAGCATATGTTTATGTTATTAAATATGTGTTTATGTTTGCAGCACCATCTCTCATAAATTATATATTTAGATAGAAAGTGATCTGACGCTTGAACAACTTTCACCATGACTTTTCATAGGTGCTCTGCAGTATTGAGATTCGGTGACAAGAAATTATGCATTCTTTGTCTTCTCATTAGAATGGCAATCGGTGAATAGTGATGGCACAGTGCATCTTCGTGTTGGAAAACATTTGCTTATGGTTGTTCTCACGAGATCAGATAATTATGCTTTTTAAGTCCTAGTAATCTATTTATGAGAAAAACGATGCTACGAATACCAAGATTACAGTTTCTGTTAATATTTTTATATCTTTCACAAGAATACTTAAAATGCAGAAACTAATAGATATTTTTATCCTTTCATAAGGCTTTACCATCCTTGGGCTTTATGCGCACCTCAGTATCCATGTAAATGTTCGGCAGACATTTTTGTTTATATTGGGTTGGTAACTAAATTCCCGCCTTTTTTAAATAATATTTGTTAAAAGGTTATTTTTTTCAGTAAACATATACAAGAATGTGCTCTCCTTTTCCTTTGTTGCTTACAACGTTTTCTCAAAGTTCAACAAGTTTTTCGAACTCAACTCGACGGTCAGAACAAGGTGCGTCTTTGAGATCAAAATTTATTTTTTTGAATTTTGAATACTAATCACGAGTGGTACTTTCAGCTAAAGAACCCATTCCATATACATCACAAATGTTGCGAACAGCTTCTGCAGCCTTAGAATTTTTACTATTAGCAAAAAGAAGGAGGTGTTGAAAATGCTCATTCTTTTCAACTTGGAAATCCATGGGTATGATCTGTAAATAACAATAAAATGTATCTTTGTAACAAAGCAACATATATTTAGGTAGAACAATACATTCTTTTTCGAATGATGTACAAACAATTTCGGGCCAAAAGTATTTAATGTCATACATATTTTTCCAATTTGAAAAAATGGTTGAACTTGGTTGCCAACCCAATATCTATCTATCTATCTATCTATATATATATATATATATATATATATATATATATATATATATATATATATATATATATATATATATATATATATATATATATATATATATATATATATATATATATATATATATATATATATATATATATATATATATATTGCTTATTTTGCTAAGACACTATTGCTGTTGCACCAGCAAGTTGTATTCTACCGGTTAAATGGAAGACACCAAGTGTTAGTCTTCTATATTTAGAAGCAGAAGAAAAGCAAAAGATCTCCACAATTGACTTGCTTCTCAAAATGTTTCATTTCATTTGGAGGACACTGCAACCTAAAGTTTAATGTGATGGGAGCCAACTTTTAGTGAACACCACACGTCTTCGGTTAAGAAGAGATTTGAACACTACTTTTCGATAATGTGATCTTTGCTTAAACCAATCAGGCCTTCAACACTTCTCATAAACACTATAATAGCTTTGAATAAAGACAAATACCTGCTGATCGTTCCACATAACATTTTTCCATATTTCTTTGCAAAAAGTGATCATTCAATAGCCAAGTTCTTTTTATATAATATTTCGTTAAGTTAAATTAAATTACTTACAAAATCTTGATAGGTAAGATAACTGATTTATTGGTGTCTTTTATAAAATATATCAATTGTTATATTTTTGCTGAGAAAACTGTAAGCGTTTTATGTAAAAGAAATCCAGCTGTGCAGAAATCGCAGTTAAATAGTTAAAATACAGAATTCGAAAAATAGACATAAAAATAGTACGAAAAATAGTTAGTCTGTCTTATATGAGTAGAATCTGTGTATCAACGTATTAAATGATTATTTAATTCAGTATTAATTCAGGAATTAAATTCAGTATATCAACATATTAAATGATGTCTTTGGCCTAATAAAATGCTCCATTATTTAGATGAGTAAAAATAAGTTCCATAATCATATAGTTGTTATTCTTAACATTAAAAATCATCTTCCTTTAAATTAACTTCAAAAATTTTGCGTTGCTAGACACACGTTGCCAAGTACTTTAACATGAAATTCAAAAGGAGGGCACTTTTGAATCATTCCAGAAAAACATCATATTTAGTGTCATTATATTTCTATTAATTTATTTCACTATCCGTTTATTTTTCGAAGAAAGAACTGCTTTAAATATTTACTATTTCTTTTTCTAGATTAGATTTTTATCAGCACTTGAAAATAGGCTCAAAATATTAGTTTTCACGCAAAATATTAGTATTGAGCTTCAGTGTATTGAATTTCAGTAAATATATTAAATTTCATTGTATCAAGTGTATTGAATTTCAGTGAATTGAATAAATAATAAAAACGATTTATTAGTTTAAAAAATGCAATATTATTATTATATTATTAAAAGGTAAAATGTCACATTTTCGATAGCGAGTTATCTAAAACACAGAATGAATTTTAGATGATATATAGAATTAAAAACTATATAAAATGTATCTTCAGGTAACGCAAAAATCAATATTAAAAATATTAAATTGTTTAAATTCTTTAATTCTAAATTTTTATAAAAAATAATGATACTTATGATAGACCTTACTTACTGTTAAATGCATTTTTTACAAAATTACTTTTTTCTTGTTAATTATTTAGTTTGCTTTTACTATCAAGTATATTAAAAATAGCAATACGATTATGTAAATTTTACTTATTCAGAGATTATATTTATCTTACTTTTTTTAAATGGAAATGAATTATATTTTGGTGTTATTCCTATAATATGCTTCTAAAATTAATGATTATCAAGTATCATGAATAAATTTAAAACTTGGCACTAACACCGACAAATTAATTTATATTAAAATTAAACAAAACAATATGCACAATATTTACAAGAAAATTAAAAGTTTTAAAAAATTTTTATTTGCACTTTTAATTTTGCGGAAAGATGAAGGATTTATAGTCTTACTGTAGATTAAATTTTGTTATCTGTGTTGATGTGTGGTAGTCTGACTACAGTTGCTTCTGTACATAACCTGTCAAGAATGAGGGGGGGATTTTAATTATGAAAAAATTTTACAATCATTCTTTAAATTTGCTTACTTGTTTTCAATTTTTAATTTCTAAATTTCGATTTTACAAAGTTTATTTCTTTTAAAAAATTTATATTAAGATGAATTTATATATGATTCATTCAGATGAATATGTATATGAATTGGGGCCGCAGTGGCCTGGTTGGTTTGGGCGTCATTCTTACTATCGGAAGTTAGTAAGTTCCATTCTCAGTTTAACCAAACGCCCAAACACCGACATTGTGTTCACTAATGGTGACTGGCGCACGTTAAAATAAAGTGTGGTTGCAATGTCGTCCAAGTGAAATGATACATCCGGGGTGGCAAGATAAGAAATGGGGTTATTCTGCTTGGTCCCTACTTCTAACTCACGAAGACTTCACCCTGCTGCTTCTATATAACTTACAGAGCCCAGCTCAGGACTAGGTACTGAAAAGCATGCTGGTGCAACACAACAACATATATGAATTACAATTTTAAAATAATGCAAGTTGCTGAATTATCTACTCTCATTTCTTTATTTCAAAGCCACAATAAATTATGTTCTTAAAGTCAAAGAGTCCACATGAACACTCTGTATATTGGTGTTTTTAAAACATGGTATTGTTTGTGATATAAAAGGAATGCAGAAATGGCAAATTCAATAACATCTTTGGTATCTTGGAATTTAACTGATATAATGTAAAGCTCTTGAAGTCTTATAGCTTATAGATGATGCCACTTTATTTAATTGAATTGTAACCTGCAAATAATCTACAAAAAATTTCTTTGAAATAAGTTTATACATATGCACAATTTTTTTTACACTTGAAGTTTACATTATAAAAGCAAATTTTAAAAGAAGAATGTCAGAATCAGAAGTGCTAATAAAATTGACAAATTCAAATTTAACATACTAGTAAATGCAAAAAGGTGAGAAAATTCACATATTTTCAAAACTATACGCAATATATATATATATATATATATATATATATATATATATATATATATATATATATATGTATGTATGTATGTATATATATATATATATATATATATATATATATATATATATATATATATATATATATATAGGTGCCAGACACATTTCCTTCTGTGACATATCCGGTTCTAATCCTAAGAAGTGAAACTTTCCACAAACCATCACAACTTTAAATGATATTTTGTTTTTTACAGATGTTAAATTTCTGAAAATTGTTTTCCTTCTTAAATTGTTCAAATTAAAATAATCTTAATATATGAAATAACACTTGCATTTTTTGATTCATTCAGATTTATAAATATTTTTCTCGTTTCTTTTATCTAAGAAATATACATTTAAATAAATTTCTTTCTGTTCTTCAAATAACAGAAATTGTTGCTACAAGTAAATACATTTAACAAGCTGAATCCAAAAAAATTTAATTTATAGAATTTCATTCAAATTAAGTAAAATAAAAAATAATTAAAAGAGCTATCATCCTTATTACTTCTAATATCCGCAGATACATTAAAAGTATTCACATATATGCTGAAGTGTTATTACAAACTTAGAGATGCATCTACCCAAAAGTTACCTTTATATAACTTTATATTAATTAAAAGTATGTTTTCTTAAAACAGCGTTAATAAGAAAGTTTATTTACTTAATTCATTTGATTATTGAAAATTTTCAAGTTATATAAATTAAAGAAAATCGCAAAATAATAAATTAGAGTACATAAATAAACTAGAAAAATATAAATCCGTATTTATTTAATCCATAAACATTCTGATGTTAACTCATTATTCATTGGTTATCTTGGACGAGAAATTTTGATTAGAATCATAGAGTTAATCTCTTAAAGCAACTGTACGTAAAGATTAGCTTTATTTAAATTGTTTCCTACATTCAAAATAAGAGCCATACAATTTTACATCAAAATACGTAAAATCATTTAATCCTAAATCATTTTAATTTGCGAGCTTGAAAGAGTTGATTAATTATTTGATATAATACATTGACTTTTGGTTGAATTTTATCAAAAGTTATTTTAAATATTTAAATTCATGAAATGAAACCTTCCTGCTTGTCAAATATGTATGTAGGATACATATACGCGTGGGAGGACACACACACATGTATATATATATATATATATATATATATATATATATAATATCAAAATAATCTCAATGCTCTATCTTTAAAAATACAATTTTTTATGCTGCAAAATTTAATTCAGCCATTTTTCTTAAGTATTTAAGTTAAAATTTCAATATTTTTATGTTTACTATTCCTCAATCAATGATGTATCTAAATGAATTTTTCATCATATATATTTCAAAACTATATATATGCAATAATGATAATTTATATAATAATTCTAAAATATTTTTTATTTATTTTTTTTAGTTCGGTATACTAACTTAATAATTGAAGACTTTCAGGTTAAAAGAGATTTTAAATGCCTTCGTTTATATTTTTACAGGCGCTTTAATATGTAACGAGATTTATTTTAATATAATATAATATGTATAAAGATAGATAATACTACAGATAATTTATATGAATTTTGAAATATTTCATATCATATATTTTGCTTCATTACAATTTTTTTTTAAAAAATGTGTTTTCCACACGATATTTTACTCTACTTAATTTGTTCATATAGCTCAAATATCTTAACAATTTATCTACATTGTTTTTAAGTAATTTTTGGAATTCCTAAATTTCATATGGTTGCTTTTTTTTAAATTTATTTTCTTCTTTTCCTTTCTGATAATAATTATTATTTTTATATTCTTTCTATAAAACTAAATCTGTGTTTTAAGCTATAGATAAAATTTGTACGCTTTATTTGGAAATGAAACTTTTTAATTAATTTATTTGTAAATTTTGGCAAAATAAAATGCAACAAGAAATTTATTTTGAAACATGAGTAAGATTCAAAATTCAGAAAAAATACCAACTTTATTATAAACTAATATTTTTAAGAGAAGCCCATCTTGGTATAATCTATATTTATAAGCGTTTAATAATAATTAGCTTTCTTTTACTATACGCAATTTTAAAATTTAAATTAATAATTATGAGAGTGACACGATCTTTTCGTAAAAATTTTAATCATAGAAGTAATATTTCAAGCAGAAAGCATAAAAATAAATAGAATTTTTTTTAATTTATTTGATTACTTAATATAATAATTAGTTTAAAAACTAATGGAAAAAGTTTATAAAATTAAGATAAGACTAATTTCCTAATTTTTAATCATATAAAACAGTACGAAAGTTATTTCGCCAAAATAATTGAAAATTTCTTTAAGCTCATTAAAACTGTTCGTATCTCATAATTAACGATACATATTTAGGTTATACAATTGCCAAAAATAAAATTGCTAACATTAATGTGGTAAAAAAATTGTTTCATAAATCTGAAGTTGCTTATCAAACTATAATTAACACATTGATCAATATAAAATTGCCTTTTTTATTATTATATTTATTTAAATAATTAAGTTAGTTTTTTTAAGGTACTATCGTTATATTATTTTAAATAAAGATAGTATGCTATTTTAAATACAAGAAAATTTTATCATGAATTTTGAAAAAGTTTATTTTCCATGAAATGAGCAAATTTATAATTGTTTTAACATGAAATTCAACTGAAATTCAATTTTGCAGTAATAACAATGTTTAATTAAAATTTAAAACATGATTGTGAAATTATATACAAAATATTTTAATAATAAAGAATATTGAATTAAAATAAAATAATTGTGGGCGTGTAAATTTAATTTGAAATTAAGCTTTCTTTGCACAGAAAACTTCATATAGTTTTTTGTATAAATAGTTATTTGTATAAACTTTATTTGTTGAAAAATAATAATCCTTCTTTTTTTTCTCAGTAATTTTAGAGCATTAAAAATATATGATTATTTTTCTCTTTCATACATATATACTTTTTTAAATAAATACATTTAATTTCAATACTTTAAAAAATAATTGATGTTAGAAGGTTTAAACAACTAAATCATAATAAACTATAACTTCTATACCTAGAATGAATGTTTCAAAACATTTTATCGGTTAAGATCTCATTTTTCACGTTTTTATCTATACAAAGAGAATGGAAAAACTCGGGTTTAGTAGTGCTTAGAATACAGCCTTTTGTTACAAATCTATTTATACTTAGTATTAATGTGTTTACTTATCTTTTATCTATATGTATGCATAAAGGATTTTTTGTAGAAAATAATCATTTCATAATAATAAATAGAAACATAAATACATACTTATTTATATACATTTCATTAAAGAACAAGAACACATGCTTAGTTATAGAAGATATAAAGATTGGTTAGCTGCTTTATCACTCTATGCAGTCATTTTTTGAACACAAGAAACCAGGGCATAAAAGTTAAAACAGTACTATAACCACTATAAACATCCTAGCCTAATCTGGGATTCGAACCACGAATTGTGGGACCATAGACCCGAGCACTAATCATTTGGCTGCAAGTTTGGCATCCAAGATATAAATTCATATTTTAATTAATCCACGTTAAACCTATTACACATTATTCATAATTTTTATTCTCTATTTTTGATATTCTTTATTTATCTGATTCAAAATAGCCAAGTAAGACAACGTTAGTTTTCGAATCAAGGAAAATTAACTAATGGAATATCTGAAATCTGTTGTTTAATATATTTTCTCATACTACATGAGAATAGAAGTTGCATATAAAACTTGCACATCTAATTAGAACTTGGTGAAAAATTCCTCTCATATCATTACAGTGACCGAATGCTCTGTTTAGAGCTAAGGGAGATCAAGTTCTTTTACGAGTAACTAACTTCTACTACAAAGATCATGACAACTGCAATCAGAACCACAGTTCTTTGAAAATAAATCGTAAATAAGTATGTAAAATAGGAACTTCTTTCTCAACAAACAAATTAGGCATCGATTCTATACTTAGGGTTCTTCTTTCGCATAGCTGTATAGTTTTAAAACGAAAACATTCATCTTTTTTCTTAATTTGGAGGAATATGTTTTCCTTCAAAAATAATGAAAAACGTTTTTTATTTTGATTATTTCTTCACAATCCATGTCAAAATCATTTTGCAATACATAAATTCGTAAAGTTTTGATCATGTTGATTAAAATTTTGAATTTTGTTCTTGATTTATAATCTATCAAAACCTCATTTATTTCATTAAAATTTCCCAAAAAATGCTTTTTCTGAGGTCAATGATGGTAATGAATTAATTTTAAAAATTAATCTAATTCTAATATTATTCTTATTTATAACTTTCTTACAGACAATTTCCTTGCTTTCGTGGCTTGACATTCTACATTAGAT